>ML681991.1:12419929-12484760 GCA_007922195.1 Podocnemis expansa | reverse complement strand
CCCAGCTGTCAGCTAGTAACAGTGTTAGACCCATGTAGTGATCTCCCTCAATACTTCCATAAACCCCCTGAATTTCCCAGCATCCCATTAGTGAGCACCCCCAATTCCTCTCCCTACACCCAACCAGTTGTCAGCTAGTACTAGTGTTAGACCCATTTACTCAGCCTCCAATACCTCCCCTGCACCCCCCAAATTTCCCAACAGCTACCCCAGTTGTCAGCTAGTAACAGCGTTAGACCACTTTAGTCAGCACCCCAATAACTCCCCCTACACCCCCCTGAACTTCCCAACTCTCCGTCGTTGTGAGCTAGTAACAGTGTTAGACCAATTTAGTGACCTCCCTCAATACCTCTGTAAACCCCCTGAATTTCCCACCATCCCATTAGTGAGCACCCCCAATTCCTCCCCCTACACCCCCACTTGTCAGCTAGTAACAGTGTTAGACCCATTTACTGAGCACCCCAAATACCTCCTACACCCCCCAGAATTTCCCTACACAGGCCACTTGTCAGCTAGTAAGTGTTAGACCCATTTAGTGAACACCCCCAGTTCCCCCTACACCCCGTTGTTTTTCCCAGCAGCCCCCAGCTGTCAGTGAGTAACAGTTAGACCAATTTAGTGAGCACCCCTAATATGCCCCTACCCCCCCCCCATTTTTGAGCCCTGGGGAGAATACCACCAGTGACACCCAATCTCTGGGCCAGACAGCCTGTCCTCTGACAGGGCTGGTCATCGCAGGTGGGAGATCCCCAGAGTGTGGGCCTGTGGGCTGATAGCCACTGGTGGATCTGTTTGCTGAGAGCTTCCCAAATTTTCCTAGAATCCTGTTATGCTCTTGACCTTTGCAGCATTGCTTCCGTGTGGCTGCATGCAGAGGTACTCTGTAGTTTAGTTTTAAACCTGCTGCCAAGTCTATTGGTTCTCAGCCACTGTGTCGGGACGCAGTAGTGGGTCGACACACAGTGGTAAGTGTCAGAGGGGTGTTAGCCACGAAAGGGGTGTCTGTATTAGTCTAGTTCAGTAAAACAAACAAGCGGTCCTGTGGTACTTAAGGACTACCAAATTTATTTATCTCATGAGCTTTTGTCGGAGAGAATCCCACTTCGTCAGGCACTTTGACAATGTGGGAGCTTACCTGTTCCCATGACTTACACTTCCTAGCATTTATTTCCTCCCATTCTATAAGTTCTCCCATCGTCAAAATGTCTGAAGAAGTGGGATTTTCTTTCACAAAAGCTCATGCAATAAATAAATTTGTTAGTCTTCAAGTGCCATAGGACTCCTTGTTCATGTTAGTCTAGTTCAGCAAAACAAGCATGGAGCTCTGTGGGAGTTAAAGACTAACATAAATTTGTTGGTGTTTAAGTGCCCCAGGACTCCTTGCTTGTTTTAGTGGTGTCACAAAGAGCCAAGGAGATGGCTGGATTTGGCCGGAGGGGTGTGGGCTGGTGCATCCTGTCAGGTCACAATATGCTGCCAGGTGTATTGTCACCTGCAGAAGGTTGAGAACCACTGGCCTAGTCATTTCATCCGCTGACCCAGAATCCTTGTGTTAGGTGAAGTGGTGGATGATGCTTCCTTATTAATAAGTTCCAAAGGGGTAGCAGTGTCAGTCTACTTCAGCAAAAAAAAAATTAAATTATGCAACTCTTTTTTTTAATGGTTTTCAAAACCTGCAAAATCCAAAATTAAGGACCTACTCACCCACTCCCTGGTGTTTTATCCAATTTACGGACAGTCCCACACATGAGGTCTATGAAAGCATCAACATTAAAGCAAGCTTGAATAAGGAAAACATGTAAGGAGTTCTGTGGCACTTTTAAAGACTAACTGATTTGTTTATTGTATGGGCTTTTGTGACAGAAAAATCCCATTTCATCAAAAGCTTTGAAGATGGAGGAACTTACAGAATGGATTGGCAGGTCCTTAATTTTGGATGTTTGTTTGTTACGAAGACCTGTGCAGGTTTTGAAACTCACTCTCACACACACACACACACACAATCTGTAATTTAAAGGGCAGATTTTACACCACTTGTAAACCATTACTTTTACAAGCCCCACTGTTGCTCTTGGTCTCCAAATTGCATGAATAGACTGAAATTGTTAGTCAACAGAAAGTAATAGAATAAATCATTTACATAATGGTAGTTCCCAAAGCCCTAATCATGAATGAGATCCTGCTTTATACTGGCATTGTATAAACACAGAAGGGCGATAGTGCTTTTGTTGTTAACATGTTACCTCTCATAGTCACTAAGGCAATGTCTGTGCTAAAGCGCTTTTTTTTTTTCCTGCCTGTGTCCACTATGTGTTCAGAGACATGATCGCTGACCAAGGCAGCTATACCACCAAAAGTCCCTAGTGTAGATACAGCTCTGCGTGCTTTTACTGCTTTACCTGATTTTTCTTTTGGGCTGCCTACTATGCTGGATCAAAGTGCAGTGTGGCTGGCACAGGTGCAGCTACCACTGTAAACTACCAATAGTCCTATACCAGCAAAGCATGCCTAGTGTAGACATTGACTAAATTGACTCACAATTTAAACAATAAACATTAGTGTGTTCTTACATATTGTTAAAACACGTTAACATAAACAGCAGTAATGGAAAGCTTTTTCTAAAAATGGTGGTCTCAAATAGATGACCAATTTTAAATTTGAAGTGAAATCTGAGCAGAAAAGTAGTAACTGTGTACCAAGTCCTGTACACAAGGCCTCAACAAACACACTGAGTCCCTGCCCCCCGGGGAAACAATGTTTTGTTTATGTGTAGGAGTTTGTCCATGTAGAACTCACTGTGAGTTTAGGGGTCCTGTTTCACTAAAATCTGGGTGTTTTATAGAAGCTTCCCACTGGTTTTATTTATTTTTGTGTTTATAAGCATGATAAAAATGTAATAACATTCAACATATATACCTCTGTTGTTTCTGGAGAATGGTTAGTGCCTTATGCAGATGGCTGAGAACTGAGTTTCAATTTACAAAACATTAGTTAACCATTTTTTTTTATCAGAAACTTTATAAAATACACATGAAATCCTGTCTGCCTGATCCATGGTTTGCTACAGTTTAAATATTAATAAATTTTCTATAATCTGCTGGTGCAACTGATGCAGTGCAAATATCACTGAAGAGGAATATTCAGATTCAAGGATGTGGACTTTTTTATTATTTAATTTTTGGTTGGGGTCTTTTTTTCTCATTTTTGTTTTTCCCTAGTATCCAAATTAACTTCTCTTGGTCAACTGGAAATGAACTGGAGGAGCAGAACATGCTTCAGTCCATTGCTTGTGAGAATCTTGCACAAGGCTAGACTAAGGTACTATGGGAAACCTGACACAAAACTGGATATACCATATCAGGTAGGGGAGAAACTCAGTGTGGGTACACTTGTATGAGTAGTTCTGAGGTGTGCAGAAACTTCTTATTCCCATACTGTTAGGTTACACCTAAAGTTCCTACAGTCAGCAACAAATAAAAACATTAAAATTGTTATTTTTAAAAGCCTGACTGTTTAAAAATATGGACATGATAAACCCCATAGTTTTAGTG
Organism: Podocnemis expansa; assembly: GCA_007922195.1. NCBI lineage: Eukaryota > Metazoa > Chordata > Testudines > Podocnemididae > Podocnemis > Podocnemis expansa. The sequence continues at coordinate 12,481,209 of ML681991.1, read as the reverse complement.
CTTTGTGTGTTAAAACAGTGACAGTGTGTGATTTTTTTTTTTTTTTTTTTTTAAACTGGCTGTCTTTAGCTCAAACTGATTTCTTTTTCTTGGTATCTGTATCATAAGAGTCAGAGTTAAGTTTGGAAGATTAGAATGTTGGCTTATTTTTATGCATGTACATTTTTGTTAGAGAAGGTACATGTATTAAAACATAATTTATGGTACTTCATTTATTCATACCAAATGCTTAGGTGCTTTTATAATGTAATATTCTTATTGGCTTTTCAGGTGTTTGTTTTTAAGCATAGAAATCTTGACTTTAAAGGAATGTTTTTGGTTGATTTTGATATTTTGCTTTTTAAATTAAATTAATTTAATTTAAATTAAAAAAGTTTTTGAAAAGCGTGAATTAGGCCTGCATGGATTCTTTCAAATGAGCAATAGTACATACCATTTTGCATGACAAAGGGTCTCTGCAGCCCTATTGTTCCAAGCTACATTCCCACTGAGATGAAAAATAAGTTGGAGTCTCTTGTTGGTGCTATATTTCAGCAGGCTGAGCCCAGGTGGTGATCCTAAATTGCTCAGGAACAAGGGTGAAACATCAGTCACTGTCCTTAATATGACCTGTGGAATCAATATCTAGTATTTATTCTGGTGGAGTCAATGGGGGCTGAGAAAGAGAAAAGATCTAGCAGCAGTAGCTCATTAGGTCTTTCTTTTCTTTTATTAGTGTTTTGCACTTAGCTCATGATGCACTGAAGTTTTCATGTTGTGTAACATGGTGTGTGCCTGAAGCTATATGCGTAGAATTATTTTTAACACTGTGTGTGCATTATTCTGCGTGTAACAAAAATATTCTGGCCCATAATTGTGCCTCAAGGAACTTGCAATCTGAGGACAGACAGACAAGTAATTCAGAGTTCAGGAAAAGGGAACCACAAAAGGAATATTCTATACTTATCAACAAGATTGGCCATTAGTAGTATGGCAGAAATAGATTTTTAAAAGGAACTTAATGGGAGGATGCAGCAGCATTGCAGGTGAGTTCTTGAGCAACCATGCATAGAAGGTTGTGTGGAAGAAAGCATAGTGTCGATTATTGGAGGCTAACAAATATGGAAACATCACTTAGTTGGTATTTCCTGTAAGTGTCCTGGAAGATCTGAGAGGTATTACATGGATTGGATCACCTGGGCAGCTGTGGTTCCCTAGGTATCATTTTATCTGAGTAAAGAAGTGACAGGGGGAGCAAGTCAACATCTGCACTGTTTTGTGTTGGAAGTCCATTTGCAACCTTTACATTGAAAGTTTTTCCATCTTTAACCTGTTATCCTGGAAAGTTTTTGCAGTTTGAAATATGAAAATTTCCCTGTGAAAAGGGGTCACATAATTTGGCTTTGACAAAATGCCCATCTGCTGGTAATGTTTTTTGGCTTGAAAGCCAGCCTGAGTACAGTGTTATGATCTATGTTGTTTTCCAAACGATTCCTGAGTTAAAACTTGGCAGTTTTCAAGAGAAGTTCTTTAAGCAGGCATTATCTACTGTATAAAATCTATTTAAAATAAAAAAAAACTTTTCCGTTTTTTGTGTGGGTGGGGAAAAAGTGGAAGAAGCTCAAAATTTATTCCTCCAAGAGAGCCTTGGAAAAAAAATCAGTTTGCTAGTTATGATTTATTTATTATCTAGCTATTTGAAAAAACTGATTTGACCATGCAGTAACTGAACATGCAAGTAACTTTATGAATGTCATTAGGACTATTCATGTGCATGATTCTTTGTAGCATTGAGATCAAGAGAGAAGTGGGAGTTACTCACAAGCTAGTAACATCATTCTCAGCTGCTTGTTTCATTGCTTTTCCTGTAGTCCTGTGGTTCCTACTCCATGATATTTCCTCAGCAGCCCAGAAGTTTATAGTATTGAACTGATTCAGGGCATTGTTGCTCTGCTTCTGTTCCATACCGAACTTAGAGCAGCTTTGTAATTGGGCCTGTCATGCAGGAAGATATAGTACTTTTGCATTCCCATATTCCAAAGAGGCAGCCATGTTTGTCTAGTTCAGCAAAACAAACAAGGAGTCCAGTGGCACTTTTAAAGGCTAACAAATTTATTTATTGTATGAGCTTTCGTGGGAGAAAATCTAAATGAATTAAATTTAAATTCCCTAACTTCAAGCATTGTATGAAGTGGGATTTTCTCCCACAAAAGCTCATGTAATAAATAAATTAATCTTTAGAAGTGCCACAGGACAACTCATTCGTTTTGCACTCCCGTGTTGAAGTTAAGCTTTTGAAGTGTTCCATGTTTGGAAGTTTATAATGTGTATTGAAACTACTAGGCAAATTACTGTTAACTTAGCAGGCATTTTAATAATTGTCCAAAACCAACATTTGTTTTTCCTGTCATTAAAGGTCAAGCACATGTTCAATTTTTCTCTTTTAGGCTTATTTTGAAGTTGCTGATAGCTCAGGCATGATGTCAATGGTTTTGTGGAATTCCTTGTGTCCTGAGTGGTATAACAGTATGAACATTGGCACAGTACTTCTTCTTGAACAGTACGGTATCAAAACCAGTTATCCATTTAAAACACAGCCAACACCAGGCGATTCACAGATGAAGAGATTTACAGCGATTGGTTAAGTATTCCAGAAATTTGATACTAAGAAGTATTGCTTTTAAAATACATTTGAAACTGTCAAGACCAGTGGCTCTTGGCGCATTAACCGCTTGAAATGAATGAGGTGGTTCATACCTCTCAAAGTTGTTTCAGGTTGTCTGCATGCTCAGGCAGATATTGCTGCTTTGGTTCCATTTGGATCATGTTTGCAAGCTTTTTTCCCTCACAACCATGAGATGAAAAACTATCAAATTTTTGTACATGAAAACTGAGAGTCTGGAGTAATCACATAATTTCAAGTGCTTGGGTCCAGGGTGCAAGGTCATAGTACCTATGCCCTAATTTGGCCTTGCTTCCAAGTTAGTGTCACATACTAATATAATTAACTATTTACATCCTCATCCAGTTTATTAAAGAAGATGGAATCTAGGAGCCAGATCCTGTGACAATCTATACAGGTGCCTGTGTGGAGCTCCACTGAAGTAAAAGTTGGTGCTTCAGATTTCATTCTGCATTGATGACTGCTACCAGATGCACTGAAGCAGCAATATCATGGTCATTGATGTACTGATTCTTTGACACAGAGGCAAGGGGCTTCCTTTGTGCTGTTGCAGTGTGTGACAAAGAGCCAAGGAAGCCCTAATACAGGAAAGCTAATGCCTCAGTGCAGCGTGATGGCCTTCCTGTAACAGATTTCTCTCCCTGAATATGCTCTCCCCTTCCCTACATACATGTATTCTGAATCAAACAGCTATCAGAAAAGCCACCATTTCCTTGATACAAAGCAAAACATCCTTGCAGGCTGAGATATACATGTATCATTTTTTTCTTCATGATGACAGTTTTGCTAATGCAGTCACTATAGTGCATGAAAATAAAAACTGTGCTGCATTGCACAAAGCCACATATTCTCTGTCTCATGCCTTTTGCTTTAAAATCAGATCTTAGCATCTGAAGTGTTTATGATGAGTTGGCAAGAAAGAGAAATGTTTTGCCAGGCACAGAGATTTGAGGGAAAGGCAGAAATGAAAACTGTGAGTGTGTACAAGCCAGCCTAACAGTAATTATAATTGCCACATGCTTGCCTGCAGCAGAGAGACACTGTAAAATATGCTAGTCTGATTCTCCTTGTTGTATAAACAAAAATCACTGATTTTTTTTAATGGTTTGGTGACACCAAACTGATGATTTCCATACGTGTTATTGGGGTATAAATGGTTATGAGGAAATCAAAAAACTTTGGAAATAAGACCATATATAATAAAGGGTATTGGATGCACAGTGCAAGAGTAAGTATCATACTTCAATAATGAAATATCATATGGTTTCTGCAGAATACATATTTAGTGTAAAAAAAAAAAAAGGCTAATTTTCTCTCTTCCAAAATATATATATTTTTCTATGTATTTCTCATTCTGACAAATAAATCAAACATTTCTCCCTGGCACAGACTTTGTGGTGTTACGGACTGATGTATGAGTTATATTCAGGGACCTGTTAAAGACATAGTAGTGTTGTGAACTGTAAGAATATCAGCAAAATTTTGTAGGATAGCAGATATCCATTTTATATAACTATTTGCTCATGTACTTTGTATTTTCAGAAAGAGCATTTAAAGTGAGATGTTCAGTAAATAATCTCAAATAATATACAAAATAAAATGTATAAATAAAGACCTGATTGAAATGCTGTCACCCACATATACTGATATTGGTATTAATTTATTTCAGAACAAGCCCCTTATGAGTCCCTTCCAGTAGTTAATTAAAACAGAATAATCAGTGGTTCCACTGAATTGCTAAAATCACTGACCATTGTCATCATACCCCTTTGTTCCATTAAATCCCATCTTCCAAATTTTCTTTCCTATCCTTATTCTCTGGTACCCGAAAATGAGTCTCAGGTTGTGTCTGAAAGATTTAAAAAAAAAAAAAAAAAGAAAGAAAAAGGAAATGGGTAAAAATGCACCCCAGAGTTGAGGGACTTTTGTGGAGATTACTTGGCAAGCTATTTTCTGTAGTTGTCACATGAGCTGTAGGTTTCTTGCCTTTGCTAATTGAAGTTTGGGTAGTATAGAATAAGGAAAGTGATGGTTTGTCAGGACCAGAACTGGTTGGGACATTAAGTATTAAAATCAACACATTAAATTCTACTTAGAAGCCCATAGGTAGTGTGTATACTATAGGTCCCTGAATTTGTGTGGTCCTCATGAGCACAGTTCAGTCCGTTTAGCAGCAATCTTCAGTTTCTGAATGGTTGAAAGATATAGAGTATAATACAGTAATCAAAAATCAAGTAGGAATGTAAATATTAGTGTAATTAAAAATCTGTCTAAATCTGCTAAAAATTGAATGATTAAATGTGTTGGGAGACAGTGTGCTGGGCTCAGTGCAAAGCAAGAGCTGCCCTGCTATGCCTTATTGCTGCTTGTGAAGAGCCGAGTCCAGCTGCTGCTACTTTCCACCCAGTTTAAATGTTTTAAACCATTTACACAGATAAAAGTATAACCATTTAATCTCAAGGTGACAAAGGCATGGATGAGCGTAACAGGGATGTTCTGAAATGGGTAGTAATAGTGTACCAGGTGCATTTTCCAAAATGACTGCTTTTTCAGCCCAGGGTATAACAAGACTTGCAAATTACATCCCTGAGTTAAAAACAACAAATAAAATAAATATATAGAGTGGACATAACTAGATAATACTTTGGGGTTGTTTCCAGTGATTTGGTAACTATTTTATCTGAATAAAGCTTCAGTCAGGAAGTCCTCATCCAAGTCCAAATCTCTGGCATGTTCTAGATCATTTACTGTACAGCATCTGCCAGATTACCTGTAATGGAAATATACAATGGAGTCATCTACATAATGTAAACACTGTAAACTATCTTTCCTCTTACTGCCAGACTTTGTTTCAAAAAAATAAAAAAATCAGCTCCATTAACCATTGCCTTGAACAATTCTACTGTGTTTAATTTCGCAGATGCAAAGGAGTTAGAGCAGGATAACCTTTCTTTGTCTGCTGCACAGCTGTAGCATATTTTAAATAAAAAAAATCCTGATCATACTCATTTGGAGTCAAATCAGAACTTCTTCCACTGACACTTCAGCTTTTTTCCCTCTTATATTTCCCCTCTTATCTCTTGCAAGTCACCAGTAAATTTTGGTGATCTTTGAGAGTGTTTAGGAACCCGTCAACAGTGATTGATAAAAGGTTTTTTAAAATATACAGCTAGCTCATTAACAGACCAGCCTGTGCAAAGAGCTGGACAGTCCAGCACAGTTTTTCCTATAATTTATTATACACTTCTATGACATCTTTACATTCCTCACTTTATCCATATAGAGATCTAAAATCAGAGCGCCAGATTACATTAGTTACATCAAAAGTAATGGGCCAAAGGGAGCAAGTTTCATTTTATTAAACAAAAATATCATCTATCAAGATCTGAAAAAAAATGTGTTGCTCAAAGCTTGTCTCTTAACCAACAGAAGTTGGTCCAATAAAAGATATGATTTTACTCAACTTGCATCTCAGCTTATCTTTCAGAAAGTCAGAGGTTCTTGGTTTCAATACTTTTTTATGCTTAAAATGCTGTTGCTTTTTTCCCCACCAGAAATTAGCCTGAACATTCGAGATCCTCCAACAAAAATTAACATTATTCCAGAAAAAATGGTTAATCCAGAGTGGAGATTACCTGAAGTTAGATATCGGTTTGCCACAAGGTAAAATGAGACTTTTCTTCTGTTATGTGTAGGCTAATATTTTGCTAATTTATATTGAATTTTAAGTGGGAATATTACAGGACAGCATATTAATCTTATGTCCTCTTTCCCTTTCTGTTCTGGGCATTATTTAGAAACTTTTTGGGGTATATAAATTGTAAATCTTTAACAAATGTACCAATAATTTCTCTTTAATTTGTTTGTAGGTCTGAACTGGATTCCTTACCAAACAATCATTCCTGTGATATTATTGGTCTTGTAATATTTGTGGGAAGGGTCGAACGAACAAAAAAAAGAGGTCTATAAAAATTCTTCTTCTAAAACTTATCAAATTATTGCAATTTGATGGAATATTATTTAATTTTTTAAAATTTTGTTTGTGCAGAATATGGTGAAGATTTTTGGATACATCGCTGGGCACACGTTGTTGATGGGACATCAGACAAACCATTCATACTGGAATTGTTTGCCACTTCTCAGCCGGATGTATTTGAACATATTCACCCAAGTATTTTTTGAGCAATATTTGATTGTATCACTGTTTATTTCTAATTGCAATATTTTTCTAGGAGAGCACCATTTTCAAACGCAAGGCATCTTTGCCAAGAATTCAAATGATCACTAAAATTTCTCTTTCCAAATCAGGAAATAAATGATCACTAATGAAACAAGACCCACCTCAGCAAAAAAAAAAAAAAATGGTAGTTTCTCATCATGGCAGACCCTCCCTGGTAACCTAGGTAAATAGATGGGTCTTGCAGCATGCCCTAAAAGTCAGTTGATCTGGCCTATTTTAAACCAGTTTTGAGTGAATTCCGATTTACCAGCATGTTGCGAAAAACGCCCTGTTAGTATCCCCTCTCTGTTTAAATGACTCCCCTGCCTATAACTGTGATGGTACTATGCAGGGAAAGGGGCAGCCTCTCAGGTAGGCAGTTCCTAAGCCATGTAGAGCTTTACAGGTCAAAACTAACTCTTCAAACTCTAATAACAAACCAACAAGGAGTCAGTTCAGATCACAGAGCACTCATGCTGCACAGGTTAATGCAACTTCTGGACTGTCAACACTCTTCAGTTTTCTGCTGAAGCCCAAAGTAGAACACATTATAATCCTGAGTTAACTGAGGCACAGAAGATGGTATTAAAATCTGCATCCAAAAGAATTTGTTGTAACCTCCTGGCCAGATGAAGGTGGGAAGAGGGCTTCCAAGAAACTACTATTTGTGATTGACTAACAAAAGTTGAGTCAGATTATTCTCTAGGTACTGTGACGCTTGATCTAAAATGGGCAGGTGCGCACCCTCAGTTATGTGGGCCATATCTTCCAGTTGCTATCGTCAGCATTACCCTCACCTCACTTTTACAGGGATTGCAGGTCTCATCTGTGGCCCACCTTACCTACAGTCTGACATTTGTCAGAAAAGGCTGTGTCCATTGAGGAAGAGTGCTGAGTGTCATCAGAACACAAGTACTACATGTTTCTTTGCTAGCTTTCCCCAGGCACTGATGCACAGATTGAATAGGAAGGGAATCAAGTCATTTGAGTGTGCTTACAGATCATGAGCAATTTCCTAGAACCAGCGTCTGGGATCTCTGAGTAAGGAAGGAACAGCTCTCTCCACTCCTGCTATTTGGGTCTGAGCTAACACACAATGGGGTCACTGGGAGACTTTCCACTGGCTTAAGTGGGCTCTGGAACAGACCCTTAGTCACTAGAAAATAGTGTCTTGGCGCTTAAGGATATATTCTGCTCTTTCTCATTTTTATTCTAAAATGTTTTTTTAAAAAAGTACTTATTAAGGCCTCACTTTTCAGTGATCTTGAACACCTATAACTCCCGTTGATGTAAACAGACACTGAAGGTGCCCAGCACCTCTGAAATTCAGGTGTCTTATTTAAGTGTATAAGTAGGGATTTATGTGCCAAACTTCAGGTTGAAAGCTTTGGTGTAATTGTATTGTGTGTGGAAGTATTAGATTGGGTAATAGGTTGCAGAGTATTTCCCTCTATTGAAGTCACTGGCTTGTGTATAGAGCTACTTATGTCCATTTCCATGGAATTCAGCTTGACTCCCCTCCTGTTAATTAGTTTGTGTGAAAATGAGTCAGTTTCTTTAGCTCAATTGCTGCCAGAGAATTGTGCATGCCACAGAAGCCGTAGTCTCAATTGGTACCCATATTAACTGTCTCTACAAAGTCCAAGGATTGAATGAACATTGGGAATTAACTATGCATTCACCCAGATAATTTTTTCCATGCCAAGGAAGAAACGTGTTTCTGGAACGGAATGGGAAAACTTGCTTGTGTTGGTTCTGTGGATACAGGGCTTCAGTTTTATATAACATTGTATTAGCTTGGCTGATCTCTTGTTTCCAATTTGCAGTTTTCCAATTGCTTCATCAAGATTTCTCAGACACTATCCTAGTCTCTCATTTCTTCTTTAAAGACTGAACTGCATATTTCTCAGTGGATGATGCTTCTTTTCAGACCACTGATTGTAACATCTTTTCAGGAGAACTTTTTTCCCCTGCTTTTTGGTACTTGATTTGTCTCCTTTGCTCTGAATGAAGCTGAAATTGAAATAACTTTTTGTTCATCTGTATCAACTTCAGTATCACAGAAAAAATTGTGATAAGATGCTGCTCCTGCCAAAGTAGCACAAAACCTTAAGAATAAATGGTGGGGGCGGTTGTGGGGGAGAAATCAACTATTGTTTCCCCTACTTTGTGTGTGTTTTGGTTAAGGAGAAATGAGTGTGGACAGTATTCAGTAAAGTTGGGGTGGGGGGGCTTTACTGGTATGGTGACACAGTTAACCCCCTTTTAATTTACTTGGTTGTATAGTCTCTTTCAGGATACTTGAATATGAAAGTGGATGAAGTAATATAAAATACTACTGCGGTTGTTTTTAGCTATTAACCCAGATTATTTTCAGTGTCATATAATGATGAATTAGCTAGTGGGCTTATCTGGAAGATGAGAAATGCAGAACAAAAATGGAACATTTTAAAATTTTTCATGGAAAAACATGAGTGAGACTGACCCAAGAATACCCAATAATCTTGTAGTTAAGGTACTTCATTGGGGGTGTAAGAAACCCAGATTCAACTGTTGAAAACTGAAAAAGCTGAAGTGATTTCTTTGTCTCTAGTGACGTACTTGGTGTGCACACAGATGAGAGTAGTGCGGGACATCGCTGAGAATACTCCCAGGACACTTTACCTTACAACTTCCAATGAGAGCCAAATGTTTATTACAGGTAAATAAAATACTCTTTTTTTATATTCATTTTTCATGATGTAAACTGTTCCTTGGAAAAAGAAGTATTTCAGCTTGAAGATCTCCATAGTATTTCTAGATACAGAGGAAAACTAAGTAGCTTTTAAAGCAGACTCAGATATCACACTGTTGCATGCTTTGCATTACTCCATCCATTCAGAGAAGTATTTTACTGAAGCACCACTTTTTAAATCCTCTGACGTTCAATAAATTTTTCCACTTAACAACTCCAGGTTTCCTTCTTTATTTTTTTTAGACCAGTTATGAAGCATTCCTAAATTGTCCTGTCCAGGAAGTAGTTAGGGTCCCCTCCTGTCTGTGGGAAATATGCGAAAGAGGACAGAAGGGTTTGTATTTCTAGGTAGAAGGAAGGTGAAGTAAAACTATTACAATTTTATAGTGCAGCAAATGAACTCTAAATGAACTCTGAGGAGAATATGTGAGCAATTGATATTGCAAGCCGAATCAGGACAGTTACGAGTTGGAATTAGAACAATGCAGTGTGTTGGCTGGAAATTGTGAGGTGTCTTCCCTCACTAACTCCTAACAGCAAAAACGACAAGAGTCTCATGGTACCTTAAAGACTAATGAATTTCTCCAACATAAGCTTTCTTGGGCTCCAACCCACTTTGTCGGATGCATGAATCAAGCATGGTCATGCATCTGACACAGTGGGTTGTAGCCCACAAAAGCTTATGCCCGAAGAAATTCTTTAGTCTTTAAGATCCCACAGGCATCTCATGGCTTTTTTTGTACACTGACTAACACAGCTACTCTTTTGGTAACTAGTAACAGTATATTTTCAGAAATTATGATACTGGAACCAGCAAGTATGTTGTAAGGTTGTTCTAGCTCAAGACTCATTAATTGCTTTATTCCAGATTATTTTAAGAATTTAGCATTCTTACAGCATATCCAAGGAACCTTTCTAAAAATTGTAATTCCATCAGTTGTTCTTTTCATAGATTCCAGCTTTCCATTCTACTGCAAAAAGGTCCAGTATAGTGTTAATCTTAAATTTGGCCCAGTAAACATTTGTTCCGAGACATGTCTGTTTTACTCTCCAGTTTGTTGTGTTTTCTGATATGTGGGCAGATGGAAACAAGAAAATACACTTTTATGTCATTTCTTATTGAAGCATCTGGATGCCTCAATATAGTCAGTTGTGTCTGCAACGGAGCTTCTAATTGGTTAGTTACAAAGGGACAGCTGTGTTAGTCTAGTACAGCAAAAGAAGCAAGGGGTCATGTGGCACTTAAATACTAATAGATTTATTTATCACATGAGCCTTTATGGGAGAATATCCCATTTCGTCAGACACTTTGAAGAGGGGGAACTTACAGAATGGGATGAAAATAAACGCAAGGGAGTGTAAGACACGGGTTCAGGTCATACTGTAACAGCAAATCAGAGCATTTGTTAAGATTCAAGGACTGGGAAACAGCACATAGAGGAGGGTGAAGCCAAAGCACCTGTTGTAATAGGAAGAGAAGCCACAGTCGCAATCTAATCTGCATATCAATTCTAATTCAGCTGTTTCTCTTTGAAGTCTTGATGTCCCATTGACTTTCTTGGGCACAGTTGTTAGCAAATCATCCGTAGAGTGATTAGGAAGATGGAAGTGTTCAGCAACTGATTTTTGCGTGTTGTGATTTCTGATGTCAGTTTGTACCCATTTATTCTTTTTTGTGGGTATTGACCTGTTTGTCAAATGTATGCAGTGTGGAGGCATTTCTGGCACATCATGGCATAAATTGCATTAGTGGATGAGCAGGTGAATGAGCCCTTCATGGAGTAGCTGGCTTGATTAGGACCTATGGTGGTGTCTTTTGTGCAGATACGTGGGCAAAGTTGGCAACATAGTTTGTTGCAGGGGTGTGTGCTGGCTTTCACATTTCTGTTGTTAGGTCTGTTGTTCCTGGAGATGAGGAGAGATCTGTCTCCCAAGGCTTCAGAGAGAAAGAGGGATCATCTTTTAGAATAGGCTATAGGCCCTTATGGTCTGTTATAGAGGTCTGACCTGGGAGTCGTATGGGGGGGGGCATTCTATTGTTTTTTTGCTTGGGCCTCTCCTGCACTAGCTGATTTCAGGGTACTCATCTGGCTCTGTCTTGTACCCCGAAGTTGCCTACTGCAGGAGAGGCCCAAGTCAGGCCTGTACAACAGATCCTTAAGGACCTACAGCTGATTCTAAAAGATGATCCCTCACTCTCTCAATCACTCTGTGGAGGATTAACGACTGTGCTCAAGAAAGTCAACAGGACATCAAGACTTCAAAGAGAAACAGCTGAATTAGAATTGATATGCAGATTAGATTTTGCAAAAGCAGGATTAAATTGCGACTATGGCTTCTTTTCCTATTACGACAGGTGATTTGGCTTCACCCTCCTCTATGTGCTGTTTCCCAGTGCTCAAATCTTAACAAATGCTCTGATTTGCTGTTACAGTATGACCTGAACCCATGTCTTATACTCCCTTGCGTTTATTTTCATCCCATTCTGTAAATTCCCCCTCTTCAAAGTGCTGGCAAAATGGGATTTTCTCCCATGAAAGCTCATGCGATAAATAAATCTGTTAGTCTTTAAGTGCCACAAGACTCCTTGCTTATTTTTCCAATTGGTTGAATCAGATGTCCAGATTATTAGTAGGATTAACCACAAATTTTCCTGTTGACACAGGTATCTAGTTCTAGAGTTCATTGTTCCCAAATGAAAGCCTTCTTATTTTTAGTTTCCTCCTTACTTGCTTCCAGTATGTTAGCTACCTTGTTTTATATTGATCATGCACCTAAACTAGAGCCTTAGCTGTTTTCAGCTCAGCAGCCTGTGAATTGGCCTGTCTTGCTCAGACAAAATGGCAACAGGAAAATAGTAGTCTTCTCTGATGGGAAAGGTAACTTTTTTGGTGTTAGACACTGTTTCTTGTTTATCTTTTTTATACTGTTATGTGCAGAGAATATAATTAGCTAATTCTGGAAGACTATTTAACTGTTTTATTACACAGATGTTAGTATTTAGACTATTCAGGGTTGGTAAATGAGAACCAAGTGGCACATAAGGGTCCCATTACACTGTACGGAATTGGTAGAAGGAATGGATTTTTAGCATCTCTGACTTGACTTCTTGCATATATTGTAGTTTCGTCAAATATAGCACTTTATTTTTAAAAATCCTTAATCTATTTGATACTTTCTTTTAATATCCAGACCTTTTGTTTTAACAGGGTGGCACAAAGGCCAACCATATACCAGAGATGCCAAAGTGAAAAACTTTATCCAGTGGGTTAGAACTCAAAGTGAAGCTGATCTACTGAAGAAGACCATAATTGGTGGATACTATCCTTTCCCACCAGCACCAAATACTTTTTTGGAGTATTGTAAAAATAATAAAGGTATCCCAGTCTATACAAAATAGCCCCATTGTTTATGCTCATGCTTCTTTCTGCATGAGACTGAAGTTACGTGTATACTCAGCCATTCTGCTGGAAAAGTTTCTACACAGCCATCCTTAAATCGATGGAATGCACTTTCACTAGGACCATTTCTACAAATCTCTCAGCTCCCTGTGAGGAGCCCACAGACTCCCTGCTGCCTCCAGCCCCTGCTGGGGTCCCAGGCAATGTGCCTGGGGCTTTCCAGGTCCTGTTGGTAGTGGGGGTTCAGCTGCCTGGGGCACCTGGGAGGCAGGTGGGCAGGCACCTGAGACCTGTTTGGTCTTGTATTGGCTGCCACCAGGGACAGGCAAGCCTTGGGTGGTTCCTTGCCCGCTACTGCCTGGAACCCTAGGAAACCCCAGGCAGCTGCAGCAGATGTGTGGGGCAGAAGGGGAGAGACAGCTAATGGGGCTCCTCCATCTCCAGTGGTAGCATGACTGAAGCTGCTCAGTCTCCTCTGTCCCCAGCAGCGGGGGGGAGCAGCCACCAGGGCTGCCCTATTCCCAGTGGCATGGCTGAACCCACCAGGGCTTGCCCTCATCCTGGGTGGCAGGCATCGAGCAGCCACCAGCGCTGCAAGGTCCAGACGGCTGCACAAAGCTGCCCCCTAATTCTGGTGAGTCCCGGTTAGAGCAGTGAAATTGAGAAGTACAACAGCTCTCCACCACTCTAAGGTGACAGTGTCTTCAATGATGTGGTGCCACCTTATCTTTACCAACAACAGCCCTATGCCACTCATTCAGGTGTTTTGGTTTTGTTGGCAAAGAGAGGAATATAGTGTGTACACTAGGATTGTTTTGTTAACAAAAGCTGACTTTTGTCAACAAAACTTCTAGTGTAGACAAGGCCTTAGTCTGGAATATTGAAAATTAGCAACTCTGCTTTGCACTTTGATCAAATCAATTGTTATATATAAGAATGTCATTCTAGGGAAAATTATCACTTCTGCTGGTATGAATTGTCATAATTCTGTGCAGTGGAGTTTTGATAAATTATATCAGCTGTGAATCCAGATCTCTGAGTTTATGCTATGTAGATGTTCTGTACCAACATTTGCTTCTGCTACATCTTCAGTCAACGTGGAAGTCTGTCAGACTGAAGAGCATAAGATACGATAATGATAAATAACTTCAGCAATAGTATGCTAAGCAGAATCTTGAATAACTAGGGTCATTCAGTATTAACTCTGAGTTCACTAAAAAAGGTTTGTGCCCCAAAATATCTTGCAAATGAGGGTTGAGAAAGCAGGAAGACTTAATTCCTGAGAAGTTCAGTTTTCACAATTTAATCATTTAAATTTAGCAAGTAGGTCTTTCCAGTTTTCTTCCATGAATCCAACGTTGATGCTTTTTAGTGGCTTTCTGTTTCTTTACAACTCTGCGTTTTGGGGAATTGCTCTTTCACAGTTGAATCAGTTTTGAAAGCCATGAGTGAGATGGAGAGGAAGATTGAAGACCTGCACTACAGGGAGCACAAGCGCATTGCTGTTCAGGGGATAATTAGTGCTATACGATATGTCAGTTCTGCAGCTGAAGATGCCTCTGGAGTAGAACCAATTCAGGTACAGTGCTTGGGAATTAACTGTATAGCGCTTAAGAAGCAGTGATCATAATTACGATTGAGATATTTTGCACTTGAATTCAGAACCCACATACATTGTCTCTTGATTAACTGAATTTGCCAATCTGAAAGTAAAAGAAGTTGGAAAGACATTGTTTCTGTTAAAACTTAGTGATTTACTTGTTTTCTGAGAGTGTTATGGTCCTCTACAAAAGTATGTGCTGTATAAAATTTACTGAGCTCATTGATCAAATTACATGGTCTAAGTTAGAGGACTGAGAGAACTGGCTATCACCTGTCACGACTAGACTGAAGTGGGTTCTTTTAAAACTTTTTTTTTTTATTAAATTTGAGGATTTGCTGTAAAGCAAATCTGCTAGACACTACAATGGTGATATGTCATCTCAAATCTTGTATCCAATTTCTCCTGACATTGTTGCAGGAAAACTAACTAGGTATCACCCTGATACCTTTATGTAATTGAAGATAAAATGTCTTTAATTTATTTTTAATTGTTTTTACAGGAAGGTAGTGTCCAGTCAGCATCTCAAAGAACTGTAAAAAATACTGGTATGTCCAAAGATCGTGTTAAGAAAAGAAAAGAGCAAAGCCATGCAAATAAAGAAGCTAACTCTGTACTTGATTCACAATATGTTTCCCTGGAACAACAGCAACATCCACATATGATAACCAGGAGTCAAATGAAGAGGAAAATCAAATGCTGTCCAGAGGCTGGAAAGTAAGGCTTTTGCATAAAGTACAGTCATATTTAAGAATTAATTTCACTGATTTCCTGTAGATTAGTAAAAAAATTTTAAAGTACCTACATGAGTTAAGTGTGCAAGTTCTCTGAAAGGCAACAGATTGCAGCTAGAAGCAACCTAGTTTAAAAATGATAACCCTTTTTTAATGGATTCAGTCTTGTTCCCATTAGATCAATGAAAGCAGGATTGGGCCCTAAAAGCCTCTATGTTTGAGATTTTTCCAGAGTGGCCAAATGTGAAAGGTAGCCTACTGTCCATGCTCACAGTGGTCTAATCTAAACAAGATGCATGTGGATGGGCCTGCACTGTTTTGCTGTCAGAGAAAGTTTGAAATAAAAAGCAGTTAACTATTAAGAAATGCATGTTTATCATTTCAGTGAACAGCTGAGGAGGTAATGTCAGTTATAGTAGTGATGAAAAGTTTTTTCCAAAATACATAGAATCAGGAGAAATATTTCTGCATCCCTTCTGGTTGGCTTCAGACACACAGTTAACTTTTCTTTCTGTGTAAATGCCATTGTAATTTACTTCCAGAATTGCAAGACTCTGAGTCAGTTGGCAAAATAAAGAGGAGAGAATCTGCAGCATTTCTGTTAACGCTTGTGATCTATTTCATGTCAGCTCTGAAGGTTCGGTACATGTATGCAGACATATGGAGCTGTTTACAGTACTGTGTCAATATGAGTAAGTCAGTTTATGCAGGTGCTCCCAGAAAGTTGGCCTGATGAAGCTGAGTTTGCTCTAGAACTGACACAACAGAACCCTGACACAGACTGAAATAATGCTGAGGAATTCTGGTAGACCATGCCTAAGTTTTTGTAGCTGATTTTTCATGCTATAAAAGATACGTTTGTTCCTTTTTATATCCAAAATAAATAACTGTGAAAGAAAGTAAAGATGGGCAGCATTTGTCGAAAGCTGTCTTGAATTGATTGAAAAGCCTTCCTGAATTAAAATTGACTGGAAAGAACTAAATTTGTGTTTGCTGACAGCAGTAGCATTTAAGGGTTCAGTGTTCTCCCTTGTACTTACTTATTTTTTTAAGTCTAATTGAGATAAAATTATGGTATTTTTTTTGCTAGGGACCTGAGGATATTGGTCTCTTTATATCAAGCAGATGTAGTTTATTAAAATGATGAATTATTTTTTGTTTTAAGGAAAAGAGACCTCTCTATTTTTGTGCCTAGATGTCAATATTTCACACGACCTGAAAGCAGGAAACTCAAGTGCGTGGTGTGGTCTTCATTGTTTCCAGTAATTGTATTGATAGACTAATTATAAATGTATATAAATTAAATTTGCAAAAAACAAGAGTTTGTTACTAAGTTTCAAATAGAAATAAAATGAAAGAAAGGAATGAGAAGGTATTTAATACTCAGAGTTCCCTTCCCACAGCACTTTTTCATAAGAGAGAAATTATTTAGATTGTTTTATTAATTACATTTATTATTGTAATGCCTAGGGACTCCCCAAAAATGGAGCCTGTTAACTAGTCATTGTACAAATACAGAGTAGTTAACAGTCATTACCCCAAAGAGCTTACAAATTCAGTAGATAAATTAGACACAGGGTAGAGGATTGGTGTCAAGCATCATATCAGTTCTGCAATATTGGCGAGTGAAGTTTTTAGTTAGGAGGGGATAAGCAGCTAAAATGGATGGATAAGGGAAGGGAGGGTGGCTATTAAAGAGAAGCTTAGTAGGAGGCTATGAAGAACAGGGATGGAAGTAGGCTGGGATAAAGGGTCTGTCTAGGAGGAGGTTGACCAAACAGCCAGTCAGTATGGTGCAATGAATGTAAACTAGTTGAGCCTGGAACTGTGCCTGGATGTTTAGAAAGCAGCAGCCACACTGTGGATGCCATCAAAAATAAATACCATAAATACAGCAACAGCCTATTTGCTTTTCTCATAACTCCTCTATACTGTTCAATGCTATTTTCACTTCCTGATTAATGTGTGTATAGCTTCTATAGATGTTATTTTATGATTTTTCTTTAGCTAAGGTACAGAGGTGATCCATCAGATAACACAGTGAGCACTTTAAGGACTTGATTAGCTCAGCTTCTTCTTTCCATTGCACAAGTATTCAAAGAAGTGTTATTACAGTGGTGGTTTGGGAGATTGAGGTCAGGGAAATGCCTTTGGAAAGGTTGGACTCTGCACCCAGGCTTATCAGGCAGAGTTGACTTTTAAGTTGGTTAGTTTTCCTGTGTTACATTCTTATTTGTTAATTTCTTGTTATATATGCTATCTGTGGAGGAAAAAATCTTACTGACTATAACTTTGTAAGTCGGGGAGTGATCTGGCAACAAATCATCCACATCGCCTCTTGCTGTATTCTTGCAGCTATTTGGTTTTCAATCATCTGAACTCCTGGTCTGGAATTTCTTTTTCCCTCCAAAAACACAAATTTCAGTGGATTGCCTTTCTTTATTATATCCTTGTGACATTACTTAAGGTGCAATCTGGACTGTTGAATAGTTGTCCCCTCAAGTCTCCAACCTTGGTCCCTTTTACACTGCTTTTTTGTGAGAGCAACCACTCCTGGTCTGCTCACACACTGCCTACAGTGTGTAAATTACTTCCAGCTATACTGCATGAGTACTATGGCCAGTCACTCTTGAATTACAGAGAAGAGCAACATAAGCAAATTACCAGTTTCAGACTTTCCCTTAGAAGGATGCATCTTATACTGCCGAGCCCTCTTCTGGGCAACACAGACTCTCATAAAGTCTGTCATTTTCTTAACTGAAAATGTTTTGCACAAATCCTGTTATCGTCAATGGAGTCCCCAAACACATCAATCCAAGCACACTGGTTTAGATTAAAAAACAAACATTTATTAACTGGAGAAAGATAGATTTTAAGCAATTGCAAGTAGTGAGGTGTAAAAGTCAGATTTGGTTACAAAGAAATAAAAGGTAAAGTGCAATTAATACCTAACTTAATAAGCTAAGTGCATTCACAGCAAGTCTCTCTCACTTCATGCTTCTGCAGTATTACTAACTAAAATCCTTTCAGGTTGGATTCCTCCCTCAGTGCTAAAGTGTTTCCAGGTGTCATGACTGCCATGGGTACAGAAAAAAGGAGAAATAATTTGGAGCATCAGTCCTGCACTTTATTCTTTCCTCTTCTTTGAGAATCATTTCTAACTGAAGTTAAGGAGTCAGAAAGTCTGTAGGGAAAGGAACGTACAGCTCTTCCTTTGCCAAGATGTAAATTTCTCCCTCACATCCTTTTTCCTGTCAAAGAACAGCCACTTAAACAAGTGATGGTTTATTTGATTTCACTGGCACCTGGCTAGCACATGAATTTCCCTTTTGAAGAACTGTTTGTGGCTGCTTTTCTAAAATTGGGACATATCTTAATAGTGTAATACAGTAGACTTTTTAATATTGCCACATACATTTTTACCAAGACAATAATGATCAGCAAATTATAAGTTTTCAAATGATACATCAGAGGCATACCACGTACAAAATGTATCACAGCCTTATAAAAGGGGTGAACATGGATATACAGACTGTCACAATACTCCAGCATACAAGATACCTTCCTGATGCCAAATATGGCAGTCAGTTGGACTCTGAGCATGTTGGCAACACCCACCAGTCAGACACCTGGGAAGAATTGTGTATAGTAAGTCAGAACCTTTCCTATCTAGTGCTCCTCTCCTGCCATTGGGGGATGTCGTTACTAGCAGTCGCAGATTGCCTGCATCATACCATCCTTTCCATAAAATTATCAAGCTCAATCATAAAACAAGTTTGGTTTCTGACCCCTTGCTGTTCCACTTGGAAGTCTGTTCGAGAACGCCGCTTTTCTGATTATTAGAATCCTTCATCTTATTTCAAGCCTAAACTTGTTAATGGCAGTTTATATCCATTTGTTTCAGTAATGACACTTAAATTAAATAACTCCTCTCCATCCCTGATATTTATACCTCTGATGTATTTGTTAAGAACAATAATATCTCCTTTCATGCTTTGTTTAGTTAAGCTAAACAAGCCAAGCTCCTTGAGTCCCCTTATAAAGTAGGTTTTCTATTCCTTTGACCATCCTAGTAGCCCTTCTCTGCATCTGTTTCAGTTTGAATTCATCTTTTTTAAAATGGGAGACCAGAATTCCACATGGTATTGCAGCTGATGTGTCTCCAGTGCTTTGTATAATGGCACTAACTCTTCCCTATCTCAGTTTGGAAATACGTCACCTGATGTATTCTAGTACTGCCGTAGCTCTTCTTCACAGCTGCATCATACTGGTGACTCATGGTCATCCTGTGATCAACCAGTCTGTCCAGGTCTTTTTCCTCTTCTGCTGCTTGCAGCAGATACATGCCCAGCTTATAGCAAAATATCTTGTTCTTCATCCACAAATGCATGGCCTTGCATTTGCACTATTAAATTTCTTCCTATTTCTATTACTCCAGTTGTCAAGGTCACCTTGTAGGATATTCCAGTTCTCTTCTTTGCTGAATACCTCCCAACTTTGTCATCTGCAAATGTAATAAGCAAACTGCCACTTTTTGTGTGAAGGTAATGAATGAAAATATTAAAAAAGATCAGTTCCAAGGCCAGGCTCTGAGGAACTCCACCAGTAACCTCTCTCCAGCTTGACAGTCATCTTTCAGCATGACCTTTGGTAGTCTCCCCTTTAACCAGTTCCTTTTCCACCTTTCAGTTCCCATATTAATCCCCATCTTCTCTAATTTAACTACATTTCACATTTCATTTTTATGAGAAACATAAGTTACTTTAATGACAGTATCATGGTACCATTTAAATCAACATTGAGGTAATCATAGTTCTAGAATATGGCTGTCAGTTATGGGTATATTTCCTGAGACTCTGAAACCCTTTTGATCATGCTGACATTAAGTCACAGCTACTTACTTTTCTCTGGTCACATCCTATCCCACTGCTCAGGAAATAGGTACGGAGCATGTGGGGTGTAATTATATTACAGTAACACAGCTCCTTGATTGAATCTTTCATCTTCCTTCCAACTGAATGCTGTTTTCATTGACAGTACTTTTAAAGTAAATCTGTGTGCATGTGGATTTCTTAGCATTTTGAGCTATTGCTTCTTAAACTAGAAGCTCTACTGTCAAGGCAAAAGTTTCAACAGGCGCCCCAGCTGAAGGAAGGCAAGTGTCTTTGCGGAACAAATTTCAAGAAGCTGTCAGAGGTGGGAATTGAACTCGCACAGTATAAGGGTGCTGCTCGGTTTTAGTGGCAAGATGTGACACCCTGAGACATCAGTTTACTTGGATGGCAGGCTGTCTGCAAACATTTGTACTTGCAAAAGAGCCTCAGTTCTCCTGCATATGCACCATAACTTTATCTGGCTTTGGACTATACAGATCCAAGTTCATCCGTAATAACTTTTTAATACGACTTCCTCAAAGAGCCAATGGATGCCAAACCAATAGCTGAAATCAGTCCCAAGCATGCAATGCTAGTTTGGGAAAGATCAGAGCCATAGTTTCAGTCCCAGATGTGCCCAAAAAAATGAGAACTAATATTTTGTGTCACAGGATGTTTTTAGCAGGGCTGTGTCTATGAAGTTATTGTTTAGCCTCAAATTTAGACCACTAAACCTAACTCCAGATCCCCACGAGGCATAGCAGTTCACAAGATAATCTGAGTAGTATGTGAATTTTAGAGAAATTGGCTGTTAAACAGTAAACTAGTCTCAACCTTAACTTTCATAGTGTTGCTGCCTCACTATAATTTGTTTTTTCAGTTAACAAATAAAATTCCACTATCAACATACAGCATTTCATCAATATGATTAGCTGTATATTTTAAATTTATAAATTCTTGTTTTTCAAAATGTTCTAACTCAGTGTCAGAGTAGCCATAGGATGAAAGTTGACATGCATAAATGATAAAGAAAATCAATGGGGGCACGAGAAGGAGCTTTTTCGTGAGGATAGGTTTAGTTTTGTGTAAGCCTCCTAAAAAAAACCAAATCTTTTGGGGAGCAGCAATTCACTTTGTAGGCTTCAGTTCCTATAGAGATTCCTCTTGTTTGTGATTTTGATAATTCCTTCTAATGTTTTGGAAGTTTTGTTAATGTAGTATAGATATACAGTCCATCCTTGATTTCCCGGACCCCACTTTCCCAGACTCCAGAAGATTCGGATGAATCTTCTGAAGTCCGGGGCCCTGGCTGCACTGCTCTGGCAGCCAGGGAAGGGGGCCCTAACCGCCCCCCCTTCCAGCTCCTGGGAAGAGGGGCCCGGGGGCTGGAGGCTGCTCCGCTGGCCTACCCGCCCGGCCTCACCACAGCGGGTGGAGCAGCCAGACAGCTGACCCCCCATCCGGCTGCGCCTCCCCGGGGGAGGAGGGGGCCGGCGTTGAGCTCTGACGTGCGGGGTCAGGCACTGCAGTGGCCTGCCCTGTGCCCAAACAGTTTGGCCTGCTTCGCCCCCGGCCCCGCCCCCCAGCCATGAGCAGGCCTGTTGGAAGGGAGTGGCCCAGGGCAAAGCGGCCAAAACTGTTTGGGCGCAGGGCAGGCTGCTCCGGCACCCGGACCCCATGCACCAGAGCTCAGCGCCTGCTCCCTCCTCTCCCGGGGAGGTGCGGCCAGCTGGGGGTCGGCTGTCTGGTTACTCCACCTGCGGTGAGGCCGGGTAGGCAGAGCAGCCTCCAGCCCCCATGCAGCCCTAACCACCATCCCCCTTCCAGCTCCTGGGAAGGGTGGGGGGGCCGGGGGCCAGAGCCTGCTCCGCCCACCTGCCTACCCGGCCTCACTGCAGTGGGCAAAGCAGCCAGACAGCCGACCCCCCAGCTGGCCGCACCTTCCCAGGGGAGCAGGAGGCTGGCACTGGGGGAGGGGGGAGGCTTTCAATTTCCCAGACATTCGGGAAATCTGGATGCCTCCTTTCCCTCTTTGGTCCAGAAAATCGAGGACCAACTTTAAATATTTACTTTACAGCTGTGTGTGTTCAGTAACTGTTGTCCTTAGTGTTTTATAGCAGTTTAACTGAAATCCTTCATAAGCCATTGTTTCTGAAGAAACATGTCAGTTACGTGCCTCAGAGGACCCTGTCATTTAAATAAATAAATGAGCAATTCCCCTGCTACCTCTTAGTGGGAAGCTATAAAATTCCTCTGCATAGTCCAAGGTCTGCCATTCGACATGTATCTTTGCCAAGGGTCCACAAGATTGCAGAAAGATTCCTTTTTTTTAACCATGAAGACATAGTTAGAGCTTTGATGCCATGGCTGAGTTACAGGACATCTTTGTAATTGAAAATGAAACTTTCAAAGTTTGCCTTTTGCCCAAAAGAATGCTAATGAAAGAAAGAAACCAGGATAGTGTACTATAAACAAGGAGTCCTCTAGCACTTTTAAAGGCTACCAGATTTATTTATCACATGAGCTTTCATGGGAGAAAAATCCCACTTCATCAGTGTTTGTGTTTCTAAATGCCACAGGACTCCTCATTTGTTTTGCTGAGCTAGACTAACGGGGCTACTACTTTGGAACTTTTCTGTACTATGACATCTCTGTGTCACACATGCACTTTTCAGCAAGTTTCCACTAGAGGGCGAGAAAACACTGCTTTAATATTAAACAGTTTCATATAGATTTCACTGATTCACACAGTAAAAAATGTGTTTAGCTTTGAACTTTGAAGCAATTATGCTGAGCAGGGTGATTCTATTTAACCTTTGTAGCTCAACGTCAAAGATCTTTATCAGTAAAAAAAAATTCTTATCAAAGTCTGGAGTTTTTGCTTTCTAATTATTAGAAATTATGGGTTTTATATAACATGATGACCAAATGCACATCTTTAGTTTTAGCTGAAGCCTGAAATCCTCAGGGTTGACTATTTTTTCCTCTATAGCTTGCAAGAACTCCAGCAAGAAGATTCTGTTTCACAGCGAAATGCCCTGGCTGTCTCTGATGCTTTACAACCAGATAGAGGTATGTGGCTAAACATTTCAAGTTATGATTGTTTTAGTGTTTTATAAAAGAAGCAGGGCTAGACCCTTCTGCTCAGGGCCAAAATAGGGGACAAAATTGATAGTATACCACGTTTACATCAACTGTCCAACAATCCTAGTGCTGGTTCAGTCCTCAACTCAAGTTAAGGAAGCCCTAGATCCCTTCTTTGCATTTAGCCACAACAGTTTCTAAGGCAGTGGCTTTCGATCTTTTGTGGATCACAATGCTCTTGGCAGTATGTGAGATCCTACAGGACATGGCAGTGCCCTCTAAATGTAGCCCACCTGACCCCCCCGCTTGTCTGTGACACATTTACTGCTGGGTGCTGACACAGTAATGTGTCCTGACAAAGTCGTAGAGAACCGCTGCTCTCAGGAACCATTCTGGCAACTAAGTATCGTGCCTTTTCCCTCTGAGGTGACCCTAACATATGCTAGTGGATGCCTGTAGGTGATTGTATTTCGTTTATGCCACTGTGCAAGAGGAATCTTTACTGTCTCATTAACTGGCTTTGAGTCTGTGTTGCATCTCTGAAACGGTCCAAAGCAGAGCAGAGGACCTCGTCTCTATTTTTGGTGGTGGTATTGCAGGAGTGGCCCAAATGTCCTAGATTTCCAAACCAGGAAAACCAGCCATCCCTGGTCATATGAGTACATTTTTAAGTCACAGTAAGTATAGGGAAAAGCGGTAACAAATGAGCAACTAATCATGGTGAAAAAAGTTGCACATCTTAGTAGCTACAAATTAGGGGGATTGGTTTGCTTGTTTTTAAAGTAAATACATTAAAATGTCCTTCTCTCATGCTTCTTCTATAATCAATAGTTAAACCTAGATATTTTAAATTGATATTTTCTCAAATTATATCTGTTCCCAATGTGGTCTTGGTTCGTAAAAACACGTGTAGGCTCTCTTAGTATTCCATGTGACTATTTTGACTTAATTTCTTTTGTCTGTGCCTCTGTGGACTGAATTTAGTCTGAATTGTGGAATTTCTTTTAGAATCTGCCAGGTTCTGATGTCAGTTTCCGTAGTTAACACCCTTTTCCTTTCCTTCTACTTCAAAACGCCTTGTGTTCTCCTTTTGCATTTCAGATCTTCATTTCTTTTAATATATTGTATTTATATCCTTCGTAAGTTGCCATTATATAGTGCATTGATGATCACACCAGTCAGTTGCTTCGCTGTTTTTTTGCATCTCTCTGAACTTTTAATGCGTTACAGTTTTAAATGATAATGAAGGTTTCAAATTATTGTAAATCTAAAACATCCACCCAGGCAAAGTAGAATTCTGATTAGTAAAAAAAGCAAGAACAGCATCCTGCATTGTATTAAGATCTGTCCTCCAGCAATTAAAAGTCTTTCACCTTAAGCAAGTTTGAAAGATTCTTAACTTACCGTACTCGGTTGCGAGATCTGATCTGTTGAGAGATTGACTTACGTGCGTTCCTGTCTGTCATTTTTAGAGGGACTTCTGGATAGCTATAATGTTAGTTATGGTGCTTTTCATCTTTTCAGAATTGTTAGGGCTCTCAGGTAGATGTAACTGTAAAGAAAAACTTATTTGAACAGTTTCAATACATGTTCATATTCAGTACATTAGCTACAGAACAGACGTGTATATGATAATGTTTGTATTAACAAAATAAGCTATTTGGAGTGTGAAGTACTGCAGTAGACTGTCACAGCATGACATTCTCTTTACTTGTCATCTTAAACAGAAGTATTTTAGGTCTACCATTTAGCTGCATAGATATCCTTGTAAAGCCGTAGCATCGGAGTTCTGCAGGAGGTAGAGAAAGGTAATAAATGTTCGTGAGTTGTGATTGCATATGGAATACTGGAAGTCGATCAGATGTACAGAATCTTTAACAGAAATCCTTTCCTCACTTCCACAACATGGACTTGATGTAAGTGGATTTGAGTAAGTCACTGTTTTGGAGGCAGTGCATAAGTTAGTGAATCTCTACATATTTCTCTCATAAGTGTTCTCAATTGGCTTTACTAGCTCTTCAGAACATGGTCTGTTTGGCATGATAAATAATTAAATTGTATTCTAATAAACATACAGTAGCCTAAATGAAGGCCACTTCCACTCTGAACAAAGCAAATTGAAATTCAGTAACTTCTTGGATATGGAGCTAGCAATGCTAAGTAGATGTATTGGCGGCAGGGCATGTAATTTTCTTCCATTGTAAGTCCCAATGGAAATATTAGTAATATACTGTGAATCTGGGGCCTATCTGGATGTTTTTTGTGGTGTAAACCCACAATTATTTAGACAGCGTATTATCAGTGTATACCTGCAACTCTTTCATGATATACGAATGGCAACTGTACCATTTTTTACACCAAGGTCATGAAGTTTAAAAGATACTAATTTTTCTGTATGTTTGAGTTTACACATTCTGTGGCATTTCCAATCTCTTGATACTGCAGTCTACCAGAATGACCACATGATTTTTTTTGTTTTTCTTTTGTTTTTTACACAACTTAGGAGAGAATGCAGTGGATACTGTTTGACCATTATTGCAATGCAGTTTTACAGTAATCTATAGCATGCATGTAAATAAATTAGATATCAGGCTCTTCTTTTCCCCTGACATGTATGTCCTAATTGCCACAAAAAAATACACAAGAACTGCTGTGAGCTTCATTGCTAGGATCACTGGAAAGATAAAGAGAGCATTTCTGTAGCAAATACTTGCAGCTGCTGTTTCAGTAGCCACTGAAGAAAGCTTTTCTTCCTCCCAGGTTATTCAGAAGCATTGGCTGCCACTCCTGGTTGTTAGTAGCTTCTTTCCCTCATCTTCATCTTGCAGCTCCCTCCAGCTACAGTAGGACTCCAAATGATCTTTCTGTCTCACAGGTCATCTCCTTGGCTAGGACACCTTGACATTTAACATATGTGAAAACCCAACCTAAAAGGCAAGATTTGGCCTGTCTGTACACTTCTCCCCCATATGTCATTAGAGCAGTGTTCCTAACCATTACTCAGTTAGGAAAAAGTAACAAGCCAGTTCTCTAAAACTAAATAATTAAACCATTAATGGAACCTTTAGAAAGACCAAGTAAACGTAATCTTTGAAAAAAAGTGATGTTTAGTTGAAAAATTAGCATGTGTCTCATTTTTTTGCCTTTGTTATCTGACTCAGCATGGGATAATGGAAAAAATTATGGTGGGTCAGGCTTTAAACAGTGCCTGGAACATAACCTTAAAGCTGACACTGACTTGATTCAACTAACAATTGGTGCTGAGACTGGTGGGTTTTTTTAGTATCCATGTAGGTGGAATATCAAATTAATTACTGACCTTACTCATGAATAGGACATATGTTGTGTACTGTAAATAATTATACTGAACCTTTAGAAAAGCCCCCTTTATACTAACAGCATCCAGAATGTGCTTTATTTTATTTGTTTTTAGTGGCAGATCATGGTATCAGATGTTTATGATGGCATGTGTATATATTAATCTGCCCCCCCCCCCCCAAAAAAAAGGTGGTATCTGCTGCAGAGAGCTCTGTCCAGCCAGCTGAGCTTTAGATACCTACTTTGTTTCTTTCTAAATGCCATTATTCTCTTAAACATGGGTTTCAGCCTCTCACTATTCATTCGCAAATGGCTGTATCTTCTGCTGTCCTGTCCTAATTTCACATCTGTTTGTGTTAATTCAAATATGAGTGTACAAATAGGGCAACATGCAAATTACAGCCCCAGGACACACAGAGAGGAAAGTCAAGGCATGACTGAAATTTGAGAAGTAGAGAAATTTTAATCCTCATCTTTACATCCTAGCCATTTTTAAATTCAATACCTCAAAATCCTACAAATAAGGTCTTCACGCTTATTCTAGACAGGGTAGCAATTACAGTATTTTTCTTTCTGCTCTTAATGCAATTACACAGAATATGCCAGTAGAACTTCTTTTCAGCCATTTATCTTTCTAACCAGATGTGGGTGTTTAGTTACTCAGAGTTAGAAATGGCAATAGCATGAACTTTAACAGTTGGTAAACCAGGGCTCAGTTGACTTGACCCCCTCCTAGGCTCCAGCAGTTTTGTTTTTGGTCACCAGAGGGCGCTCCTCTGCAGCATTGTGGCCATGGAATTTGAAGCAAGGCTACAAACGCTGATTGCCAAGGTGACCTGGCATCCAGCTTTTGTCAAGCCCTGTAGTAAACTCTACCAGTGATACAAGGCAGAGCTACCAGAGATGGGAGTCTAACAGCCAGCATTGTTTGTAATGTCCAGCAATTTTCCCAGAGATAATACAGTCTTCTGCTTTATAAAATTCAAAGGTGAAAAGAACTTGTTACATAATCAAGCAGCTAAGTGTTCTTTAAGTTGGTCTTTTGAGGTGTGATTTTTCCCTGTCCAGTACAGGATAATCTTAATCATCCACATAGTAAACAGAGAGAGAGTTTATGAAAAGTCCTGCTCCATGTTCTGCACAAGGATTCTCCAGCCACAACTCAAACTTTTTTGCAGTTTCTTAGCCCCTCCCCACCCCTTTTCCTTACTTTTCATCACAATTCTTTGTCTCTCATCTGATACAGTAATGCTTGTGTACTCTGCTTGTTTAATATTCTTCCTTTAGGGAGTTGCTTTTTTCCGTTTAGCCACGTATATCATGGGATCTTCAATTCTTTGGTGCAACTTATGCTCCTTTGTGCACACATTTCATGTGACTAAATTTGGAAATAGAAAGGAAAAAATAAAAAGCTTTCATAGTATTGTATCAGGATGGGAACACTATTCCCACAAGGGGATACCTGAGGAAAATAATAATTGACTGGGGACATTTCACAATGGGCCTTGTGGTGAACTCTCAGAATAGGGACTTACTTACAGACTTAGGAGTAATATTTATTTGAAGTAATATGGGAGTAATTTAGGAGTAATATATCTATTTGAAGACTTCAGTTGTTAGTAGGTTACATATAATGGTAAAGACATGGAGACTACAGTTATCTATATAACTGGGACACTGCACAATATACGTTTAAAGGTAACAGTCAGTAGTATTCATTGCATGTCCAAAAGATAGTAAAGCATAGCGTCATTAAGTACCTGTTTAATTTTTACACTTCCGAGTGTTGGTGAAAACAAAGTGACTGGGGAGGTGACTAATCCTTACTCATCCAAAAGCAGATAATAAACGACACCTTCCGAACAAGAATTATTTTTATACAAGTCTGTTCTTCAGATTGTAGGTGGAAACAGCCTATTTACTAACAGTCCAACCTTAGCTTAATTCTTTATGCATTTTTGTTTTGACTTTGCCACCTATATTTTCACATTTGACTGAAGTATTAATTTCTATTACATTTTTTGCTTTCCCTGGTAAATAGAGATGCTGTAGTTTTTGTCATTGCATATTGATCAACTAAATATTTAATGTATTTATAATAGCAAACATAGAAGAAATGAGTGACGCCCCTGAAATAGAAGAGACGGGAAGGACTTGTCATGATTCATGGCAAAGTGATCTGTGGACCTTGGTGAAAGACAACTTAATAGATCACTTGCGTTACTGCACTGTTTTCCTAGAAAGCATCCCACGTAAATTTGATTATATGCACAAAGAATTCCTTATGCAACAATACAATTTACAGCCAGCAGTATACAAGCCAAGTGAACACAGAACAAATAAAAAACTTCATGAATTTAAAAGTGCCAGTGGTCTTGGGCACTATGAAGTAACTATATTAGGTAAGTTACAATTAGTAGTTCAGTTTTTTTCTGAAAGAAATCCTACCAGTGTACAACATGAAAATGCTAACAGTGTTTACCAAAAAATGTCATTTAACAGTCTGTGAAACTGAATGCACACTTTGATGTATCAAAGGATAATAAATTACAAAGACACCAGTTCAAACTCCATAGTTAAGGTGTAGTTGAGTTTTGCACTAAAAGCAGGGATCCTCTGGACTTACAATGCATTTCGAATAGTGTTAGTTTTCAGAATGAATTTAAAGAGGGTTAGAACTTGGTGTTGGATGTCTTATGTTCTTTAGAATAGAACAAAGCAAATTCTTCAGACTATTCAATATAACAGTTTAAAAACCAACTAAACATTTTTGTGGAAAATATCCCATATTTGTTAGCTGGAATTGCACTTTTGAAATGGCTTACTAGCTTTACTTTCCATGCATTTGAAGAAACTAGGTTGCAGTTATTACTATTTGTAAACATGCCATTTTTAGGATTAAAGAAAGGCCCTGTTTAGTAGTCAGGTCATTCTTAAGTGGGGCTGTTTTTGACAATAGTGGTAATTTAAGCAGTTACCACACTTCTTCTCCTGCCAATTTATATGTGGAAAATCTCTTTGCTGTGGCCTACAAGAAACTGGATGTTTCCAGAGTAATCCTTCGACGATTGGTTCCCGTTGTCATTGCTCTTAATCATGGTGGCATGCTAGTAAATTAAGGACTGGATTCACTCTTCTTTCTAGCAACTTTGTGCTACTTCAGAATTACCCAAAGCAGCCAAAATACACAAATGGAATGGTCCTCAAACATTTAAACTTAAATATTTATACTTCATCTCATCAGTTGGTTAATAGTATCAGGATGTTACTCTTGTCTTTGCATTTCTTCCATATTCATGTATTAAATTTTTAATAATTAAACAAGGAAACTGCCTGGTAAAAATTGTTGTACTGAAATTCAGGCTGAGTATGTATTAGTAACTTAAGAGTACAACCATATGGATGGGTTTTGGGGTGATTATAAGCATTACAAACACAGGAAATTCAGTGAAGGTTAAATTTAAAAGATATTCTAACACATTAGGGGCAGGATATGTATAGTTAAGGCACCCAAACAATCTTAACTCTGTCTTGTGGTGACATCATGGGGACAGAGAAGGAAACCTGTTTAAAAATTAGTTTGATAAAATCCCTTAATTATAAAAAAAAAAAAAATAGTTATGGCATGGTGTCTATTTAAATATACATGATATGTATGATATTTTTCCATGGAAATTTACTTAGTTTATCTGAGATTGTTTAACATCTGAGTGACTGTCTTATGACAATTTGTTGGACTATCTGGGTTTGAAAGTAGTAAATGGTAAAAATTATTGAAGGGAAGTAGATGGGGGTGTATGAAACTATTGCACACTGAAGGGGAAGTATTTTGCTAAGATAATCTCTCTCTTAACAGGTATAAACCATGATGTGGCTATAGATGTTGCATTCCTACCTATGTTTTGTCCTGAAGATCCCCATTTATTTCAAACAGAGGATATACAGAATGACACATTACTGTCATCTATGAGGTACACCTCTATGTGTCAGCAGGAAACCACTAGCAGTGAAAAG
This sequence comes from Podocnemis expansa, assembly GCA_007922195.1. Taxonomy (NCBI): domain Eukaryota; kingdom Metazoa; phylum Chordata; order Testudines; family Podocnemididae; genus Podocnemis; species Podocnemis expansa. The sequence continues at coordinate 12,450,569 of ML681991.1, read as the reverse complement.
CTTGATGGCACATTTCCACTTTCAAGTAAGAATTACTATGATTGGTATTACTCGTTTATATTTTTCTTTTTAGTCTCAAAAAGTAAGCGGTGTTGTATGCAGGTCCTTACTTGTAAGTCAGGCATCCCTTTTCATGCTACACATGTATTTTCATTTAACACCTTGACTAAACACTGTAGATATGAGGCCTGTCTTTCAAGCCAGTCTTCACTGGGCCTGCTTTTTTTCCACCCATAGGTTAGCAGCTGTAATAAGGATCCTAGGCAGTTAGATAGTACCTGCTACACACACATTGAAGCACTTCTGGGTGACTTGAATTTGTGTCTGCAGGTATTTACTTCTACAAAATTGTGCGAACAGAAAGCCTGGGTTTTTATAATATTTAGCCCAGAATCTGGGCCATAAATGGACCATGAAAGCTTTCAATCATTCATTCCTAGTTCAGGTGGCATTGCAAGGAGCCAGCACTCATCTAGTGCAACTCATAGTAAGTAAAAGCTGAACAGTTTGTGTACTGTTCATTGTCTTCTGAATCACAGTTCCACATCCTGACTGTCCACAAAAAGTGTATTAGAGGGAATTAATGTTTGTACCACACTGCAAACATGTAAAGTGCTATGTGAATGTTGGGGATTATCAGTCACAAACAAAAATAACATTATGTCCATCTTTTTCCTTGCCTCATACTAAACTACTTGAATACCTTCTACATCTAAGGATTTATGACAATATTTCTGATTTGTTTATCTATGATTTTGACTTTGGTTCAATCTGTATAAAATAATGAAGTACCTGCCAATCACCGCTTACTGTCTGTAAAACACAATGCAAATCAAACATTTGTTTGGCACACAGTCACACACACACTCTCTGTGTTTGGCTTCTAGATGAAACTGTAAAAGCGGCTCTTGACCTTGACAGACAACATGTCATCTGTATCCTGGACATCTGTTGTTTGGGTGAAGATAAAGTGGAAGTCTTTCTGAACAAAATTTATAAGATAACGGAGACCAATGTAGTGGACCCTGTGTAATTTAATAGCTTGTTTTAATGACATTATCCATGTGTTTTTTGAAGGGGAGGGAAGTAGAACCTTTGTAACTGACAGTACGCCCTCTTGATGCTACCGCTTTCAAGAGCTGACAGAACCAAGCATTTCCAGCATTATGGTGTGTTCTGACAGAGCAATTGTAATAGTAGACAGTACAATTGAGAAGGAAGGTTCATTATCCTTTATCTGAAGGCATTGGAACAGAGCATTATAAATGTGGCATAATGCTAATTATTTTTATATGTCCACTGCTTTTGTGTAACACAGTGAATACTTCAGGCAGCTTCCAGGTGGCAGGTTTTTTGTATGTATGTCATTGTAAAGCAAAGAGAATGTGTAATGGAATGTGCAGCTAAATTCTGTCATCTGTCACTGAATTTCCTGCATATGTGCATGGGAAGAATTTGGCCTCATTTCACTTGTGTGACTGTCCCCCTAGGTGTTAGGAACTTTAAATCATTGTCATCTGATAGCTCATGAGGATAGTCATGTGAAAGTGAACTAGCCATCCTAGTTCAGCTCTTAGAGAAAATGTGGCTGTGTTATGGAAACTTGCCACATCAGTTGTACCTCTATTTGTAATTTCAGTGGAGCCAAAGAACTTAATTTGCACAGACTGAGAATTCCCTTTGCTCTATAGTGGAGTCCCTCCAGGCAGTTTTGAAATAATCAATGGCAGTTGGTGGAGAGAAGTTCGCCCAGCAAGTGGCATGGTCTATGGATAGAAGCCTTCAGGTTTCAGTCCTTTCAGTTCTGCTCCATGGCATTCAGTACACTAAAAGAGGAAGGCACTTCTTGCATTTTTTTTAGAAGTATTATTGGACACGGGGCTGAAGTTGGAATATTGTTTGTTTACTTAAAATGATATTTTGTGCTACTGCATGGTATCTAGTAGCATCTTGATATCTTATAATTTTTAACATTTTATTTGTTGAAAAATATTAATATAAATATCCTGATTAGTGAAAGTTAATAGGGTAAAATGTGTCATTTATATCTTTTTATACTGTATTTTGTATTTATATGTATGATAGTGTATAGGCACTAGGGTCTAATTAGGGAACCTGGCACCTGTACTTGCTATTTGAAACTAAGCTATGCTGACTATGCCAGCAGATATTTTAAAGTGGATATACCTCAAGTAGAAGCTTAATTTTAAGGAAACCAGTATTTCAAAAGCAAATTTGTAAGGTAATTATGGTTTTGTAATGAAACGATGCAATAGATGCTTGTACAGAGTTACCATATTTTATTATCAGTTCTGGTTACTGAGCCTGCTTCCTTTGGCTTTTGTTTCACAATGCTTCTATTGCATGTGGTAAAACCCAGCAACGGCTCTGCCTGCTTAGCCTCACTGCATGGCAGCATACAGTTATCCCTTGATGAATGTCTTAAATGTTAAATGGAGATTCAAAATGTCATACGCTATGTGGTCTTTCAAGTATATCCCATTTTATTTTAGATCTGTGCTCCTTGAAATGTATCAAAGGCAACACAAAAAAGACTATAAATTAGATCTAGATATTGGTAAAATGGGTAATCACTATTCTTTGCGAAGAGTCCACTCTGTTGTTTTACAAAGTTTGACTAACCATAAGACTAAAAATGCTAAGAAACTAAGGCCCTGCAGATAAAAATCGTAACAGTTTGTTATACCTCTCATTCTCAAGACTAGGGCTTTGTAGAATCTTTTCAGACTGTAGGGTTCACTCTTCCACCGTTAGAAGACAGCCATTACAGAGATGGAATACTACCAGGGTCTTGTGTACTCCATCACTCTGGAATTCACACTCAAATCATTTTGCTATCATTTTGTAATGAATGTTTCTACCATTTATGCCTAGAAAGGACAGCTGAGTGTAAATGTGAATGTCTGCCTGAGTACAGAGAGAGCCTAAACCAATAGCTCTAACAGATATCAGCTACACAAGTTTATCTGTGTGCAGGGATAATTCTGGAATTCAGAGATGTCTGTGGGAAATTGAAAATGAGGACATCTTAAAAAAAAGAAATAATAGAAGTCTTTGTTATTTGCTGTATTTATTTTATTTGTACATATAATTGAATAAAACCTGGTTTCTAAACATATCTGAATCTGCTGTAGAATTCAAGAATTTCCACTAGAGTTCTGCATAATCTGAGAATCTCGCATCAGAATTTTAAATCTAGTTTGCCTCAAAGTATGCAAGGCACCTAATATTGCACCCATCCTGGGCCTGCAACATTACACTTTTTTGTAATGAGTTTCAATAGCCTCATCTGTTTTCTTCTGGTTTCTTTGCTTTCATTTTCCAATAGACCACTCCTTGGAAAAAAAAAAAAAATTTAACCCATTTCTGCATGCATGTCCCCATGATGGAAAGATTCCAGTGGATTTTTCCACAAAGGGAAAATGTAAAGAAACTATAGTGAAGTGTGCATGTGTAATTGCTGCATACATTATATGGTTTTGATTCTGCTTTACATTAAACGTGCAGTATTTCTCCATCCCCTGTTGACTTCATAGGGAATTACATAGATTTAACAGGTTGGAATTGGCAGGTGAATTCTTCCAGACATTGGAATGGGAAAACAGGAATTTTAAGTAGTCATCGTACTAGGACAAACCCTGACACATGCCACATTGGGAAATAGAGTCTGATACGATAATGCGGAAGACACATCAAAGAAGTTAAAAGCTATGAGAAGGATATGATGGAGAAATGGTGGGTTGCAGGAGGAATAACTGATTTTAAAACCAGTTCTAATATATCCATGTTAGTTGCGTGCACTGTTGGAACTACACTGACTTTTTCCCCCACCTAAAAATCAATCCTGTTACACTAGTGTCATTTTTTTAATACAGAAAAGCCCTGTATCTCTGGCAGGCTGAGTGAGAAAGAGAAATGCAAGACTTGAGGGAATCTTGGATTAATTCTATCTCATTTTATTCTTCCACTGTGTAAGATTAGAAAAGTTATGCAGAGCTTTTCTTCTTTAAAATCTTCTTTTTAATTAAACCTTTTAAGTCTCAGATTACTTTGAAGCAAGGTCACTCTGCTACAGTGCTGAAGAGGAAAAAATCCTTGGAAAAAAGTCCTTGCAGAAGGCATTCTGGACTAAATAGAAGCCTGTATTGGAGCAGCCACCTAGAAAGTACTGTTGAAGTATAAGCTGCGGTTCACAGAGAAACTAAAAAAAAGCTGATGGCCCATAAGGAGTGGCAGGACGATGGGGCCAAAGTTTACATTTACAGGCACTCTCAGTAACAAGGTGGGCGGAGTTTTCCCCCAGATAAGCTAGCTGTAGTAGAGTGACGCACTCAAACATTTCTGTGGATAGTATAAATTACCAATCAAGAACTGAAATTTCAAACTGCTTAAGAAAGCAGTGGACTATCAGTGGTCATCAGTAGTTGAAAATACCTGTAGACATCTTAAATTTTGTGCTTAAATTAATAGGCAATGAAGAAGTCCAGCTTTTCCTGCCTCCTAATGGTTATTTTATTCAAAGCAGCAGACACATTTCCAGCCTATGTGACTCTTTTCTGTGTCAACACTACTAGCAACAGCTCTGTGGCTGAGCAGTTTGAAGGTACACTGTATGGATTAAACCATCATCCAGCTGCTGCTCAGAAACTGGTGAGCATTCCTAAACCTCCTAACCGTCAAGGCTGTGACTTCAACACACAATTCACTGTCACGAAAGCCCCATGGGTTGCACTGATTGAAGGAGGCAGTTGCAGTTTTTCCACAAAGATTAAGCTGGCAGCTGAAAAGGGTGCAGAAGCTGTTGTGATCTATGATGCCCCACATAGCGGCAGTTATGTCACCCCGATGGCAGACTTTGGTGAGTACTACAAGAGTAAACTCTGGAAGCCTGTTAATTTCTGTGCAGTTTAGTAAGCCATTTCCACCTAAGGCAACCTGACATAGATATGCTGAGACTGTTTTATGCATTTACCTTTTGTTCCTATGTTGGTTGGTTGCTAGTTTTATGGAAAAGCTTCCGGGACTCAGTCCTGCACGTGCTTATTTAACCTTTCTTGTTTACCCAAAATTTAAGGGTTTGCAGCATCTGGGCTCTTGCATTTTGACAGATTTTACTGTTTTATGTTCTGCTGTGAGGACTGACAATCTGATACGAAGCCACCTGAATCAAATGGGACCCTTTCGATTGATTCCAGAGAGATTTGTGTCAAGTCCTGTGTTTGGCTAGATTTTTGTTGTCAGACACATTTATAGATGAGATGTTTTGATAAATTAATGGGAAGAATGTACTACTTCCACGAAATTGTTTCTAAGGCTTTATCAATACTACAAACAAGTCATTGGAATGACAGCACTCCCTGTTGTGGAAAGTCCACACCACCAAGTGACATAGTTAGTTATACCACCCTAACTCCCTGGGGTAGACAGTGCTACGTCAACAGGAAGGCTTCTCCCATCTACAGAGCTGTGACTTTTCCAGATTGTGGAATAGTTACACCTCTCTCAGTGTGAAGATGCATAGGTAGCATCTTCACACTGAGCCTAACTACAGTACTATAAGGGTAGAAAAGCCCTTAGCAGATATTGGATCTGGTTTAGAAAAATACACCCACCTGAAAGCTATCTCGCCTGAAGCCAGATCCCGGTCTATTAAAGAAAAATACAGCCCTTTTATACATCAAAGATATTAGATACAAAATAAATGTGATATGATTTTGGTAATTCCCTTCAGCATTTATTAAGAAATACAGTCTTGAAGAGTAGGTTAAGTATGTAGCGCAGCTTGGCCAAACCATAGAATCTATCCCATTGGTACTATTTTAGAAAGAAAGGTGTGTCTCTGCTCAGATCTACATTTAGATGAGATGAGGCAAAGAAATCACAGGATTTTTACCCAGCTAAAGTATATACATTTCTGTATGGGCAACTGTCACCAGCCCCAAATCTAACATATGGCTTCAGCTCAGCTCTTGTGAGGTTGTTTGATGCATTATACAGGAGTTTACATTAGGTGGTCATAAGGATCCCTTTGGCCTTAATTTCTGTGAATCTGTTCTTACCAAACTCCTGTGAAGACAACTGCTTGCTTCTCATCCCTGTATTCATTTCTCTAGAGCTAAACTGCGTGTTAGGCAGTAAGATCATGTTGTAATGATTAAACATATTTCAGCTGCCTTATTAAGAAAGAAAAACAGCATATTTTAACACTGCATTCACTTTCCTTGCTCTCTTCTGTGACTTCTGTTCAGATCACAACTTACTGATTTTACTAATATACACAAATCACAGAATACTTCAGACAGCAATGGGATCAGAGCCACAGAGATTGGATCCCTAAAGTCTGGGGATCAGATCCTACAGTGTTGCTTTGGATCACTAGTAGAGAGGAAGAGCAAAGCTACACAGTTAAGATCTGAAGTGGTCAGGAACATCTGCAAAATGTGAATCTACAAATGTAGCCTGTCCATAGTTTGATTTATTCTTACATGTTATCCCCCATCATACAAGTATTGTTTGGTGCTTCACAAGTACGGACACGGTGTAAACAGACCTCTGCCCGGAGGAACTCGTATTCTGAACAATGTATTGTGTCACATAATGGAAGATTAATTGAATATGATGGAAGCAAATTACATAAGTATGTAATTCACTTAAATGAATTTAAAATATTTTACCTAAAATATGTGAAAATATGGCCTATTAACTGAAGTATTTCATTTGTATTGTTAGGGAAAAGTGATTTGTGTAATCTAACAATCTAGAAAAATTAGTTGGCACTGATATGAAGCAGAGTGTGTGTGTGTGTGTGTGTGTGTGTGAGTGAGTGAGTGAGTGATAGTGTTTAGCTGTAAATAAGGTCTTCAGCTCAATTTTTCATGGAATAATAGAAACCCCAAGTGGTCAAATGAGCTAATTCATGTTAAGAGAAATCAGGAGCTATATTTGCCAGCAGTTAACAAATAGATAACAAGTCAAAGCTTCAAAGAGAAACTGCAGAATTGGAATTCATATGCCAATTTGACACAGTTGCCTTAGTGTTAAATAGGGATCTCAGGTGGTTTTTTTTTTTTTTTTTCCTTATTACAACAGGTGATTTGACCTCAGCTCCCTCTATGTGCTGTTCTCCACTGTTTGAATTAAACAACTGCTTTGATTTGCTGTAACAGTCTGGCTTGATCCCATGACTTACACTTCCCTGTATTTATTTTCCTCCCATTCGCTAAGGTTCTCATCTTCAAAGCATCTGGAAAACAGATTTTTTTCCCCACAAAAGCTCATGGGATAAATAAATTTGTTAGTTTTTGAAAGTGCCTTAGGGTTCCTTGTTTGTTTTGCTAAATTAGGCTTAAATTCCCATTTAAATGTTTGGAGAAGTCTGGGAGCATGTCTACACGGATGGCAAAAAATTCGCTGCTGTCAGTTTGCTCCTCTGGGTCTGATTGAGTGCGTTTTGACAGATCGCTCAGACAGTTTAGAGCTCGATACTGTAACTCCAGCCCCATAAGTAAGAGTGGTGCTAAGTCACCCGCACGGCATTTCTGCTTAGTGCAACATGTACAGGAGGTAAGTGGGAGTTACGAAGGCAAAGGGAGATATGCAAGGTATTTGCATGCCATGAGTATCTCACTTCTGCTGCAGCTGGAGAGTGCCATGAGTGTGGATGAGGACTAAGTACGCAGAATTTTCAAGAGACTGTCCTTGTTCCACCTACAGTAACTAGTTGGTATGTCACAAATAGCACTCTGGCTTTGAGTAGAAATAAGGAGCTGAAGTAAGATTAAGCTGAAAGTAAATAGTATTTTAATGCAAATGTTTCTGGTAATTTTAAAAAAATGGATTTTAAAAAAAACAAAGCAAAGCCGCAGAATTCTCTGAATAATATTCTCTCTGACATCCACACAACCCTATTGCATTTATGTCTAAAGACAAATTCTGATTTTTGTTGTGCATTTCTTCTCAATAAAACATTAAAAGGATATAGTTCACAGCGATAATGAAGGTTTGTAAATCAGTGTAATTTACTACAGCAAGGGCTACGTACAGTAACATCAGCTTAAAAGTTCCAGAGGGGTAGCTGTGTTAGTCTAGTCCAGCAAAAACAAACAAGGAAGTGCCACCAGACTCCTTGTTTGATCGGCTTGAAAGATGCTTTTCTTTCTATATACTTTACATCTTGTTCTTTTCCTTTGTTGTTCGTGTACATGTATGTATTTCTAAATGAAATCAAATAATATCTCCTTCTAACAAAAACTCCAGAACCAAAAAGTGTCCTGTATTGTCAGTGCTTGAGACCTGTTGCTGTTTGACTCATGACATGAGCTGCTGCTCTCCTTTCGGTTCCCTATGGGCAGATGTCTGTAAAAGAAGGGAGAGAAGCCTTTACTGAAATGCTCAGTAATGATAACCTAAAGGATTGCATAGGTATAAAGGCTAATGTTCTTTTTTAGCCCTCAGGTGATTTCTCTAGGTCAACAGGACTATGTGAGACGGCTTTCACTGCCTCTCTGTTATGTACCTGTTCACAGGGGTTAAAGTGGGCTGGAACAGCCTGGAACGCCATTCCAGGGCCCACTATTTTTAGGGGCTGAGCATTCCAGGCTTCCTAAAAATATATAATGGTGTTGGAACGCTGCATTCCAGGGCTCACCATTGAAAAATAGTGGGACCCAAAATGCAGCGTTCCAGCACCATTTTCTATTTTTAGGGGCCTGAATGCTGTGCCCCTAAAAATAGGCCCTATAACGGCCTTCCCGTGTGTTCCAGCAGGCAAGGGAGGGGGGGCAGCCTCGCCTGCACATGCGCAGGCTGCGCAGTTTCTCAGTCCAGTATGCTGCTGCTGAGTGCTGGGGCACCTGGCTCGTGCTGGGGAGTGGTATTAGGGGCGCCTGAACTGGGGGCACATATTGGGGTCCTGGGGTGGGTATTGGGGGCTGGGGGTGGATTTTGAGGATAGGGGAAGATATTGGGGGAGGTAGCTGGGGTGGGAGTACGAGCTGGAGTGGGGGACTGGCATTTGGGGTGCAGGAGCTGGGGTGCAGGAGGGGGGCCTGCCTGTGCAGGAAGGTGACCTGCCCAATTAGGAGGGTTCCTGGGCCCACCAGATTATACTTTAACCTCTGCCTATTCATGGGTAAGTAAAGAACATCAGTCTCCAAAGTTATCAATTTGATACGAGCAGCAAACACCAAACATTTTACAAAAATTGGCATTTGTGGTTGTGTACTGCTATTGTGCTTTGTGACTGACCCGAAGAAGAATTCTCAGGATTACTCATCTCATTTATTTACTAAGCCACTGCTGCTGGTTTTCTGTTTCTCCTCCTCTTACATCCCACTGACTTTTCCATTAAGTTAATGGAGCTTAAGGTAAAACGCGGCTCCTGTGCTAGAGAAGGTGACCTTGTGTGCATGTGATCTGTTGAGTGACTCCCTAGCAGCACTACAAAATAGGAGTCCTGTGACATTTTTAAAGACTAACAAATTTATTTATTGCGTGACTTCTGTGGGAGAAAATAAATATATTAGTCTGTAAGTGCCACTGTACTCCTTGTTTTTTTGGGGTTTTTTTTTTGCTGAACTGGACTAACATGGATACCCTCTTTGAAACCTAGCAGCACTGAAACACACATACCAGTAAAATCCTGCCTCTTTTCGGGACTTTGAATATTTGAAATATGACAGCTTTAAATTGGTGGAGCAGGGAAGAGGGCCCCCTCTCCAATTCTTTGACAGGTCAGTTTCACTTGTCAGTGGGCATTAACACCAGGGTGTCAGGGGAAATAGAGCAGAGATGCAATGTTAACAAGGAAAAACTTAGTGCTGCAAAGACATGAGGCAAACAAGGAGTCCTGTGGCACTTAGACTAACACTGATTTATTGCATGAGCTTTTGTGGGAGAAAATCCCATTTTGTAAGACACTTTGAAGAGAGGAGATCTTACAAAATGGGAGGAAATAAATGCAGAGAAGTGTAAGTCACAGGATCAGGTCACACTGTAATAGCAATTTCCTCCCATTCTGAACATTCTTCCATCTTCAAAGCATTTGACAAAATGAGATTTTTCTCCCACAAAAGCTCATGCAATAAACCAATTTGTTAGTCTTTAAGTGCCACAGGACTCCTTGTTTGTTTGGCTTTTTTTTTTTTTAACTAGACTAACACAGCTGCCCTTTTGAAAAAAGACTATGAGACGGTGTTTTTGCTGTCCGCAGTCTGATTCCTAGATTCACTAATTATAAAGCAGAAAGTGTAATCTTGAAACCCTACAGGCAAATTTTGTATGTTATTTGTGTAAAATGATACTAACATTGAGTTGCTCAGGCATTAAAGAAAGATAGATGTGAGATTGCTCTCTTTTCAGCACAATTTTTGATTTCCTCTGGGACAGGAAGAGAATTGACCAAGCAAGTTCAGACATGGGTCCTTTTAGTTCTTACTTAGGCACCTATACCTATGGCTCAAAGCTTGAAAGAAGGCAGGTGCCAAAGTCTTCATTTCAGAACCATGGGAGTGTACAAAACTCATGCTAAAACCATGCAGGTACCTGAACTCCCTCAGTACCTACTCTTTTTTTGCAGTAAGTGCTCCACAGACCCTGATGTTCCTCCCTCTCTGTGTGTCTCCAGATGCCTATCTCCTGTGTAAGCTCCAGAATGCTTCACAAACCAGGTTCAGATGGGCATTTGACTGGATGACTCTGATGCCTCCATTGGGCAGGCATGCCCAGAGGCAGGGCAGAACCAACTGGCCTGGGGGCCGAGTGGGAGCGCCCAGAATCTACCCACTGGGCCCAGGGCCCCTCTCCTCCTCCCAGCATAGGTTGGCTTTGGGCCCTCCCAGTGCCATCCTACACGCACACCTGCCAAGGAAGCCCCACCGGTGCTGTGACAGCCCAGCAGCGGAGGATGGATCTTGTAGAGACTTATGGGGCTGGAGCCTGGGGTCCCCCTTTAGGCTGGGGCTTCAGCCCCTCTAGCTCCTGCATTAATCCAGCCCTGCTCAGAGGCTGCATACCAGATTGCCCCTGCCCCTAACTGGTGAACTTTCATAAAATAGCTGGGGGTGGGGAGGGAGAGACAAGAACTTCCTGCATAATTTTTAGCCCATGGGTTAGGGTACTCATCAGGGTTTTGGGAGATGCCCAGTTCATCTCCTCTCTGCTGAAGGGGAAGAAGGGATTTGCCTCCTCCAGTGAGTGATGGACCCTTTGGTAGATGGGGGAATTCTCATGTAGGAAGTCCCTTCGTCTCTCCTGTTGAAGCTGTTGTACAGTGAATAACTAATGATAGAGTCACTGAAGCATGGGAACTGTTATCTTGCATCTTAAAGCCAGAGTGTGTGCTCTGACCCCCAGGCTGTAGAGTCATGGTCCTGCTTGTGGTTTGAGTGGATGATGGGGAACTTACCAAGAAAAGCAAGATGCTGCTTGTGCAAAAAGATAAAAAGCATTTCTTTGTATTTCAGGGGAAGATAGGCTTACACCACTACACCGCCTTGCTCCCAAATAACTCCATGAAATTCAACTGGGCATCAATAGTTATTTATGGACAACACTCCTGAATTGCGAACAGGGGCCATTAGAGGGTGCTGAGCTCTAGTGATGATTATCTTTTCAATTATTTTTACAAGATCACTTTAAAAATAGAAGGCTGGAGGATGCAGGTACATAGAACAGAAAAAGAAACTTCTATTGCTCACCTTATGAAATCATTCAAATATGTTGGCTAAGCTACAATATTTACTGTGGGAGAATCATTAATCCTCAATCTCTATGAAAATTAAATCTTTTGGTGGTTATTGCATTGCATACATTCAAAGCAAATCATAGTCTGGATGATGTATCATATCTATATGGCACCAGGACCTTTCCCTTTGTTCCTGTAGCTTGCTAACCTAGAATCATGAGAGGTCCCTTCCAGCCCTATGATTTGATTGACAAAAAAAAAAAAAAAATCATACTCAAGCTTGCATTTGGAACCATTCTGCAGCCTCCTTTGTGATACCTCAGAAATTCTTTCAAAAGAGAAAGCTTCAGTTTTTTAATGCAGTGCCTGCTGTTGGACCTTTGTTTTCTCGGCTAGTAATAACTAATCTTCTGATTCACTAAATTCTCTCTTGTTTTCTCTTTTCTGAAAATACCACTATCGGATGTATTTTGTATGTTTCCAGATGCAGTCAGCAGTCTCTATTGATTAGCTGAGCTTTCACCAGGGTAACAGCCAATCACTGCATTCTTGTTCTGAGCAGCTGCAGTTTGAACAGCTCACCTTTAAGGATAGACAACATGCAGCAAATTGATTTGTATTTTCATTATATCCTTTTTTCAGTGCAGTAACTCATTTTTACAAACAAGGGGCCAAATTCATCCCTGACATCAGCAAAGTCAAATTAGGGATGAATTTGTCCCCCTTATCAGTGAAAATGGCATAGGTGGTCTCATGTTTAGAATGAAAGCTGCTTTCCCACTCCCATCCCACTTATCAGCCTGCTTATTTGCATAATCAGATTTAAGAGCTGCTCTGGCCAGGTGGCAAAGCACCACGTTAACACAAACCCTGTGAGTTGAGAGCTTAGCCTCCGATGCTCCAGAAAAGCGGTAAGTGCCTTCTTTTCTGTGTTGTAATATCCAGTGCTGCACCTATGTCAGTCCCAAGATACTAGACAAGATGTAAGGAGGTAAAATCTTTTAGTGATCTAATTTGTGCTGGTGAGAAACAAGCTTTTGAACTACACAGAGCTCTTTTTCAGGTCTTAGGCAACTTACTCAGAGTGTACTAAACACAAGGTGGAACAGGTGGTTTAGCATAAGTTAATGCAGGGGCACTTGCTCCTTCTAAGCTGCGCACATGTGTGCGCGCACGCATAGATCGTGAAACCTACGCACACAACAAAATAAAGCATGCACAAAAAAATTCAATATTGCTAATATTAGCACCCAGAAAGAAATTTTTTGTGCACATAACCTAAGAAAAACTACAGAGAATGTTGCACAGGGGTCTCAAACCACACAGCCTGTGGGCCACACACAGCTCCTAAAGCTATTTTCTGCGGCCTGCAATGAAACTGTTGTTACCGATATTTGCAATATTATTATATGAAAAAGTTTCAGTGGTGTGACCTTCAGGCTAACATACTAGTCCTCATGGTGATTTGAGTTTGAGACCCCTGAGTTAACGGCTATTTCAAAGGCTCTTTCAAGGTGAGGTGGCCCATTAATATCCATCCAATCATTGGAAGGTGGGGCAGCAGGTGAAATAGGTCATCGTCTTTGTAATAAGCCATAAATCCAGGTTTTCTGTTCAGTCCTGGATTCTTGGTGTTTAGTAAAGTTATGAAATTAAGCCCAGGCTTGTCTTTTGAAAGCATGGCACAGGTTTCTTTGGGAATGAGGACTGACAGGTCAGCTACAGAGTGATCATTTTGTGAACATTGTTCACCCACGTTTGAGGTGGCGGTTTTGTCTTGAAGCATTTTCCTGCGTGAGTGCATTTTAGAAGTGGAGTGATTTGTCACTTTCACCCACAGAGGTGCTATCAGGGCACTTCTGCTCACTTTGCTTCTCCACAGGCAGCCCAGAAAATCCATGAAAATTGGGACTTCCTCTTGGGACCACAGGCAGAAGGAGACAGCGATATTCAGGTCTAGCATGTGCAAGTTCATCTAACTTCATCACCACCGAAAGAGTGATTCTGATCTTAAACATCCCTCTCAGGTTCCCAAATCCCACCCCTGTTTCCAATGGCGTTTATTATTCTGTCCCAATTCCTTAGTGGAGTAACTGTTCTGCTCTCACACCTAGGAGCTCTGTATTTAAACTTTGCATGAATCCTTATTGTGATTTATGAATCAGAGCACATACCATTAATATAGGCAGTGGGGCCTAACTTCGAGTCCCACTGAAGTCAATGAGAATTTCACCATTTAGCTCTTATGAGACTAGTCAACCAACTTTGACCTTGTCTGCACTACTTTGGCGTAACTTTGATTGCTCAGAAATGTGAATGATCCACGGCAAACACTACAGTGCCACATCTCTGAAGTAGCATAGATGTAGCCAAAGCAGCATAAGCAGTGTGGTGGGGTATCTAATCTGCAGCCTGGTGCTTCCCAGGGTTTTCACTTTAAGTTAGAGTTAGTTTTCCAGACCTGAAGAAGAACCCCGTGTAGCTCAAAAGCTCATCTCTCTCATCAACAGAAGGAGGTCCAATGAATGATATTACCTCACCCACCATCCCTCAAATATCCTGGGACCAGCACAGATATAACCACACTGCATATTTCAGCTATATGTGGAAGCTGGAGCGACAAGGAGAACTGTTGGTGAATCATTTCCCCACTTTAAGGAAACCTTGCACCATCTGTCTGGTGACAGCATAACTGCCGTTTTGTGATGAAACCCAGAGGACCAAGAGTTAACGTCCAATTACTGCAAGTATTCTGCACAGTAGAGAGCTGGTGCAAACTTTGTCACCCAGTTTAACCTTTGTTAAACTGCGGCATATCAGTCCCATGCTGAAATCATTTTAGCCTTTACAGCCAGGGAATTGAATAAAAATTCAGCTCAAGTTATATGCTGGAAACATGGTGTTCTGTTTCCTTATCTTTAATATATATATTGAAATGGGGAGGGAACTATTGGTTCAATAAGTTTTTCCTTCCTTACGTTGGTCAGTTCCAAAGGGGTAGACATGTTAGTCTCATTCAGCAAAACAAATCAAAAGTTCTGCAAGATTCCTTGTTTATTTATTGCATGAGGTCTTAATCTTTAAACTTCCCTGCATTTATTTTCCTGTCATTCAGTAAGTTCTCCATCTTCAACTACACAGCATGGTCTGCTCCTCTTTTTTTTAACCTCTTTAGTGGCATTCCTATGAGTGGTTAGTTCGTGTTACATAGGATTTTCTAGCACTAGGGTGCTTGTAGTTGGTATCACTTTTTCTCCCTTGAAAGCTCCTGCAATAACTAAATTTGTTAAAGTGCCACAAGGCTCCTTGCTTGTTTTACTACCCTTTATGTCTAATTCTCACGTAGTATACCTGATCTAAGGATTTAACCAGCACATACCACTGTGCCATCAAAGCCTGAACCAGGATTGGGCCTGGTCTGAAACCTTTGAAGTCAATTGGCTTCTCATTGACTTCGCTGGGCTTTAAAGCAGACTTTGCTACACACCTGCAAAAATTAAATTTTGTATTATCCTTGTTTTTAATCCATTTAAAAGTTGTCCCTACTAATGGGACCAGCTGTCTTACAGTATGTTTTATTTCGGGTGCAGTGAAATCCTGCCTTTCTATCCAGTTATCCAGCTGAGGTGGCTGAGACATAGAGAGTTAGTGGACTGTTTGCACAAAAAGCTTTTGAATCCTATCAAGCAGTGAAGATGCTGGTGTACAAACTGATTCAAAATGCTGTATCCAGATTGCTCCACAGCTGACAGCTTTCATTTTAATTTGACCCCCCCCCCCCGGATGTGCAGTGTTAAAGCTAGGAAGGAGAGCCTATATCCCAGGTTATATATTCTGTTTCCTAGCTTACTCCATAGCTGTAAGGAATGTGGCTGAGATATAAATGACAGCAGAATTTGGCCCACTGTATTCTTAAATTTCAGTTGTTTAAGGGTCCCAGAAGAAGATCCCATTATGGTTTCTGCAATTCAGGTTTCATCTCCTTTGGCTTTTGGAAGGTTTTGCTTGCAGATCCAAACCCAGCACCTTTGAGCCTTTTGCTGTCTGATGTAACATTCTTCAATAAGTCAGAAAAAGTGGGTAGCAAAAAATCATTTAGTCTGAAACTGGTCTTTGATTTAGACTGCTCCAGAGCACTGTCAAAGAGAGAGAATACTGTTTAATCATGGCTGGGTGCCATCACTAGCTCCTTCTGTTCTGTGATTCTGACAATGTCCTCTGTGTGAACCAGGATACCTTCCATAAACACTGCCTCCCTGTGTGCTGCAGCGCAAGTGCTGGTCTGGAACATTTGCCCTTGGAAACGGTCCTGGTTCCTACTTTGGGGTTGTGTTTGGCATCACTACTTTTTATGCAACTGTCAAATATGCATTTTTATTTACTTACATATATTAACTGCATCTGTTGAGAAGTCTGGATGGTGGACAGTGTTTTACCTAAAATATAATTTCAGTAAAATTGTAAAGGACTTGCCTGAAAGGGGTATAAATGTAAATCTGGGCAAAGGAAAATAAGATCTGCCCAAACAGCATTTCCCACCCAGCTTTCTTCAACTCCTCCATCCCTCCAGACAATCCTTTAACCAGTCACTTGATCCCCCTCCCCTGGAGCCCTAACAGGTACATTTTGCGAGTCATCTGATCGGGCATCTGGTGGGCCAAAAAGAAAAACAAGTTCCCACATTAAAGACCTGGACTGGTGAACCCTAGCCCCATTGCAGTCAATGGCAAAAATCCAATTGACTTCAGAGGAGCCAGGATTTCAACCTCTGGCACCAACCTCATTCCATCTTTGCCAGGGAAGAGGCTGTTAGCTCAGTGGCATAGCGAGAGGGGAGGAGGGGCGAAGCCCTCAGGCACCAGGTTACAGGGGAGCACCAGGCAGAAGGGGCTGCAAGGTGCGGGATAACATGGAGTGCCTGGGGGACCACAAACATGGGCATGGCCCCTGGGTTCCAGTGGGTACCCTCCCTGTGCTACTGTCTTAACTTGGGCACCTGAGCTTTTCTGGTTGTTATAAAATCCATGCTGTCAGGATGAAAGTTCCCTTCTTCAGCTTTTAGCAGTGTATATATAAAAATAAAGGCTCAGAGCCACAGTACAGCTCAGCTGCGTGCATAAAAGTTCCTGCAGGTTTTTCCTTTGAAGTCAATTGTTGTTTCTCAAGGCGTGAGTCAGTGCTGACTGTAAACCAGTTTGTATCTCGGTGGTATTGAAATGTCTGCAGTGAGACCAGAAATTTGGGTCTGCATGTAGCTCCAGCTGCTGGCCAGTAGCTCGTCTATGGGTATGCCTGAATTGGCCCCAAAAGATATCACACTTTGTACCTTGTTCATTTTCTTCCCCAAGGACCTGCTGGCAGTATTTTCTGCTCATGAGGACTCGGGCAGGTTTGCAGTCACCTGCAACTGCTGAACTGACCAGTGTCACATCTGCACTGCAAGGAAACTCTGGAGGTCTAGACTGGGCAGGAGCTTGCACAATCGGCTGCTGAAGAGGGAAGTAAACAGTACTGATTCAGTCCCCAGGAATGGAAACTCCCTTACCACTCAGGAAAGACCCCAGTGAATCAATGGCTTTGGTGCGGGTGGTGCTGTATATCCTCAAACCTCCACAAAGCCCAGAAGGGTTGAGGTCACTGAGTATGTTGCACGGTCTGCCCCTCTTGTTGCCTCTTTAGTGGCATTCCTATGAGTGGTTAGTTGGTGTTACATAGGTTTTTCTAGCACCAGGGTGCTTGTAGTTGGTATCATGTTCAACTTTGTTTTAATTTTCATGCTTCTCCCAGCGATTACGTGGTTATTTTTCTTGACCCCTTTCTTATAGAGCATATTGCCCGTACATCCAGTGCAATTTAAAGATTTTGCCTGCCCTCTAGAAGGCACTTTGAGGGTCGTAAGAGCAAAGAGCTAACCTAAATTCCCTGGGTACCTTGAGCCAAAACAACAGCTAAAAACAATGCTTGCTTTACTGGTATGGTGGACGCTTGCAGAAATTTCTCTGTCTTCCAGCAAGAGCTGGGCAGAACTAGTTGGTTCCAACGTGCGGGTGGATCTGATGCACTTTTTTCTGTGGCAGCTTATGTAGATTTTCACCCGCACTTCCAAGTGGCTCAAGTTGCTAAAACGTCACAGTGAGAGTCAGCTGTCAATGACAACTTCCCCGCTTTCTGTGTGAACCTGCAGGCCAGGATATCCCTTTTCCCTTAGAGCTCCTGGCACCGCAGAACCTTTCTTCTGGGCAGGAAATGGGGAAAGGCAAGATGCAGTGCAACCTCTATAACCCATCTTCTCTGCTGTCTTCAAGCCTGACCCCTGGCCATCATGTGGGAGCACTTAGCAGCAGACTAGAGAATCACAGAATCCTAGGGTTGGAAGGGACCTCATGAGATCATCTAGTCCAACCCCCTGCAAGAGGCAGGACCACTCCCACTAAACCATCCCAATCATGGTTTTGTCCACCTGGGCCTTAAACACCTCCAAAGATGGAGATTCCACCACCTCCTTAGGCAGCTCATTCCAATGCTTCACCACTTGCCTAGTAAAAAAGTTTTTCCTAATATCCACCCTCGACCTTCCTAACTGTAACTTGAGACTATTGCTCCTCGTTCTGTCCTCCGTTACTACCGAAAATAGTCGAGCTCCATCCTCCTTGGAGCATCCCTTCAAATAGTTGAAGGTTGCTATCAAATCCCCCCTCAATCTTCTCTTCTGCAGACTAAATAAGCCTAATGCTTTCAGTCTTTCCTCATAGGGCTTGTGGTCCAGCCCTTTAATCATTTTAGTTGCCCTCCTCTGAACTCTCTCTAGCATGTCCCTGTCCTTTTTGTAGTGGGGAACCCAAAACTGAACACAGTATTCTAGATGTGGCCTCACCAGTGCAGAATAGAGGGGAATGATCACATCCCTTGATCTGCTGGTAACGCTTCTTTTGATGCAGCCCAGTATGCCATTGGCCTTTTTGGCAGCACGAGCACACTGCTGACTCATATCTAGCTTCCCGTCCACCATGACCCCCAGGTCCTTTTCTACACTGCTGCTACTTAGCTGAATGTTCCCCAGCCTGTAGCAGGGCATGGGGTTTTTCCGTCCCAAGTGCAGGATTTTACACTTGTCCTTACTGAACCTCATAAGACTTCTATTGGCCCACTGTTCCAATTTATCTAGGTCTCCCTGAATCCTGTCCTTGCCCTCCAACGTGTCTACTGGTCCCCCCAGCTTCGTGTCATCCACAAACTTACTGAGAGTGCAGTCTATTCCATCATCCAGATCATTGATGAAAATGTTGAACAGAATCGGCCCCAGGACCGACCCCTGGGGCACTCCACTCGTGACTGGCTGCCAGCTAGACATGGAGCCATTGATTCCTACACGCTGAAACCATTGATCTAGCCAGTTTTCTATCCACCTTATAGTCCACCTATCCAACCCATACTTCCTTAATTTGCCAATGAGAATGCTGTGGGAAACTGTATCAAAAGCCTTGCTAAAGTCAAGGTATATCACATCAACGGTTCTTCCTGCATCCAGAAAACCAGTCATCTCATCATAGAAAGAAATGAGGTTGGTGAGGCATGATTTACCCTTGGTGAATCCATGCTGTGACTGTTCCTGAACACTTCATTTTCCTTTAAGTGTTTTAGGATGGATTCTTTGAGAAGCTGCTCCATAATTTTTCCAGGGATCGAGGTGAGGCTGACAGGTCTGTAATTCCCTGGATCCTCCTTTTTCCCTTTCTTGAAAATAGGTACTATATTTGCTTTTTTCAAATCCTCTGGCACCTCCCCCATTCTCCATGAGTTTTGAAAGATAACGGCCAGCGGTGCTGCTATCTCATTGGCCAATTCCCTTAGCAGCCTTGGATGCAGTTCATTTGGTCCCATGGACTTGTGCATATCCAGCTTCCTTAAGCAGTCCCTAACCTGACCTTCCATCACCAAGGGCCTCTCTTCTTCTCTCCAATCTGCCATACCCATGGTAGTGGGCTGGGAGCTGACCCTGCTTGTGAAAACTGAATAAAAAAAAAGCATTGAGCACTTCAGCTTTTCCCTCATCCTCTGACACAAGGATGCCTGCCCCATTCAGCAAGGGACCTACACCATCCCTGATCCTCTTCTTGTTATTAACATACTTGTAGAACCCCTTCTTGTTATCCTTTACATCCCTCGCTACCCACAACTCCATTTGTCCTTTGGCCTTTCCGATTTTATCTCTGCAGTCCCTAGCAATATCTTTATATGCCTCCTTGGTCATCTGACCAAGCTTCCACTTCCTGTAAGCTTCCTTTTTATGTTTAAGCTCAGAGCAGAGTTCTCGGCTAAGCCATTCTGGCTGCCTCACATGTTTGCTGTTCCTCTCCTAATTGGAATGGCAACTTCATGTGCCCTTAGCAGGGTTTCTTTAAAATATAACCAACTCTCTTGGACTCCTTTCCCCTTTAGATTAGCTTCCCAAGGGATCCTGCCCATCAGTTCCCTGAGGGAGCCAAAATCTGCATTTTGCTTCTTTCCTTCCTTCCTTTAATCAGCATCCTGAACTCAACCATGTCATGGTCACTACTGCCTAGTTTGCCATTTACCTCTACCTCCCTGATCAATTCTTCCCTGTTTGTGAGCAGCAAGTCAGGAGGTGCAAGGCCCCTAGTTGGTTCCTCTAGCATTTGTACTAGAAAGTTGTCCTCACCACTCTCTAAAAACTTCCTGGATTGCCCATGCACTGCTGTATTGGCCTCCCAGCAGATGTCAGGGTAATTGAAGTCCCCCATGAGCACCAGGGGTTGTGAGCTACAAGCTTCCGCTAGTTGTCCATAGAGCACCTCATCCACCTCCTGCTTCTGGTCTGGTGGTCTATAGCAGACACCCACCACAACATCCCCCTTGTTGCTTTCCCCTCTCAATGTAACCCACAGACTTTCTACTGGCACGCTTCCACTTCCATAATGGAGCTCTGAGCAGTCATAGAGCTCTTTTACATGTAGTGCTACTCCTCCCCCTCTTCTTCCCTGCCTGTCCTTCCTGAACAGTTTATACCCATCCATGGCAGAGCTCCAGTCATGCAGACTATCCCACCACGTCTCCGTTATTCCTATGATATCATAGTTCCTTGTCTGTGCTAGTACTACCAATTCTTCCTGCTTATTTCCCAGGCTCCTTGCATTTGTGTATAGGCACCTAAGATACCAGGCCGATTTCCCTACTTTGTCATTTTGATTTTCAATTCTATTACATATACCTCCTTGCATTTTTTCTTGGAATTGTCCTCCCTCACTCTCCTCACGTATTGGGGCTTCGGTAGAACACTTAAGACAATTATTTGATCCCCCCCCCCATGTTCCAACCACCTTCTCTTTTTTATTCCTGGTGTTACAGTCCCAACACCCCCCAAGTTCCATCCCTTCCCCCAGATCTCCCACATTGCCACTTACCTGTGGGCTTTGGTCTCCTTCCCCCTTTGAACCTAGTTTAAAGCCCTCCTCACTAGGTCAGCCAGTCTGTGCCCAAATATGCTCTTCCCCTTCCTGGATAGGTGAAGGCCATCTCTGCCTATCAGTCCTCCTTCTGAAAACAGTACTCCATGGTCAAGGAAGCCAAATCCCTCCTGACCACACCATCTTCGCAGCCAGGCATTCACCTTTAGTATGCATCCGTCTCTCCTCAGGCCTCTAGCCTTGACCGGAAGGATCGAGGAGAACACCACCTGTGCTCCAAACTCCTTCACCCACGCTCCCAGAGCCCTCTAGTCACGTTTGATCTGCCAAGGATCACCTCTTGCAGTATCATTGGTACCCACATGGATAAGAGGCATGGGGTAGTAGTCCGAGGGGTGGATGATTTTTGACAATTCCTCCATAATGTCTCAGATACGGGCACCTGGTAGGTAGCATACCTCCCTAGAGGCCTTGTCAGGGCGACAGATGGGTGCCTCCGTTCCTCTCAGGAGTGAGTCCCCAATCACCACAACCCTACGTATCCTCTAGGTGAGATGGCTGTGATCTCCCCAGCCTCTGGGGTGCATGGCATCCCCTCTACCTCCTGCATTGTCTCTAGTGCTGCATAACAGTTCCTCACCACAATGGATGGGGGGACATGAGCAGGCATGGAGCACTGTCTGCTGCCAGAGGTGACCAGCTGCCAGTGTCCTCCCTCTGCCATAGGCATCCCATCCGTCTCCAGAGCTGTGGCAGTAGCCCTTGGCACCGGGATAGGGACCTCCTCCTTGCATGTCTCCTTGTGGACACTGTCAAGGAACTTTAGTCCATTTGCCCATCTTAAAACTTTTTTGAGGAGTGTTACAACGTATGGTTCCTCCCCGGTGAGTGCACAAAATCATCTTCACCAGAGTGCAAACTGCTTCCCATTCCACAGCAGGTTGCAGACTCTAAAACCTGTTTCTGGTCCTGCTGCTGCATATTTGGCGCCACCCCAGAATGCATTGGGGTAATGGGAAACCTTGGTTAGAGTTGTGCAGGCAGTACAAACATGGAATCTTGGCCTGCCTTTTAATTGCACAAGATGGTGGAAAGCTGATTTAGTGACTTCCCAACTGTGGGTGAAAGTCTGGATTTGCCGTGGCATTTTTGATTCTGACTTCTTGTGAAATTCTTGCAGCTGTTATGCAAAGTTCCAGTTTTAGACAATAGGAGAAAATGCTCTGTTCATATAGATAGAGGTGGCTCCTCTTGTTTTTTTTTATCAAGAGTCTTTTGCACCGTTTGGCCCTGGGTGTTTATCTTGTTTCTTCACTTCTAGGTTTTGTTTATGGATATAATTTTGATTGTTTGGGGGGGGGGTATTTTTAAAGGAGCTTATCCTCAGCATAGTTGTTCAGTGGAGATGGGCTAAGGATGCGACAGAGCTTCTGGGTTCAGATGTGATGACAATTAGAGCCCTCACAGACTGATACATTTTGCCCCAAGTCAGGGTGTCATGGTTAATGCACCTCATCAGTGTTGCATGGAAGGCTGGTGTGATGCCTCCAGACCGGTAAACAGGGGGTTCCTGATCTTTAAAAAAGGAAACCAGAGGGTATGCTCCCCCTACATGAGGAATCGCACTCCTCAGCCTCACTGGCAAGGCCTATGCTAGCGTGTTGGAAATGAGGCTACACCCATCAGTTGAACCTCAGATTCAGGAGGAACAATGCAGTTTCCATCCCAGATGTTGAACAACAGGCTAGCACTTTGTGTTCTCACAGATTCACAAGGAATCTTTGTTCACAAGACTACCTTTGTTCATAGAGCTGGAGAAGGCGTATGGCTGTGTACCTTGAGAAGTGGTGCAGGGGTACGTGATACTGGTGGTGCTAGTACTGCGTGCTACTGGTCCTGCTATTCCTGGAGCGAGATTAGTGCCATGTTCTTGACGTTAAGTCAAGTCAACTCCAGGTGGGTGTTGTCCTCCACCATGAGTATATCCTATCTCCGCTCCTGTTGGTGGTATTGACAGACAGAGTATCAAGGTGCAGCTGTGTTGGAGAGTGTATCCAGTCTGGGGACTCGAAGGTGTAATCTCTGCTGTTAGTAGATGATGATGTCCCTCTTGCTTCTTCAGACTGTGATCTCTGGTGTGCGCTCAAATGCTTCACTGCCGAGTGTGAAGCAGCTTGGATGAGAATCAGCACCTCCGAATCAGAGGTTGTAGCTCTAGAAGGAAGTGAGGTGTTCCTGACAGGGGAACAGAGAGCAGCTGCCCTTAGTGAAGTTTTAATTGTCTAAGGATGTTGTTTGCAAGTTACAGTAAGCACGTGCACAGATTGGCAGATGGATTAGTGCAATGTCAGCAATGATGTGGTGTGATCCCTGTATGTGGTGAGGGAGTGGGAAGTAAGTTTCTGGACAAAGATCTCAGTTTGCGGGTCAGTCTATGTCCCCTTCCTCACTCGTGGCCATGAACTTTGGGTAATGGTCAAAAGGACAAGATCATGGGTACAAGCGACGGAAATCAAGTTTCTCTGCTGGGTAGCTGTGCTGATTCTCTGAGATAATAGGAGGGGCTCAGCTATTCGGGAGAGCTTTGGAGCAGAACTTCTGCTTCTCCGGAGGAAGAACAGTCAGCTGAAGTGGTTTGGGCACTTGATAAGGATGCTGTCTGTTAGGCTTCCTTTGGCACTCTGCCAGGCACATGGGGCTGGGAGAAGGCCCTGAGGCTGACCTAGGACACACCCTAGAAGAATTTTATCTCCCAGCTGACCTGGGAATAAGTACCCTAGGAGAAGCTGGAACCTGTTGTGGAAGAAAAGGAGGTCTAGTCCTCCCTACTCTCCATGCTGCTACGACAACCCTCAGTAGAAAAAGCTGCATAAAAGAGAAGACGAAGTAGCATATCATGACTGGAGTGGATTCAGAGCTGAGTATTTGACTCTGAAATGCGCTGAAGTTTGAAAGGGTTTTGAACTATATTAGGTTTTCAGTCCATGTAGACTCTCCTGATAAGAACATCACTGTGATCTGTAATAAGGACTGATAACAGCACAAACTACAGGTTTGCAGATGATGACATAGGCAAATTCGTACAACAAATATTAGTAAGAATTCACCAAAATAAACTGCCCTGATATTAGTGTCATCCTTATTTGGCAAGCACACATTACACATAGGAAAAAAGGTGCCTAAATATTTACTTAAATAAGATAAAGCTTCAGATAAAGGATGTGGATGAAATCCTGCCCTCAAAATAAGCCGGTGGCAAAACTCCCATTGACTTCAGTGCAGCCCAGATTTCACTTTGTTTATCTGAAAGTCAAAGCACCCTTTATAAAACCTTGTCAATGACTTACCTCCACCCACCTCAAAAGGAAAAGGAAAGTTACACAGACTGAATTCTTCACTTAATAAATCTTACAAAGATGTCAGACAAATACAGAGCCAGGACATAAGCCCTTCCATAGCCCCTCAAACAAACTTAAGCCGATGTCAGAGGGCAGTCTGAAGAATGAATGGACTTCTGGATGCTACCCATAATTGTTTGTCACATCATTTTTGTTTATGCGTGGTAAAATGGGATCCTGCATTTCTATGGTGCCTTGCCTATGAGCAGTTCAAAAGCTTTTGTAGTGAAGAAACATAACTCTGCTGCAATGTAGTTGTTAGATATGCCTATATTGAATGACGCATTTTACAGATGGGTAAACTGAGGCATCAGCCAGTTATGACTTTTGGCTGAAGTTGCAGTCAGGCATTCCAATCCAATGTTTTAACCACTAGCCAGACTCCCTCCAACATGTGAGATGTTCGCTT
Organism: Podocnemis expansa; assembly: GCA_007922195.1. Taxonomy (NCBI): domain Eukaryota; kingdom Metazoa; phylum Chordata; order Testudines; family Podocnemididae; genus Podocnemis; species Podocnemis expansa. The sequence goes on along the minus strand of ML681991.1, from coordinate 12,425,633 downwards.
TCTATGGAAAGAAAAATGGCACCAAAGAACCCTTTCATATACTGCACAGGGCTCAGCAACTGCTTTTGGCAATTATATTTTTTTATTTGTTGTGAACAGAGTGTAATTGGGCCGACAGTGGTTGTACAGGTTGGTTTCCAAAACTATAAAAGGGCAAGAAGGGGGTTCAACCCCTTAGTAATGTTTCAAATCTGTTTATTAATGCATATTCCGGAAGGAAAATGAATTTAGCATGGAATGAAATTCAGGAAGGATTCTAACATTTGAGCATGTCACATTTTTTTTAGTTCTAAATTTAAATTGTTCATTATTACATTAAAATTTTAACTGCTAGATATATGTCCCATGCCCTGATACTGTTTTCCTTGCACTGACAAACTCATATGAAAGCCCTTGCGCTTGATACTCCACTCTGTTACATCAATATCATGGTGAGGAGAATCAGCCCCAATTTTCAGAGGGATAACCCCAATTTTGGTTGTCTAAAGAATGTAGAGTCAGGCTGCCTGCTATGGTCAAGAAATGTTGATTCTCCAAGTTCCAAGCAGTGCTGAGATCCTCCAACAAATACTGCTTAGGACTGAATGTTATCAGTTTCAATATTCTTTCCCCCTTTTCTAGCACAAATGAGCATTACACTGAAATATGTTCCTCACACAATAGGAACAAACTTTCTATTTGTGCTTACCCTTTTGAAGTTAGGGGGAATTTTGCTTGAGCAGAAAACAAATCACATGGCCCCAAGTACAATCAATGTTTGCAAAATGGCTGCAATCATAGTCATAAAGTTGAGGTATATAGTGCTCAAGTAACAGCACCAGATCACACTGCGATGCTAAGTAGTAGAGAGGGCAGAATTCAGACCCGTGTTCATATACTCCTTACTCTGACACTGCCAGTTGTACTGCAGGTATTTGGCCACCAGGAGCCAGACTGAGACCACAAACTCAGTGCACATAAGTTGCCAAAGAGCACTAACTTATCAGCTTGCACTAGCTTTGATCCTGGTGACCTACACATGAAGCCCATTGCTAGTTTCCAGAGGTACCCGGACCTTCTTAAAGACACCTAACTTCCTGCTGTATTTTCCAAGAACTTTGTCCACACAAAATAACAACAGACTGACTCAAATAACATTGCATGTTGCCAAGTTCCAAAGGGGCAGCTGTGTTAGTTGTTTGTTTTAAAACAACAATAAAAATTAATATTTAATGGCTATAATCAGCCATTCTAGCCACACAATCACTATTTTAAAATTATATCAAAAATTGTTGTAAGGAGTAGTTTTAGGGGAATGGGAACTGGACCTGGACCAAAACATCACCTCAAACACCCCAGAGCTAAAGTTGGTAGCTGGGTCCTATCTTTGTGAACATAACAAATATGATTGACCCCAAAACTTTGAAAAAAAAAATCTCAATCTCTGTCAGTGCCCTTTCCTAAGGCCCTGTCACATTTTTCTCAGGAAATCTTTGCATCCATTCAGAACTGATTGCAGAACTAAGATCAGGCGATGGCATGTTGAGTATCATCATGTAGACTTGTTTTTTATCTGAAAATTTTATTTTGAAATAATAGCTCTGCTAGAATAAATTGCCTTTAGAGGTTGTGGAAGCTTCATTGTTGGAGGTTTTTAAGAGTAGGTTAGACGTTAGAGACAATCTCCAGTCAGGGATGGTCCCTAGATAATACTTAATCCTGCCTTGAGAGCCAGGGACTGGACTAAAAGACTCTTGAGGTCCCTTCCAGTCCTACGATTCTATGGTTCTATGCTGTCATGAGTTAAAAGAATGACAGTTGTTTAGCCAAGTTTAGGGGAAAAAATGATTTGCTCAATGAGCTTTGAATATTCCTTACAATACTTCAGTTTCTGTATGTAGACATCCAATGACTTCAGCACCTGCTCTGTTCACTGTCCTTGCACCACCACCGATGGAAAAAAGTCTTCTAGTGTCCCAATGAGTCAGTCGAATCAAGCCAGCTAGCCACACTGCTGTGTGGCAAAGCCCGAGAACAACATCCCCTATAATCATGCACATAAAGGAGGCTGCTCTAGGGTCACCGACTGATTTGTTTGGCAGACATGTGTCAGCACACCAGAAATGATCAGGGTATTTTTTGTGGTTTGAGTCATATTTTCTGTTTTTCAGTTGCAGGGTTCCTTGCATCCTGACCGGCCGAATAGCCTTAGTAAAAATCTGTAAATGTTCATCTTTTTATTTAATCACATGTAGCATACAAACTGCTGAATTCCTTGCCAGGAGATCAGTGTACTCTGTGTTAAGATTTAGGCCACAATCTTGTAAGTACTAGAGTAAAAGAATAAAATGAGTAGTGCACTGGGGAAAATTTTGGCCCAATTGAATCAATGGTAAAACTCAAACTGATCAGGATTCAGCCTATTGACTCCACTGAGACTATTGAGGTGAAGAAGGTTAACCATAAACATTTGCAGGATCAGTCCTTATTCAGGAAAAAAAATAAAATCCTGATCCGCTTGCAAGAATCACAATAACAGCAGTGGTGAAAACATGTGCTAAAGAGTTTTGTTTTGCAGAGACACCTTTAATTTAAAACCCTCCTTTTTTTCTGTTTTATTTACCTGTTGTAAGGTTAAAATGTAATGAGTTGAACAGATCAGAGAAAAGGAGGGAAAATTCTATACTTTTCAGGTTGTTTGCTTTGTGTAGTTGACAGCAATTTGTGTGTAATGAATTTCACTATACCATGGGGCCAGTGAATTTCCCTTGTTGCTTGTGTGGGAGTTTGCCTAGAAACAAGGAAGGATTTTTTCTTTTTTTTTAGTAGCAAAATGTTATAAAACCACACAAAATAGCAGGGAATTCAGGGACAGGTGTGGTACCTGATGTTATTTTTAACTCTCTGGGGCATTGGGGTGAGGGAATTAGCTTTTGAGTTGACAGTGTCCCTTGGAGGAGATTTCATGTGGTCTGGAAAAAGAGCTAACCATTATTTTGACCTATCATATCCCTGGGACATTGACAATGGCTAATAAATTAGCACACCATAGAAATTTTGCCAGCTTAGGATAAGCTCTTGGCTGGAAATGACGAGCCTTCATTTGAGGGTGCAGCTAGCCTATGCTGTGCCTTGGGAAGGTTGGGCCAAATGGTTCCCTTGGCCATCAAGGAGGGAAACAAGGAGCGTGTATGTGTCACAAACTTTATTTTAATATAGTAATAAGGGATTGGTTACTTTATGATTATGCTATGGCTTGTCAATGAACTCCCCGCCACCTATGCCTTCCCCAGCTTCCCCTTGGTCCTGCTTCTTCAGCATCAATGGGACTCTAAGATCCCAGCCCTTCTAACATTATTGCACATGAGATTTACACATGGTCACAGCTTTAACCACCTGGTTTGGCCCACTGCGCCCAGCGAGTGGGAACTGGCAGAATAAGAGCCCTATATTAAGAAAACCAGCAAACAATGCTATAGCAAAACAAAGGCATGTGACTTTGCACTGCGAGTTGTTATGTGTAAATCTAGCAATGGTAGTATAGGAATTAACAGTAGCTTATTTGGTTGAAGGGGCAATTTTATTAAAATATGAAGGCAGAGTATAGGAGGCAGTGCATGAACATTGTTTACACAGGGCAAATAGTAGGTAGTATTTACATGAGACTTTGCATTTAGCAAGTGCTCTGGAAACAATAGCTTGATAATGCAAAGCTGAGTTGGCCTGGGATGAAGACGGTGACAGTGTAGAGCTATCTAGCATTGTTGCAGTTTCGCTGTCCCTGGTTGAGATGGGGAAATCCCCCAGAACTACCCGGTGGATGTTCTCTGTGCTGCAGCGGTATCTGTGATGGGGGCGATGGCAAGTCTCTTGGGGAGACGCATCCTCGGGGGGAGAGCCCCACAAGGATTCCCCATGCTGAGGGGACTCCAAGCGCTGCTGCTTGACTCTGCTTGGGGTCTCACCATGGAGAAGGGTGTCTGGTGGGAGGTTGCTGCTCAAGTGGCCTTGCCCTGGCTATGTGGGGCAGCTCCTTTGATGGGTGTCACTGGTGCTGCTTCTTTGTGGGAGAGGGGATGGTGTTAGTGTTGGAGGGGCCCCATTGTAGCCCCCTGACTGTAAGGGGTGATGGTGGCAGCAGGGTCCTTGTGTAGCTCCCCAGTCTGGTGGGGGTGCATATAGCAGAGAGGTCCCAGTGCAGCCCCCTGCCAGCTGATGGGGTGTCTGTGGAGGAGGGGCTCAGCAAAGCCCCCCACTTTAGCTAAGACGCTGTCTGTGGTGGAGAGATCCTGGCGCAGCTCCCACCCCTGGGTAACGGGTCACAGGTGTATGCAGAGGAGGGGGCCCAGTGACAGATACTCGGTGGGGGGGAGTCCAGTGATGTCCCCCCCAGTGATGGGGTGTCTGTGGCAGGGGGATCTTCGTGAAGGGTGACGGTGTGTCTCCTGTCGTTGGAGGAAGGGGCCCAACGCCAAGCTCCCTCCCCGTTACGGGGTGTCCGTGGCAGAGGAGCCCCGCTGCAGCTCCCCCCATTGACAGGGTGTCCGGTGGCCGGAGCAGCCCCCCAGTGCCGCTGTGTATGGCGGGGGGATCAGCCCCGCAGGAGTGACGGGTGCATGTGGCGGGACAGAGGGATGGCAGAGCAAACCCCCACTGACGGGGAGGGGGTGTCCATGGTGGTGGCACCCTGGAGAAGCCCCCCAGTGAGGGATCCAGGTGCAGACGGCCCCCCAGGAGTGCTGGGGTGTCAGAGGGATCCTGTGACGGGCAGGGGGTGTGTGTGGGGGGGGCAAAAGCATCCCTGAGCTGCCCCTGTTGATGGGGCGTGTGGCGGAGGGATCCCGGCGCCGCCTCTCTGAGGCGTGGCGGAGGGATCCCGGCGCCGCCCCCGCCCCGTGGGCGGGCCGGGCCGGGCCGGCTGAGGGGCGCGGGCGGGCGGCGGGCGGGCAGTGGCGGCCATGCCGTCGGCGGCGGCGGCGGGGCTGGCGGCGCTGGGCGCGCTGCTGGGGCTGGGGCTGTGTCCGCGGGCGGCGGGCGCCCAGACGCTGTGGGGCGCCTGGCTCAACGTCTCCTGGCAGGGCCCGGGGCCGGGGCCGGGCGGCGGGAACGGCAGCGGCGGCGGTTGGGACGCCAGCGAGGGCGGCCTCTTCGGCCAGGACTCGCCGCTGCAGCGCGTCGCCGGCCTGCTCGTGCCGCCCGACGGGCCCGACGGCCTCGACGCCTGCAGCCCCCTCACCAACTTCAGCCGCGCCCCCGGCCCCGGCCGGCCCTGGCTCGCCCTCATCCAGCGCGGCGGCGGCTGCACCTTCGCCGACAAGATCCGCCTGGCCGCCGAGCGCGGCGCCGCCGGGGCCGTCATCTACAACTCCCGCGGCACCGGCAACCAGGTGCTGCCCATGTCCCATCCCGGTGAGTGCCGCCCGCCCGCCCGCCCGGGGAGTCATTTTCCTCCCCCCGTCTGCTAGTGACAGGGCTACAGCCATGGAGGGGGCGCCCCAAACTTCCCCCTGTCCCCCCTGAACTTCCTCCTGCGCCCCCTGAACTTCCCACTGTCCCCCTAGCCGTCTGCTAGTGACAGGGCTAGAGCCATTCAGGGACCGGCCCAAACTTCCCCCGCACCCCCTGAACTTCCCACTGTCCCCCCTGTCAGCTAGTGACAGGATTAGATGAAATTAGTGAGCACCCCAAACTTCCCCGGCACCCCCTGAACTTCCCACTGTCCCCC
>ML681991.1:12360961-12419919 GCA_007922195.1 Podocnemis expansa | reverse complement strand
TAGAGCCATTGAGGGGGCACCCCAAACTTCCCTGGCACCCCCTGAACTTCCCACTGTCCCCCCATCAGCTACTGACAGGCTTACAGCCATTGAGTGAGCACCCCGTGAACTTCCCCGGCACCCCCTGAACTTCCCGAGGCCCCCCCAGCTGTCAGCCAGCAACAGCTAGACCAAATTAGTGAGCACCCCCAATACCTCCTGAATTTCCCAACACCCCCTAGTTGTGAGCTACTAACCAGGTTAGACCAAATTAGTGAGCACCCCAACACCCCCCAAACCACCTCCTGCATCCCCTGAGCTTCCTCACGCCTCCCCCAGTTCTCAGCTACTGACAGTGTTAGCCCCACTTAGTGAGCACCCCCCAAACCTCTCCCTGAACTTCCTGACACATCCCTAGCTGTCAGCTAGTAATAGTGTTAGACCCATTTAGTGAGCACCCCTAAACTTCCTCCTGCACCCCCTGAACTTCCCAGTGGCCCCCAGCTGTCACCTAATAACAGGGTTCGACTAAATTAGTGAGCATCCCCTCTGAATTTCCCAGCAGCCCCCAGTTGTCAGCTAGTAACAGGGTTAGACTAAATTAGTGAGCACTCCTACACCCCCCAAACCATCTCCTGCACCCCCTGGACTTCCCAGCACCTGCCCCAGTTCTCAGCTACTGACAGTGTTAGGACAATTTAGTGAGCACCCCCTAAATCTCCCCTGAATTTCCCAACAGCCCCCAGTTGTCAGCTAGTAACAGTGTTAAACGAATTTAGTCAGCACGCCCCAAACCTCCCCCTGAACTTCCTGACACCTCCCCAGCTGTCAGCTAGTAACAGTGTTAGACCCATGTATCAAGGACACCCTACACCTCCCCACCCCCCTGTGGTGCCCAACACCTCTAGTTGTCACCTAGTAACACTCTGATTCCCATTTAGTCAGCACCCCTTGCACTCCCCTGAATGTCCCAACAGCCCTAGCTGTCAGCTAGTAACAGTGTTAGACTGATTTGAAGTGAGCACCCCAAACTTCCCCCTGCAGCCCCCCTGAATTTCCCAACACCCCCCATTTCTCAGCTGGTAACAGTTTTAGACCCATTTAGTGAGCACAATACATCCCCCTGCACCCCCCTGAACTTCCCAACACCCCCCAGTTCTCAACTAGTGACAGTGTTAGACCAATTTGGTGAGTACCCCCTGCACCCCCCCAACCTTCCCCCATGCCCCCACCAATTTCAAGTCCTGGGGGGAATACTGGGTGGCCACAATCACCCCCAAAGCTGCCCCTTGCAGGGGCCACGCCAGGCCTCCAGCAGTGGAGTCGGGGATGCGGTTTGGGACGCGCCCCCGGGCCCTGGGAGGTGTCTGAACGGTGCTGTGTGGGGAGCCGGGCATGGCTGTCAAGCTGAGCACATGTGGCTGCCAGTGAAGAACGCCAAGGCCAGGCCAAATGAGCTGTCCTCCTTCCATCCCTGTTCTCCCACTAGGCAGGGGTGTTGCTGGCAATGTTCCTTCTAATTACTCGTAGACTGTGTGTGCAAACAATTTCTCTGTGTGCGCAAGAACATTTCTTTGTGAGCACAAATATTAGCACTATTGAATTTTTTTGTGCACACTTTATTTTGTTGTGTGCATGCACACGCGCACAGCTTAGAGGGAACAGTGGTTGCTGGCGCCCAGCACACAGGGCAGATACCCTGAGTCCCGGCACCAGTGCCCTGAGTGCACGGGGTGGTGCCTGCCTCTCCTGGCCCTGACCCAGGATCCAAGGCTGAAGTGCGCACGGCAGCACCTGCCTCTCCCAGCCAGGGATTGAGGTCGGGGCGCCTGCAGCAGCACCCGCCTGCCCCAGCCAGGGATCCGGGGCCAGGCTGGCAGTTGTGGAGGCCTGACGCTAGATCGGGCACGAGCACAGGGTCTTTCCTGCCACCTGTCTTGATTCTTCCCTAGCTTCTCCGAGCCCTGGACAAAGAGAGGTTTTGCCCCTTGGGGAAGGAGAAGCTGTTCAACAGCAGCATGTGTGAAAGGCACCAGACAACAAGCCGGGGCGCCAGACAGGCAATGAGTGGAGTCTAAGGATTGGGAGGATGTGGAGCAGCTATAGGCAGCCGTGGAGTTGGGGAGGCCAGGAGGAGGTAGACCTTGATGTGGAGAGGCCAAGAGTCATTGCAAAGACTAAAAGCAGGGTAGACAGGAACGCTGTCTTGGCAACTGTGCCTTGGACTGAAAGCATGAGAAAAGGATCAAGGCAGGTATTGGGGAGATAGACGTTTGACTTAATAGCGTGCAGGAAGATATTTAGGGGGCAGTGTAGAAATAGGAATTGGTAGGGTTGAATCTGGGTGGTAAAGTGAGGATGGGCAGATGTTGCTGAGATTGCGGATGTAGAAAAGTGGTGGTGGTGCTATAAGGGGAAAAAGGAACCAGGAGAGAGGGTTAACTCATATTCTAGCTCTTGATTTTGTGAGTAGCCTTCTAAACCAAACTGGTGCAGGCTTGAGTCTCCAGACAGGTCTAGTGCTTACTGCTCAGGACTTTCCAAAGCTGCAGCAGACTGGAAACGTCAGTTTTCAGCAGGGTGTTGGCCACGAACAGATGGCACCTTTATAATGGCCCGGGGCTGGTTTAGTCCCCTGCAGTCACTTTGATCTACTTCAAAAGAAAGGAAATTCTCATGCTGACATGCCTGTTGCATTGGTATGAGTTCAGGAAAGAGTATTTAGTTGTTGAATTTCTGATTTAATGCACGACACTGCTAAATAAACAGGCTATTTGCAGCTTAAACTGGAGCAGGTTGCTTGCTGCCTGAGATCTCTGGACTAGAAGAGCTGTGGGCTGTCATATGTAAGTTTCCAAAGGGATAGCCGTGTTAGTCTAGTCCAGTAAAAAAACAACAAGTAGTCGTGTGGCACTTTAAGACTAACAGATTTATTGCTCATGCAAAAAATAAATCTGTTAGTCTTAAAGTGCCACACAACTGCTTGTTGTCATATGTAAGCGTGTGTTCTGACATATGGGTTGGGGGTGGAAATAGTTTGGGTTTGTTTTTTTTTTTTTGGTGGCTACAAATTTAGTTAACTGTTGCCCAACTCTGCTTTTCAGTCAATTAACCTACCTAGGTGAGGGGGAGAGAGGCTCTGAGGTCTGACAAGGACTCTAGATCTCTCCATTTTTAGTCAAAATTTTCCCTGTAATGAACTTTGAATGGAATTAGTGTGGGTCCCACCTTTGATCTTCAGGTGTATTCATTTCGTCCCTTGACATGTTGACTTGTGTTTCCAGTACAAGCATCACGCCTTTTTTAAGCAAATCTGTATTCTGCAGATGTTAATGGCATAGGTTCCTTCCACTTGCCACAAATTTTCTTGTTTACCAGTGGTGAGAGTGAGTTTTTTTCAAACTCTTTCTTTGCCAATGGCGACTTAAGGGTTTGATAGTCAAAGCTAATTTTTCAGGGAAGAAACACCAGAATGGGCATGAAGACTGTTCATGGAAAAAGGAGAAACTTCAGAGAAAGCTCTTTTTGAAAACCTAATATTGTGAAATGGTAACTAAGCTCAGACTGAAGAAAAAACAGGGTGTCTTAAGGCTTGCAGGTTACTGTATTAATCTTTGTATGTAGCGTGCAGGGTACATCTCTGGGAGTGGTTGTGTTTTCTTAAGAGGAAAAGTTAATCACCTTACAAAGGAGACCTTTTCCCAAACAATACCAGAGAAACACCTGGTTAAAAAGAGGAAATATTTCTTCAGGTATTTAGTGCTCAGGATAAATGGCATTTGTGTGGCTTTTCCCTGTGTGCTTTTCATAAAGCACTCTTGGGGTTTCAGGGTTGTAAGTTCCTGAACTTAGTGAATATAAATACATTAGTCTTTTACCCCGTGATCTATAGATGAAGCTGGGGTCTTTGGAGAGAGTGTGGGCACATGAAAGTAGCTGTTTAACTCAACAAATACAGCAGTGACCCTGGTTTTTCAAACAACTTTTAAGAATCTTCTTAGTACACACAGAATCCATACAAACGTCCGTGACATGAAAAGTTGCATGTAGTGTTGTAGATATTTTGGTCCCAGGATGTTAGAGAAGCCAGGCAGGTGAATGATGATTTTTTTTTTCCCCTAATAGATAACCTTTGTAAAACCTACTTAAAGTTGGTGCCACAGAGCTCACTAATCATTGAGGAAGTATTGAGGTCAGAGTAATCGCAGTTCAATGAAACCTAGTTGCTGTCAGTAATAAAGGTAGCAGATACTTTTACCATAACATGAGTCATGTTTTGCATTAATTCCCCACTGAAAAGAAACTGCGTTGGAGAGGGCCTTTGGACTTGCCTTTAGGGCTTTCTTGAAACTAGCATGACTCTTTTGCAACTACGTAAATACCAAGGGACGGCTGTTCTGCAGAATTGTCTTGTTGGTACAGCATTAGAGGTGTGCATGGTGAAATACAGATTTGACAACAGAGCTCCTGCCTTAAGGAACTTAGACTTTGTGTTGGTCGTGGACAGCACGTTAAGTCTTGTGCTGTTAATTCTGCCATGAGAAGCTGGTAGAAGGCAAATTGCTGGGGGCAGTATATACTTTGTATCATTTGTGTCTATGGCATCTGAGGTGGACGAGGAGTAATCTTCCCTTCACTTTCAGCTGTATGTTGCCATTGAGAGTGGTGGATGTGTTAAATACATACAATTTCACTCTTGTGTCCAGGAGGCATGTGTCTGGCTTCTCTTGACACAAAGTTTCTCAGAAAGGAGCGTCACTGCCACATCACTGGATGCTAATATCTGATAAGAGCTTTGCAAGCAGGCTTCTTAAAAGAATGTAAAGACTAAAGTGGCCCAGACAGACTTGCCAGAGCATGGGCTTAAGCAAAATAAGATTTTAGGCAGTGTTCATAAGACTAGACATAAACAGAGATGCAGTCATTAACACAGATTATCTTTCTTTTGGAATTTACTTTTATCTGTAGCCTGGTGTGTTGGGGAGATAGTGAACAATGTTCCATATGAATGTTTAATAGAAGTAAGTGGCAGGTGGGGATGAAAGTGAAATATGGAAAACTGTCTGTTTGATTACTGCATGTGTAACTTTACCACAAAACTGGGACTTTGCATGCTTTCTAACCTGAGGGGATTGTCATTTGGATGGAAAAAGGGAACTTCGTCCTTCAAGTCCTCAGTGTGGTCAGGCAACGTGAATGTCCACTGAGAATCTGGCTTTAGGGATGGGGGCTGGAAGATTACTGAAGAGCCATCTGAGAGTAACTACTGTTACCCGTGCCCAGGTATTGGTTCAGGAAGTGAGCAGTGATCCTCTCCTTACTAACCTGTTTAGCTGGCCAACTGCCAAGATGACTTTTTCCCCCCTTTCAAAATCCCAATAAAAGGATACTTGATTAGATTAATTCAAGAAGCTGTTCTCCAGGAAGTATAGTGTGCTCAAAGATCTTCTTCCTCCCCTTTGTCCTTAAGTTTTAGGCCAAGGGTCTCATGTTACAAGCATTCAGGGTGTGGTAGTGAGCCAGTATGATGCATTAAGTGCTCTGTGGTATGCTGAATCTTCCAGCCCCAATGGACCAAAACAAACAAACAAACCAAAAAGCACCAAACCAGGAAGTTCTAAACCAGTGGCTTCCAGTCTTTTGGTTTGAAACTCTCACCCTGTAGTATCTGACACGTGGTATCTTACGAATCCATGCATTGTGTCCTGACAGTTGCTGCACCTAATCTTTGTTGCTGCTGTTCTCTCTTCTTGTCTTTTTTGCCCAGCTTTGTTTTGTTTCCTGTTTCCAAGGCCTTAACTAGAAGCTTTCGTGCCTGGGGCAACGAGCCCCAGATGCATCCCCCCACCGGCCCTGATCGGGGAAGGATCCAGGTCCCCCCAGCTGACCATCAGCTGGGGAAGGACTCAGATCCCCCTGGCCAGCTGGTGGTGGCGGAAGCTTCCCTCCATCTCCGGTGATGGCTGGGGACAGATCCGGATGCCCTTCCTCTGCCGTGGTGGTGGCTTCCGGCAGCAAGCCCCAGCAGCGCCGTACGCCCCAGGTGCGGAATTTTAGAGAGCGCAGGGGATGGCTCTGGCTCCCTGCAGCAGCTGGGGATAGATCCAGATCCATCCCTGGCCACCACCGGGAGCCAGATCCGTCCCCTGCGCACTCTAAAATTCCACGCCTGGGGCGTTGATCTGTACACCACAGCCTATTTACGGCCCTGCCTGTTTCTCGTGGTTTCTGCTTCATTACCTTTCCTCAGTCATTTGGATTCTTGTCTCTCCCTACTCAACATTGCTCTCCCCTACTATGTTTTCTGTTGTTGGTCTTCCAGCTGTTGTATTTCATGTCTGCCTGCCCCTGCAGGACTGGCCTACGTCGTCTTTTATTCCCAGTCATCTGGCTTGCCCAGAATGGCGAATGTTTGTCTGATCCCAAGCTTGAGGGTAGGGGTAAAGAGAAAGTGATGCATGGAACTCTGGTGATTCTGGTTCAGTGAAATTTTTGTTGACAAGGTGACAGAAGACATGGCGTCCTCTGCCAAGAAGAAGGGAATGGTAGTATAACACTGTTTGTTCTTCAAGGAGGGACCAGCAGGAAAACAAAGGTGAAGTAAAGACATTTAAATGCAGTTCTCAAAAAACTGGTTCTGTGTACATTAATAGTTCTCACGCTTATACAGTTAGTGATGGCAGTTGACTTGGACAGCTCTGTAGCTGTTAGCTCTCACAACAGAGCCCAGAAAAAAGTGGGTTCTGTTACTCATACTGCATCACTCACAGAGTTACTTGGAAAACAAAGGAACAGTCGTGTAGCACTTTTAAGTCTACCAAGTTTATCACATGAGCTTTCATGTGGGAGGTCCCACTTCTTCAGATCCATGAAATGGAAACTGTAGTCTGGAGGTGAATATATACATGCAAAGAAGGGTAAGTCACAAAGTTAGTTCAGACTTTTTCAGCAAACCCGGCAAGTTGTTTTGATTCAAACAGTGTGAAACAATGGTTGAGAAGGTGGGATCGTGAATTACCTTTGGTAATGAGTTAGCTGCTCCAAGTCCCTGTTCAAACCTAGTATGAGTGTCAAATTTGCATATGAATTCCAGCTCTGCCGTTTCATGTTGAAGCCTAGTTTTAAAGGTTTTTGTTTTGTTTTTTGTTTTATTGAAGCCCTGTAACTGTCCTGTCTTTTACAGAATGTCTGGAGGGGTTGAAATCCTCTGTGGTCAGTCAGCTACATTTGTCCAGCCTGTTATGCCCACTAAAGATATATGAGAAGCACATACCCCTTTTGTCACAGGTAGTGATACTTAGGAAGGAAAGAAGCCAGTCTGACTCTTATTCTGGATCTGACAATTGGAAAAGAACACTTGTAAATGGAACATGCACATTTCATACGAAATGGCTGCAGAGCTAAACATGGACCCTATAATGCCAGTCTACAACTACATAGGACCAAGAAGACTGACTGAAACAGAGAAGGAAAAACATGTACTGAAATAGCGCACTCACTAACTCCCAGGCCTGGGGTGTGACCCAGACCTTCTGGGATAACCTTTGAATGTGCCAAAATCAGGGCAAGCTGCAAAACCAGGGGCCAAATTCCCAAACCACTGACGGGTGGTACTTAAACCAGTCTCTTAGTCAGTAACAAAACATGCTCCTGATTCTCCCACTCTGGTCATCACCAAGCATAACAAAATAGAAGTAGCCCCCTTACTGCACATCAGTTCCTAAGGTCCCCTCTAGCCACTGAGTCTCTTTACGAAATAGGCTCTCCTGACCCCAAAGGGCCAGCCACGTCACCCAGAACAATATGGGCTTGGATCTTACCCAAAATACTACGCTGCCAGCCAGTCCTTTAGTAACTACAACTAAAGGTTTAATATAAAAAGAAAACAAGCTACATTTGAGAGATGTTAAAGGGTCAAAGTGAATCTCAGACATACAAATGATTTAGAGTCCATAGAAAACAAATCCTTGAAGATCTTGTAGTTTGCAGATTAGTCCCACTCTTCTGGTGTGCACCCAGCAGCCACAGCAGCTGGGTGGGTCTCAGTCCTTTGTTCAGTCCCAGAAGAATAGTTACAGAGGCAGGTGCTGGTTGCAGATAGACTAGAGACTAAAGACAAAATGGAGAATGGGCGATCAGTCTAGGTAACTGGTCAAACAGGTTTCCTCTTGGGCCCACTGTAGCTGGGAGTCCCCTCCTGATGGGCCATCAATATGACAATAGTTTGCACACACCCAGTCTGGGATTGCTTTAGATCAAACAACTTGGAACACACATAAAAACAAATAGATTTCTAATCTCCAATACAGGCATGATACCGACATACAAATCATATAATCATTCCTATCAAATAAAAGCCTTTCTGTCGATACCAAACATGACATATCACATATGGATAATTGTAAATATGAAATATCATTATGAAAAATAATCATAAACAGTCCCCTAGACACAGACAGCATCACATGGGGTATCCTGCAACTTTTACCTTCTAGTATCTGGTGTGACCCTTCCAGATAGAGTAACAGTGGGGGGTCCTGGTGTAGAGAGGCTGCCAGGATTTTGCCCACTGTCAATTAGATGCAATTAGTAGTAAACCATTAGTAGCCAGCAGAGCTCTGTACACTTGTGCTCCCACAGGCTGAGCTGCATCTGTAATTGTAATATTGAGGAAACCTTAAACTTACAGAATGGGTGTAAAACCAGGCTCACTAGACTGGAGTTGCATGAAAGACAAGCCTGTAGTGTGATGATGAACTTAATTGACACAGTAGGAGTTGCTGTTGTCTAAACTATAGCTTGCACTGTTGGTAAAATACAGTGGATATAACCTCATGAAAAAATAAATCAAAACTCCTGAGTTTGCTAATATAGACTTTACTTTCACTTCATGTGTACCATCACTTGGCAAACATGCCCTCAGTCAAAACGACGAAAGGGGGCCAAAAGTCAGCTTTAATTAAACTTTCAGCTCATTTTTTTGTTGAAACCTAAACACATGATTCAGCACCATAAAATTTGAAACTAAAAGTTCACATATGCTGGTTTGAATGTAAGTAAATTGTGGGCATACTGTACATGGAACAGTGACTGAAATGTTGTAATCCGCTTTGGCTAGCATAAAATACGTTATTGGAAACAGCACTTCACTCCCGCAGGGCATTAATGCAACTGAGCTAAGGGAGAATAGACTTGAGTAGAGGACACAATGGTAACAAGAGGTGGGGTTGAAGTGAGATACTGCTGCCAGTACAGGAATGTGCAAACTGTTTTCCTTCTTTACTAAGAGGTTATAGTTGTAAATTTATAGTGATGCCCATGAAGGCCTCTTTGGATGGACTTGCATGTGTGTGATGTAAAATACGTTGGCTCTTCTCTTTTTCACAGTCTATGTTGCCACAACACTTTCCAACTCCTTATACCTCCTTATCTTCCAGACTTGCAATAAATGACCTTTTTTCCCCCCATTGATTGGCAAGCTTATCATTTAGGTAGGATTCATATTTAGAGGCTCAAATATTCCTGTACATTCAAGTGACATTTAGTTTTAAACATTTCGTTTTAAGAGCCTTGTATTATTTAATTAGTGTGCACACATTTGAGAGAGCCAGATTAAATCTTTTTTGTTTATATCAGTTCTATATCTAGAAATTGAGTACAGCCATCTGTCATAACTTGCCATTAAAAATGCATACAATACAGAAATAGCCAAATCAGATATAATAAAATCCTACCCAATACCTTTTAGTGTGTAAAATAGCAAGGATTTAATGGAGCCTGATGTAATATTTATTTAGTAATTTTGTAAGCACTGAATCTTATCAACTGGTAAACTTGAGTTCTCATGATACTTATTTCAAGATGATGGTGCCTTTCTGTGGCAGGCTGAACATGGTTTCAAAGTACAGTTTTATGGGCTGGTAATTATCGACCTCTAAGTTACATTGGCCTTCAAAAGCAAACATTTGATTGGGAAAAGATTAAAATAGGGTAAGACCAAAGTACATAAAATGAATCCAGTTAGCTTTAAAGGCGTTTTTAATAGACATTAAAGAATCAGGATGTGAAGTGATTTTCCTGTCAGGGTACATGAATAGCTGTGGAAGTTCCTTAAGTGTTAAGAGTAATGTGTCTTGAAGATCTATAAAGAGAGAGTCTTTGCAGGCAACTGGTCCCATGTGATTTTTTTTTTTTGCCTCCAACTCCCTTCTTCCAATGCTCACATCATGACTTTGCTGGCCTTGGGTGGCATATCATCTGGCTTTCTGAGTGCTGTATTTGGGGGGAACACAGCTGAGTAGACATTGGCTAAAAATAACTAACAAATGTATTAAGGAAAGAATGGGTATCCAAGCAGGGATTTTGCTTTTGAGAAATGCAGATATCAAGAAGCACTGGGGTATTCACAAGAACTGAAAAAGGATCTGAGAGTCTAAACTTGGAAAGCAGTAAAATTTATTCTGAAAAAATTAACCACTGCCTGCATACATGAGAAAAGCAACATACCGTCTCTTAAGTGACTAAAAGAAGCAGTAGGCAGCAAGAAGACTGGCTGTGTCCTGTTCATGATTGCTACGAAGCATGATTTTTAGAAACAAGCAGTAAAGGAAATTAAACTTGAAAAGAGTAAAGGATTGAGATCTGTGGTAAGTGTTGTGGTCAGTATATGCTGAAGTGGATTGTTTTTATGGTAGTTAGGAATGATAGATAAATGATCCTTTGCTCTTCTGAAAGAAAGCAGAATTATAAGAAATGCAAGACTGGAAGGGACCTCTTGCGTTCATCTAGTCAACCTCTCATGCTGGGGCAGGAGAACCAGGTATCCTTGTTTCATCCCCAACTGGTGTTTTTCTAAGCTGCTATTATGAAAAATGTCCAACAAGCAGTGAGTTGAAGGGTCTGGAACGGCATCCCTTCACACACTCCCTGGGAGTTTCACCACCATCTCAGAGACTGGAGCAGCGAAGGGGGAACAGACACCACCACGTCCAGGTCATCTCAGGATGGATGGTATGTCGTGACCATTCATGTTTGGAGGGAGCATAGTCTCAGTCTGGTGTAAAGAATTACATACGTGCAGGAGGCCAGGTGGCTTAAGAGCTTGAGGCACATCTGTACTGTTGTGAGAGGACACCATTCCCGGTTCTCTCTGAGGGATCTGATTGTCTGGAATTGCGACCTGGGCCGCTGAGCTCTTGGCTGGGTTGAGTCCAGGATTGCCCTGGTGAATTCTGTTGGTTGGGTAGGGGGTCAGTGCCAGCTTTGACTCATTGATGACTAAGTCCAACTGCTTTAAAACATTCCTCAGTATCTGGATGTGATCCTCTACCTGCTCTCTTGAGCAGCCCTTCAGTAATCTGTTGCCCAGGTGGGGAGATACCCGAATGCCCTGCCAATGTAGATAGGCAGCCACCCACTGCTAGTTATTTGGTAAATATGTGAGAGGCTGCCGAGAGACCAAATGGCAGGACCAAGAACTGCAGTTGGCTTTGGCCTATTGTGAACCACAGAAAATGCCCATGTCTTGGCATGATGGCGATATGAAAGTGGACATCCTTGAGATCGAGGGCAGCCTACCAGTCTCCCAGATCCAGGGAGGGGATGATGGAGCTGAGGGATACCATGCAGAAGTGAATTTGTTTCATGAACTTGTTGAGCTTTCCAACTCTGATATGAGATGAAGTCTACCACTGGATTTTGGAATGAGGAAATAGTGGAAGTAGAAATTTTTGCCTCTGAACACATGAGGAACCTCTTCCATTGTCCTGGCTTTGAGGAGCTATTGTACCTCCTGCAGAAGCAGCTGTTCTTGAGAGGGACAGGAAAGGGGGGGTTGGGTGAGAAAGCAGGATGTGAGGAGAATTGGAGTGAGTATCCCTATTGTGCCAGGCGTAGGACCCATAGATCTGAAGTCACTCTGCTCCACGCAGGTTAAAATCAGGAAACACGGTTGGAGAAGAGGGGCTGGTTTGGATCCTGGCCCACCTTTGGGCGTACCCTCAAAATTGTTACTTGGGCATGGTTGAGTGGCACAAGTGGCTCTGGGAGCAGCCTGATGAGTGGCTTGTTCTTTGGCTGTTTCAGCTGCCCTTCCTGCTAAAGTGTTGTCTCTGGTGGAAGGGCCTGGGTGCTGACTGGGGCTTAAACTGTTCTGCTGAGTGGCCAGTGTGTAAAAGCCTAGTGACTTAAGGAAGGGCCAGGAATCTTGCCAAGTCTTTAATCTGTTTTATAGTCTTAATCAGTGGAAGCACAGCCCTTGATGGGCCCTCCAGGACAAGAATGTCCACAATTGGGTCCATGTCCTGGAACACCACCTCAGGCTGGAGGCCCATATTCTAGGCAACCCTGTATAGCAGCTTCTGATACTGTTTGCTGTCATCAGGCAGGGCTGTAGGGCTCACCCCTGACATCACTTGATCTGGTGAAGAAGATGAAGCAATCTTCAGCAGTGCTGTGGTGTAGGACTCAATGTTGGGGGCTTAAGCGGTGGTCGCCTGCTGTCATATTGTCTGGTGCAGAGTTTATTAGAGTCATATGGAGGCTTTGCCTTCCCTGATTGGCTGCCCACTTTGCCTGTCCCTGCGTCTGCACCCCTGCTGAAGCAGTGGGCAGTGAGTAGACTTTCTGCCCAGCCAACTTTCACTTTCATTTTAGCCTTGCCGCTGTCCTGACTGCTTGTTTTAATCACTCTTTGCTGACTGTTTGCTTCACTGCGTTGCCGACAGACTGCCTTTTTTTTGTTGTTGTTGTTGTTGCTTCCACTCTGTCTGTTGTGGCTTGCTTCTATTTCTGTGTGTCTTTGCCTGCCCCCCACTGCTTTCCGTGGGTGGGTGAGTGGTTGGTTGGTGTCATAAATCATTCTCATTCAAAACCTGTTTTGCCAGCCTGAATTCTTGCTCCCTACCCAACGCGCCCCCCCCCCACACACACACACACCACTCGCCCTTCTCCACGCCTGGCTCCTAAGATCCTTGACCCTTCCCCCAGCTCAGTGGACTGAACCATTATTCACAGGAGCAGGCACCGGACTGATCCATTTCTCCAGCAGAGGTCCCACTCTGCCAACAAGGGGCTTCAGTCAGGGGGCTCCCAGTGGCACCATAGGGAAAGGGAGTTCGTTGGGACCTGCCAGACCCAGGGCCTAGCTCAACAGAAGGGATAAGGGGTGGGGTGAAGGGTAGGGGAGGCAGGCAGGAGGTGATGGGGTAGGGTGAGAGGGGCAGAAAGAATGAGGGGATGGAGGCAGGGAGTGATGGTGGGATGAGGAGGTAGGGGATGAGATTTGGTAAAAGGCACAAGTGTGGTCCCACCTCTGCACAGTGATGAAAACCATACTTTTTATTTTCACAGCGGGGGGCAGGGCTGTGGGTGCAGTCTAGATGATGTCACAGCCAGTGAGCGTTCAGCATCTGGTATAAGCCACTACCACCAAGTCCCTCAGCTGCCTTCCCTAGAGGAAGCTCCAAAATCTGCCCATGCTAATCATGCTCCCCTGTGCCAGGTTCTCTCTCTTCACCTGCATCCTCCCCTGGCTCCAATACCTCGTCTGGTGGAGCACTCGCTCAAGAAGCTGGACAAGATTTTGACCTCAATGCTGTCAAATGGGAGCAGCTTGAGAAGGCACCCTGGGCTTGATGGTATGCCGTTGTGGTGCCTGCCATCACAGAGGCTGGTGGGTTTGGGAGACCATGCTGGTGGCCCTACAGAGTTCTGTTTCTGTTGGAGGCCAGGTATTTGGCTTCAGAGTCTGATGAGAGCTGTCTGCTTTGGGGAAACCACAGCAGTGCTGTTCCCAACAGTGCCATGGATTTGACCTGGAGAAAGGCGTGGGTTTACCCTTCGGCTGCACTGAAGAGGTTGATGGGGCCAGGGGGTGGGGGGTGGATTGTCTTCTCTCTTGGTGGGTCTGTCTCTTCAGTTAGCTCCCACATCATCTCAAATGTGTCCGGAATGGAGGGTCTCCTGCGTGGGAGAAGTCACCGGTACTATTCTTATGGCTGGAGTCAACGGTCACACCTTCTGTGCTGAAGCTGACTCCACCGACTTGCATGTGGAGTCCACTGATGCTGAAGCTTATGGCACCACGTACTTCTGGCCTGAGCTCAGGTGGCCCACTGAGGGGGCTGCTGGGCTGCCCCTGCTGCAAAGCAGATTCACCCTTTTTGGATTGCTTCCTCTTGTGCAGTACCAGGGACAGAGACTTGTGCCATGGGACTTCAAAGGCACCAGCCAAGTGCTGTGGCTCTGTAGAAGTCTGGCTAACAGCCATTTTGTCATAGTTTGGGCACTGCATATTGAAGCTAAGATGCTGGGACCATTGTCTGAAGCATTTGGTGAATGGAGAGCTTCCTCCATGAGGACAAGTCTGAGCCTCTGGGTTCTCTCCTTCTGTTTCCTCAAACTTTTGCAACGTTTACAACACTCAGTGAGTTGAGATTCACCCAAGCACTTCAGGCAGGCTGTGTGTGGGGGGGTGATTCCTGGCCATGGGCTTCCTGCAGTGGTTGCAGGTCTTGAAGCCTGGAATAACTCCTCTCCCTGGTCCCAGGGGTTGGGGGGAAGTCCCAAGCACTGTATCTAAGAATTATTTAAACTGTTCTTAACAACTACTTAAACTGACAGACAAAAGAACTTAACAAGAGTTACTGAAGGGACAGTAGTTCCCTTAGGGAATACTTGCTAAGCAAGATGAACCAGTTCCAGCAGGAGATAAGGAACTGGTGAGGGCAGGATCAGCTGGAGCTTATATAGGGAGTTGCAGCAGTGCCACCATGGGCTCAGCATCCAACCATGCAGGACTCCTAGAGGAAAAACTTTCTGGCAGGCTAGTGCACGTGGAATGCACACATCTAAATGGAAAACACATGAGCAATCACTTGAAGAAAATATATCCAGTTGTTTAACTTCTCTTCATCTCTCAAGTTTTCTATATCTTTTGTACTTCCTGTTTCACTTCTCCACACCCTCTGCAGTTTGTCCACATCTTTTATATATTGCAGTGCCCAGGACAGTACTCAAGATGAAGCCTCATCAAGGCCAAGCAAAGGGGAACAAGCGTCTTCTCTGTCTTACGGATGACTGTTCTGTTAATACACACCAAAATGATATTGGTCTTTCTTGCAGCTACGTCACTTTGTTGATTTATAGCCAATTTGTGATCCACTATACCCTATAGATCTTTTTCAGCACTACCTCTGCCTAATTAATTATTCCCTATTTTGTATTTGTGCATTTTATTTTTTATTGTGTAGTACTTTGCACTAGTCTTCATTGAATTTCAGATTGCTGATTCCATACCATTTCTCCAATTTGTCAAGTTTATTTATCTTGTCCTTGAAAATGCTAGCAACCCTTCTCAGCTTGGTGCCATCTACAGGTTTTATAAGCATACTCTCCACTCTATTATCTAGGTCGCTAATGAGAGACAGAATAGTAGCAGAACAAGAATGGATGCCTGAGGGACAGGTTGGCGACCCCCCCGGCACTGGTGAGAAAAATGGCCTGGGGGCCGAAGCTGAGTGGCACATGGTGCTTCTCAGGCTCCCCCACTGGCCCCACTCCCCTCAGCATTGTGTGGCCAGGGGGCAAGAGCTGCATGCTGTGTCCATGCTTCCCTGCTGAGGAGCGTGGTGAGCAGGGACAAAGAAGGTGGGCCGTGCGTAGCTCCTGGCCCCTGCTAGCCCTGCACCCTGCTGGGCAGGGCTGGAAGGGAGTAGAGCGAGTCAGTCTGCCTGCTTCCAGCTCCAACTCTGGAGCTGGAAGCCGTCTGCCAGCAGGGGCAAGAGCCAGCCACAGGCAGGACCCTGGAGGCTGCCCGCTGGTGGGGGTCAGCCCTGATCTGGAGGCCTGGCCCTGCCCCTTTTGGCTCCACCCCCGGTACCCACAGAGGGTGCGGTGGCCGGGGCTGGCAAAGGTTGCCAGCCCCTGCTGTAGGACCTCACTAGATTCAGCCTTCCAGTCTCATCATTCTTTAAGCCTAGCCAGTCAATGATCTATGCATCCATGTTATAAATACCTTAGAAACTGTCCACAGTAGGAAATGGAATTATCTGACTGTGTCAAATATTATTATCCTCATATGTCTCAGCCGTGCCTTGCTGTGATTTCTCTGCATGTCTCCCTGCTTATACCAGATACTGCTGATTCAAAAAGAACACAACTAGATCAACAACTCTGTAAATTTTACTGTGCACCACAACCACTTGTGAAAGTCTTTGCCCCGTTGTGAGCTTGAAACTAGTTGTGTCCACATAAATACTAATGGCAATGTCTGATGCCAGGTCACTAGCTGAGCCAAGTATAGTATTTGGTGGCTACTCCACAGTATAGTTGCAGCTGGAGTAGGGTCTTAACTCTCAGCTACAGCACAGTGGCCTTGTATTTAGGGAAATTTCCCTAAAGAGTCTGTATCCAACAGTTGATGGATATTATGTCATGAATTTTCAAGGCTCTTGGAATGCACTGGTCTGGCCAAGGAGTGGCTGTAAGGTGGTTTTGCTGTAGTAAAACAGTTATATCTAGCACTCTTTTTTTTTTTTTTTTGGATTTACTAAACTGGTCCAGTGACAAATGTTGCAATAAAAACCTTAATGAAGTCATTGATGCTTGAAGCATTTGCTAACGGCTAACCTACTGTTAAGGATAATGGCTTTTCTTGCCACTGCAGCATAGTGTTGGCTCAGCCATTTTTGATCTACCATACCTAGCAAATCCTACAGGCCCTAACAGGCTAGTTTTGAACATGTCAGCATGCAAACAGGGTTTACCTGTAGTCAGAGACTTTGGAAGTCATTCCAGGAATGTCTTTCAGTTGAACCTGCATATTGTCTAGGTGCTGTAGGATGTAGAGAAGCTCATCAGGACTGAGCAAACTGAGATGTCACTGTCTAATAAGTACTCCTGGAGGAGTATATCAGAAAGGATTAAACTGCACATCTGAAGGGTGCACAGGAAACAGTTTGTCTTATTACTGTGAGACCTTGAGAATACTTGGATTGAATAAAAGCCTGATTGGACAACTGAAGTATATAGCTAGTCCGTACTTCAAGAAGAAAAATTAATGGTGATGAATTTTATCTCATTTCAGTAGTATAAATAATATATTCCCCAACCCCGAACTATAAGCAGTTGCTGAGTAGGTTTACTGAAGAGCTTTCAGGAAGGAGTATTGAACAGGTTCTGTAAACTTTAAGTCTTTCTAGAGGATTTTTTAAAAAATGCCATTCACTAAACTAAATGTTTCACTTCTGAGTTGTAACCTTACCTTACAAGGGAAACTAACTTGACATTGATTTCCTTTTAAAGGTTCCAGGTAATGTAGCCTGTTCTTGAGATCTTTTGCTAGCCCTTTTATTCATTTATTTTTTAAAACTAACTGCATTTCTCCATTAAATACGTTCCTCTCACTAATACGTGAAAGAATTCTAGGATCAGGGAATCAGAGTAGACTATGCAAAGTAAAGAAATAGACCTATTTTAAGTTATGTTTCAGCTATAGATATCTTGGGTGGAATGTGATCAGGTAAACACTTTTCAGAAAGTGGTTTGTTTCAAATCCTCTTCTGGTACTGTGGGTTTTGGCACATCTCTACGTGGTGGCACATTTTGAGTTGTTTCGTTGTTGCATTACAGGGCCAGAATTTGTACCATGAAAGCTACTCTCAACATCATAACTTTTATTTGACCGCCTTCACATCTGACGCGGTATCATTTTTCCTACCTTAGTCTGACTAGGCTGGGAAAGCTGAAATATTTCCCATTCCTCAGGACCTCATCCATGTTATAAACAGGGCTATGCAGCATTAGGGAGATAGCTCCTTCATTTAACAGCTTCTTCCACATAAGATGTATGTAAATTGGAAGCAAGTTTGGCCTGAGGTGGGATAATGCAGTGGCTCCCATCCTTTTCAGTAACACGGCACACTTCAGTGAGACAGACAGTTCCAGGGCATACACACTTCTTTCAGCTGAACTAACTGCTCACAAACATCACATTGATTGATTTACATTTACTATGGCAACTGTCTTACTAGAGAGGTTTGCAACATAGTGCATACAACAAGCTAAAGAAGGATCATTAATATATCAAATCCCCTGGAAAAAAAAAATACACATCTCAATTTTACCTTTTGACCACTTGTGTTTAGAATGTTAACATTTTAGAATCGAAAGACCAACACCTCATTGATTTTCATTATCTTTGTACAAAATTTCATGGCACACCAGTGTGCCACGCCACACTGGTTAAAAACCACCAGGAATAGTGTATGGCATTCTGACTAACTTGGGTACCTTTCCAAATAAAATAAAATAAAATAAAACGTTCCCTTTTTTGTCTGGAGTTTCATGATTGGAGTAGTACGTAATATAGTAGGTGTCTCAATCCAGGAACTAATATGGTAGGTTAATGGCTTCACAGTGGTGATCTGTATCATTACATGGGTGATGAACTCCTAGTGATAGTCTGTAAAACTTTTGTTTGCCCATAACGTAACTGCAGTGAAATCAGTAAAGCTGTAGTTTCTGCATCAGTATACAGCACTGGATTTGAGCCCAAAATAAATCAGTGATGCTAAAAGGTGGTACCTGTTTGTTCTGTACTGCAGGATACCCTCCTTTCTACTAAAACTAACATTACAGACTGTTTCTAGATTGTCTGGTGGTGTTTGCTCATTTTTTTATCAGGAAGAATCCAGTATGATTCTTTATATCTTGACCTGGCAAGAATATATATGTGACCATTTGAAACTAAAGTTATGACTTATGGTTTAAACCTGTGAGAGAATAGAACAACCCTTTATACACGCCTGGACAGCAAGGTATGGTGATATGATAGGGCAGTGGTTCTCAACCTCTTGCAGGTCACGGCACACTTGGCAGTATTTTGTGACGCTGAGGGACCCACCAGATGCCCCCCCACCCCCAGCCAAATCCAGCCATCTCCCTAGCTCTGTGACACACTTACTGCTGTGTGGTGACAGTGTAATGTGTCCTTGGACAGTGGTTGAGAACCACTGTGTACAGAATTGCTAGTAAAATCAACTTGCTCCACTGTGTAATATAGGATCTCTCCTCTGTCTTTGAAGAGCAGAAAATGTTGGTTTGGCCTCTAGTGACGACTTGTTGCACTGGTGAATTTTAATCCAATAAAGATCAATCGTATAAGAGACGGAAGTAATCTGTTAAAAGCTAGGCTTTTATTATTATTATTATTATTTTATTGTCTGCTCTGGTGTGGGCATGTGCTGTGCTGATAGTCTTCTTGACTTTCTTCATTCCCCCCCCCCCCTTCTGTAGTGCTTCTGAGCAGATGGTTACCTGTGTTGTGGATTGAAAATTAATTGCTGAGGTCTTGTAACTATACGCGAGGGACAAGGCTGAAACCATCAAACCTTGGCATCTTACCAAAAGCCTTATAAAGAGACTTATACAATGACTCAGCTGTAAGAGGGTCTGCCTAAATGGTAGCAAAAATCTCAAATTGCACAACCAACCTATGTTGATTTTTCTTTTTCCCCATTTGTATGTAATACAACTTAGCTTTAAAATGAAAGGCTTTCATTTATAAATTTAGCTCTTTAGTTTGCCTCCTTACCTTGCCTTTAATGTGGCAGAGAATTGCCTATATGTAGCTTGGGGGAGGGGGAGGTGAAAAAAAGTTGGGTGGCATGTTAGGGGAAGGGCTTCATGAGTGAAGGTCTTGTTGGCATATTAGCACTGAGTGAACTGGTGGGAAGTTATGGGTTTCTGTCTGGGTCTCTTAGATAGCCACACACGGAAGTACATTTTCTGAATATCTCTTAAGCTAGACATGTAGGACCCTCTAAAATTAAATGTTCCTCTTGTTGCCTTTAATCATGCTTATAGTACTTAGTCTACTGCTAGAGAATCCTTGCGACTCAAATAAGTAAACTCTTGAAAACGTTAGTCTATTTCTGAAGGCTCTCGGAGCTGTGACATTTGAGTCATTTGATTTGTCCTCTTCCAGACTAGCAGCATTTGATTCACTTCACAAAAAGAGAGACCTCTGCTATTAAATTCTCTACCTTCTGGTGTTTCTAGCTTGTTTGAACTCCAGGCTCTCCCACTGTGTGATGAAAAACTTCTTTCAGGCATTAGTATTTTGTGTTCTGTTAGTGCCGGAGACATTGTCTATGTACAGGAATAGAACTGTCCTAAATACTGTCAAGTTAATGATTTCTGTGAAGCTTTTTACTAAAGTGTAGACCTATAGACTTCTAACTGTGCAATTGCTTAACTTATTAGTTTTGTTGCTGAATATATTTAAATATCGAAAAGGAGTTCAGAGCCAAGCAAAAGTAGGTAAGGGAGCACATTGTACCAGGTAAGCATTTTAATCTGTATGGATCTATGTTAAAGATGAAAGCTCTATAAAGATATTGTGGCATTTGAGGCTTTCATCAAATATTCTTGGCTTCTCATCATATGCTTAGGGCAGTATCAAAACATATACTTTGAGGGTGCAGAAGCACTAATTTAATAAAGCACTTGTTTATAAGTTGCTGCCCCTTTGTCTTGTGCTAACCACGTGGTGCCAAGAAATGGAGTCTTCTGACACCTAGGATTATAGTTCCAAAGGGGCAGCCATGTTAGTCTAGTCCAGCAAAAGAGGCAAGGAGTCCTGTAGCACTTAAAAACTAACAGATTTATTTATTGCATGAGCTTTTGTGGGAGAAAATCCCACTTCGTCAGATGCTTTGAAGATGGGGGAACTTACAGAATGGGAGGAAAATAAATGCAAGGGAGTGTAAGATATTGTCTCAGAAGCAGAGTTGGCCTGAAGATGATGATTCTGTTTTGTGACATGTTTCAAAACTTTGGCATCATTTCAGATTGGAACAAAACCCCAAAATTGCAAAATAATCAAAAGGTCTAAAAAACTGCATTTTAGATAAATCAAACCACTGATTTTTGTCGTCTTTTATATTATCAAAGTACTATATGCAGTGGTGCAGCAGAGTTGGTCCCAGGAGATTAGAGGGAAGGTTGGTGAGGTAGTATCGTTTATTGGATCAACTTCTGTTGGTGAGAGGAACAAGCTTTTGAGCTTATGTGGAGCTCTTTTTCAGGTCTTGAAGACATCTGGTAACCTGCAAAGCTTGTCTTGCCAACAGAAATTAGTCCAAGAAAAAAAAATCTCACTCCCCTTGTTTCTCTATGAAAAGACTACAGAACAAAAAAGTAGCTTCACAGAGTCAGTGTGTTGATTGCAAAATGCCTCTCTCTTAAAAGACTAGGTAGCTACTGGTTAATAATTCACCAAGTGTTTTTTTACAATAAATGTCACCGATAAGAGACTGGAGTATCTTCCCTTGAGTGTTTTAGATGTATTTCTCAGTGTTATCTGTGAGTATTGTGTTATCAAGATGGAGTGTCAGCCAAGCCTTAGCTTTTCATTTCTTCTTAGGGTTGCTGAACTGGGGATGAAACTCTGTCTTAAGGAGCAGTGACCTTGAACTGTCAGTGCAATACAAGAGCAAATAGGGACAGTGAAATCCTTGGATACATAAACAAGGGAATCTGGAATAGGAATAGGCTGTTGGTTTTGTATTTGGGCTGGTGTGACCACTGCTGGTCTATTGTGTCCAGTTCTGGTGCAACAATTCTGGAAGAAAGTTGATAGATTGGAGAGGGTTCAGAGAATAGCCATGAGAATGATCATAAGACTTGAAAACATGCCTTAAAGCAGCGGCCCCTAACCTTTTCTTTTATGCAGGTCACTACATCATCATTGAAAGCTTTTGCAGACCACCATGTAAGAGAGCCATTTTAAACATTTTTGACATAGCCTATGGCTGATGGGAGTCAAACTTGTATATCAAAGGGTATTAAAAAGGCATTGGTTTCTAATAATTTATTACGCTCACTCATAGACATATTGCACTCATCACAGTACATTCACCTGTAGCGTATTTACTTGCAGTAATTATCCCCAAAGCTCGCGGACTACCTGCAGTACCCGCATCAACCACGGTCCACAGATCGGGAACCATTGTGTTACAGCTTATTGAGTCTCTTTAGTTTGATAAACAGAAGATGAAAGGGTGACTAGATCCGTCTTTAAGCACTTGTATGGGGATAATGGGTGTTTTCTTCTCCTAGAGAAATGTGACAAGATCCAATGGCTGGACGTTGAAGCTAAACAAATTCAGACTGAAAACAAGGTGTACATTTTTAACAGTGAGGATAGTTAATCATCAGAACAATATTGCCAAAGATTATGGTGGATTCTCCATCACTGCCAGTTGTTAAATCAGTATTGGATGTTTTCCTAAATGGGATCTAGGAATTGCTTTGGGGAGGTTTTAGGTCTATGTCAGGTTCCATTGACCTTGGAGACTGTATAGTGCACCTCATTATGTTAGGAATGCACACCAAGACCGATGGTTCCATGGTTAGTCTTAGAAAAATAAGATGCAGTGATCATTCAGTGGTATGTTTTCAGATTTAACGTCTAGATCTTGATGAGTTTTTAAAATGCAGTCCACTTGCTAACTACTTACGCTGCTACCAAAAATAAAGTGTGTAATTCTGAAGTAAGAACACTTGTAATTCCTGAGAGGTAGGTGTTCTCTCCCCTGTCCCCCATGTGTATTACAAAACTTCATGTAAAATCAGTGCTGGGATTTGTACATGTTAATGAATCCACAAAGAGTATGAAACGTAGCACTGCAGTAAAGGTTTCTTGAGAGGAAAAGTGAAGGGAATGTTTCAAATAGCAAATATTTGCTAGAGAATAATTGAATTTTCAGGTCATTAGGAAAACTTCATTTATCTCCATGTGACAATTCTTAGGAGTTTGTTAGTCTAATCCAGTGTTCCCAACCTTTTCAGTCATATGGCACACTTCAGCGAGACAGACGATTCCACGGCGCACTCACTTTTTTCAGCTGAATAGATTGCTCATAAATGTTACAGTTACTTACATTTAGTTATGGTCATGGTCTTTCTAGAAAGGTTTGCAACATGGTGCATACAACAAGTTAAACAAGAATCAAATGTATTAATGTTTGAAATCCACTGGAAAAAATAACAGATCATCTCAGTTTTGCCCTTTTGGCCACCTGTGTGTAGAATGTTTGCATTTTAGAATCAAAAGACCAATACCTCGCTTTTCATCTGGTGATTAATTTTCACGACTTTTATGAGGTGTAATTTTGGTTGGATAGAATATTGTTTAAGATGAAACAATGTTTCTTTTACATTGATTTTCATTACCTTCATACAAAATTTCATGGCACACTTGGACAGTTCACCGCAGCACACTGGTTGAAAACCACTGGTCTATTCAGTTGTCTTACATTGTGTATTGAAGTTAGATGTATAAATGCATGCAGAAAGATAAGTGTTACATGGACTCAGTTTGAGAGTGAAACAGTGTTAATTAGCTCTTATTTCAGGATCCTACAGCAAAAAGAATAGGCCTGAAAGTACAACAGACTTGATTTTTAATTATTTAATTACAATCTTGGAAGGAAGATGTTAGAGACAAGGATCTTTTCAGTTTTAAGTAGAACAAGAAAGACTTGTCATTGTCTAGAGGCAAAACTATGCCAGATTCAACCTGTAGAAGCTTGCAGTGGAGAGGTGGAGTGGCAGAACTTTCAGTATGGAAAAGTACACCGCTATAGCAACTCACTCTTTTCTCTTGAGGGAAAACATGCCTAGCAAAGCAGAAACTATCACACAGGGATAGTCATTACAGAAGCAAGAAAGGGCAAAGTTTAAACAGAACAACAATATATTCTTTTTGCCACCTTTCTGAATAACTGCGCAGGTTGGGGTAGGCACCCCCAGGTACGCATGTCAGCAGTGGCACGTGAGCCCATTCTGAGTGCCGCGAGGCACCTTCGGTGGAGCTACGGATATTGTCAGTCCTGCCACCAAAAGTCATGCCAGGCAGCTTCTTTCAGGGGAGGCTGGGTTATGAGGGTCCCCACCATGCCCATGCCCATGATATGTCACATAAAGAAGCTTCCTGAAGCGGCTCTCCTCCTCAGCATGCCACAGCCAAAAGGAACCACTCTGGGCAGCTTCTTTCTGTGGTGTGCCCGGGGACCTGGTGAGTGAAGCCACCCCAGAAGGCTTCTTTCTACAGCATCCCTGGGGATCCCTGGAGGGCCTCATCCTTGACTCGTTCCCCCCCCCCCCTTTGCCAGACCCATGGCCTTTCTGGCCGCTGACTCCTCCGGGCCTCTGCCAGCCCATGGCCTCCCTGGGGCTGCTGCCAGCTCCCCTGCCCTTGCCTCCTGGCCCCGCCACCAGCCCTAAAATGGCTCTCTTCTCCCCCACCACCCTCGCCCGATGGGACCCTGGGCAACTTCCTGTAGAGGCGCCCTGCTGCTATCGCTTATGACCATACTGTGTTTGCTTTCTCGTTTCTGCTGCTGCCTGATTGTGTACGTCTGGTTCCAAACAAGGTGTGTGATTTAACCAGTCAGTTGGTAACGCTGACTACTGTCAGTACATCTGGCAGTGAGAGGAGTCTTAGTCCTTGTGTACAGTAGCACTTATGCCAGCAAAACTTTTGTTGCTCGGGAGCTGGGGGGCAGGGGGAGGGAGTGCATGTGGAGGAACTCTGAATAACAAGTTTCACTGCATATGTACTTATGTGGTTAGCTCTCTGTCAATGGGAAAAAGCTCTTCTGCTGACATGATAAAACCAATTAAACAAGCACCACTAGCTGTGGTGGTGGGAGAGCATCTCTCACTGACATTGCACTGTTCATACCAGTGCTTATACTGGCAAATCGGACATTGCTCGGTGGGGATGGCTTATTTCACATTCCTGAATGACAGAAGCTTTGCCAGACAAGTGCTAGTGCAGACAAGGCCTTATTGAGAATCATAATTTCTCTTGTAATATTAGCAATCCTGTAAGACAGTTTTGTTCAGCCATGCATAAAAGGTCACGTATGCCATTGCTGGTGCATAGTTCTCCATCAGAACTAAGCTCACGCCCTCCTCAAATCTCCCACTGCCTTTGCCCAGTGCCAAAATCCAACTTCAATATTAAAGTGGGAAGTTAAAATCTAAAATGTTTGAGTCATGCATGTTGTGTCCTCTCATTCTGTTGTTCCCCATCTTCAAAGCATCAGAGTAGGATTTTCCTCCCACGAAAGCTCATGCGACAAATTTGTTAGTCTTTAAAAGTGCTCCCAGATTCCTTATTTGTTTTGCCAGACTAGAGTAAGAGGGCTACCTCTTTGGAACTTGGCATTCTTATCTGTTGTCAGTTAGGTGACTCGTGGTTTTTCTGTTATGTGAAATGGTAAATACTTCCTTATTCACTTTTTCCAGACCATCCATGTTGTATGCATCATTCTTACCTGTATCCCAACAAAGGAAAAAACAAATGAAGCCCCCTAATTAAATATACCCTTTCCTCACCCACAAACACACCTGAGCATTATGTCTGTTCCCAGGCACCACAGTGTTAACTTAACCCCCAGGGTATGCCAACCTTCACTCACTCCATTCCAGCATAACCTAGTGTCCCCAACACTAGTGGATGTTTGGGGTAGAGGGAAGAGATAAAGTGTCTTATGGAGAAGGGATGATTGAAAGAAACAGACCTAGGATAGCAATCTGTGCTATGTAGTAGGTGTGGTAATAAGAGGTGTCTGTCGAAGGAACAGAGGATAATGCAAGTATGTGAGCTTTTTACTTCCTTATTCCTGTGGGTTTGAGTCAACTACCTTGTATAATGCAGGGTTGCTACATGCTTCTTTGTATAGTCTACTGAATGCATATGTTGGTCTTTTAGAAGCATGGTTCTCAACCTTTTTTGGGTCACAGCACACTTAGTGGTGGGATGTGACCCTATGGGACACACAAGCCCACCTCCCCCGAGATAAATCTAACCACCTCCTCAACTCTCCACAACATAGTTACTACTGTGTGGTGACACAATATTGTGTCCTGATACCATGGTTGAGAACCATTGTTTTAGGTGAAGCTTTACCATGTAAGAGAGCTGAAACTTGCAAGAAAACTTCTAGAGGTAGGGGGAAATTGACCTAAAATAGCTGTTAGTAACATAAACGTATTTTGAATGAGTTAACAGATGCCTTAAAATTAGAACAGTTCAAGGAGTTCATCCTAATTCTCTTTGTAGTATAGGATTTATAAATACAGCTATTAAATAGACTGCCTAACAGGAAAGGAGATCTTTACACATTGTATTTGACTGAGTACAACGTTCTTAATCTAGGGCTGTACCTGAACTGCATTTGTTCTCCGTATCATGCCAGAGTGGGCATGTAGTATAAGAACATGAAAGTGGCCACAATGGGTCAGACCAGTGATCCATCTAACCAAGTAGCCTGTCTTCCAACAGTCACCAGTGCCAGATACTTCAAAGTGAATGAACGGAACCGGAAAATCATCAAATGATAGATCCCTTCTCACCCATGCACAGCTTCTGGCAAACAGAGGCTAGGACGCATCAGAGCATGGTTTTGCATCCATGACTAATAACCACTGATGGAGCCATCCTTAGTGAACTTACTTAGTTCTTTTTTGAATCCCATTGTAGTTTTAGCCTTCACAACATAACCTGGAAAAGCCTTCCACAGATTGTCCTTGTTTTATGTGGTCTCTTTCCTTATGTTTATTTTAGACCTGTTATTTACTACTACTTTCATTGAATGACTCCTGGTTCTTGTGTTGTGTGAAATAGTAAATAATATTTTCTTATTCACTTTCTCCATGTAATTCATGATTTTATAGCATAGAGCTCTATCATGTCTCCCTTAGTCACCTTTCCCAAGATAAATAGTTCCTTCTCATAGAAAAGCTGTTCTGTACTTTTAATCATTTTTAATCACAAACCAGACAGCAAGAATGGTAACATTCAAACACCAGTAGCAGAGTGCTTCAGTCTCCCTTGATACTCTCTATAACAGATATGAAAGATACCATACTTCAGGCAGAAAATACCAAAACAAACAAACAACCTTCAAAAACAGACTTCAGTGTGGAACTGCAGAGCTGGAATTCAGATGCAAACCTGACGCTATCAGATGGGGTCTGAATAGACACTGGGAATGAGTGGCTTACTGCAACAGGCAATTCCCCTTCTTTAGACAGTCTTACCTTCTCATGGATTGTTAGGAGGCCATAACTACACTGTTTGAATTGCTTTGACCTGGTTAACTACTTTTCCCGTATATACTTTTGAATTGACCTTGTAACCTCACCTTTCATGTGCGTGTATGTATACCTAGCATATTGCAGTTTTCGCTTCATGCGTCTGAGAAAGTGAGTTAGAACTCACGAAAGCTTATGCTCCTAATAAATTTGTTAGTCTTTATATGTGCCACAGGACTCCTTAGCAAAACAAATAACATGGCTGCCCCTCTGTAGGTTAATCATTTTTGTTGCCCTTCTGTGTACCTTTTCCATTTCTAATATGTTTTAAAGATGAGGTGACCAGAATATCATGTGGTGACTTATTACCATTCGATGAATTTATTACAAACTTTCTGTATTGACACCTTAGCCCGGGACAGTTGCTCAAATTGTCACCTAAAAACAATAGCTCATGTCTGGGAAAGCATGTCACATCTTCTGCAATAAAGACAACTCAGAGAATTTATTTAGCTTCTCCACAATGACTTTGTCTTCCTTGAAGGTTACCACATGGCACCGCAGTCAGTCAGTGGCCTCACTGGCTGTTTGTCTGGCAGGCTTCCTTCTTTTGAGATACATGAAATTTTTTTGCTGTTTAGTTTTAATCTTTTGATAGTTGCTCTTCAGATTCTATTTTGGCCTGTCTAATTATACATGACTTGCCAGAATTCATGCTCCTTTCCATTTTAACCAGTAGAATTTGACTTCTAATTTTTAAAGGATGCCTTTTCCTTCTTAGCCCTGCTTTTCTTCTGTTTAGTCATGGTAGCATTTTTCTTTTCAGTCATCTTACTATTATTTTTAATTAGGGATATGAATTAAATTTAAGCCTCTAGTCTGGTATGTGTTTTAAAATTTTTCCATGCAGCTGACAGACATTTCACTCTCGTTGACTGTTCCTTTTGATTTCCATGTAATTAGCTTCCTCATTTTAGTGGTGGTTTCCCCTTTCTGAAGTTCAGTGCTACTGTGGTGGACTACTTTGATAATCCATGCCTCCACCCCCAGAGTAAATTTAATTATATTATGGTGGTTATAATCAAGAGATTTGGTTTTGTTCATCTCTTGGGCCAGACCATGTGCACCATTTAAGATTAAATCAAGAATTACGTCTCCTGTTGTGGGCTGCAGGACTAGCTGCTCCAGGAAGCCATCATTTTTGGTGTCTAGAAACTTCATTTCTGTATCCCATCCTGCAGTGAAATGCACCACGTCGATGTAGGGATAGTTGAATTATTAACTTTTTAAAAAAATATTTAAATTTAAAGTATTGCTAACGTTGTTGTTGTTGTTGTAAATAGCCTTTCTTCTCTCTAGGCATTTCACAGTCATGATCTCTATCTTGGTCAGATGGTCATTAGTGTGTCCCTACCACTATGCTCTCATTATTCAGGCCTGGAATTTCTGTCCATAGAGATTCTACGGTGCAGCTTGAGTCACAAAAGATTTTTACTAATCTGACTCTATGCTTTCTTTCACATGTAGTGCCACTCCCCTACCAGGATGACCTATTCTGTCTTGGTGATGTTTTGTACCATTAGTGTCCCATTGACTCCTCATTCCATCAAGTTTCTGTGGCGTCCATTATAATAATATAATACTCATTTAATGCCAAGCACTTGAGGTCACCCATCTGAGTATTTAGCTTTCTTGCATTTGTATAAAGTACTTTTAAAATTTGTCACTTCTTTTTAGTTGTCTGCCTTTGTGTAATGTAATTGAATAGGACTCTTCCTCATCGAACTTCTGTTTGGTTTCTACCTGTACTTCATCTCTCTTTTTATCTAGGTTATAAAGAATCCCAGTTAATAGAGTCTCCCAATAGGATGTCTTTGTCCAAACTGTGTTAAATTAAGGAGGATAAGAATTAAAAATGGCTTCAAGCAGCTTTGTCTTTTGTTATTGGCATAATAGATCTTACTCTCTTTTTTTTTTTTTCCTGTAGTTGAGCTCATGGAAGCAATGATCCTTATTTTTTTTTTTAATGACTTGGCTTGTACTTAATCAGTGTATCTACTCATAATGTTTAATTAAAACTCAACGTATATTGACAATCATTTTGGGGGTGAGTTAATATGTAAGCAACCTTGGTGCATAGTTCTCGTTACAGAAGACTTTTTGAATAAAAGAGCAGTTTAGCCATGTAAGTGATGTCAGATAGACTCAGGTCTGCATATATTTAGCCATTTGGAACAAAAGCAGTATATTGGTTTGTGCAATGAATTCCTTGACTGCCAAGAAAGCACCTCTTATTAAATTGCTATCATAGGAAAATTGGAACCAGCAAGGTTTGGGTGAGGTTCATTAAATGGTAGGCTCCTACAACTGCAGTAAAGTGCCGGATCATAAAGCTAACTAAATGTGGCACTTCCTTAACCATTCCTCCTCCCTGAGTGTGTTCTGAGTCATAACCACTTACTCTACTGACACAAATGAGTGGCACTCTGAAAGAATTAGAGTGGCACTGCAGAATCAACACAGCTCTGCCAGGAGACTCCTATCTGGCTGATATTTAAACTAGATTTTTACTTGGGTTTAGTTGCGTAGAGAGCTGATTAGACAGGGTACAGTTTAAAAGGACTTGCTACCTCACCTATGTTTGCTTTGCTTGTTTGTCTAGGAGTTCGTTTATGTTGCTAAAGAAAAGTTGTGGACACTTAAGAAAAACCATTCAGGCTGTCCTCTGCATTCCCCATCACTAGCACTGAAGGGGTTGCTCCTCCAGTTTATAGCTACTAACCAGATTTGTCGAAATGCAGCTTCAACTGTTACATCAGAAACACAATTTAATTGACTTGTTGTGATGATTGAACTAGGAAACACAGTCTGACATTAAAATTCCAGGTTGAGTCTACAGCACTGGCAGCTCTAAGGTGTCACGTTACTTGTAAATTGCAAACGCTTGATATGGTAGTCATGGGTTACATCTGCACTATGAGCTAAGGGTGTTATTCCCCTGCTGTTGTACACATACTAGGGCTAACTCTCATCCAGTTTCTGTGAGTATAAATAGCAGTGTAGCCACGACAGCAACAGAGACGTGATTGAGCATGCCAAGTACATGCATGCTGGTTTCCAGAAGGGTTGTACTTCACATGGCTCAGCTATGCTGTGACTGTTGCTACCCATGTTACCACAGCTATGGATTTATACTCGTGTTAGCTCGATGAGAGGTTGCACAAATGGTTACTCTGGCAGGGAAATCACAGTGTAGTTCATAGTGTAAACATAACCTTGAGACAAACCTAAGAACCCACTGCAACAGTTATCTTTCAGAAGAGAGCTAGGTAGCGTCACGTACTTCATGCTAAATCTCTTGTTGAAATATTTTTTTTGCTTTTTTACTTTATTTTGACATTATTTTGTCTGACTAACTGTGGTGTTTTGTAGTATTGCTAAATTTAGGAGGGGAGGTGTAAGGATCAGCAAAAGGAAATCAACAAGCTCTTAGAATGGCCCTTTCTGCAATATTATCTTCACAATCAAGCTTTTAAACCACTACGTGCATACAGCTACAAATTCAGAAGTAGGTACCTATCATCGTGACCCCCTTGGACATAAAGCAAGTACAGTACATCAAAGGTTCCTATCAAAATGCAGTCTTGCATACTATGCAGCATTGCTCAAGCTGTATAACAGTAACTGAAATGTTCTATGTCAGAATGACTGTGTAAGGATTATTTGAAGCGACTGGTTTACCCAGTTTTTGGAAAACATGTAGATACCTTGACTTTAACTTATCTATTAAGATAAGATTTAAAATGTAGCACTAAACATCTGCTAGCTAACAGACTAAATGTGGAATTTTTCAGTTGGAGCCTCTGCCATTCTGTTCCTTTAGTATTTGAGCTGAAGGAACATAAAACCATTGCCAAAAGAACTGGTGCAATTACTTCTACTATACCATCATTTGAATCCGAAAAAATTCATCTTTTGTTTACAGGGGCAGGAGACATTGTTGCGATTATGATCAGTAATCGGAAAGGCATGGAGATTGTAAACCAGATTGAGAAGGGCTTTCAAGTGACTATGGTTATCGAAGTAGGAAAAAAGCATGCACCATGGATGAATCACTATTCAATCTTCTTCGTCTCGGTGTCGTTTTTTATCGTCACAGCAGCAACCGTGGGCTACTTCATTTTTTATTCTGCTCGAAGATTCAGGGCTGCAAGAGCTCAGAACAGAAGAGAGGTTAGTATCTTCCGTATATTTTATGCTTGCTCATTTATGTTTTACCTGGTATATTGGATTGGGAAGTAGCAGTGATCATAGCTCTATTTGCTGTGTCCAAGGCACCAGCCTTCTGGCCTAGAGAATTCTTGGGCCACGTCTATAATTTAAAGTGATAAGCCTTGAACCTTAGTCCTTACTTGGTTTGGGCTTGAACAGCCCGCCCTTGTGTTGTCTGATGGCCCAGGTTCAAGATGTTTGTAGACAGAAGAGGGGTTTAGGTCACACAGCAGTATAGACATATCCTTGGAAGCTACACAACGTGATCACTTGCTACATAACTTTCACAGAAAAATAGCTTGCTCTTTGTAATGGTCCTCCACAATGAAAATCTGTTGGTAACATGAAACTTGGTGGCAGGGGCTTCTTTCCCATCAAAGGTATGTGAATTCCACACTCCTGATTAGTTGGCAAAATTCATTTAAGTAGTAGAAGTGTTGGGTTTTTTTAATGTATTTATTTTTAACCCACAAGCACCTAATATTCTATTATAGTGCAGACACAAGGGTGTCGAAAGTTTTTATTCTAATAGGTTGGCTCCCCAGTGAACTAAGACCAACTGCCATCTGCTTCAGCTGTGGAAAAATAGCTTAGAAACTAAGTAACTTAATTCTATTAATGGGGTGTTAACAAGCATCTGTTTCCTCATCATGGGAAGCAATTGAGCTTTCATATTAACAAAACTTTTATAGCCAGTTGTCCTTGCATTAGTATTGTGATGCTTATTTAAACAGTAGAACCCCTACACTTTGCCAGAAATTATAGGGGTTTTTTTGACCTCCGATTCAATAGCAGATACAGTAGTTGGACTACAGAATGACACCACAGAATACTTTCTAATACCCCATGAAGCTTAAACTAAACATGTACTATAAAAGACCAAAGTACAATTGATGCGTATTCTTGTGTTGGTTTGTTTGCAAAATCTAGTAACTTGTAATGAGCATCCCTGATCAGCAGTGCATCTACTGTAGTAAATTCACCATGACTTCAGATAAAATGTTCTTACTGCCACACCTGCAGTGTGCCAGAGGATACATTGACATTAGAAACAGCAGAAAACATTCTTTTTCTTTAAAGTTTCATGGCTTAAGTAGGCTTACTTAAGCTTAGTCTTGTAAGTCCTGTTGTATGCTCCTTGGAGAGGATTATAAAACACTGAATGGACAAATGCGGAAATTCCCTTAAATGCACTTCTTAAGGTAACTTCTGTGCTTCAGTAAATGGGACAGTCTGGGGATGTTGTCTGTCTTCAAAAAAATGCCCAGTATTATATGCTTAAAACTCTCCTCCCAAGGAGCTGTAGAAGGCTGTTCTTTTAATTACCTGCAACTCTTAACACAACTTGTGCTTCTACTGCTTGTTTTGTACAGCAGCGATAATACATATTATCCGTGTAGCTGTGACCTAACAGTAATGCTGACGTTAGACCAGGTGATAAAGCTAGGTCACTTTCAGGTATTAGCAGTTCCTGTCTCCTAGTGTTGTATGGTAAAAGACAAAACCCATAGATACTCAAGAATGGAAAGCCAGGTGCACACGTAAGTTGATCATTTCAGGATTTTTAGCAAAGAAGGAAATTGCTTTAGAAACTGAAACATTATACATGTATACATAATTCATCAGGGGAAAGGACTACAGCTTGACTTCTGGTACCAAAAAGGCCGCTAGCATGATATTAACATATTATACAACCACAATCTTAGTTTGAAGTCCC
This sequence comes from Podocnemis expansa, assembly GCA_007922195.1. Classification (NCBI taxonomy): domain Eukaryota; kingdom Metazoa; phylum Chordata; order Testudines; family Podocnemididae; genus Podocnemis; species Podocnemis expansa. The sequence goes on along the minus strand of ML681991.1, from coordinate 12,386,840 downwards.
AGCAGGGAGTTACTAATTTAGTTGTCAAATTCCATGTAACTCTTGATAACTAGCAATAATCTATGATCAATACATATTGTGTCTCCAGTTTGAAAGTTTTACAGCATCTGACAAAGTGGGTTGGAGCCCACAAAAGCTTATGCCCAAAGAAATCTGTTAGTCTGTGAGGTACCACAGGACCCTTGTTGTTTTTGCTTTACAGTTGCTATGCTAATCACAAAGAGCTCCTAAAATCTTGGAAACAAATCTATAACTGGCCTTAATTTTTGTGGGAATCTCGTCCTGTTGCTCCTCTTTCCCATGGAAAACATAGATCAGTGACTGCAATCACTAGCGGGAGTAAGAGCTGAGCATACCAAATATGAAAAGCCATTTCTGTATGATTCTTTTGTATAACTGAGGATGCTACCAGAACGTGTGAACCTCTCTGGTGACTTTTGGATTGGCTGTTCTGTCTCCACTTTTCTTTATAGTGCCGCAGGTAAAGCCCCTGTCTTGTGGACCTTTGAGAAGAGGATCTGACAGGCAGTTCATTCCTCACCTAACCCACACTGCAGTAGAGAGCTATGACATGTTACAGGCATCTTCCTGATTGTCTCAGGGAAAATCACAGCCTTAAATAGTTAGTGCTTAAATACTCGATTGATTTAAAATAACAAAAACCAAACAAAAAAAACCCTGCCATTCATCTGAGAAGATGTCTCTGATCACCTTCACACGTGATCCCTGGGGTACATTTGTTCATCCAGTCTGTGAACTGGACCGCTTGAAACAAGTTCAGCTAACTCACAACTCAAAGAAGAAACAGGAGAATGTCATCATTGTGTCACTGTAGTAGCAAGCAGAGTCATTGTTGTAAGCCTGATTTTAATGCACAAGTGTTAACTGACAAATTCTCACTTTGAATGTAGCCCAAGTCCAGTTAACCTACCTCACCATCTCCATTCCTGGATAGGCTGTCAGGTTAGAGCAGTGGTTTTTGAACTTTTTTCCTTGGGACCCAGTTGAAAAAAATCATTGATGCCTGCAACCCTGCAATTACATCTTTGAGCAATACATTCCAGTATTTTTGAATGCAGGAGGTGCTGCAACCCAGTGCCTGGGGGTCTGTGAATGGGTCCTGACCCTAAGTTTGAAAACCACTGGGTTAGAGAGATGGGAAAAAAATGTTTCTTGTGAATCTAGTTGTGTTAGCGGAACACCAGTTACAGTGGGATTAATGTAGAATTTTAGCTCAGTTAAATTTTCAGTATATATTTTGAGAACCTCAAACTGATAAATAGTAGCTGCAATCCCCAAGCTGGAGGTGATGTTGGAAGATTTACTCCTTCAATAAGGCAGCAGGTGAAAGTACAGTAAATAGAAGTCAGGTATTACATCTGTGAGATGTGCTAGACAGTTTGGTGATTTTGTTAAACAGTGATTGTCATCTTTTATATAAGATCAAAAGAGGGGAAATACTGTTTCAGATCAATAGTACATCTAGCTCAGTATTTTGTCCTCTGACAGTGGCCAGTGCCAGATGCTTTGGAGGTAATGAACAGACCTGGGCAACTGAGTGATCCAGTCCCAGTACCTGACTTAGGGACATCCAGAGCATGTGATTGTATCCATGGGCAGCTTAGCTAATAGCCATTGATGGGCCTCTCCTCCATGAATTTACATAAGATGTTGGAATTTTTAAATCCAGTTTTCAACTTTTGGCCTTTACAGTACCCCCTGATTATGAGTTGTTTTGTGTGAAGAAGCACTTCCTAATGTTTCTAGTAAACCTGCTGCCTATTAATTTAGTTGGTTTGTGTTATGTAAAGAAGTAAATACCTTCCTGATTCACTTTCTTCACACCATTCATAATTTTTATCTATCATATCCCCTCTTCATTGTCTTTTTTTCCCCAAGCTGAATAGTCTGTCTTTTCAATATCTCCTCAGAGGAAAGCTGTTCCATAACCTTGATCATTTTTGTTGCCCTTTTCTGTACCTTTTCTTTTTAAATATATATTTTTATATGGGTGATGAATTCCCTGTAGTGTTCAAGGGGTGGGCATCCCGGGAATTTATCGAGTGCTTTATGATATTAGAGTTTCCTTACTTACTTGTCCTTTTTGTAATGGTTCCTAACATTCTCTTAGATTTTCCCTGATGCTATACATTCAGCAGATATTTTTCAGAGCTCTGGCTACAGTGACCCCAAGATCTTCCTTGAGCAATAACGGCTAATTTGTATCCCCTTCATTTTATGTGGATAGCTTTGATTATGTCTTCCAATGTGTATTACTTTGCATTTATCAATATCAGTATCATTTGCTGTTTTGTTGGTCAGTCACCCAGTTTTTTGAGAGTCCTGTGTAAGTATCTGCAGTTTGCTTGGGGGAACTTTAATTGTCTTGAGTAATTCTGTATTGTCTGCAAACTTTGCCACCCCCTTGTTTATCTCTATTCCCAGGTTATTTGTGAAGACATTGAACAGCAGTGGAGCCCATTGTGAAAACTGTTCATTCAGACTTTGTTTCCTGTCTCTTTTAACCAGTTACTGATCTATGAGAGGACTTTCCATCTTATCTCATGACTGCTTAGTTTGCTTAAACACCCTTTGGTAATGGGTCTTGTCAAAGGTTTCCTGAAAATCCACGTACACTATGTCCACTGGATCATGCTTATTGGCTCCCTGCTCCCACAAAGAATTGTAATAGATTGGTGAGGCATGATTTCCTTTTACAAAAGTCATGTTGACTCTTCCCAACAGTTGGTGTTCATCTTCAGGTCTGATAATTCTGTTTGTTACTCTATCATGCTTCAGTCATTTTGCTTAAAACTGAAGTTCATGCATTGGTCAAAGCTCACTTCAGGATCCTTTTACTGAAAATCTGTAGGTTGTGCGCCAGTCATCTGGCACAGAAGTTGATTTGAGCTAGGGTTCTCAGTCATTTACTTTCCAAGGCCCATCTCAATATGCTACAAAAACTCCATAGCCCTCCAGTATCACAACTGGTGGTTTTTTGCATATAAAAATCAGGGTTTGTAGCAAGCAGAGCAATTGCCTGGTGCCCTTCAAAGCTCAGTTCCAAAGGGGCAGCCATGTTAGTCTACTTCAGTAAAACAAACAAGGAGTCCTGGGGCACTTAGAGGGCAATGAATTTATTTATTGCATGAGCTTTTGTGGGAGAAAATCCCACTTCGTCAGACACTTTTGAAGATTTGTGAAAGCACCTGATGAATGAGATTTTCTCCCAAAAAAGCTCAAGCAATAAATAAATGTCTGTCTTTGAGTGCCATAGGACTCTTTGTTTTTCTTCAAAGCTCAGTTGCTCAGGCTTTTATATGCAGAAAAAGCATTTTCTGTGGTTTTGGCAATAGCCCCAGACAGAGGGGTGAGAGTCTTCAGCCCCAGGTGGTGGAGCTTCACGGACCTACTGAAACTAATTCATGGCCCCTCAAGGTGTTGCAGATCCCCAGCTGAGATCTGCTTGTTTAAGCATTGGGTTACACACCACAGCTAGTCATTTGCAATTTCATATTCCTCCAGAATGCTTGAAGTGAGTGCCAGCTGGTCCTGATGACTTAGTACTGCTTGCTTGAATGTCTTATAATGAGACTAGAGAAATATGAATTGTAACCTGTTGTTTTACATTTTTTAGCACTTTGAATAGTTGGTCCACTGTGTCTCCTGGATAGTCATTCAAGGCATGATGATCCAAAGCCCGCTAAATTTAAAAGAGAGAAAAAAATGGCTTGATTGAAACTACATAAACCTGCTTTAAATTGATGGTTTTCCTCACAAGCTTCATCTATAAAGCACCAGCTTGGTTGTATAGTAAACTGGAATAGAATAATTAATTCTGAGGCTCTTTTATCTGCTGCTGGTCTCAGGCTTTTGAGGTTCATCTTAAATCTTGCCAGCACCACATCTCCTACAGTTTTAAAAACTAGCTGCAAATCAGGAAAGCTGTGCAGAGTTTGGAATACGGGCTGTGACTTTAGTCCTTTTGCTGGGCAGTTGTTTCATTAATATCCTGTGCTTCTTGCCTTCTTGCAAATTTGACAGATGGGGACTTGGTTTTAGTTGGATTCCTTGGCTCTCTTGTATGCCATCTGCAAATCTATCTTTTTTTATCGAGGGAAGTGGGGGGTGGACGTTGAAAGCAAGTTGACAGAGCTGTAGGGGAATACTTGTAGACTGATAAGCATCTTTTAGAGTTGCTGAAGTAGAACATTGTACAAGTTTCTGCCTGTTGGTTGTAATGCATAGTCATTGTCAATCGGATTCCTTAAAATGCATTGCTTTCTATTGGTATCTGATCAATACTTTAGAATGTGTGGTTTCACATTTCTTAAATTGTGGTCTAGCTTCACAGCACCTCTGATATTTGGTGGTTGTTTTTAGGGACTGGTGTCACAAGTAAGGTAGTTTCCACTGCTCTGTTCAGTATCAGGAACTGAAACTGCATCAGAAGATAGATGCATAGTCATTAAATTTAATCTGTAGTAACTGGGTTTGAAGGTTTCATCTCTGTGCCATATCCTAGAAAAGGGGAATGATCTTGTAACACAGACCAAAACCCAGAGGGGCACTTAAAAGTATTTTTTTTTTTATTCTCAAATCACAACTGCTTGAAACTTTGACATTTCTAGTGAGTAGATTAAATGAGTAAATATCATGAGGCAAATCCCTCTTCAAAGAACATGATAAAGCATATTTTAAACAAAGAAAACCAAAATCCAAAACCATTCTTATTTATTATTGTTTGGTGTGTGCCCAAGAATGCTCTTGCTGAATGACTGTACTGCATAAATACAAAATATCCAGGAAATGAAACTAGTTTTGTGTAATTTTCTAGTAGCTCTTGAAAACACTAAATATTTGCTGAACAGTATGGATAAGAATTTGCTTACTGCACATGGGGTTCTAGCAATGATCTTTATTAAACATTGAGATATACATCACTCACCAGTCAGCCTTGAAAATGCTGCGGCTTTTCTTTATATCATCTTTTGTAGGAATTGTTTGATACTCTAGCTGAACACATGTTTTGGAGATCATCACTAAATATTCTAAACTTCAGCTTCCCCAGAAGTGACCAATAACTCCCAAACAAATGGAAGATTTTTGGTTCCTGGATAGACTGTCTTGCATAACCTGAGCAACTATGCTGCTCCTTCCTGGTCATTTTGAATATGGCAAACAGTCTTTGCCTTCAATATTGTAGCACTACTAGATCTACTTTCTTGCTGGACTCCAGTGTTTATTCCAATATCAACTTAAGCAGAACAACTGGATTGTATGAAAGGATCAAGAGAAGGTCTGTGAGAAATGGATTGAGTTTATATATTGGACAGATGGACTTCAGGCAGTCAACATTTCGTGCTAAGCAAGTGCGCTTTCAAACCTTGAAAAGTTGAGGAAGTTCCCCAAGTAAATGGCAAAGGATTATAATTTGAGGTTAGCATGGTATTATCCAAGCCAACATAGCAATGTGAGGAGACCCTTGAACTTAGCCAGCTTTATACATTCTACTTCATTATTTGTCTGATGCTTTTTGGCTACTTGGTTAGGTTATTCTTAATGCTCTTTCTTTAGTTCTAGTTCTCTGGAGCTGATAAGTGCTGGCTTATGCTCTCTTTCCCCACACTCCGATCTTGACTGTTGTTTTCTCTCCACAACAAAGCCCTCTCTTCAATACTTGGTTATCAGAATATCTGTGGGTAGAAAAGCAGGGTTTGACTGTCTGCCCAGAGACACAATCTCAAAATGCCTTCAGGCCCATCTTGCAGGTCAGTAATAAAATAGCTGAAAAAAGAAAGGTCTTGTTTACTCACTTTGGCTGTGTAGCAGGAACCTAGTTACTGCAAACTGATCTTGTAATGGTGTACATGTGAACCTTCATGTTTAGGGAGGAAAGCCTGATCCTCCTGTGCAATATCAGAGGGCCACTCTTATAATGTGTCTCACTACTATCTTTACTATTTTGCAGGTAAATACACCAGTTTAATAGAATAAGCAGATAATCTATGACTACAGAAATCTGAATAGCTAGAAGGCATTGCAATCTCTTGTGAATTACATGATTCCCTCACTTACCTTGCAAGGAGCACTTTCCAGTTCTAGTAAGAGTTTTATAGCTAATTCTGTAGGAAAAAATAACATTAAAAGGCTACCTTTTAAAACAGGGCTTGACTACTTCTGTTATCTGAAAACTGGAGAAATAGAATTTTAAGAGAGGCCTTGACTCTCATTTATATCCTAGAGACACTACAGCACTTTGGCAGAGTAAAGGGGCTTTAAATGTAAGTGAGAATTGGGCCCAGTAAGTGTGCAAAAGGTATAATCTGCCAGATCAGCAAATCCTTAAAGGGGTACAATAGGCGAGGATGTCCTTTGTACATATTAATACTGCCAACATCTTACCATTCAGTTAATTTACCATTACTTTGCATAGTTCTATCAAAGGCAAATAGAAAAAGTCCAGTACTGATTAGCAGGATTCTGTCCAGTGCAGGGTATCAAAATTTTTTTAAGTCTAGCCCATACTAATTGTAGTTCATGAAATAACTAGTAGTAGGACTTTGTTTACCATCATCAATACAAAGTTTAAACTTAAATGCTGTCATACAAATTGCATAATGTCTCAGAAGTGACCCACTTAATGTGAAGCAAGATGACCTGGATCAAGGCATTGCCCAACTTCATGGGAACGATAATTAAACCTCTGTGTGTTAGGGTAGAAGAGCTCAGTGTGTCGCATGGATGTCTCACTTGTTTTATAGGAGGAACTTGACAGCATCAACTCTACCTTCCAGAATGGACGGACAGAAATAAAACAAACAAGGAATCCTCTGGCACTTGAAGACTAACAAATTTATTTATTGCATGAGCTTTCATGGGAGAAGATCCCACTGGCTCTCCTTATTTAGACCAGATCTGTACTGTTGTAGACTGTGGCATAGTCTTAACTCTACGCTGTCAAAGCTTGGATGAAGCCATGATAGACTCATCCTTTCTGTGGCTAGCTACTTCTTGTTCTCTCCCTCCCTAGACATATCTTCATGAAAATGTTGTTTGCAGAAGCTTCATTGTTAGTTTAAACCCTTAAGGCTCTTTTGTCTTAATATAATATTTATCCCTCCCTCCCCCCAAAAAAAGGCCTGTGGAACCTTAACTCCATCCCCTTATATCTTCACTATGATGATGTCTTGAAATATGTGACTGTGTGCTGTTCCACACAAGCCCTGCCTCCATCATTGTGCAGAATGGGTGGTATTCACTGAATGAGCAGCTATTTGATATTGTATCCTGTCGTCCTTGACCAGTGGGTGACCCATAACATTCTTTCACGGGAAAAGCTAAAGGTCCTGGCTTCCGGACAACCAATTATATGAAATTTCAAGACCCTGTTCCATGTGTGGCATTACAGGAGCTGCTTAGTAAAGTGCTGTTAATTTAACATAGATCAAAACAGTGTTTTTCCCTAACATTATTCTGAGAAATGACTGGATAGTTCTGGATGAAATTTTCAGAAATCAGTCTGAAACAGACACTTGGTATACATGTATGAATTGTGAATTCCAACACCAATTTAAAACTGGTGACAAATTTTGAAAAGGAGGACCAAGGTTGAAAGCAGTTGCTAACAATGGAAAATATTGGGCAGTCTTAATCATAGACCATGCTACTTGCACCACCTTTAATGACAATATGACTGAATGTGAGGCACACTTTATTTTGAACTCAGATTCAGTAACCGCAATGACAGCGAGATATTTCTGGTTCTCCAAAGGCTACGGAAGTTCAGGGCCCTTGTGTAACAGAACAATTTCTAGAATTGTCTGCTCTTTCGCAAACTTCTAAATAATTGCAACAGGGTAGAATGTGGTAGGGAATCAAGGTGCAGAATGTGTGGCTGTCCTGTATGCTAGCAGGGAGGTTGTTTACTGAAATTTGGTCAGAACCGGACTCTTAGCGAAGTCTGTGTGCTAGAAAGTAAATTAACTCAGCAGCGAATTCAGCTTGTCAGTGGCACTGGTGCAGCTCCTATAGACTTCATTGTGCACAGATAACAGCACAGTTGGTAATGGAAATATTTTTGACTATTGTCAGAGTAAGGGATTGTGGAATTTCTCAATTTCAAGTGAGCTTAGAAGTCTGCCTTTGTATTATTGTGCGGGAATTGTGGTATTGAAGCCAGATCTAAACTGCTAATGTCTGAACATGTGTGGCTGCTATTTTTATCAACTGCTTTCCAGATTAAGTTTCTAAACCAGGGGTCTCAAATTCAAATCACCATGAGGGCTGCATGAGGACTAGTACATTAGCCGAGGGCCGCACCACTGAAACCTTTTCATACAATGATATTGCAAATATCAGTAATGATCGTGTCATCGTGGGCCGCAGGAAATAGCTTTAGGGGCCTCTTTCTTTGATCATCAGTTGATATCCATGGGCAAGGCCTCTTTTAGTGGGAGCACTGGACCTGTTGGTGAAGCCTCCAGAGACAGGACTCAAAGGTAGAGAGACCCATGCAGGAAAATGCATCCCAGAGTCTTTACCTTCAAATTCCTAACCAGGAACTCTCCAGAAAATGGTCATTACTTAGTGGTTTAGTTCCCTACATATGCCCATCATTCCTATTAATGTTGATGTTTAGAGATGACTCTGTCAGCACAGTCTCAGAGCAGCAGTCTAACAAAAAAACAGACCTGCTCAAACTGGAAAAAAAAAAATTGTTTTTTAAATGACTACCAGCAAAATCAGCCAAAACTCATGTAATGTGCCCTAATATGCCTTCTCATAGACTAAACATGGCTTACAAGCTAGTGTGAATTTGGTAGCATCTTTTTTCACTTGTCATGATTGGAGAATGTAACCTGGGTACGTGCTGTCTTGGCCAACATAGGCAGTAGAAAGTGTTGATATTACAATATACTTATCGTCTATTGATTGTGCCATGTTCTACACGAGAACTCTGAGGAGGCATTGGTTATTCTTTGGGATGGTTCATCTATTTGTAGCTGGGTTTAGCTCAAAACCACAGGAGACAATACTTTTCATGTGGTCTCAGCCTCTGAAGCACCTTAAAACTATAAATCTGATTTTTTTTGTTCTGCCTAATGTAGCAGGAATTAGTCTTTGTTCTAATAGAAACAGTGAAATGGCATTATCTAGAAAAGAACATAAAGATGGCCATATGGGGTCAGGCCAACAATCCATCTAGTTCAGTATTCTGTTTTCCAGCAGTGACTAATGCCAGGTGCTTCAGAGGGAATGAACAGAAAAGTAGTCTTCAAATGACCCATCCCATCGGCCATTCCCAGTCTCTAGCAAATAGCCATCCCTGTCTATCCTGTTTAATAGCCACTGATGGACTGTCCTCCATGAACTTACCTAGGTGTTTTTTAAATTCTGTTATAGTCTTGGCCTTCACAACATCCTCTGGCAAGGAGTTCCACAGATTGACTGACTGTGCATTGTACAAAGAAACACCTCCTTTTGTTTGTTTGAAACTTGCTGCCTAGTAACTTAATTTGGTGACCCCTAGTTTTTGTGCAATGAGAAGGTGTAAGTAACATTTTCTCCCCATCAGTCATGATTTTATAGACCTCTATCATATTCCCCCCACCCCCACCCCCACCCCACCTTAGTCTTGTCTTTTCCAAGCTGAAAAGTCCCAATCTTACTGATTTCTCAATGGAAGCTTTTCCATAGCCTTAGTCATTTTTATTGCCCTCTTCTGCATCTTTTCTAATTCTAGTATATCTTTTTTTGAGATGGGGCAACAAGATCTCCACTTCGTATTCAAGATGTGGGCATATGATACAATATTATTCTCTCTTGGCAGTATGACATTTTCTGTCATTGTCTAGCCTTTTCTAAACCATTCCTAACGTTGTTAGCTTTTTTTGACTGCTGCTGCACATTGAGTGGATGTTTTCAGAGAACTATCCGTAATCCTATCATTAGGGAAAAAATTCCTAACTGTCAGGGTGATTAACCACTGGAATAATTTGCCTAGGCAGGGTATGGAATCTCCAACACTGGAAATTTTTAGGAGCAGGTTAGACAAACACCTGTCAAGGTGCTTGGTCCTGCCATGAGTGCAGGGGACCGGACTCTATGACCTTTCATGGTCCCGTTCAGTTTCTATGATGAGTTCAAGATCACTTTCTTGAGTGGCTGTAGCTAATTTAGACTCCATCATTTTATATATGCAGTTTGGATTATATTTTTTAATGTGCATTACTGCTCATTTATCAACATTGAATTTCATCTGCCATTTTGTTGCCCAGTCACCAGTTTTGTGAGATCCCTTTGCAACTCTTCTCTTTAGCTCTTTTGCTTCAGTTTTGGATATCTTCAATAGTTCTGTATCGTCTGCACATGTTGCCACCTCACTATTTTACCCTTTTCTGAGATTGTTTATGAATGTGTTAAGGGTACTGGTCTCAGTACAGACCACTGAGGGACACCACCGTTTACCTTTCTCCACTCTCTCAAATTCCAGCGACTTGTTCCCTCCTACTGACTTTCCACAATAGTCAAGTATTGTCATGACAAAACTTTTAATCATGTTAACTGAAAACGTAGGGAAGGAATAAAAGGAATAGCCCCAGCACTGATTGTGTGTTACATTCTGAAGTAGACAAACTCACCATTTAACTTTAGCATTGTAGCAAAATTTCCAGTTTGCTGCAGTGCTTTGATCCACCTTGCCTGGATGATAGAGATCCCTATCGTCCCTGCTGCATGCTAGCTGTGTCATCTGGCTATCGCTTCATGTCCTGGAGCAGTAGTTACCTACATTGCAAGGAGAGGTTCATCATGTTACTGAAGATGATGCAACTTTCATGACCTTTTAAGCTGAAATACTGGCTCTCATGCTAATTGAGCCTTCTATGTTCCCAGTTGGTTAGCAACAGCTGTTAGGCAAGTTAAGCCTTTTGGCCATTCGTGTGTGTCTTGTCTCTCTTGGCAGCCTGACAAACTGATTCCTCAGTGGGGAGGAGGGACAGTCTCGCATCCTTGCTGGCACTATAGCTACCTTGTAAGTCTTGTGAGGCTGGTCTACAGGTTTTGACCTGATTTGTCCACAGACAAAGATGCAAATCTTACATATGCTAGCTGGAGTCAGTCTCCGGATAAAACTGTTTGCGTTGAACTCTGTACAATTGTAGTGGGTGCTTGGAAGTTCTAAGCTCCAAAGTTTGTTTGTATAGATAATGAAATGAACTCATTTCAGAGGCTTGGTTCAGAGGGCTCCTTGGCAGTAGCTGAAGAGCTGACTGGTAAAGGATCTTGCTTAAATCAAGGTATGCCTAAGTGGGAGTCTGTGCCAGGAAGTCGCAATACAGATTAGCGACAGTTGGATATATTCACTCCCTGGATTGAGTTCCACAGTGTTCCTTCTGAGCTGAGTTAATCTGAAGGTTCAGGTTGATACCTGCTAGATCTGATCGTAATACCTGCAGTTTGTTACTGGCTAGAGCTGATTAATTAAGATACCGTTGTGTATGTTTAGAAATCTGACATTCCTTGGTCTTGTGTATTTTCTGAATGAAAAGCCTTTTTAAAAAACATTATATGGGGGGAGCACGTGGCACTTACCTTAAAAGCAGACATGCAGAAACATATCCAAAATCTGAGCTTCAGCTTTTTTTTTCTGCTTTATGTTTTGATACATAAATAGTACAGGCAGACTTTCTGAACAAAAGTCACATTGAATGTCTTTGGATTTTAGTGCAGATACTTTGTTACATTAGGTTTTTTTTAATCACTATATATATAAAAAATTAATTCTATAATTTAACCAACACTTCTCTTGTTTTGTTACAGAGACAATTAAAAGCAAATGCCAAAAAAGCTATTGGACAACTACAACTGCGCACGTTAAAACAGGGGGACAAGGTATAATTAACAAAATTTCCTTACATTCTTTTAAAATGTAACCTAACACTACTTCATCCAGATTTTCCTCTTACTGCATTTAATAAATCTGGATATATAAATGGGCTAAGATTTTCCTGCCTTAAGTCAAGTAAACAAAGTACAAACTCATATCAGGTGGGGGGTTTTTTTTTTGTTTTTTTTTTTTAGACCAAACCCTTGCAAAGGGCATATAACTTGCATAACTGCAGTCTATAGCAAAATCTGCTCCATTCTGAACCCTCTGTTGGCTATGAGATTTTTGTCAGCTGTTACTGGTGCATGTAATGTCAGTGTCACAGAAGTAGGGAGTTGGTAGGGGTAACATGGGCACCTGCTTCATTTTAAATGACCCTTTCTTTCTTTTCTTTGTGCCAGATGCTCCTACACTTTGGGCATTTAGTGCATACAACTAAATTTAATTCACTTCTAATGTTCCCAGATGGAATTGAGGGCATCTTCACTGCATTACATGCTGTGTGGAAGTTGCAAGTTGCAGAGTGTTGCACTTTAACTGTCCCATGTGGACACCGCTGGGTTGAACAGAGGTTACTCAGTTTGCATTAAAATAGTCTTTTCTGAAACACAGTCCTCTTTCAAACACAACTACACTAATTCAGGGGTGGACAAAACACTCCCAGCTAAGCACCAGCCGTTTTACTTTTGGTCACCAGAGGGTGCTCCTGCATTACATTGCTGCAGTGGAGCTAGGCAACAGGCTTCTAAAACTGTTTGCCATGGTGACCAGAAACATAGATTTGTCCAGGCCTGCAGTATTTCAAACAGGCTGTGCTGGAAGCATAACTGTGGTGCAGTGTAGTCAGATCCCTACTTCTCTTTGGGTTTTCTAGGGTTATAAACACCCATCCACTGATTAAACCAGATACTTTGGTATTGATTAGGTCACGGGTTAGCTTTTCAGTGTCTCAGATTAAATGTGAGACCAACTGGAATGGTAATTCAGCATTTGTATTCGAGTTATGATCTGGCCAGAGTAAGCTACAACACTTTAACTTGAGATTCATTTCCAGAATAATCTGGAACCAGTTCTCTTAATTGTGAGTCTATGTCAGGATAGCTAACGACTTGTGTTTTTCACTTAGGAAATTGGTCCTGATGGTGATAGCTGTGCGGTGTGCATTGAAGTATATAAGACAAATGATGTAGTGCGTATTCTAACTTGCAAGTAGGTAATCTTCTTTTAAATTCCTGTGTACATTTTTAAATGCTACAATATATTTCCCAAAAACTTTTGTTAAAGACAGTAAAGGTTACCAGTCTAATTTTACTATAATTGCCCCACCAAAATAGCCTTAAACCTCCCTTGCATCTTTTCAAATGAACATCAGAAACTGTGGCACAGTGCAAGAAAAGTAGTTTATTACTATATAGTTCCACCAGTGAGGGTGAATGGGTTCTTAAAGCTGAAGTATTTTACCACAAAGCTTATGTGAAGGTTTTTTTGGCCCTTTTTAAAAATCAGATTGTTACAATGCTTCTGTACTAGTGTGTAAAACTGTGTGTTCCCAAACTCCTAGGTCTTTTGGTTTGCCTCCTTTTCAGAGGTACTGAGCACCCACATCTCCCATTAGTTTCACTGAAATTAGGGGTTACTTGGCATTCTGAGAACCAAGCTATCAAAATATAAATGATCAAGTCTTTTCACTGAGGTTGAGTATCTCATGGACAGCACCTCTGAGTGTAGCCTGGATTCACAAACGCACACATTTTTCCTCTGCAGTTTATCATTAAGATTAGTTATGAAATAGCTGCCACTCTTGCCCTCATAAAATAAGGTGATGACCTAACTAAAACTATAGAATATTCTTGTCAGTCATCAATATCTTCTTTCATCTCCCCAGCATGTCCTGGATTTATACTCCTTATTACAGAATCTCATTGCTGAAGTACTAGTACTTTGATTTCTTGGGCTTCATTGTGCTGTTGGTTTCTCACAACACCACATCTGTGTGTGCTACTTGCACACTCTGTAATTAAGAGTGATTCATAACGTCCCCCGTCTTCATTGTCTCATCACTTGCCTAAACCCCTCCCTTTGGGAAGCTTTGGCAAAGTCGTCCAGCCCTCTTTGAGTTAAAGTGAAAATTAACCTTCTAATTGATAAACCAATTGATGCTGAAAGCTTTTCTGGGGTTGTGTAGCTCTTGGTATGGATGTTAATGTAAAGTTTGAAGAAAATGTGAAGCCTTCACATGCATCCTGAGCTGGGGCCATTTTAGCAATTGACCTCTAAAAATTTTGGAACAAGAAAGATCGGGGTAGAGTCTCAAGAAGGAGTTAAGTTTTGGAAGCTGCAAATGTAGTTCTTGTGTAAGAAGGGTTCAGGAAGCTGGTATTCATTCCATCTTTAGTCTGAGACATAAGTTCTGAAGGCAGGACAAGTCCAGAGTTGTGGTTCTTGCACCAACAATAGGAAGAGGTGCCATATTGAGGAGACAGTGTTATGGAACTGTCAAATACATTATACAAGCTGGAATCTTTTATATAATCTTACATAAAGGAGTAATTGTGTAACTACACCATGTTCTACTGCCATCTGAGAGGAGCTCTACACGTAAGACTTGATGATACCAAGAAGTTCACAAAAGCAATTAACAAGTCTCCCTGGCCCAGTGGTGAACATTATGTAACTAACTTCTTAGCAAAAGCAAGCATGTCTCAGGAGACCTTGCTTTAGAACTAATGAAAAGGTTTTCAGTCAGTCTTTTGGACCTTTTGCTGACAGCGCTGTTTGCCAGTGGGTCAGCTTCCCAAAGGAAAAAGTCATCTAGTTAAGGTTTTAGAAACATCTAAGGCGATTGATTGAAAAGTCAACTACCCTCTATTACGAGGGCATGTCTGTAAGGGAACTAAAGTGCCCTATGGTGAACTTATAAAAGGACTAAAATGGTTGATGAGTAGAGTGATTTTTAGGACTTATCTCAGATGTATAGACTTAAGTGTGAAAGAGCATGAATGTACTCCCACATGGCTCTGGGTTAAAGGTCCACTCTTGTTCCTTTCAGAGATTGTTGAAAAGTCCCTATAAACGTGTGGCTACATTTCAAACTTTGGTTAATATCCAAATACAATTCAGAGAAGTATTTGATGTTTCTCATGGGTCATTATATTACATGAACACAAGTGCTGTACTTTTTGGGGGGAACAGGAGGTCTGGTGTTCTCAGAATGCCCACCACAACAGCATCTTTTGTTTGGGTGCATAAATATTGTATTTACAATATAATTGCGTAGGAGATGCTCATTATTCATCAGATACTGAGGCACTGTATCAAAGCATAGCGACAATGGGTTAGAATTGAGGATGAATGCTCAAACTTTTTGATCATACTTTGGGATAGGCCAGTATGAACCTTCGTGACATTGTAGCAACATAATGACCTTAACACAACTGGCTGTAATGGCCTTGCTAGTGGACCCTGGTGCAAGACTGGGGTCTAATATGTAGAGTTTACAGTTGACCATGACTAACACTGGAGCGCCCAAATGGATTGTGGGCTTTTCTGCATTGTTGTGAGAGAAATGTTCTGAGAGTTTAACATATGAATTTGAAACTACGTTAACACAAATTTGTCCTATGTATTCTGACTTTTACTCTAAAGAGATCAAGAAATTAAACTCTGGAATGATGAGCAGAGCATGTTTTGCTGCTCCAGTACTAGCCCAGATATATCAACTTGAGCTGTAGTCACACAATGTGATGGTTTCTAAGGGTATGTCTAAAATTCAGTCCCATTTCCTTGCCTGGTCCTCTCCAGACCAGAGGTTGAAAAGAAGCCCTTCAATCACTTATAGCTAGATTACAGATAACATGGATCCTACATATATTTTATCATCTCCTCATTCCCCCACCCCACCATAAATCAATCACCAATTCAGTATGCATTTGGCAGGTATTTACATGTGCACATCTTTCTTAGTTGTGCTGTATGTAGTCTACTATGCATTGTGTGTGTACGACTGTGCAGCCAGCATGCCCGGACGGTAAACATAGAATCATAGAAACTGGTAGGGACCATGACAGGTCGTCAAATCCCGTTCCCTGCACTCATGGCAGGACCAAGTGCCCCCATTAAACCATCCCTGACAGGTATTTGTCTAACCTGCTCTTAAAAATTGCCAGTGATGGAGATTCCACAGCCAATCTAGGCAACTTATTCTGGTGGTTAATCACCCTTACAGATAGGAATTTTTTTCTTAATGTCTAGCCTAAACCTCTCATGGTGTAATTTAGCCCATTGCTTCTTGTCCAACATGTGGGGATGCAGCCGGTCCTCTTCATCAGGATAAGAGCATGACATTGTTAACTGAAGTTTCTTGTAGATTTCAGAAACAAATGAGGGGTTTCTTTTATTGTGTGTTTTGAGTGACAATTAAGTCACTCTTAAATCAATACTTGAAGAACAGAAAGGCTCTTCAAGTTCCTAAGTTGCACATTAAGAAATATAAAAGGCTTCAAAAACTTTCTAAGGATATTACTGTTTAGAATGCCACCTTTAAATCCTCCTTTACATGTAGTTGATGTATCTGAAGTAAGTAGCATTAACTGTAAATCTCTCTTAAACATTTGTAGTGCATTATTGGATGTATCCTATGGTGCTGGAAGATTCTGAGAGACCCAATGGGATATTTGAAGTTTCAGGAATGTTGGGCTGACTAAAATATTGTGCTACATTATGACCAAAGAGTGTTCAGACTTAAATACTGATGGTTAGTTTTTTTCTTGTTTTTCTTTTTCTTCACCAGCCATCTGTTCCACAAGACTTGTATTGATCCGTGGCTTTTAGAACACAGAACATGTCCTATGTGCAAACTGGACATCCTCAAAGCTTTGGGAGTTGAGGTGAGTTTAGCATTTTTTCCTGGTGACAAATGACGTCAGAAATGTTAAAGTCTTAGTGCAGTGAAAGAAATGGCTCTCTTTCTTTCTTTTTTTTTTTTTTTTTTTTTAACTTCTCCCAGAATATAAAGAATAGGTCTGAGACTTTTTGAATGTCTCCCATAGTAGAACAGTACTGTGTAGTGCTTGTAACAGTACAGAAAACTAACCTCTTGGTGAAGACTCCTACTGATTTGGCATGACTTAGTAGCTGTTCATTGACTTTTTAAAATGTTTCATGATGTGTTCTGTGGCCACTTAGTGTCATAAAAAAGAGTCTTTGGCTGCTTTTAATAGCAGTCCTATATGAGTGGATCTTACAGCATGCCATATTAGCAGATGTATGCATCTGAGAATTGGAACAGTTTTACTGAAATCAGTGAGCTCTGTTAGTGAGGTTGGTCTGCATTTTTGGCAGCTTCAGATAATTACCACTCTTCCTCCATTTCATCGCTGCCCTTGCAGCTATTTAATTAAATCCCCAGAAGTTTCTGGAGGGCAGGCAGACTTGGCAGAGATCACTCATCTCCCTTTACCAACAGGCTTCAAATAAAATACTTTTAAACTTGTGTTTATCTGAGGCCACCGTCCATACATTCTTAGGCAGCTGGGAGACACTTTTGCACAATCGACTGTGGCATATTTTATGGTTTGGGGAAAGAGGGAAAGGAGTGTGCAGAGAAGAGGAATGTACAAGGTGACAGTTATCCAAAACTGTTCTTTTCACTTCACTCGAATCATTTCATTTTAGCTTTCTCCTCTGCAAGGCATGTAAAATATCTTTCTTGTCCTATAGCAGCATCTTAAGAGTCCTTCCTAGTGCTAGGATTTGCAGCACTTGCTCTGAATGGATCCCACTGGAGAGTGGCTCTTTCAGGTTGATTGTCACTTAGCCCATGAGCTTGTGTGCCATATTTTGGCTGCTTCAGTTTGTGTGCTACTGACAAGGAATGCTACAAGAAAGCAGCAGGCATGTCCCCCACTTGTCCTATAGACAGCTGTGTTGGGCAGTTGCAGTTTCATAGATAAAGTGGGTTTTTATAGAGTTGCACCTTATTTTAAATTATTTGACTTCACAAAGGCGGATATAGAAGATGGAGCAGGGTCCTTCCAGACCACTGTGTTCAATGAAACGTCAAACAGAGCCTCACTTAATGAAGAGGATAGTCGTAGTGAGACCGCATCATCTGGATATGCTTCAGTGCAAGGAGCAGATGAACCAGCTGTAGAGGAACACACCTCTTCAGAGTGTAAGTACTTAGTGATCCCCATCTCTGTCAGTAATTTGTTGTGCAATTTCCATTAGCCTCTTGTTGCATGTTCCCATACTGCAGACCACTTCAGTTTTGCTTTGGTATGGCTATTTAAATTGCCCCTGCTTGGAAGAAGAGTGCATTCAGGCCAATCAAATTTGGGATAATGTTGTCTAGTAAAGACCTTCCTAGAGTAGAGGAAGGCTGATAAGAATACAGGTCTTATGTAAGTATTGAAGAATGCCTTTAACCCAAGTTGGGACTCCATTCTAGAAGTGGAAATTGAAGTTAAGGAAACATTAACGGACTCAGTTTTAACTACTGCCTAGATATATGCCCCAAAATGCCTCCTCGCCAATGTCAGTTGGCCACTATAAGTAGCAACACTGGAAGTTTGTGTAAGTTAGGCCCATCTGCTCCCCTGCTGAAAGCTCTGTGATGCAAAGGTTCAGAAACCATGCACTGAGTGGAGTCTGAAATACTTGATTTGTATTAATACTGGGAAGAAGCTTGGCACATTTAATATTAACATTAGAACTCAGAATATGAAAATCTAGTCATGGGAGCAATGTTTCATGATGTTTGCTTCCAGTAAACCTGACACTCTTCAACGGAGAAGAAAATCTTAATTTCCCATTGATGTCAGTCATGTCTTTCTGTTTTATAACACTTGTGCGCTGTGTTGAGCGAGCTAAGAGAAAGTAGTCTTTCCTGATCCTAATGGGAATCAAGGTCAAACAAATGTCAGTTTAACTAGTAAACTAGATTCTGAAGATCCAAAGGAGTTTCTTAGATTGGCTCATGTTTCACTGCCCTTGTAACACTTCCCTGTCAACCATATAGTTTCTATATTTACATGCCTGAAAGTTTGTACTGGTTACGGAATACGTCCCGATCATTCATGTAATTTTTCACATGATGCAGTGCAATGTAATGAATGGAAATGGTGACTATCATAATGAATTTCAGATTTCCCAAGCTTTAATGGAAAATAAAAATATGACTGTGTCTTCTAAGGGGTATTTATAATCTCTTCTAAAGATAACATACTTTCTTTTTACAGAAATATGCTGTTGTTGATCTCTTGTCTTTACACTAGAAAACACAGAGAAAATGTTGCAATTCTCTCTGCATTTGTAACCTTTGTGCTTTGTAAGTTTAGACTTGCTGTTAAATTCAGCTTCCCAAGTGGTGCAGTATTTTTCCCACTGCTTTATCTGAGCTCTTCCCACCTGAAAAACTCAACTTTATTTCAGTGGACTGCAGAATGATGTTAGAGAAGGGAGCAAGCAGAGAGCATTTTTACTGATATAATAGGGATGGCTCAAATGAATAATTAGAAAGTGAAATAGGAAAATACGGCATTTGCTGCCACCTGTTGGGTATCTTTCTCTGGAAAATACAGGTAGAATTATTCACATGCAAGCATTAGTACCCTCTTTATTCAAAGTAGGAAAGTGGAGCTTTTCATTTATTCAGATTTATTGAAGGCTGCATTTTTTACATTCCCCCCACCTGTCACCCCCACTGTGAGCCAAACATATACCAATTCAGTACATTTATGTAGCTTATTTAAATAACTTTTCACCCTTATTCTGTTCTTACCACTTAATCTTTATCTGCATTCTCTCCCTAGTTCTTATATGTTTGTGTTCCCTTTCTTTTGCTTCAATTTTAATGTATTGTAGCCTCATGCTTGTGACCTGCTACTTTTTAGTAAGCTTCTTTCTGTCTTTGCCTGTGTTTCTTCAACATCTTATCCAGGATGATCTACCACACTATTGTAACCTGGTACTGTACACCATATTGGGTGTACTCAGTCAGATGTTGACACAAGTCTAGTGGGGCCCTTCAGAATAAAGGGTAATGCTAACAATCAGGTGGTGGGGAGAGGGCAACATAGCAGCCCAGAGTGGTCCGAACTGCAGGTAGGGTGCCAAGCAACATTTTGATTGCAACATCGGTCTAAAGTCATGGCAAAGAGGTTTGTAGGGGTAGAGAGTCCAGTGACTGGGAGAGGAAAAGTGGTGACGTGTATGGACTTTAGGATAAGCAAGTGACCAAAAGGATTTTTATTCATTGGTCTCTTTTTTTTCTCTTCCTTTCTAAAAGATGACAATCTGCATCTCGTAAACAATGAATCCCAGTCTCCAGCTGTGGACGTCCTTCCTCACATTGACAACCCCAGCTTTGAAGCAGATGAAACACAGGATCAAGAAATCAAGTCCTAAAACTCTGTCAAGTAATGAGGACTCTGAACCCTTTATAACAAACTGCCAGTTATGGTCATGTACATTTAAACAGTGTAAGGAATGGAACTACTGTAGCAGCAACGTTGCATTGGAGTTTTGGGGTAAAATGAGATTTTTTTTTTTATTTAATAGATCATTATTACATGGTTTGAAACCCTAATCTTCTGTTAATTTAAGCCTTTTTATCTTCCTTATGGAATTTAATTTAACTACTCTTCAGATAAAACTGTCTCAAAGGAACATATGAAGAAAGCCATCTGATTTTAATATTGATCCAAACCCAACTGACACAGCCACAGTCTTGTACAGCAAAATTTCCATTCGGCCTGACAACATACGCTGCTATTAAATAGTGTACTAAGACGATTCTCCTGTAGTAGCTGCCTCTGTTGGGAAGTATTTGATTTGGAGCTTGTGGGGTTTTAATATAAAGATGGATTTCTATTACAGCCAATTCAATTTTGATCTGGACTTGTAGATATTTAATTGGCTTACTTAAAGCAGTGTCGATGTTAACAGGCACTGCACCAAATTTATAGGACGGAATACAAATTAAACGCCTGTCAATCTCACCTCCATATTCCTCAAATATTTTGGGGAATGTTAAGCCTATTTCAGATGAGGTAATGGTTCTAATCCATCATAATGCAAATATACTCCTAAGGAATTTTGAAGGATTTTAAATAACGAGTCAAATCTGACTAGCATGCTACTGAAAAGGGAACAATTCTAGAAGTGCTGTATTTGAAAAACAACAAAAAAAAATCACTTCTAACTTGCGAATTAATAGAGTTTTAAATGAAGTCTGAAGGCAGTCATATGGCTCAGGGGTTGCCTAAATAGCTGCAACATCATCAACATTTGCTCATTCTAGCTGTAATGGGATTCTAAAATGATGGACTGTACTTACCGAATACAACACGGTAAGGCAACAGGTAAAAAAAAAAAAAAATTACAATTTGTGAATAGTACTTTTGCCTTCTGCAGTCTAGCAAAGTGAATAAAATCGGAGTGACTCAACTGATGTCCTGTAGAGGTCGCTACAAATTATTGATGATAGTACTCAAAAGATTTGGGAGTGGAGCACAAGGGTGCCTTAGTACAAAATCTCTAGAGCCTCATTCACCAAAGTTAACTAAGTACAGCTGTAAATGCACTTTATTTTTATTTTGTGTCTCTATTCTATTTTGTTTCTAATGCTGCTGCTAACAGGATTTAGTCTAAACAACAGCAATACTGTACTATTGTTTGAATCTTTTGGGAGAAAACAATTCATTTTCTTATTTCTGTGTAGTATGATTAAAAATGTTGTAAATATTTCTTGATTTATACTGAATTCTTTGAATATGCAAATGTAAATAAAATATTCTAATAGCCTATTTTTTGCTTTTTATGTTTACTAATAAAAGCGGCTATACACAAACACCTGTTCTAGATGGAAACTTAGCCAGGTATTTCAATGCTGCTTATTCCTTTTTCCATCTATAGTCCCAAATTGCTTGTTTTTCCCCCTCCCAGCCCTCCTGCCCATATCTGAGAAGAATGGCGTTTCAAAAACCAAAACCATGGTATTTACCATTTATCTGTTAAATAATAATGTATGTTATGTCACATTTTATGCATCACCAAGTCCCTGTTTAATTTGCAACACTGCAGATCCTGCAATATCCGGCCTCACTGCAGTTTTGATGTTGAATTCAGTTGTATGTTTCGTTTTAGCTGTCAGCCATGGGATGGACAACTTTTCTAAATTAACACAATTAATAAAGGTTTATTATTACTTTCCTGCAGTTTTCCATATATTGTCTGCAACTCAGCCAAAATTATGTGAGAATCATCTTGTGATTCAAGTAGGGCCTTATGTATCACACACAATGTAACTGGTAATGCTATTTTGATACACGTTTGTAGTGAAGTAGCGCTGAGGACTTAAACCCACTAAGAGGCACTCTACAAGTACAGTAAATTACAGTCTTTGCAACAGGTGCCTGAAACAAGCTGGAAGATTTTACAAGGTAAGAAAATGGTTTCTGTGCCTGCTTCATTTAAATCAAGGGTTCTTAAACCTTTTTGGCCAGGACCTAGATTAAGTTTTGGAGTCAGCTTTGTGACCCATGGTTCAGTTTTGAATTAATAATGTATTTCCTTTTTCATTTTATTAAAGAGGATCATGGTGACCCACCCTAAACAGCATAGCAATCCCTTTTTAAGGTGCAGCCTATAGGTTAAGAAGTCCTGATTTAAATTAAGATAACCAAAAGGAACAGTTTTCTTCTGCATAGCAATTTCAAAGTCAATGCTCAGCTGTAAACAAGAACAACCATAACATTTTGTTTAGAATTATGAACATTTTCGGAGTTACAAGCAACCTCCATTCCTGAGAGGTTTGTAACCCTAAACCTAAAATTGAAAATGTTGTGCTTTTTAATCTTAATACTTTGAATTATTTAAAAACCCACCCAATGTAGGTATCAAAACCTGAGCATGCTCCCTAGAAATACTGTCTCAAAGGTCATTTTTAAGTTTAACACAACTTGTTTTTCCAAGCATTACTAGATTAGCTGCAAACTTGAGAAAGCACTAGTCATCTTGTTTGTTTTAACTTGTGAATGAAGTTGAGTGGAATCAGATACTGTCCTCTGATCTAATTTCTCCACTAACAGTGGGTCTCAACTTGCAATGAAGAATTTGAATGCTGAGAGCATTCAGTGAAGTGAGTCAGTATTATGTGGTTACTGGTCACGAGAGGGAGTTGTGCAAACAAATATGGCAGAGGATGATGACAGTTCTGTTATCCAAGGACTCAGTCCGTTTCCCTATTCTGTCAGTAGCTAAATTTTCACTGACTTCAACAGAAGCAAGTTCTGGACCAAAATGACTAATCAAACTACAGGAATTCTAGTTTATAGCAATGTGTTTTGCAATTCCCATTTCTTTCTCCTGTTCCTTGTTAATTGGGTTTTTCAATATGAACATGAAGTGCTAATTCCTGTTTCTTTTCATAGTTCTCTGAAGTGCAATAGTTATGGGGTTTTTTTCTGATATTTCAGTTAGTAATATAAAGGGCACAGTCGGGACTACAGGGGCACATAGCTGAGGTAAAGGTTCTGCTATGCTTCTCCCCAAAAGTGTACCTGAAAATAATGTAGGTCAGTTGATTTTACTGAGATTGGAAATGTTCTGGAGTAGGAATGGTGTTTCTTATATTTTGTAAAGTTCTAGCCCACATGAGATTGGGGAGGAATGCACCAGTAGAAAGATTAAAGATCTTCCCAGCCAGCCGGTGCTGATCCTGGGAGGGGGGACAGATGCCCCTTGCTCCCCAGCTGGCCAGCACCTCTCCTGAATTGTTTTCACAGGAATGTGTAGTATGCAGATACTACAAACATTACAGCCAGTGTATATATGTTTGTTTGGTTTTTTTTCAAGAAAGTTTTCAAGTGTTCCAAGTAAAGTAATTAATGCTGTTAGGTGTTCCCCATACCAGTGGTTCTCATCCACTGTGTCAGGACAAATTGCATCACAGTGGTAAGTGTGTTGCGGAAAGCAGGGGAGATGGATGGATTTGGCTTGGAGGGAGTGGGCTAGTGTGTCCTGTAGAGTTAGAATAAGCCTCCAAGTGTGTGACAATCCACAAAAGCTTGAGAACCACTGCCCCATACCACCAACTGGGTTTGTATTGTACAGTATTGTTGAAAGGGACCCTCTGGGTATTGAACCTGACCCTTGTCGCTGTCGACTCTAGCTGGCAGAAGGGCATGTGTGCTGTTGCCTTTCATAACCCAAGACTTTTCAGCCAGGAGATTTTAAGCACTGCATCATTCCTAAAGGTCTGAATCACTTAAGATACTGTCTGTTAAAGAAACTTTGAGTGTTACAGTCACTAGCCAACTTCTCTACTTATTTCTAGAGATGGGTACAGCATGCTTAGGTTTTCAGGCCATGCCAGTCCTGCCTGCTTTCTGCTCTCACAGCTTTCTTTCTATAGATCAGGGGTTTCATACTCAAATCACCATGAGGGCCGCAAGAGGGCTAGTATGTTAGCCAGTGGGCCGCACCACTGAAACCTTTTCATACAACAATATGCAAATATTGGTAACAATAGTGTCATTGCAGGCTGCAGGAAATAGCTTTAGGGGCCACATGCAGCCTGCAAACCACATACTTCCCTGATATAGATCCAGCTGCTGGGGATGGATGGGTTACTTTTGCCCAGTTAGCCCCTCAGTTTTATCTCTATTCAGTTAATTGGCACCCTCTGGTCAGGTCCCAATTAATGTATACTGTTTGGGATTTAAATACAGGGTGCACCAAGTCAGCTCCTGACTCAACATACCTTGTCACAGTCCATCATGTTCTTGCAGGCCTAATCATGGTCCATTAGACATCAAACGTTTCAGACAGGTGACTGCTTTTAAGTTCCTCATACCTAGCGTTATCTTCATGTGAGGTCATGGAGCAGGTCAGGGCAGGTACAGACCTGGTAATGTCAGCTGGGGCGGGAGCAGTATAGCGGCTGGAGAATGTATGGATTCAGCACATCCACGTGCCCTCTCTAGCTTCACCATTCCAATGGAAACCCAGCTTTAAGATGGGGGAGAGGGAAAAGCAAGCATGGCCTAGCCTAACCACCTCCAAATGTGAATCATTGCTGAGGTGTGCCACACTGGAAACTGGTAAACTGCACTAAGGCAAGATACTTTACTTCAGTGTACATCTTACATCATACTGCTAATGTGTACGAAAACTACAACTGCAATATCTTCACTGGCATGGTGGTAGCAATGTGTTGGCTAACACATGACAAACATATCCCTTTTCCCTAACAGAGACAGGCCCCCCTCCAGCTATCTCCTACAGCGCAATTAGCATGCATTTCTAGGTACACTGATTAGGTTGAGGCTGGTAATTTATGGGTTAAACCCAGCTGAAGTTCCATGAATTGATTTCTCTTAAGGCTTATTTGTGCTGGAGTTTCTTGCATAGTGACATATTTACACTTCGATAGTGGCAGTTGTGTAGCCCCCTACTGTAGACATTGCACTAGTCCCAAAAATACATTGCACGAGCGGTGGACAAAATTGGCTCATAGCTAGACGCCAGCAAATTTACTTTGGTCACCTGAGGGCATTCCTCCATTATGTTTCTGCAGTGGAGCTAGGCACAAGGCTACTAAAACTGGTCGCCATGGTGACCAGAAATGTAGATTTGTCAAGGCCTGCCTTATAACAGTTCAGTTAAAGCCCTTGGTTGGAATTAAGTCTAATTTCTTCCAAATGCTGAGTCTGCTACTCTGAGCTCAGTTGCCTCTGCTTCGATGAGCACTTAGAACTGGGCCCAAACGCAGCTGAACACTGTCAGCGAATGTGTGTCCAACGTGTGCATTGACTGTGTGTGTGTGTGTGTGCTGGGGGGGGGCTGTGTGTGTGTGTGTTGGGGCTGTAGGGCCAGGCTGTGTGTGTGTGTGTGTTGGGGGGTGCATGAGCATGGTCTCTCCCTCCCCCTTTGTGTTTTGGGGGTTGCACAGCTCTGTGTGTGTGTGTGTGTGTGCTGCGGGGGGGG
>ML681991.1:12220246-12360861 GCA_007922195.1 Podocnemis expansa | reverse complement strand
GGGGGGGGAGGGGGTTGCGCAGCTGTGTGTGTGCTGCAGGTCGATGCCCCTCCGCCCATGCACTCCCTCCCTAGAACCCGGCTCCCACTAGGACCCGACACCGACGCCCCCGCCCTCCCCCGGCGCGCGACGGGGCGGGGCTTCGGCGGTCTCTCCGGCCGTCACGCGGCCGCGAACCAACCAATCAACGTCCGGGCGCGAGGCTCCCCCTGCCGGCCGGGCCCCGCCCCCGCCCCAGCTGTCCCGGCGGCGGCGGCGGGCCGCGCGGAGCGGACTACATTTCCCGTCGGGCCGCGCGGGGCGGCTGCGGACGTGGAGGGCGGCGGGCGCGATGTGGCTGAAGCCCGAGGAGGTGCTGCTGAAGAGCGCCCTCCGGCTGTGGGTGCAGGAGCGCGCCAACCGCTACTTCCTGCTGCAGCGCCGCCGCGGCTACGGGGAGGACGGCGGGGGGCTGGCAGGTGGGGCGGGGCCGGGCCCCGGGGACCCCCAAACTCGCCATGGGGGGGAGGGGGCCTCACTGATTTGGCCTAACCCCGCTGACAGCTGGGGGGTGCTGGGAAATTTGGGGGTGTGAGGGAAATCCCTGCCCCCAGTTCATGGCCCCATCCTGGGCAGCTGAGGGGGTGGCGAGCCCCCCACTTTCAAATCATCTAGCCCCCCACTTCGAAAGGTTCAAGGCAGGCCGCAGACCCCTGACAGAAATTGGGGGACGGAGGCGACGGCGCCCCAGACCGTAGCGGGAGGCTGGGCCTACGATTTTCGGGGGGGGGCGTGTTCCTCTGGCACGGCGCGAGCAGTCCCCGTGGCGCCGGAAAGGCTAACGTGTTTTTTCAGGCGTGAGCTTTCGTGGGCGGCAGCCCGCTTCTGGATCAAGGGCGGCAGAATCGATTTCCTTCAATCCCCCTTCTCCGCGCTCGCTTTCAGCCCCTGCCCGCTTCGGCCGACGCAGGAGTGGTGGCAGCCTGCGAAAGCTTGCGCCGGAGAAACGTAACGAGCTGCCCTGTCTAAAAATTGCAGGCCGGCGAAGCTCTGCGGGTTGTTATTTGTATTGCGGTAGCGTCCGGGAGCCCGGGGCGTGGAGCGGGACTCAGGTGCGCTAGGTGCTGTACGGATACAGGGCTCCTTCCGTACTAAATAGTGGCTCCCCTCTGAGGAGAAACGCTTTGTATGTTGGGGGTGGGAGGGAAAGTTAGTTCTTGGATGCGTCAGTCATTTATGGGTTATCCAAGGCCGTCGTCAGCTGTAACATTGGGAATGAGGGAAAGATTTTTAGAAGCGTGCAGGTGCGGGTTTGGTCATTTCGCTGAAATCCAGTGCAGGATCGTTCAGCCTGGTGGGGAAAGATGCACTATCCAGGCTGCCAGATGTTGTGCTGACGCCAAAATAGACCTTGGTGGCGCCGGATATGTCATCCTTGTGTTGGAGACTTGGGTAGGGCTGGCCCATTGCTCATCACTCACTTGACTTGACAGTTATCTTTGTCTGTGTGGCTGTGTGTTTAAAAGTTGCGGTTACAATGAAACAGAGAGCTGACTCCAGAATTAAAAGGTCGCTCTTCTGAAGATGAATTTTCTCCATAAAATAACGTCTATTTCTTTATAGCAGTCCAAGTGTCTGTTCTGAATTAGTCTTGTCTCTTCAGAAGGTGACATTTCTATGACTGGTTCTGTGTCCTTGGCAGCATTCATCAGGATGAAAGGACACATGTACAAATGTATTCCTGCTGTCCTCTTCCTAACCCTTGTGGCATTGCACAGTTGACGTCTGTTTCTTTCGTCACTAGTATCATGGCAACTCTTCTCTAGAAAATGTCACTGGTGACTGTAAAAGACTAAAATTGCAGAATATTCTTGAAATAAAATTTCATATAAGGAGGGTTAGAAAGGTGTCCGTGCAGTTACATATGCTTTTATAGCTATGAAACATAGCTCAGGGTGTTAACATAATTGGCCATTTGTCTAATTTTAGTTTTTTACGTTGCTGGGTGTCATACAGTTATGTAAAAGCTATACTTGATCGAACATAATGAAAGTCTCCCAGGGTAAGAGACCACCCCAAATTTATTGAGTGCAGAACCCCAGACCTATAATCAGACATGTGTATGTGATGTTTGAGGGTCTGATTATGGGATCAGTAGCTGGTGATGATGTTGGCTATAAATCATGGTTTATGTCTACACACAACTTCCTTGTCAACTGTGCTTGGCAACAGCATCTTGCACCTGTCAGAGTCTCGCACTGGAAAGAGAGTGTCTTTCTGTAATCAGTCTGGTGCAGTCTTTTCTTTTTTTGCCTTTTTCCTTTCCTTTTTCAGATGTGATTGCTTCCTGTACCTTATCATGCAGTGTGCTTTGTAACTTGTTAGGCCGGTTCTCTTTGTTCAGAGTTATAGGCCTGATGGGACACCCACCATGCATTGTTTCATGTGCCGCAGGTGCCACTCTGTATCTCCGTCCTCTGGCAGTTGTGCCCGTGGCAGAGGCATTATGGGATCACAGCTCAGATTTTTCCAGAACACACTGTTACAGATGCATTTAGGCAGAGCGGCAGATGTGAATACGAAACCACAATTGTGACGGTAGCAAAGCTGTGAGGTATATATTTATACAGGAGTGTTTGTTGTACCTAGTGGCAGATGAGTGCTAGTGAGCAGGTGACAAAGACATGCCTCTAGTGTAATGGAGGTAGGACTTAATTAGAAAAGGAGTATCTCTGCACTAGTCACATGAGAGCTCCCTGTGACAGCATCCCAACCTTCCAGTGAAGACCAAAACCAAATGATTTTTTTGCTGATATCATTATGCTGGCTTTCTCAAGAGGATGCTGCTTTCCTTTTCACTTGAGGCACTTAGGTAAATTGGAGTAGTCAGAAGACAAGATTTTGTGGATAATGCATATTGCTGGAATCAAATCCTTCCTGCTCCCTACAGTAAGGCATGAGTGGCAAATAAGCCTGTGAGCCTGAGAATTATGCTTGGAGACATGGCGTTCCATGGGAGTATGGTGGGAAAAGGAATTACCTTTTCCTTCAAGATCCAAAGCATCAGCCGTGTTAGTCTAGTTCAGTAAAACCAACAAAGAGTCCTGTGGCACTTAAAAGACTAACAAATATATTTATTGCATGAGCTTTTGTGGGAGAAGATCCCAAAGCGTCTGATGAAGTGGGATTTTCTCCCATGAAAGCTCATGGAATAAAAATATTTGTTAGTCTTTAAGTGCCACAGGACTCATTGTTTCTTTTTCCGTCAGTGTTGAACTACTAAATGGCCATTACTGCAGTCCTTAGTCGGCAGTAGCTATTACTCTTGTACTCCTATTTTAGGTGCTGTGGCTTGTTGAGCCATGTTGTGACCCTGCTGTCTTTTTGTGGATAGTCCACAACCTCAGAAACGTGAAACGAGCAGCAGCAGCACACATGGACTTCCTTGCAACAGCTGAAGAAGTCTTGTCATTTTGTGAACATGAATTTTGCCTTTAATGATCTCCACTAGAAAAGAATCATAATCTTCTAGTAGATGAAAGACAACATCTTTCAATGGCATTGCTTGTATCTTTGATAGAATTTCTTCTTAAACTTATTCAAAAGTACTTGGATATTAGTGCTTAATTTTTCAGGGTGTGTTTTGTTTAAGCATGATCAGTAGGACACAGGAGATGAGTTTGGTATGTAATAATGGGGTGGCTGCTTTTCAACACTTTCTTACAAAAGCTGGTGCAGTATTAAATATATACTAACAGAATGTATTGTAGAAAGCAGTATATCTGCTGTTTTACTGGGCTGAACCTTTCAAATGGCTGGCTTGCAGCAGAGTTCCAGCTGTGATTGAAAATAGGATGAAAACTTACTATGTTAATAAGGGTCTTGTGCAATCTGTGCAGCATTTAGTTTTTGGGTGCTTGAAGATTGTTTTGCAATGCAAATATTTATGTGACTGGGAGCACCACTGTTGAATGAGGTGTACACTAATCAAAGGACTGCATGCTTCCCACTTCAGATCACCTCTCAGCTGAGATGAAATATGGAAAATTTCAGTAACAACTGTTTTTTTGCAGAAGTTTGGAACATGTGAACAGAACAGGTTATAACCTAAGTCCTAAGTCTATACTTGAGCTGCTCAAAGTAGTTAAACAGTCATGATATAGTTTTTACTGCATTGGGCACTCTTCTATATAAATATAATACATCTTTGGTCATGGTACATTTTCTAACCAATGTTTAGAAATACTTCCCTCTGTTTCATTAGCTGTTTCAACAGAAGCTGCCATGGTACCAGTACTCCTAAAGGAGCCATAAAGCAGTGTGACATAAAGCAGGACTCAGTAAATTCAGTTGCTGTTTGAAAGTTGGAGAAAACATGATCTTACAAAGTTGTTATAAAGTGCTATTTTAAACTTAGTATTTAAAACCATTTTAAAATTAATCAGAATTAATCTCTCTGTCTCTTACTTCACATCCACTTCAAAGGTTCCCTGATTTCTAATGCACTCGTGTGACAGCTGGAGTTCTTGAGTGCTGCTCCACATTTTAATATTTTAGGTGGTTTCTTGATTGATGATAAATCTTTATTTCAGACACTTAAAATATTTTCTATTAACTTAATCCCCAGACACAGTTGAATAAATAATCTCATAATATGTTGTATCTGTATTAAAAGTCACAGTTCATGGCTATGTCAGGAAAACTTGTCAGTTAGGGTTGTGACTGTTCCACCCACTGACCAACATATGTTATGCCGACATGAGCGCTAGTGTGCACAGGCCTATGCTGATGGAAGATTTTCTCCCACTGACATGGTTTATATGGCTCATGGGGATGGTTTTCTTTAGGCCAAAGGGAGAGCTCTCTGTGACTTGACTTCAGTAGACCTGGATCAGGCCCTGGCTATGATGCAAGACTGATGTCTGTGAGTGAATTCCCCAGTCTTAACGCTTTTTAGAAACTCTTTGTATTTTATTCATGGAAGGCTGATGTTCTCACTCCATCCTGCACTTCAGTGATTCCCAGTCTTTTCAGAAACATGGCACACTTCAACGAGACAAACGGTTCCACGGCACATCCCCTTTATTCAGTTGAATTATTGCTCATAAATGTCACATTTACTTATATTTTCTGTGGTTACGGTCTTACTAAGAGAGGTTTGCAACATAGGGCATGCAACAAGCTAAAGAAGGATCATATGCATTCATGTTTCACATCCATGGAAACAAATACACATCATCTTAATTTTGCCCTTTGGCTGCCTGCATTTAGAATATTCACATTTTAGAATTGAGACCCCGATACCTCGGTTTTAATTTGGTGATTATTTTTCATGAGGTTTATGAGTTGTAATTGTGATTGGATAGAAGATTGTTTAAGATAAAACAATATTTGTTCTACATTGATTTCATTACCTTCGTACAAAATTTCACCGCACGTTTGGACAGTTCTCATGGCACACCAGTGTGTCAGTGCACACTGGATGAAAATCACTGCCATACTTGACTGTGTGATTGGGCTGATGAACATTCAGAAGTGTATCATAAAGTAGCATGTTGCCCCTGTTCCTGAAAAATCTCAGAGTGCAATACAAACAAGTTTTTCAGCTCCCATTTAACTAGTTGATGTTATACACATTTTATTCATAAGTGAGCCAAACAATGGAGTTAAATGACTTAACCATGAGTGCCAGCAAGTAGGTCTTGGCACTGAAAATTCTGACTCCCAGGCCTGTTTCTATGCACTTAACAGAGCACCTCCTGAAACTAGAATTGTGTTTGCAGTCTTTGTGCTGATTACATGCTTTCTGGACTTAGCTGATCAAGTTTCGTTAAGTTAAGAATTTGTCTGACAAAACTCAGTATTGAAGCATGTTTAACAAATGAGATTTATTTCCCTGTCTCTCAGGTCTTGGCTGCTCGTTAGTTCTTTGGGTTGCAGCAGCATAGCTGCTTGGTGACTAGGCTGGTGCTCTTCCAAAGACTGAGGGCTCCTAATTGATTGTTTAGAAGTGACAGTCTAAATGGGGGCAAGTTTTGATTGCCTTTGTACAAATCATCTCTGACACTTTTAGACAGTGTTAAGTAGCAGAAGTGAGGGCGTTACTTGCTTAGTAAATCTTTTTTAAAAAACGTGCATAGAAATGCGCGTACAATACAAAGTTCTGAAGCTAAAAAGCGTAAAATCATGAAAACCCTATGAGATCCATAACGGTGATTCAGCATTGTGATTCAAAGCCTTTTTCTTGACATTTATGTACACGGCTGTATCAGAACTTGCAGGTGATGTTGCGGATGGATCAGAGTGGCCATCAGAACTGTCCTAGCTGAAGGGAAAGAGATTAGAGGTAGATAGGAAGGAAAAGCAGCATCCTGAAAGATTGATGCGGTATTAGATTTTAAGTGATTTGGCCCTGTCTTGAAAATGGTAATGAAAAATAAAAGAATCAATTGCCATCCATTGAAAACAGTTGCTGTTATGATATCTAGGCCTATACATTTACGCTAGGGAGTTCAGCTGTAAAAAGTGTGTGAAATTTTATAAGATGTTAAAATAACCTATAACATGTTGATGGGAAAAGGTCTGAGAAAGACTAAATTAGTCTAAAATGAAAGGCCCTTGAGCAGAGTTCAAGGATTATGCTAAAATCATGCTCAGTCAAAACAAATAATATGGAACCCTAAAGAAATTAACAAAAATTGGTGTATCAGAGAGTAGCTCTAATTGTTGAACATGGTAATGAGGGGATGGATTATTCTACCTGCCACTCCCCTTCTGGGTCCTTAAAGAAAGACTTGAGTGAGAAAATGGGAATGAACAGAGCAAGCTTCACTATCATGGCTTGCCACCCCTATTCCTGGGACCCTGGACCACCTTTGTCCTAATTGCAAGGGATGTCCTGACATGATTGATCCTGATTCCATAACTCCCCTGCCTGCTCCACCTGAATCCCAAACAACATGTGAAGTGAAATGGGATCTGACTTGAGCAACAGCAGTAGATTCAGGTTGGCTCAGCTAACTGCTCTTTTACTCACAAGCACAGTCATTGCCATCTTGTAAACAATTTACATTTTAAAAGACTCAGAAAAGTGCTTTTTTTTCCCTTTGACTCCCTCCAGCTAATGAAAAAGAGAATAAGGGAAGCTTTTAGAATGAAAATCTTATTTAATAGTTAAACGTTTAAAGCATTTTAAATGTTTTTCCTCTTTCATTGTTGTTAAGAAAAGGTTAAAAGGCTGTTTAATGGTATGCTTGCCTTTGTACTCTGCAAGGTGAGGTTTCTGTGTACCAAACCCTGGGTCTTGTTTAGCATTGTTTAGTGTTAGGCAGCAACTAGGATATGTTAACTCCTTTGGTCTCTTTGTTCTTCTAAATTAATACAACATTGCTCAACAGACCCTCGTATGCAGCATCTGTAAAGTTAGTAAAAGCTAGTCCAAATTTATTGTGCTGTGCAAGCCATTCAAAGTGGGCTTGTAATTCTTTCGTGTTGATCAAATCCTGGGGTGAATAGAGAACAATTACTGATCAGACATGAAGAAAAACTTGGCAAATTTAGTCCAGAAATAATTTTAAGAACTTTTTTCATGTAAGTCCAAATATCATTTGCATTACTGTTTTAAAGATTATTTAATGTATTTTTTATTCCTTATGACCTAGATGCTGTGCTCTAAGGTCTCCATCTAGGCACCTAAATGAGGCCCTGATCCTCCCATTATGCATATCTTTAACTATAATCACCTGTTGGGCACAATTACTTTTGAAATGGGTGGTTTATTTAAGTACCTAAGCATACATTTAGCAACCTATCTTCAGTCACTCACTCTTAAAAATCCTGGTCTTTATTTTTGCTTGGTGACATCCTGCCTAATCTAGGACACACCTAACCCTTCCATCACCAAATGTTTGCTGGCTTCCTGTGATTTGAAGGTTTGCCCAGTAGCAGCCCAGTCCTTTTACCCTAGGCCATCATGAGAAACTGCTACAGTTCTCTATTTACCTCCATGCTTTCCAAAGAGCCTTCTTGCTTTGATGATGGTTTCAGATTGGGTGTCTTTTGGGCATTGACTTCAGGAAGTAGGTGTATGGGTGTCGGTCATCTTCTTCTTCTTCTTCTTCTTCTTTTTTTAAGAACTGAATTGTGATAGACATCACTTGTTTGAGGGGCAATCTCCGTAATTCCCCTTTATGATATTATTCTTAATGTGTTTTCTGTAATCACTCATTTTGGGTTCAGATAAAACAACTGAGGTGAACCCCATATTAGTTTCTTGTACTTCAAAACCTAGTGAAATAATGCCTGTCTTTATCATAGATATTGAGAATGTTTTAACATTTTGAGCAGTGTTCTTTTGTAGCAGCCTATAATAAAATCACCCTTTTAAGATGAGTTTTTGCATCAGTCTTTGCAAATGGTTACTTTGTGAATATATTTTTGTGCCCTATCTCGTAGCTGAAAAAATGATACTGGGAGAATAACAGGAGAGCTAATAATCAAAACATCTGCCAAGTCAAAGCCAAGTGTAACATGAGCTCAGCGTTATGAATAATTCAATAAACAAAAGCTCTTCAAACAAATATAAACATGATCTATTAGAACTAAACTGTCAAGTGCTGGTTTATGACAGCAGAAAGTGAGATTTGCTCACTTATATTCTATAAAATTACAGTTTGCAAGATGAGATTTGTTTACTTGACATGCACAACTTACTGATCCTTAGTTGCTCTTGTTTTGTATTTTTCTTCAGAAGCCCAAATGTTGATAGGAAGTGCAACAGAATAATTTAAAAAAAATTAATAGCTACTAAAAGAGAAACTTTTGTAATGGATGTGTGTGTATGACTTAGTTGTATGATATCCCACGTTGAATAAGAAATACGGGATTAGAACCTGAATGTATGATGCAAAATCCTAATTTCACTTTGTTTTATAAACCATCTAAAACTGTATTTTAAATACAACAGGACTTCTCATGGGAACACTAGATGCAGTCTTGGACTCTACGTCAAAAGTGGCCCCATTTCGCATCCTGCATCAGACGCCGGATTCTCAAGTCTACTGGTCCATTGCATGTGGTAAGTTAGCTTCTAACTGAAGAATCACAATAGTTTGGAAAAGTGGCAAATCTTTTTCGTAATGCCAATATATTGAAGAATGGTATGTAACTATATGGTGAGGTAATTCTTTCTCATCTTCACACAAATCCCATCAAGTCTTAACAGTAGATCTGCTCACCTACATTGAGGAAAGGGAAAATCTGCCATCTCTTTCTCATTTAGGACCCAGTACTGCAAGCTGCTGTTGAGTAATTTAGTATTTTGCATTTAATAAAGCATGGTTTATAGTCTTTGTTATTTTTCTTAAATAATGAGGACACTCTTGGTCAAACAGCACTTCATTTTAGCTCTGAGACTAACTTCCTGAGATGCCACAACAAAGCACATAATATATATTTATATATAGGCACACAGCAGTTTTCTTTCAAAGTACTTTGACAAACTCACTAATTATCATGTAAGAGCTAAATGCAGTTGGAATTATAGAAACTATATCAATGCTATGTTTTCCCCACAGTACTCCAGTAGCTCTTTTATTTATATTGGATAGCTAAAATGCATAAATCATCCAAAAAGGCCTCAGCTGTCCCCTTCTGTTGATATCACCCGATCCAGAATACATTTCACCCAATAGCTTTCTATTACTGAAAAGGCTATAAGGCTAAAATATTGAGGTGATGATATTAGGCTATCTCCTTACTCCCGATGGTTTTTGTTTCAGGAGTTTAGCCAGCAGCAGATTTCAGCTGGTAGATTATAGTTAAGTTAATGTTCACCTCAGTTTCAGTATTCACTCAGTTTGTCCCTAGGCCGGTTAGATCAGCGTGTATTGACACAGTTAGTTGCACAGACAGTGCTAGGAAAATAGACACACCTATATAAATACTGGCATTATAACGAGTTGATAGGGTTAGGGCCTGATCCAGCATCCGCTGAAGTCAATAAACAGACCCCACTGACTTCTATGGGTGTTACATTAGGTCCTTAATGTAGCTAAGGTCTCTATTTCAGTGCAAACATAATGGGAACAGCTTTTCTCAGCATAAAGAGACAATGAAAGCTGAATTGTGGGTGCAACAACCTTTACCTATCCCTTTAGGAGTCATTTTCCAGTTGTTCTATTCCAGTAAGAATTGGATTAATATAGGAGAGCTTATCCATAACTCAATGTCAGCAGTGTACAATAGGCAGCTACTGTGATAAACTCTCCAGGTACAATATGGTTAAAAATGACAAGTATGTCAAAGACCACACTTCTCCTCCTCTTACATCCCTTCTTCAGGCACACCTCTTTCATGGTGCCTACTAAAGCCTGCCTGCTACTGTATCTAGGAGAGTGACAAGCTGTCGCTGTCCCTTTTCTTGCCCCTTTTACTTGTACTAACTCTCCATTCCCCCTCACTTTCCTCTACTCGGAATTAAAGAGAGGGGCTGGAACATGGACAGAAGACCTTCAACAAAATACAATAGCTGTGATAATCATTCTTTTGCTTGAATTAGCTCCCTCCCCCAAAATGAGGTTTGTTTTTGTTTGTTAGTTGCAAGCCCTTTGGGGTAGGGACTGTGAGGCGATTTTAAGAGTAGCATGGGAATTATTTGCATAACTGGTATTTATGCTCTTGAAGATGTACCTCTGATTCTTTGTGTATTTTTCCTGCTCAGTGGGACACATTCCTTTCCCATAATGCTCCAGTAGTGTGGTAAGGGAACAAGTTATTTCATATAAGTTTTATAGGCCTCACTCTTTGCCCGTGATGAGCAGTGCCTTGAAGCAATCGTCTTACTTCTCTCTCATGAAAGCTGCCCTGAATACATCAGAGTTACACCCTGAAATATGTGAGGCAAAGAGATGATATTGGTAATTGCAGTTTTTACAGGCCCTCAGTTGATTCCTCTACGGATATGGAAAACAAGTAAAATGATACTTGTTACACTTGAGAAAGTGAGAGCTATGTAGTGGCCCACTGCTAGGTTATTCTGCTGTAAAGCCTTTGTACTGTGGCTTCAGATAGATTCCTTACTTTCAGGTGCATCTCAGTTTTTCTAGTGTTATGAAACTGCTTTGATATTCTCCTTGGAGCAGAAGGTACATGGCTTTCTCCATTTTATATTCATGCAGCAAAATAGTGTTCAAAAGGATGATGATAAATTTGCCTACAAGGAGGTCTGAAGGTGGCATGGATGGGTGTAAACAGAAAACACAAATACATTGATTTTTTTTCTAACTTACCTTTGCTTGTTAAAGTAAACCAGGATCATGACTGTAGCAGGCATTGAGTTCCCTCTCCTTTCACCCTTTCATGACATGTATCAGTTCATTATTCCTTCCCGTTCTGTTTCCTGCTGAATGATGGCACAGTGTTTGGACCTTGAAAGCTGGATCCAGCTTCTCTAAGCATACTGTTTGGTGGGGACATTTTATTCATCCAGCATTCTGCTGTAGATACCAAGCTTTTGTCCCTTTTATGTTTTGCTTAGTTTCCAGTTGTCTGAAAAGATTTCAGTTCTGGAAGTTCAATGGAATAATGCAGAACCCTGCTGACAGTACTATTTCCTGGACATACTGTGTTTTGTAGTTAGTAAATACACTGTTAAGATCTAATGCTAACTGTTACTCATGTCATGTGTAGGGGAAAATCTAACTCTGGCCCTCAGCTTCAGAAAGAGGCACACCAGAGCCATCCCAATGAAGCAGACCCGTTCCCAGCTGAGACTCCAATAGGCAGAGAACGAGGTGTGGTTCAAAGTTTATTATTCAGCTGAACAATAAAAGGAACTGCATCAGAGGGAAGCAAAGAGAAGCTAGCCTCTCTGAGCCAGAACCCCCAGTATAGGGCTACAGGTCATACATACTTTTTAATATGCAAAATATGATATACATAATGCAACAAGCTCATGCATAATACAACAGCTTACATCATGCCTAAAATCCATACATGGTATTACTACTTTTAATATGCAGGTTACATAATTAGATTATACTTAATAGGCAGCATATAGTTAGCCCGCCTCTGTCATTGTTTACAGATTATTTGGGTACTAATTATTGCTCTTGACCAATGAGAGTGGCCAAATTCCTGTGACCCCTTGGCTACCTGGCCCCCGTCAACCTGTTTACCAGATTAGGGTGATAGCTTCCCATCAGGGTCCAGACAGGAGGGATTGTTTTATAATCAACTTTTGTGGATTACCTCTTGTATCTGTAGAAACAGTCTACCTTCTTATCAGTCTAAACCCCTAGCTCTCCTGACTTATGCCTTAATAAACTTGTCTAAGCAAACACAGAGCCTCAGACACAGAACTTCCAGACCAAACTTCCTCCATCTTTAAACTTCCTTTACACATGTTTGTGTTTATTTGATTCCTTCAGATTTAAAAATGCACAGTTAAAATCTAATATTCACAATATCATATTTTAGTTCATCAGTTTTTTCCCAGTTAAACCTTTTAAGACTCTTAAGCAAAAACTAGCCACTCTCCTGAGCCATAGGACTCCAGTTATATTTTCCTCCAGTCTCCACTCCCTCTTTTCAATGCCTTTGAGGAAAGATGTACTTTGCAGCATTCAGTGAGATATTTAATATTATATTGGGTCCAATCCCACAAATACTTACAAGTAAAGTAATGTCACTATCAAATGCTATGCTATAGTCATGTGGAATTTTGCTGTCTAATATGTATCAGCAGCATCTTATCTTCACTTAAACAAGAAATTAGATCCTTTTGCACCCTCAACTGCTTTTAAAAGCTATTACTACCAAATCCGTATATTGTAATATGAAGTCTCTCCCCCTGCAAAACATATGCCTTTTTAAAAACAAGGAAAACATTGTGAATTACTAGAAAATGAATTTGCAAACTGTTGGCAAATAGAATCCTAGGAATAATCCTGAAGAAATAAGAAGCAGGGGCGATAGGCTGCCGTAAAATATACTTGGCTGATGAATGCAGTCAAAAAAACTTGTAAAAGAATGAAAATAAATGTACTCTTGAGAATTCTACTGTCATGATGTCAACCCTTAGGAAGCCAGAAAAGGGGTCTTCCTGCTAGTATCTGAAATTGTATCAATGTTGTGTTTGTTACATATGGAAGTGTTAATCTAAAAGGTAGCATAATGGTTCCTCATGCAGAGCACAAATACAAGCTGTTTGTTCCACACATAAAACAAGAGGTTAAATTGCTTTCCCATTGTTAAAATGGAATTATTTTTAAAAGGTGCATTGATGGGGTTTTAGCCTTGCCTGGGGCCTGCTTGCTGTTGTAGCCGCTTGTCTTATGCATAATTAATTCCAGGGAAGGCACACAAATGATGGCAGCTCTATTGTTCTTTTTACTGTAATCACATTTAGAGGAAGATTATTATTCCCATGAAACCGGTGGCTGATTTTAGTTAAAGAAACAAAAGGTTTATGAAGAGCCTGTCACACTTTTTAAAAAATCCTTCCCTTAGAATCTGACTTCATCAGTGTCTCAAAATCTTTAGACCTTAGTGGGTAGACTGGTTTTGTCCCATTTTTGCAGCATAAATGACTCTTGACATTTTCACTTTTTTAAAATGTCAGCACAACTGTATCGTAAAAACCCAGCTTCTTCTTAACTTAGAGGAATTTCTATGGCAGTGATACGAGGAGGGCGGTAGTGATAGTTCAGTTATGTACTAGACCTGTTTATTTCTAAGTAGTTCCTGTGAGCATGAAAACTTGTAGCCTCTCCTGTTGTAGTGTCAGCTTATCCAAAAGTGCTAAGTAAGTCCTTACACAGTCAAAGCCATTTGATGGAAAAAGTACCTAACCCCAGACATAGTCTGAGTACTGAATGCATTCAGCTGCTGTTTCATGAGCATCATCTTTTCTTCATTAGTCTTTTGATTGTGCGTTACTAACTATGCCAATAGTAAAATTCCTAACGGAGTGTATAAACAGGCTTAGTCTTGGACTATTCTGTAATCCATTCTGGATCACTGACGTTTCACGTATCCTAAAACCAGTTACTGGCTGATGTCTTTCTTTTGTATGAAATTTAAACTGCTAATCAAAACATCTTGCTGCAAAGTGCATGTGTTTCATTGAGGCAGATTTCCTTCTCTTTCCTGTAAAGCTGTTGTGACGTTCATCATACGATGGGTGACAGCTCTCTGAAACAAAAATCCTTGTGGCAGATCAAATAATAAGTGATTAAGTATTTTCACCAGAATAACAGTGCCTGGGGAATGAAGTAACAATGCTGACTCTGCCATTTGCCTTATGAGAAGAGGTTGAAGGAGTTGGACATGTTCGGTCTAGAGAAGAAAAGGCTGTTCGATGATTATTTATAATAAACTTATATATTTAAAACAGGATGGCGATTAACTGTTCCCTAAATGCACCAAAGTTGGGACAAGAAGTA
Source organism: Podocnemis expansa (assembly GCA_007922195.1). Taxonomy (NCBI): domain Eukaryota; kingdom Metazoa; phylum Chordata; order Testudines; family Podocnemididae; genus Podocnemis; species Podocnemis expansa. Next base: position 12,346,438 of record ML681991.1, on the reverse strand, counting down.
ATTGAAATGGGTTGCAGCAATGCAAATTTAGGTTGGCTATTAGGAAGAACTTTCTAACTGTAATGGTAGTTAAGCACAGGAAGTTGCTTTGGGAAGTTGTGGAATGCCTGTCATTGATACGAGCATCTTAGACAAATGTTTGTCAGGGATGGTCTCAGTATGGAGGGTGAGACTAGATGACCTCATAAGATCCCTTTGATCTCTGCATTTCTATCGTTTAATTAGTGCATTTATATCCCCTTCGTAATGTGGATGATCAGCCTCCTGGTTTATGCAATTTAACTCTTTCTAAATATCAATTATTAACATTTATTAAATTATTCCTATTCCTGCGTATACATGGAGAAGGAGAGGAAAGCGTCTTATGCTGTGGCACTTTTGGGAAGTGTGAGAGTGAAAGATAGTTACTGCCAAAAGGTGGGCCCAAAGATATTTCAAGGGCCAGTCAGCTTATAGGAATCAGAAGGGCAGTGGTTTCTGAATCAGGAAGGAGCTACCACATACATCCTGTGTTTTGAATGGAGTAAGATTTCTTTACAGTTATGGAAGCCTGATAGAATAAAACAGTACCCAGGATGGTTTGATCTTGCTATGAAGAAGAACTACAGTTTTTCCCTAAGTGTGATCACTACAGCTTTGATGAGATCAAGAATCTGATTAATATGTGACTGGGTCACAGCATAACATAGTTGTATTAGGTGGTAATCAGGTCTTGCCTAATGATAGTCATTTAGGGCAGGCAATATAAATGTCTAGAGAACATATCTAAAGAGTGAGAAATGTACATGTGTGTGGAAGAGTGATTTCCAAATGTTTTGCTAAGGAGACTCACCAAGTACATTTTATCTTTTCTTTTCTTTTTTATTTTTCTACCCCACCAATATGTACGTGCCCCCTCTGCCCCAGCACAACATCCCTAATCCTAGTCTGGTGCAGAGGGCAGGAGCTCAAGTATGATTTTTTCAGGCCCAGTACAAACTTGTAACATGGGCCCCCTCCCACATACATGGTAATGGGGATTGCAGCCTGGGCCAGGCTCCTGAGGGCCTCTGGGCACTGATACACTGTACCCTTCCCCACTGCCCTGCTAGAGGGGGCCCCTCCATGTGGGGCAATTGGAGAGCAAACCTGCCCTGCACTGAACCTTCAGTAACAGCTTCTGTCTCACAAGACAGGACTGGTTCCCTGCTCCATATGTTATGACTGGTTCACGGGTCACAGCATCACTCAGATTAGCCTGGTCACAACCTGCTCTCCAAACCAGCTGGAGTCTGCTTCACACCGGGCCAGGAGAAGTGCATATTTGCTTAAGCCAGGGCCTTGTGTTGGGTTAATTTGGTGCTGGATGTGGAACTCCAGCTAGAAATTTCCAGTAACCAACTGATGGGTCGGGACCCAACATTTGGGAGACACTGGTAACTATGATGAATATGCTGACAACTGCAATTTTGGTGTTTCCAGTGTGGACAAGGCCTTGGGGAGTTTTGTTTAGAGAAAGTTTATTTCCTAAATTCTAGTAACCCACTACTCTCTTATCAGGAGCCAGCAGAGAAGAAATAACAGAACACTGGGACTGGTTGGAACGCAATGTTATGAAGACCTTATCTGTGTTTGATTCAAATGAAGACGTTACCAGCTTTGTACAGGGAAAGATAAGAGTAAGTAGTATGTAGATGGTATAACAGAGGAAAGCTGTGATTTTTCACTCTTCAGAAATCTATAGTGTCCCCTTTTTTAAGGACATTGGGGCCGATGTGGTGCAAAGTAATGCTTTTTATTCAGTAACATATATTGTAGATGGGCGGAATCAGTGAAATGGGATGGCGCTATTTCACTTCATGGATAAGCAAAATTGATAGAGCCAAATTCTGTTTTTGCCAGTAAACAAAATGCATCTGTTGCTTTCAAGTAACTGTTTAAACTTGAGGGCATTTCCTTATCTGGAATGCTGTCAGAATTACACAGGGTATGGCCTGTGCCCTGTCCCTTGGAGGTATCCCATTAGTATTTCACGTACTAAGGACCAATACAGTTCCACATGGTCCGGTCCTTGGCCTCCAAGACTGGGCTTTTGGCACCTTTGATCCCTGTTTCTCTCCATGGCTCTGCAGTGAATCCAACCAGGGCAGGAGGCTTGTACGGTAGCTCTTCAGGGCGCAATGCTCTCAGGGAGTGTTTATGGCAATACAAGCAGCCTCCTCAAAACAAGGTCATGCTTTGTAGTCACCTGCTGCAGAAGCTGAAAGTCCTTTGCTTATCACAGAAAAACAGACTTTATGCCATGGTCCATCTTGGCAAAGCTGGTGTCATCAGCAACACTATGATGGGCGCCATGCTTGGCTCTGTGCCCTGTTGCCCTGAGTCCCTCTGAAAATGCAGCTCTTAATTCCAGTTCCATTCATATATCCTGCCTGCCGGGGTGTCCTGCTGCTGGGAATTGATTATTTAGTCATTGGAGAGCCTCTTTGTCCTGTGTGATCCTCTGATAATAGTTCCAAAGGGGAGCCGTGTTAGTCTAGTTCAGCTAAACAAGCAAGGGGACTGGTTACACTTTCAAAGACTAACATTTATTTATTGCATGACCTTTTGTGAGAGAAAAACCCACTTCATATCAGGCTCAAAGATGGGGAATTTACAGAATGGGAGGAAAATAAATGCTGATGTCTTAACCACAGTCACAAAGGAAGTCTGCGGAAAATTCTGAAATAAATATAGGCCTCTGGACTCCCAGGGCTCGTCTGCACTTTAAACTTACAGTGGCACAGCTGTGGCGGGACAGCCGTGCAAACAAGGAGTCCTGTGCCGCATTCAAAGGCCAGCTGCACTGTTGCAGTGTGTGTGTTGCTGCATTTTGTTGATGCGCTAACACAACCAAACTGACTGACTGAGAGGCAGCAGCTGTATCATTGGGAGAGTGCCTCTCCCCTACATGGTGCTGCCTTCACAAGTGCTTGTGCTGGGAAAACTTACGTTGTTCATGGGCTGGTTTTTTCACACCCCTGGATGATGAAAGCTTTACTGGTATATGTGCTCCAGACTTGTAGACAAGGCCTTGGTGCTGTATTTTGACCACAAGGCCATTTTTTTCCCCTCTTGAAATACCTTTCCAGCACAAAATTTGTTGCATAGCTTATTAACACACACATTTCCTGAGTTTTTTATCTGATTTGTTTCTAGGGCTTGATTGCTGAAGAAGGGAAAGGTTCTTTCATAAAAGAAGATGATCCTGAGAAGTTCCGTGAAGCTATTCTGAAGTTTGAAAAGTGTTTTGGCTTAGCAGAGCAGGAGAAGTTGGTGACCTATTACTCATGCAGTTACTGGAGAGGGCGAATGCCCTGTCAAGGATGGCTATATCTTAGTACCAACTTTCTAAGCTTTTACTCATTTTTGTTGGGAGCAGAAAGTAAGTTGGCACCATCACCATTTTGTTTCATATTTTCCTAATGGGAAGTAGTATTTCATGGCCTTAATCCTCTGAGAATGAAGGTTAGTTATTTTGCAGCATAAACATCAAATTAAAATAGTGTAGGGAAAAATTAACAAGAATTTATGATCAATATGAATATATTATTGAGAATTATTTTGTTTGCATGGGCATGTGTAACCCACTACTCAGTGTGTTACTTTTCTTCCTCTGTCATGGTTGCACAGAGGATAATGGTCTAATAATACAGCTCTCAGCTATATAGCCTTGGTCTTTAACTCAAGGTGTAGCAGTTCATGTTGTTGGCTCTGGAGAGTCCTAATTCAATTCCTGTCACTTGTGCAAATTTAAAACAAAAGTAATCTTCCCAAATAGAAGCATTTTACATTGCTGATATTTACACACAGTTTCCAGTCTGTACAGTCATTTTTATTGCTTACGAGAAAGTACGCATGTGTGTGAGCAGTAATTTTGTGTGACTGAAAGCTAGAAAGTATGAAAAAAGTTGCATAGACTTATAAGCGTTTTTATGTTTTCCAGCCAGTATGTGCAAGCATTACTCATTATTGCTAACAGGAGGCATTTCATGGCATCAGAAAGACACAGGCCCCTAGATATAAAGGGTCTGTGTGCTTTAAGAAGCTTTTTAAAACATGTATTGTTAAAACGGAGTGACCTGTAGGATATTATAGAGTTAGCCATTTGAAGTTTCACATTGGAATAAAGAACAGAAAGTGTTATTTAGTGCTTGATGCATTTACACCATGAACTTCTAGCTGGCAAGCTCTCCGAAGAGTAACTCTGAAGATAGCCTTTGATGTTCTTGTACTTGTGGAATAGCAGTAGTTTGTGCTTCTGTACACTTAGTTTTGCAAGAGCACGGATGTCTGAGGGCTCAGCATTATAAGGAACTGTGAACCCTCAATTCCTAATGTAGTCAGTGGTAGTTAAGTGTATTCAGTATGTCTAAGGAGGAGGTCACTGCCTTTTAGGATTGGGCAATAAAAGGGGGAAATCAAGTACATGGGAGAACATTATGGAACCCTTACTCATGTTATAAATAGTATCTTACCCCACAAGCAATTCTACTTAAGTCAAGAGGGTAGATGTTGGGTAATGTGGTACTCTGTGTAAGAGAGGATTTTTACAGTCTGGCCCTTATTGAAATACACTGAAGTTTTTCTTTTTCTCAGAAACTTAAAACACAATAAAGGCTGCTCAGGGGCTTAGTATAATGCTTTCAGCCATACTGGACCTTCCTACTCAATAATGATTTAAGTGTGCTGTTTAATTAAATTTCATCAGAGCTGTCCACTGCTTGTTCCCTTAGTATTAAGGACAAAGCGTAAGTGGCTAATGAACAGTGAGAAGTTACTCACACCTGCTTATACTCGTATTTTCAGTAAAACTCGTTATCTCCTGGGATGAAATCTCAAAACTTGAAAAGACCTCCAATGTGATCCTGACAGAGAGTATTCATGTGTGCTCCCGTGGGGAGGATCACTACTTTTCCATGTTTTTGCACATTAATGAAACGTTCCTTCTTATGGAGCAGCTGGCAAACTATGCTGTAAGGAGACTTTTTGACAAGGAGACATTTGAAAGTGACCCAGTCCTCCACGATCCTCTGCAAATCACCAAGAGGTAATTGTGTTAGGTATACAATGTCTGCTGTGTGCTTTGTATAGTAGGGTTCCAGACACAGTCCTTTTCTGAAGGCGCTTAAGGTAACACCTTTGTTGGCATGTGTGTTTCATTCAAGTGACCTGTTGGATGTTTGGAATGAAGTAATGGAGGGTATTACAGTTTACTGTTAGTTGTCAGAAGAAATCACATGTCAGATATAAGGAATAATACCACTTTTATTTGCAAATATTATTGTGGATGTCTTGTGTTCACAAGTTCCAAAGGGGTAACCATGTTAGTCTAGTTCAGCAAAACAAACAAGGAGTCCTGTGGTACTTAATGACTAGCACATTGATTTACCTATAAATAAATTAGTTGGTCTTTAAGTGTCACAGAACTCATTGTTTATCATGTTCACAAATTCTTCATGGCTAATGAGATTAACAAAAACACCATTCAAAATAAGCAGCAAGGCAGGCACAAATTGAACAAATCCATGTCCAGGGTTCCTCTTTTAAGACAAAAATGAACCCAATGTAACACTTACTCAAACAGGGGGGTTGGTTGCCTTCATTATAAACTGTAGAAGAGTTCTCTTAACCTGATCTTGTTCTCTTTTGTCACATTTAATACAGGATTAAGCCTGGAGAGTCAGATTTTGATCTCAGGCATGTAAGTGTAAATCTGGAGTATTTGTGCCAAAGCCAAAGGAATTACTCTGGCAGCTGTAGCTAAGGTCATAATCTAGCCCCAGATGTGCCTTACTTTAAATAGCATATTTGAACCTTTTTCATTTAAGAGGTAAAGCTTAGTTTTTTGTGTACTTTAATGAGTACCTTTGAATGAGTACATCTGCACTATGTGTTTAAGTCGACTTAAGGGTCCTTAAGCCAACTTAAGCAGAGCCCTGTCTGCACTGCAAGGCAATAAAGTCGACTTTATAAGGTCCATTTATAACGTCTACTTTACCGTTAAGTTGACTTTATTAAGTCGACTTAAGGCAATGTGGACTCACTAAGTCGACTTAATAAAGTCGACTTAGTGCAGTGGGGCCATTAAGTCAACTTTATAAAGTCGAATTAAGCCAGGACACCCATTTAAAGTTGACTTTATAAAGTCGACTTAATGTAGTGTGGACTCACTAAGTTGACTTTAAGTAGACTTTATTAAGTCAACTTAATAAAGTTGACTTAGCTTTTACAATGTAGGCATAGTCAATCATTAAAGCTAACGAGTTGGCTTCCAGGGCCCAAATTTATAAAGTCCTTTCTCAATGTATAGGCCAAGAATTTAAATCTGTATGCTTTATTTTTTTACACAGAACACATTGGAACAGAAAGAAGAAATGCAGGAAGCCTTATTTAATACTGTAATTTAACCAAAGTTGTTTAATCATAACAGGCTTTTTTATTTGTTTATAAAGTGAAAACCATCTAATGCATTAATGTAGAAAAAGGGAGGGGAACCTTTTTGCTTTATTCTCTGCTATAAAGGGATTTCATGAGTGGGTTTATAGCTTTAGGTTTACGTTTGTTTACGTCCCATATAAATCAGACCTCTAAAGAGGTTACATTCTCCACATAATAATTGTATTTGTGGGTTTTGAAGTATTTTGTGAAAAAGATGACAGTAAAAATTTATTTTTTTAAAAGAATGTAATGTCTGAGCATCAAGGGGGGGATAGAAGCAAAGAAATAATGCTATGATGGCACTGAAGAGTGGTGTGCTGACAAAGGAATGCAAACAGGGGAAGGGCAACAAACCACTTTCCCAGCCTATCATAATTGGATAACATGCTAGGGCAAAATATCACTGGCAGTGGGTGATATAAGTAACCATGTGTTGAGGACTGTTGCTTACTATTAAATTGATTTGGGTGACACAAAACGTGAAGGTAGGAGACAATGTGTCTTCTGGACCAGTGCAGGCTCTTAGGTGTGGTTTCAAGATCCACAGCTTTTCGTGGAGGGATTTCCAGTACATCTCACTTGTTCCCCCCCCCCCCATTCAATTCTCTTCCCGCTGTTTATTACCGCTTATGCCCTGAGTAACAGCCCCACCTCTTTAGCTGTTTGTTATACCATACATCATACTTGTTTTAGTTGATGATTGGCGTTTGTTTGTTTGATAGGAATGCTGAAGATAGATGTTGCTTTTTCTACCATAATACTGTTTTACTGTGTTTATGTATGAATAGAATCATTTTCTGAAGAATTACCCTGTGGCAGACATATCTTATACACATCCCCTCCAAGATTACATTTCCAGCTGATCAGCTCCGCATCCAGCCAAAAGTAGTTTGGATTCCAATGGTTTATTTTAATGGGTCGGAAAGCAAGGGCAGATTAGGCTATTAGAAAGTGATGACTTTTCACCTAATTTATGCAACAAGCCATTTGTCTTCAGCAAGGTGCTTAAAATCATGTGCTTAACTTTAAGAAAATTCTTAAATCAGGTTGACTTTAATGAAACTTGAGCACTTCTTTAAAGCAAATACTTAAGTTCTTTGCTGGATAAGGAAATAGTTAGCTAAACTGGTGTGCAAGCAGGGTCTGATTTTTTTGCAATGTGCTGAGCACTTCCCTTGGAAATTGATTATGTTCAGAACCTCACTAAGTGCCTTCCAGGACTGAGCTTGTAATGTATTTGAGAACATGGCATATAACATTTTTATAGAATCCTCTCCAAACACAATTTAATATGTATGAAGTGATATTAAATTAACTTGATTTCCCTCCTTCTCCCTTTTTTGTCCGTTAGAGGCCTGGAGAACCGAGCCCACAGTGAACAGTTTAGTGCATTCTTCAGACTACCCAAAGAAGAGACCCTGAGGGAAGTGCATGAATGCTTCTTATGGGTACCATTCAGCCACTTCAACACACTGGGGAAAATGTGCATTTCAGAGAACTACATCTGCTTTGCTAGCCAGGATGGCAGCCTGTGCAGCGTAATCATTCCGTTCCGAGAGGTATTGCAATCTGCAGTCAAATTTAATGTTTTACCATTCGCCTAGATTAAAGAAACTATGGCAATTTACTTTTCTCTTAGTCAAGTTTCTCATAAAAAAAATTGAATCTGTTTTTATTCAGTTAGTATGGTATCATTTTTTTCCTGGTGCCAGATGGATTAAACTACATCCCACGGCACACAGAACTCATTTCATTTTTCAGCTCAAAGACTACCTTCTAGTCTGTCCCTTTCTTATCCTCTTCTTTCAAGGTAAGCAGGGGATCTTCAGTGTCCATCTTGCACAAGTCTCATAACTAGTAATTAAACTGGGAGTCTGTCTGTGTATCCTCAGGCCTATTGTCAAAAGCAAAGAATTGGAGGGCACAGATGTTATGGAGGGGTTGGTTATGGACTGTGCAGGTCATGTAATTGAATCTGACAGCCGTGGACACCATTCAGAGGCGTATGTGAAAGGAGCTTGGGTAGTGCTTAGAAGTCAGATGTCAATCCACCATTACAACTGGCAGCCTTACCAGGCAGGCTAAGGATTATCAAGTAATAGAGGCCCTGTTACAGTCTTGCTTTGGATGATCCTAGGACAGATGTGAAACTCAGTTGTGGAGCATTCGTCTGTCTGTCCATTCTGCATGTGTTTTGAGCTCATCTCAGTCTTTAATGTCAGCCTCTGACTAACCCCAAACACATTTTTGAAATAGATACCCTGGAAATGACCAAGACATAGACTCATACTTGTGTATGCTCTTCATTCATGCTGTGTGCCATACACACGTGCTGCTCAGTAGACATGCTGGGGCAGATCATTATTGACTAGTGCAAATTGTCATGGATCTGTTGAAATCAAAGAGCTATGTCAGATTACGCCAGCCGAGAGTGTGCCCTGCTGGGTTCTTTTAATGTATGCATTATTATACAGTACTCGATGAGTAGCTGCTTCGCTTGAACCAAGTGTTTTTGAAAGTATTAAAAGCCATAGTGTACCTAGGTCCAAACTGATTTCTTGTGTAACTCAGTTGGTGTCTGTGGGCTTATAACAGTAATATATTGGCATGCTCAGTTTAGATTTGTGGTTTCTTTTCCTATCAACGGTCTTGCAAACAACAGGGCTTTTTGCAAATTGTAATAACAGAGCACAGCAGGTTGAAATTAAAGGAGCTGATTTCTTAACTCCAGATTCTCTGTTAGAAGCATTAGGTAGGCCCCTAATTCTGTTTTAAAGCATTGTAGAGTTGTTTCATGTCAGTTGGTTGTCATCCTTTTATGATCAAAAATCAGTGGCAACTGGAGCCAGCCTAGTAATTCATAATCATGTTACTAAGTTATTATTTCCCCCAAAGCAATACATAATTAAAATGAGTTTACCACTGTAACTCAAAGCTAGCCCATCATTGCAATTGAGATCAGCTCAGATGTCATTTCCTGTGACAGATGCATCTAGGAGGGTATTCTCAGTGGAGGATCCTTCCCATTAATTTTGCTTCACCTGATTACTTGCAAGAGCCAGAATCTTTCTGTCTTTCAGATCACTATGTAAGATGCACCAGTTTCAGCAGGCACATAAGGCTAGCTTTTGGAAAGAGCTCAGCAGTAATATGGTGTTTTTCCTAAAATAATCTGTCTCATAATGAAGTTTGGGTTTTAAAGGGATAATATGTCAGCTGGTTATCTTGTACCAGAAGAGCAGCTGATCATTTTATCTAGTGATAGTGAATTAGCATTGTTTGAGGTATTAATTCTGCTTTTATAATGGTCCAATGTGCTCGATGCTGTTCACAGATATCTGTTTGTATGTGCATGCTGTCATAGTTAACCAGGCTAATTGCACTGCTGTCTCTTTCTGGGGTCTCACTGAGTGTATGCCCAGAGCAGGGCTTGACAAAACCCAAGCACCAGGCTGCAGTGATGACCAGGGTTTGTAGCCTGGCTCCACGCTCTCCTAGGAGAAATGCTGTGGAGGGGCACCCTCTGGTGACCAAAAACAAAACTGCAGGTGTCTAGCTGGGAGCCAGTTTTGTTGAGCTCTGCCCACCAGGCTGGAATTCTGCAGTTTTCCCACTCTTTGATCAAGACCTGGGTACAGTCCTCTGGGTATCAACTGTGACTGCTTCAGTAGGTCCAAATAGGAGTGGATTCCCTTTGGGAGCCTGTGACATCAGCTGATTAAGTGACTTAGAAATAGTTTATCCAAAACAAAGCATTATTTATTCTTTCATCCAAAAATACAAAGCGCATAGAGCCAAGTTATAAAAAAGAGTCCTACGTACATATTTTCTTTCTTAAGCTTAACCTCTGTATCTGTGGGTGCAGCTTATTTCCCATCTCTAAGGGTATGTCTGTACTGACAGCGGCAAAATCACCACTGTCAGCACCGTCTTCTTGGCACTGTTCAGCAGTAAGTATGAACTCACTGCTGTGCTCCAGAAATTGCTTCAGCAGCTCCAGCCCTGGAACTGGAGTTGCTGAAAGCTGACCGCAAGGCATTTGCGGTCGGCTTCCCCTAGTATGTCTTGGTGGCTTAGAAGGTCATCGGTAGATACGCAAGGTATTTTATGGACCTTGCATATCTGCCTTTGACTTCCTCCGCAAAGCTCTATAAGCATAGACTAGGGTTTAGTCAGAAGAAGCAGCCCGCCTCAGTACTCTCTGTCTCTGAGTGAGTCTCTGAGCCAATGTACTCTCTGTCTCTGAGTGAGTTTTCCCAACCTGGCAACTTTTTCACGGACATCTCTTGGGGAGCCTCCCTTCAGTTTCTGTAGTGTAGCCTATATATAGGAGTTTAATGTATATCCTTTGATCTTAGGCTCAGCCTAGGGAAGAGTAAAACCCCCTACCCAGGGTGGCATCAGCTGGGTAACTTCTTCCCCAGTTTATGTCCTAGCCTTTATTAGCTTAACTCCTTTTGAAGCTGTTTTCCTAAGGTGCCTTATCTGTGTCCTTGTTTTACCTTTTTCTGCGCTGTTCTTTAACAACCTCTTTTCAGCCTCCTCCAATTCCATTCTGTGCACTCAGGCAGGGAGCTGTGCAAAATCAAATAGCAAATCCAAGTTACACTTAATATTTATAAGGGTAATGCAGACAGCTTCCAGTACGTCACATGTGCATTCTCAGTAGCATTCTTTTTTTGCAAGCCAAGCTGACAAAATTGGGTAACAAGATGAAATTACTAATTCACGTGTCCTTGCCTCTTCAGGTTGTAGCAGTAGAGAAGTCTGATCCAGCTAATAAAGGAGTCAGCATCAGTACCAGAGGAAAAAGAGCTTTTCGTTTCACTGAAGTTAAAGATTTTGAACACCTGGTAACAAAACTCAGGCTCAGATGTGGTGCAGCTTCAAATCTTCAGCAGGTCCACATTGCAGCTTCGGAGGTAACAGCACTAACCGCTGTTCTTTGTTAATTGTTTAGAGGAAGAGCGTTGCAGTGACTGCATAGTCTTTTCTTGCCGGAAGGCTATCTATTGCCCTCAGTTTTGTTATATAATTTACAGTAGCACTATATGGCACCAATTAAAAGACAAGGATTTAAATCAGAGGTGAGCCTGAATCAAGATTCCATGTTGGAGTCTCTCCAGCCTTCAGAGGGATTGAAATCTGACATGGATCTCCGTTGCATATATTGGGCTCAATTCCAGTTGAAGTATCTTTTCGAGGTGCTCACTTTCTAACCTGCAGCTGAGTGGAATACTGAGGGGCTCTAAGAAAGTTACGTTTGCCTATAACATTCTTTCTACACCTAATGTTCTGTTATTTTCCTTTGACAGCTGGTCTCTATGTGGATTTCATACGTAGATACGTTGGAATCCAGGTAGGGACCATGCATCTCAAAGAACCTCCAGTTACAGTAAACAAGCAAGGAGTCCTGTGGCACTTTTAAAGACTAACACATTTCTTTATTGTGTGAGCTTTCATTGGAGACAATCCTGGTCTGTCAGATGCTTTGTAGATGGGGAATTTCACTAGTGGTGTTAAGAAATTTCCTTACAGTTCAGGTGGGCCTCTCTCTCTGCTGCACCTGGCTTTGAGCAATTTATAATATCAACATCTAGAAGAATACAATCAGTTGGAGTAACCTGTGAAATAGACTCTGAGGTCAAAAGGGACCAGTATGATCATCTAGTCTGACCTCCTGCACAATACAGGCCTCAAAACCTCACCCACCCACTCCAGCAGTAAACCTCTCACCTGTGACTGAGTTTTTTTTTAAGTCCCTAAATCATGGTTTAAGGACTTTAAGATGCAGAGAATTTACCAGCAGGTGAACCATGCCCCATGGTACAGAGGAAGGTGAAAAATCCCCAAAGCCCTAGTCGGTCAGCCCTGGGGGAAAATTTCTTCCTGACCCCAAATATGGTGATCAGTTAAACTGTGAGTATGAGGGCAAATCTCACCAGCTGGTCACACAAGAAAGATTTATCTGTAATAACTCAGAATCCACCCTGTCTATTACCCTCCCTTCTTAGGCCCCTTGCATACCCACCTCCAGAAGTCAAAGATCAGCCAGTTTCCAAAGTAGGCAGTCTCATCATACCGTCTCCTCCATAAACTTATCAAGCTCAGTTTTGAAGACAGTTTTTTGCCCCCACAGCTCCCCTTGGAAGGCTATTCCAGATGTTTACTCCTCTGATAGTTAGAAACACACATCTAATTTCAAGTCTAAACTTAGTGCATAGTTCATATCCGTTTGTTTTTGTGTCCACCTTGGTGGTGTATTCAGATAATACCTCTCCCTCCCTGATATTTATCCCTCTGATGTGTTTATTGAGAGCAATCACATAAATAGTGCCTGTGAGCCTCTCTACTGTGTACTCTGGCTCAGCACAGAAAAACTTTGAATGATGCATAACCAATGATGAGATCATTTTTCTTGCAGGACTTTTTAAGCATCTCTGACAGCTGTTGTCAATGCGTTCTGCAGGTTGCCACTACTTCTGACTCTGACAATCTGGTGGAAGATTATGAAGGACAGTTAACAGGTCAGAAGGGCAGCAGCAAAACAGTTAGCACCGAAGCTCTAATGACAGTATTCCACCCTCAGGATGCTGACAATCTTGATTCTAAAATGGTAAGAGAAAAACCTTTTTGAATCTCAAAGGATTCAAGCAAAATGGAAACTTACTGAAAGCTGCTGATATCTTTTATGTTTTTGGTAATTTTCTCTTTTCTGCCTACTCTGTATTTGATCCCTCATTTCCACTGGGGCCTTATGTATTGCTGCATTTAATTTTCTGCTCATCTTGTTTAATAATGATATGCCTTATCTTCCCACAGCAAAATTCTTTCTGCTCCTCATTCCCTCAGGGAGGAGCTGACTGCTTTGTGACAGTGAGCAAGTACCTAATTTCACATTCATTTAAACTGTCAAGATTTAAAATCACTAGAAATGGTTTGAGAACAAGCAAAATTGTGATCCAAACATCAGCTTCATTTGCTTATTTCATTTCATTCTTCTACACTTCTTGGTAACAACATTATGATCTGGAGAAATGTTTCTCACAGTTCAGTGTATCATTTTGTTAAAGCTGAAACAAAGTGGGTTTGTAGGAGACCTGCTCTCTTTTTTATTATTAACTTCTGTATAAAATACGAAAAAGGCCCAAAAGATTTCATATTACAAGTAATCTTTTCTTTCCATATAAGAAATCCAGCTTTTAAAAACAGTGAAACACAGTGAATGGTTTGAGACTCAGTGGATTACAACGTTGTAGCCAAGATCCAAAGGGGTAAGCCGCGTTAGTCTAGTTGTAGGAGATGATGACAAAACCTGAATAGTTGAGAGGGAAAGGGGTTTTTAGTCAGTCAGTTTAAAGCGGGTTTTTTGTATTTTCACTTGTAAAACCATAATATCTAATAAAGGAAGAAAGAATGTCTTTGTTAAAGGTTCAGCATCCCTGATTCCTCAGTTACTCTTGATTCACTGCCCATTGAACCCAATGGAATTGCTTCCGTTGGCTTTGGTTGTTGGATGTGCCCTTTACTGGGTAAGAGAGCTCACAATCCAAGCAAGACCAGATATGGCATTTCTGATATTTGAAAGAAAAAGCTTCTTGGCTGGGGAATATGGGGAACCCAAACTCTTCAGTCCCTGTTCTATAGATCATAAACCAAAAAGATCCCAACTCATTCAGTTGGCCTTTTAGAGATCACTTTTAAGTGCTTTAAAGGGGCAAATTCTCAATGCTGCACACATTTTCCTCAGAGCATGGGAACAGCTCACGTACTGGATTACCTAGTCATTTGTTGTTCTGCCCTTCTTTATGTTTTAGCTGCTAGATTAATGGAGGTCATTAGTAGAGGGCAAGTCTTGTGCTTTAAAGGACACTATTAAGTGCTCCTTCTTTACTCCATACACAGGCAAAACACTCAACGCTTCAGTTCTGCTTGAGTAAGGAAGTGATGCTGCCAACTCCCACTCATATAAAAAGACTTTACTAACTTGACTGGTCCCACTGAGGTTCAGCTTGATTTCAGGAGAAATGTCTTCTTGTGTTTTGACAGAAGTAGCCAGTGTACCAAATTGCTCTCTCTAGTTGTGGAACAGATAAATATTTGATCCAGTTTATACTCTGAATGGAGCTAAACATTTTCAGCCATCAGTTCAGTTCTTTAAACTAGCCCAGATTTTCTACCTCCTTGGTATTTTCTTGTTGTCAGCTCAGCTTTAGTACTGGTAACTTGGAACTGTTCTATGGAGCAGCTCATTACTGAAAAGCACAGTTTATTAGGAGAAAAAGCCGTAGGCCTGAGAACAGGAAGAATTGAGAAACCACAGCCTGAGAAAAAATGGTGTCTAAATTGCACTTCTTCTGTGCTTTCCAGCTCCCATGCACATGCTGTTCCAGATCTGTCAAACTAGGATAACACAACAAAGGGTGATAAATAGGAAAAACAAAACAACCTGTTTTATCTACGTAAGAGTTCAGTATGATTATTATGGTAAGCAAGAAACGGCTTGTGTTATTCTAAAAGCAAATGATTTAAGCAAATAGGCTGTGATTTAGAAAAGAAAGCAAGCAAGTGCCTAAATTCAGCCCATATTAATAGATTCAGTGAGTCTGCTGATACGCTAAGTACTACTCAGCATCAGGTCCCCAAAACACCTTCCACAGTTTAAGATTGTAATTGTGTAATGAAGGAGGCTCATTACACACAAAAGAGGTTAATATTGGAAGAAACTGCTTGCCCATGATCAATCTGCATCCTACTTCCACTTCCTCGTTCCTGTCTTCCTCCCAGTTTTTCTTGTTCTAATCCTTTCTGTTATTCCCTCATTCGATTTCCTATTTTCCTCATCCTTTCTCTACCCCAAAAGATAAGTCTCTTTTCACTGAATTGTTCCACCTTCAAGAGTTTCTAGTTTTTCTGTGAGATCTAATAAAATAATAGTGTGATATGGTCTACTGTTAGCCTAAGATAAAATGACTTCTTATGTAGTGAGACACATGAGTGAGAAATGGAAAATTGCAATAGAATTTTAGAGGGAGCTCTGCTGAGCATCTCACTTTTTGAACACAGCGATCACTGCCTTGTATTAAATATTAAATTCTCTTATCTTCCCTGGTTGGTGTGAAAACACATTGGTACTGCACATAACTTGTCTGGAAGACTTCTTTGTAGCATAGTTTAGCTCAGGGGTCTAGAACCTGCAGCTCTGGAGCCACATGCAGCTCTTTGAGTGAACCCTTGTGGCTGCAGGCCCACACTTGCCACCATGGAGCCCTGGAGGGGGCCCACACCTGGCTTAAGGCTCTTCCTGCCCCACGTGTGGGGGGACTCTACTGGTGGTGCATGCCAGGCTCTGGGCTCCTCCCTGTGAGGGTATCTGCTCCTGGTTCCAGGCTCTCCACCACCAGGGGACCTTGTGGCAGGCACCCTGTCCCAGTTCCCAGCTTCCCCCACCAGGAGACTAGGCTCATTGGCCCTCAAAACACTTGGTCATTGAAGGAATTTTTAAAAATGGCTTTTCTTCTGGGTTGCCAAACCCTGGTTTAGCTCATGCTGACATTTTTTCCTCTTAGCAAACTCTCCAGCCCTCAGTTCAGGCTTCCTTTTTATTGTCAGTCTCTTCACACAGGGAAAACTATCCCCAAGGCAAATTTTCCTTGGGCACTTTGCTGCCAAAGGCTTTTGCACAATCACTCAAGTAAGTGGTGGATATAAAATGAAGATAAAGTTAACAAATTATGGCAGCTTCTTATTTTACTAGTAAATTAGTTACTTACAAGGCTTAGTCTCCACTGCAGGTTGGGCTGTATTTTGTTCCTGCTCAAAATGCTTGTTCTTAAAATCCAGCATGTTTGATCATCTTTACTATGTTAGCAGCAGTCTCCTATATGAAAGGTGTCTGGCTGCAGTGTGATTACCCCTGAAATAATATGAAAAGTCCTGTCTTGCTCTCATTGTAGTTTGACTTTGATTTCAACAGGAGCAACATCATAATTAGATAGTGCATTGAGTCCCAAATTTTCATTATTGCATGCTGCTGTGTGGTGCCCAGTAGGAGTTTGTCAATTCATCAGCCCCAGAAAATGTCTATTAATGTCACTTGTGTGTATCTTCACTGGTAGGTCCAAAATTAATTGAACTAGACTAGATTTCGTCAATTTGTCTTGACTGTTCCATGGTGTCATAAAACTGTAGCCCAGGCCAGCCTTAAAATATGCAGTGTCCAGCTCTCCCCATGATGTGTTGGAGTGGATGCCATTTCTGTCTTTGCGCAGTCTTGAGGATTTTGAGCAGGGGTGGACAAAATTGGCTCACAGCTAGGGGCCAGCAGTTTTACTTTTGGTCGCCCGAGGGCACTCCTCCATTACATTTCTGCAGTGGAGCAAGGCAACAGGCTACTAAAACTGTTGCCATGGTGAACAGAAACTGATTTGTCAAGGCCTGATTTTGAGTTTGCCAGGCTCCCACAAGAGAGTGACAGGGACACAAGTTGTTTGTTCAGCTGCTGGTGCTTAAGGGCTTGATTCTGCTCCTCTCTGAGTCAACGAAAAACCTCTTAATGATCTGAATTTTGGAGAAGCAAGCCTCAAGCTGGTTGTTGGCATAACAATATCAAACTGGAAGATATGGAATCTTAAACAACACTATTTATTTCTGGAAGGGTCACTTAAATGTGGAAAACCAGCTTACATGTAAGTTATATGTTTCTTAATTAGTCCTGCTATTTAACCCTTTGGAATCTGGTCCAGTGCTGCACATTTCTGCTGTTCTTGTCCATCTGTATTCTACTGAAATCAATAAAATCTTACCTGAGGATGTTTCTGGCACATGACTGATGCCGAACAGCTTCAGCTTTCTGCCAGAATCTGCCTGAACATCTAATAGCAGCCAGTACTTAAATCCTTTATAACCACAGACTTCGAGGTTCTGCTTGTTCATGGCTGCTTTAGACTGGCAGCTTTAGCATAGCTGTCTCTGACAGACAGAAATTGTGTGGACGGTATGAGAACTTAAATAATGAAGGCAATTTAAACAGTTGCTTTAATAGGCAAATATGGATTTTAAAAGGTGCTGAGGGAGTATGCAGTAGGTTAGCAGACTAGATCTGTGTCTCTCTGGAGACCAAGTAGTGAGTCCCACAAGTTTGTTAGTTTCTTTCTAGTCTCTAGGTTAAACTGTGAGGTTCACAATTCTGAATCCACAGTTGGAATGACCGTGGATGTGAGGTTCTGACACTGCTTTCTGGAGCATTTGGGAGAACTTTGTGGGCAGGCTTTCTCAGCACCAGTTCGCACAGTCATACGCAGTGGTTAGATGTGTAGCTTCCTAGCCTGTTGCTCCTTTCTGAAACTATATTTCCTGTATTTTGAGAATTATGTGAACATCACTGATGCAGTGTCAAAGATAAAGAAACAGGCTGGGCTGCTGGCATACTGATTATATAAAGAGTTTGCAATATCGGGTAGAGTGGGGTCTTCGAATTCAGTAGGTCAGATTCTGTTTCCATTCACATCAGTGTAATCCAGAGTACCATCGCTGGTATCCGTTCTCTTATTCCCAATTCATACTGGTAATAAAATTTAACTGCATACTTCTTAACAGGTGAACAGACCTTTTTGTTATGCTTAAAGGACTTTGGTTTTTGCTTTGATAGTTGAAAGAAAAAATGAAAGAGCAGTCCTGGAATATCATGTTTGTAGAATGTGGCCGTGGCGTTAGTATGTTTCGAACAAAGAAGACTCGAGATCTAGTTGTAAGAGGAATCCCAGAGACTTTACGAGGGGAGCTCTGGCTGCTTTTCTCAGGTATTGAATAGTAACTAGCATGCATTAATTTTGTGGAGATGTTCTTCAGATATATTTTAGTCAAAAACTGTTTCAAAAACTGCTGTTCTTTGCCAAGCAAAGTCACTAGTCTCTGGAGGAATGAACATTAAAGAAGTAGATGTAGATAAGGATCTTGTTTTTATGGAGGGAATTAAATCTGCAGTCTTTACAGTGGAGAATCAGAACTGCTGACTCCAACAGCTTTTAAAATTGCACAGGTAAAAAAAATATATTTATTGCTATGGTAACAGAGTTCATGTTGTATTCCTGAAGTTCAAGGGGACAGAGGGTGAAAAGCCTCTTTGTGTATGTCCGTATGGCATCTGGGAGCCTGGGTAAGCAAACTGTTGTTAGCAGGACTTGTGATTGCAGATAAAAAATAGCAGCGTGAACTCTCTGGAGCTTGGGTTCTGATACCTGAGAGATCGGCTGGGTTAGTGAGTCCAAGGTTCTGCTGAAGCCATAATGTCCACGTTGCTATATTTCCAATACTATGTTAAGTCCTGGTAACTTGAGCCTGTTGACCTAGGCTGGGAGATTTGCTTCCATGTACAATATAGCCATTACGGCCGTATCCTCATATTGGAGGAATAACATATTTGCTAAGTGAGTTTTAAATAAGGTCAGTTTAAACATCTTTTGTCAGGGATGGCAACGTTACAAATGAGTAGAGTTTCTGTAGCAGAGAATTTGCCCCGTCTTCTGCTAGACCCCTTGAACCAAAGTACAGAACTTACAAACAGGTTTAATTTGAAGGGTTTCTAAAGATGGATGTGAATTCTAGTAAAAGTCTCTAAGGTACTTCTGAGCTCTATCACAGAATCAGAGTGCCTCCTAAATACCAATGAACTTATCCTAGCAACGTGCTTGTGAGGCAGGGAAGTAATAGAATCTGTACTGTACAGACGGGGAACTGAAACACACAATGATAGAGGTATTGTATTTTGGAAGCCTTGAGCTCTTACAGCTCTTGATGACTTTAGCACATGTGACAATCATCTCACATGACTTGCTGAAGGTCACAGATGTGGCAGAGCTAGAAACTGGAGACCAGGAGCTCTGACCTTCCATCAGTCGCCACCCCACCTACCCTAAGGTGATTTTGCAGCTTTTCTAGATGTTCAGTTAATGACAACAAATTACTTTAAAAATTATCTACCATGCGTGAGCTCATGCTGAGTATTTATGAATGCAGCAGATTTGTAGTTGCTAACTGTTCTAGCAAGACCTATGTACGTATTTATACTGGGACATGATGGCACAAGAATCATAGAATGATCTGAATGAAATAATTCTTGAAAATGCATATCTCATAAAGGACTTGGCTAGTCCATGACCCAATTTTCAGGGGAAGAAAAACACTGGCTCTGCTTAAAAAAAAAAAAAAAAAAAAAAAAAAATTGCAGACTTGCATATGGAAAGGTGCTTTCTTGTGGCACTCAGAAGAGGAGTCAGGGTCAAAGTCTGGCTTATAATGGAAGATAACTTGCCATCTTAACTATTTTGAGCCTCATTTTCAGCTTTGCTACTCCTGGGCTGCCAGTGTAATCCCATTGATTTCAATAGTGTTTTTCCGCTATAATATTGGATTAATTGCCTGGGGAGCTGGCCTCTGAGGCTTGATAACTTCAATAAGTATTGAAATCTATTATATATATAGCCATGAAATGATTTAGATATTCTACTATTTCTGCCTTCTAATGCTGTGCCATAAATGTTGCCAGGTGCCGTTAATGACATGGCTACCAACCCCGGCTATTACGCTGACCTGGTGGAAAAGTCCCTAGGAACGTGCACTTTGGCTACTGATGAAATCGAACGAGATTTGCGTCGCTCTTTACCTGAGCACCCTGCCTTTCAGAGTGACACTGGAATTTCTGCACTCAGGAGAGTTCTTACAGCCTATGCCTACAGGAATCCCAAGATTGGATACTGTCAGGTAGAACAGTCTTGAGATCATGTGTGGTGGTCTTTTAAACATCAGTAGCTCTAATATATGGTACCATCACAGTTATGCCACAGCTCATAAACTCCTCAAATAAATCCCTTGGGTTTCTTGCTTCAGCAGTTTACTCATTATATAAATTTCAATTCATTGTACAACATTGACTTTTACATAGCGTTTGTCACTAAGTTCTGCCCCTGGCTGTGACATTACTTTATATGCTGTAAATCTTGGACTTGTGCAAGGCAAGCATTATAAATCTCACTCATATACTAGCTTAAATGTTATACCAGGCATTTAACTGTGTTGTAACACAGGCCTGGTACAGGATATAGTTGGAGCTTATCTCATCTGAGCAGTAAAATGATGTGATGTAAAATAAACTGCTTTAAAAATATACGTAATATCTAAAATGCAACAAACCTGAAATGCACTACATGTACTCGCAGTCTTTCCTTGCTAACACCTCCTCATTGAACATTGTAGGCAATGAATATTTTGACATCTGTGCTGCTGCTTTATGCTAAAGAAGAAGAAGCTTTCTGGCTGTTGGTTGCTGTGTGTGAAAGAATGTTACCTGATTATTTCAATCGTCGAATCATTGGTAGTACATTTCTGTCTTCTACCATTTCTTAAAATAAATGTAGCAATCACTTCTTGAAACAGAAATGCAGAACTAGATGAAGTTTAGATGGGGGGGAAAAACTGTTGAGTTTGGTTCACTATTGTTATTTAGGAAGCAGAGTTGAAAATAAATAAGAATATTCCTGCTTATGTAAGAATTAATATAACTTCTTATTCCTGTGTTATTGCTGAAGAGAGAAACTATTCAGAAAATACTGCAACTTGAACCGTCTAACAGTATCTGAGATTTGTATCTTAAAGGCTTGCTGTCAGCTAGGAAAGCTAATCAGCCTAATAAAAAAGGAATTAAAAGAAGGTCCAGGTCCTATACTCGTCCCTGACTCTATTGGCCAGTGTTAGCATGGCTGCTCTTTCTTTTGAGGTGTTCTTTCCCGTGTTGCAAACAAGAGGTGCAGAACCAGTGAAGCTGACTACGTACTCTCAGTGGACGTCTACACTGGGTGCTGAAGTTGATGTATGCAACTCCAGGGCCACATTTGGAGTTTATTAAGACTTAGTCACTTGCTTAAGTGACTTAATAACTCTCACCCTTAAAGTCAACTTTAAGGGTTAAGTTGACTTTGTTAAGCCAGTGTAACAAAATGTTTCCATTAAAGTCAACTTAAGCCAGGGGACCCATTTAGAGTTGACTTTATTAAGCTGACTTTAAATGGGTCGCCTGGCTTGTTGTTTTTTTATAAAGTCAACTTAAACCAATGGGAACTCTCTAAGTCAACTTAATAAAGTTGACCTTGGTAAGTCAACTTACCTAAGCCCTCTTGTGTAGACATAGCCAAAAGCAATAACATACTGCTTGATGTGCAGTCATGGTAGACCCCACACTTTTTGTTGTAATGGCTCCTACATGCTCAGTTCAGGCAGGTGTTTGGTAGAGCTGCCCCCCCCCCCCCAACTTGCTTTATTATTCCTTGGGGCATCCCATGGAAGCAACTTGATCTGTTTTTTAACTAAGGTGCCGTTATCTGTGAGTCTGACTCCTGGGTAGCACTGCAGGAAATAACTGCTGCTTTATTTCCTAAATTGAGTTTTGGGTGTCTTCCATTGCTCTCCCGCAGGTGCCTTGGTGGATCAGGCAGTGTTTGAGGAACTCATCAGGGATCACCTGCCTCAGCTGACGGACCACATGACAGACATGACATTCTTTTCATCAGTCTCTCTCTCTTGGTTCCTTACCCTCTTTATCAGCGTGCTGCCCATTGAAAGTGCAGTCAGTGTGGTAGACTGTTTCTTCTATGATGGGATCAAGGCAATCTTGCAGCTGGGCCTAGCAGTGCTGGACTACAACATGGACAAGCTGCTGACCTGTAAAGATGATGCTGAGGCTGTGACTGTTCTAAACAGGTATTAGTGGATTCATCATTGCTAACTGCAGCTGGAAACAAGTACAGTTACATGTAGATTTGTCTCTTAGAAATGGCTGAAAAAGCATTAAGCTGGAAATTTCAAAGGAGCCAAAGCTTGCCCTGAAATCCAGTGAGATGTCTGTGCTCAGCTCCCTTATGCTCCTTTGAAATTCTCTGTCATAGTTGTTCATCTTCTTTTAAAACCATGTGCATGTTGTACTGTTTAAAACTGATACAAAACCCACAGTTAATAATATCGTACAGACCTACCTTTCCTCAACAACCAAGCAACCCAGAGAATACTAAAATGCAATTCAGATGTCAAGTTAGTAACAATGTGAACTGTTAATTGTAATCTCACTCGATGCCTACTGGCTTCTCCATAGTTAAGATTTAGTATTTCAAACGGGGTAAAATCTTCACGTGGAAAAAAAATCAGAGCATGATAATTGCCTGTCTTATATTGCTCTATATCAGGAGTGGACAAAATTGGCTCACAGCTAGGCACCAGCAATTTTATTTTTGGTTGCTAGAGGGTATTCCTCCATTACATTTCTGCAGGGAAGCTAGGCGACAGGCTACTAAAACTGGTCACTATGTCTACCAGAAACATATATTTGTCGAGGCCTGCTCTATAGTGTATTTGTGTCACTAAATATACAAGTTAAAATGCATACTTACCTGACACACAGTAAGCAGGAAACAGATAGCTAATGCTGCAGCCCCTTCCTAAATTAGGTACCATAGCTGGCATCCCTCCCTGTTAGCATACCCCCGAAAAATAAAACAGTTCACACACTGGACTGTTTGAACTATGGGACCTTTTTACTCATCAGCAACAGTAGGGGGACTTCCAGTTAGGAATTTCCTGACCTTAGGTGGTTTCAGCCAGAGCTCTAATACAGTGTGTTCAGAATGGTCTTAGAAGCCATTGCATTTGAATGTTTTAGCAAGGAGTATGTAATTATTGTTGTAAGAAACCATATAGACTGATAGTCACTTCAGAACCTAGCTAGGTTCATTTACATTCTCAACACCTAAATTAAACAAGTAACGAAAGCATGGTCTTAGAGTGCACGTTTATAGACGCTTATGTATAAAGAACAGGTTGGGATTTGGCTTTTAAGTTGGACAATCAATATGAAATCTCTCTTTCCCTAACACCCACACAAAATTCAACTGCAGCCAAGCTCTGCCGTTATGGATATTTTGCAGTCAGTCATTTAAACATAACAAAAATCGTAATTTTGTTTTGAAGTGTGTCTTCTAATATTTTGACTTGTTGTAGCATTTCTTTTTTGAACAGCTTATCCAGCCTGCAGAAGTCCAATATATTTCAAAGGGGCTTACGGTAATTTGCTGCTCAGCAGCAAATATGAAATGATTGCTGTATGGATTTTTTCCCCTCTCTGTATATTATGATTATTCTTGTATGTGCATATTTATTGAAGAGGTGTATACATGCTGAATATGTGCAGATCAGGGCCCACTTTAGGAGAGTGGGTGAAATGAAATTTCTTAGGGTCCCAGTTCACCATAATCTTACTTCTCCTTTCCAAAATAAATAACCCAGTCTTTGTCCTTGTGACAGATATTCCCTTTCAAATGCTCACACCCCAGCTTAATTCCAAAGCAGCAGCTGTGTTAGTCTAGTAACGCAAAAAAAGCAAGGAGTCTTGTGGCACTTAAAGACTAACAGATCTATTTTGTTAATCTTTAAGTGCCACAAGACTCCTTGCTTTTTGTTTTTATCCCAACTTAGTAGACTCAGCCATTTTGTTGGTGCACTTTGGTTTGACAGTTGGATTTCATTAACCTCATGTCTGTGTCCTTTTTGTGCAGATTCTTTGACAGCGTCATTAACAAGGACAGTCCATTGCCCCCAGCTGTCCAGCAGGCTTCAAACCTGAACGACACAAAGAATTACCACCCAAAAGTAGACATAACTGACCTGATTCGAGAGTCAAACGAAGTGTGTATTATGTTTTGTGTCCTGTATTTGTGTTTTCTCATTTGCCTTTTTAAAAAAGTTGTGGCTCTGCACTACCTGAAGTAGTTACAGAATCAGAGAGAAATAGCAGACCACTTTTAACATGGAGAAACAGCAGACCTTTCAGATCATGTAGTCCATCCCCACTTAGTGCTTTGTCCAATCTCATTTAAAATTCCTCTAGGCCAGTGTTTCCCAACCAGCGTGCTGTAGGCCTGAGCAGGTGTGCCACAGAATTTTTTGAAAAACTACTTGAGTTCTGGAATGGCTCATCGGCGCATGAATATTCATGAGTTCATTTGTAAACTATGTGGTGGTGTGCCTCAAATTAATTAAAGGTAGCAAAGTGTGTCACGGCAGAGATGTTGGGAACCACTGGCCTAGGCGATGGTGTTACTTTCTTTATTGTGCCTGAAATGTACTGGGTTCATTGTCCTGGGGAGTGGAGTCCTTTTTAGGCTATGTCTACACTGACAGCGGCAATTTCGCCACTATCAGTTCACCCTTCTGGAAGTGGTTCGCAGCAAGTATGAATTCACCACGCTGGCCCCGGAAGTCCTGGTGGTCGGGGACATAGAAGGCCTACTGAAAGGGATGTGCGGTTGGCTTTTCCCTAATGTGTAGTGGTGGCTTTAAAAGTCACCGCTAGTTACACAAGGAATTTTGTGTTCCTTGCATAATTGGCAGTCGAGTGCTGCCGAATTTGCCCTAAGTATAGACTAGGGCTTAGGCACATGGCAGGAACAGCAGTCAGACTAGTGCCAACCAAGTCATCCCATCATTCATGTCAAAAGGCAGATTGCCGGGGCAGAAACTTCCATTGCAAATGTAAGATTCTGACTTCTGCAGATTGCAGTTGGTGGTTGTAAGTCACCTTCTCACCTTAGCTGCTGAGGAAAGGAGTTACATATTCTCTGTGTCTTGGAACAGCAGTGAAATAGATGTTTTGAGATGTTGGTGGGGAGGAAAAACCCAAACCAGAAGTGACCGTGATCTGCTCTTTAGCTTTTTACCACTTCCTCCTCCCTGTATGACTTTGGGTTTCTTCAACTTCTGCTGGTCTGTCTCTCTCTATATTGCAAGTAAATTGACTTAGCTTCTGTTTTCTCTTCCTCCTAGAACAGACTATGTAGGAGGCATCTCCTTCCCTGGGATGATTTAGAATTAGGCTGTAATCTCTGTTTTGCAGTGCTTTTTGTTTTCAGTTTCTGCTGAACCCATCTAGGGTGAAAGGCTAGATGAGAGGACACACTTTCTTAGGGTATATCTTCACTGACCGCAGGAAAATCACTGCCATCAGCCTGGCATTCCAGGAATGCTCAGCAGCGAGTCTGAACTTGGTGCTGCGCTCCCAGAAGTCCTGCGGGCTGGGGGATATATGGGAAAGCCAACTGCAAGGGATTTGTGATCAGCTTTCCTGAATGTGTGCCGGCAGCTTGGAAAGTCACCTGCATTTACACAAGGCATTTGACGTGCCTTGCATAAATGTAGGTCGACTGCTGCTGAGAAGAGCCCCAGGTATAGACTGGGGCTTACTCTTGTTCTGGTTCTTGTGCAAGTGAAAGACCTAGAGCGTATTAGTTTTTAATGAGGACATTGGCGTAGAAGATGGAGTGTTGTGTGTTGAAGAACAGCTCCCAGAGAAATGCAGTAACTTGGGCATGGAGGTGGCTGCACTTGATGTAATTGGTGGAGAAAGTGGGGATGAAAATCAGTCCGTTTCAATTCCGGTTGGAATGAGAGGCAGTGGGTTTGTGGTCTACGCATAGGACTAGGAGCTAGGATCCTACTTCTGTTTCTGACTCTTGAACTGATTTCCTGTATGGCACTGGACTAATACCATAATGTATCCGTGCTTAAATTTTCCCTGACTGAGAAATACAGGTACCAATACAGTTTCACGGGTGTGCCGAGGTCACATTTATGAATGTTTTTGAAATACTTTGAAATCCTTGGCAGAAAAGCACCAAAGGAGACAATTGTTCCTGACCTGACTCTGCCTGTCTCGCCCGTGGAATGCAGTGCCATAGAAATCAGGGGGAGTATTCTCTGGGGAGAGGGTTACTAGTTACATTTTTTTGACAGAATGAAATTATGCTGCTTTGCTGAAGTGTTTGTTTCAAGAAGGTCCAGAGAGAGAGATTGAAACTTGCTATATAGTCTAGCAGTAAGGGTGCAAGATTTAGTTCCCAGTCCATGTTTACCTGATTGAGAACTAAGTTTTTTTTATCCCACATCACTCCCTACCCACATCCTAGGCCTGTCCCCTAAACCAGTGGTTCCCAAGCTTTTCAGTAACACAGCACACTTCAATGAGACAAACAGTTCCATGGCACACCACTTTTTTCAGCTAATTAATTGCTCATAAACGTCACATTTACTTACATTTACTATTTGTGTTCTTAGTAGAGAGGCCTTCAACATAGTGCATTCGACAAGTTAAAGAAGAATCAAAAGTATTAATGTGTCAAATCCACAGGAAAAAAAATATATCACCTCAATTTTACCCTTTGGCTACTGGTGTTTAGCATGTTCACATTTTAGAATTGAAAGACTAATACCTTGCTTTTAATTAATTTTCCTAAATTTTATGAATTGTAATTTTGGTTGGATAGAATATTGTTTAAGATGAACCAATGTTTGTTTTACATTGATTTTCATTACCTGTGTACAGAATTTCATGGCACACTTTGACAGTTCTCCCAGCACAACAGTGTGCCATGGCACACTGAGTGAAGACCACCATCCTAATCACGTGACAGTAGAGTGAGAAAGTCTTCTCTCCACCGCTACTGACTAGACAGCCTATTTCAACACAACTTTATTTCCACAGAAGGTTGTGGTTTTGTTCCACAGTGGAACAAAAACGAATTTTGAAACATTGAAAGTTGCTGCAAAAGGGAATTGTCATCCTGTGGCCAGCTCTAATGAGTAACCATGAGTAATGGGTTAGAAATATGCCTTGTGGTGCTGTTGTCTATTCTGGGTGTTGTGAACTTGAGCAAGGCTATGTCTGAAGATAAAAAATGGGGGTAAGAGCCACGTTCTGTTTTTTATCTTTTTTTGACTCTGACTCCCAGGTTTTTCTTTGTCTAAGTCATGAAGGAACAATTTTTAGTTTGTATGTGGAATATTCTGACATTCTGATTTTATTGTATCTGTTGATGATTAGAGTGTAAATTTATTGTATACATAGTGAGAGGCACTGCATAGCCAGAGGAACAGAGCAGGGAGCTAGTTGTGACTGAGTTGAAATGCTCTCCCTGATTCCACCTCTGCTTCTGAAAAGAAGTAATCTGCCACTGGTCTTCCTTCATCATTTAAACTGCTGGTTGGCACATGTTGAGGAAAGTGGAGAACTCTGCTCACATTTATGCGGGAGAGGTGTAACAGCCCTTTGAGTTCTGCATCCCTGCCCTTCCTGAAAAACATCCATTGATGGAGCTATCCTCCATGAGCTTACCTAGTTCTCTTTTGAACCCTGTTATGGTTTTACAAAGTGGTGGCCAAACTTACAGAACTCAAGAGCTGCACAAGTCAATTATTAAACCTTTGAGAGCTGCACTGAGGCATATAACCACATAGTTTTACCTACTCCAAAATTACTAAGCTTAAAATTCATTGAATGCTTTAATTTTGTCTTAAAAACAGGGCAAATATTGGTCCTACTAATGGCAGATTCTAATAATTACTTAAGGTCACCATGAAAACTAGGTCTGTACAGTAAAAACTTTGCTATTGCTGGATGTAGAATAGTGCAGGCTAGTGGCAAGTTTTTAAAAATCTGGGCAGTAGCTTGTCAATGCAGTACATAAAAGCTCTCGCAGGTGCTGATCTCTAAGTATTGCACAATGGTTGGATTTAACAAATTTCATTATGGAATACAATGCTTCACAGCAGTAAGTTGTGCTAAAAATTAAAAGTAATCTACGTTCAGTTTTAAACGTTGCTCCTTTGTATTTTTGTTTCTTAGTATTCCATGTCATGCTTAGGACTCGTAACACATGATTTTATTTTAACAATGCATAAACTGTATTAGGGCCTACGAGAAAATCTAAACATGCCACGGCTTCCCCGACCATGCTGCACTTTCCCTTCCCCGTGTTGCCACATCCCTGCTGACTCTTACCATGCCACTGCTTCTCTGCTGTCCCTGAGCATTGGTCATTTCTCCCTGTCTCTCACCATGCCGCCCTTCCCTGCAGCGTTCCCTCTAAGATGATGATGCAGCTGAGCAAGTTCCCTCCTAGTTCCCCAACCACTCCTGTGTGAATATCACCTGGTTCTGGTGGCTTATTGCTGTTTAATTGATCAATGTATTCCAAAACCACTTCTAATGACATATGAGGTAGTTCCTTAGATTTGTCACCTAGAAAGACTGGTTCAGGCTGGGAATCCCCCTCACATCCTTCCACCTTGCAGGGTCCCTGAGCCTGGCTCCAGGTCCATTCCTAGAAGTCCTCCACAGTAATGAAACAGCCCTGCAAGCTCAAGTCAGTTGGCACAGGCCAGATATGGGTGTCTAGTTGCTGTGTAGGGATTCATTTATATATCAATGAGTTTTCAGAGTGCAGGCCTGCTTTGTGTCAACAAAGCTGGACCTACTGCTTTCTTTAGTGGCAGGAAAAACAAAAGTATCTGTGTGTTGAGTGGATCTATGGCTGGAAGTGGCTGAAATTCAATTTCATAGAATTGTTTTTTTCGCCTAGAAATATGGTGATATTCGATATGAGGATGTTGAGAGCATGCGCTGCAGGAATAGGCTATATGTGATTCAGACTCTAGAAGTTACTACAAAGCAAAATGTGGTAAGTGTCCTAAAAAGACAGAAGCTGTGAGCCAGGTACAGTAATGTTTGTTGCCTTTCCTTGGCTGGACTGCCTCTCCTTTGGAAAATGCAAGGGAATGAATGATGATGACCGTGAATTTCCAAGGACAAGCTCATAACTCCTTGAAAGTTGAAATCCTTCTCATCTCTTGGGTATCTGTAGTAAACAGGGGTTTGGCCTGTGATATTTTTAATCTAAAAATCACAATGCAAGTAGCTGCTCTGGTTATGGTAACACCATAGGCTCTAACGACCTTGCACTGTCTTTCTGTGACTCTCTGCACTGATCAGGACAGGCTGACCCATATTTCTCTATGCTGCTGTTAAATTGTTAATGCATTATATTTAGAGACATAAGGCAGTGTAGAAAGCTTTTTATAACACAGTGAAACACTAAGTGCTTAAGTAATAATTTAATTGTACATTCTGTTTTGCAAGGAAGAAATGGAGCCAGCTACTAATAACCGATGAAATGCCATTGAAGAGTTAACTGTATTGCAGTGTAGAAAGGATCAACTTCTAACCTGTATACTTATATATTTAACTCTTGTTGCCCGTAGTTACACTTGCTTCTGGGAATTCCAGCACCCTACTGTTGCAGTTGGTTTCCCTCTTCAATGTAAATGTGGATGCTGATCTTGCAAGCACCCTTAACATTAAGGAGTTGTGTACTTGAATTCCTAATTCTCTGTAATGAAAATCAACTCTTTGTTTTCATTGACTGAAAGTGCAATTTGTTCTTTATGAGTGAAGTCATGTTTTGCATTAATATAAATAGTCTGGTATATAGGAGCTGTCTTCTGGTTTCTGCAGTGCAGGATCAACACCCACATGCAATGCAATTTGAGTTTATTCTCTCCCATTTGGATTGGTATGTGATCATTGGCTTGTTTCAAGTAGAGATTCTATATTCATTCCCTAACTGTAAACTGCAGAAAATCTGCAGAAAAATTTGAATAACTCTACAATGATGTAAAACAGTATTAAGGGCCTACCTAACGCTTCTAAGAGAGAATCGGGAGTTAAGAAATCAGCTCCTTTAATTTCAACCTGCTATGCTCTATTATTACAATTTGCAAAAAGCCCTGTTGTTTGCGAGACCGTCAATAGGAAAAGAAACTACATATCTAAACTTCTTGGAGAACATTGGAATAAGACTGTAGGGCAAAAGAGGGGAAAGATCACCATTTAATCTTTTTAATTTAATTTATTTTAGCTGCGTGTTGTGTCCCAGGATGTAAAATTCAGTCCCAGTGACTTGGAAGAACTTTATGAATTATTCAAGGTAATATGTTGTTTTTCTTTAATACCCTCCTTTGCAAAATGTTTGGATTTGAAGTTAGTTATACTATGGGAATGTCTCACTTCCAACCCAATGAAAAGGAAGATTTAACTTGTACATTTTACAATATAGTCTTCAAATAACATCAGAAACAAATTCAAGATCTTTTACCTCCAAGCAGACTTTCTCCTGGTTTAATGCTTTGCCATTTCTTTATAGAGGGAGCACTTTCTGTCTTGCTACTGGAGTGCAAATAGCCGTGTCCTGAGATACCACAACCCCAGTCTGCCATATCTGGACCAGTATCAGATCGACTGCCAGCAGTTCAGGGTCCTCTATCACCTCTTGAGCCCATGGGCGCAGTGTGCAAACAAGGACTCTCTCGCGCTGTGGACGTTCAGATTGCTAGACGAAAACTCCGATTGCCTTATAAACTTCAAAGAATTTGCCTGTGCACTTGGTATGATGATACCAAATAATACTGTATTGCCACTGCTTGATTCAGAGAGGTTCTGGGTTCCCTCAGCTTTCTTTGTCAACTATTAAAATTGAGGGGGCTCAGTGTCCTGCAGGATCAGGCCTACTGATTGATCAGAGGGAGCCTGCTGGCTTGGAGAGAACATCTGTATCTTCAGATGTACAGGTTGCTTAGTGCTGGTTGGTTGCATGTTCTGGTTGTGCCCTCTGCGTATGAAGGGGGCAAAGCAGTTCATGTTATTAGCTTTTGACCACAATGGGCTGAAATTTTCCATGTTTGGTCTCTATTAATGCAACTTTAAGTATGAAATTCCCAAAATCTAGGAACTGCAGAAGTTCAGGTTCCAAACTAAGTGTTAGCTTGGTCATATTGCACAACCTGTCTGGTTGATGAAACATACTTTCCACCATCTGCTTCATCGCACAGACAGCACGTGCAACACAACCAAGTTAACTTGTCTGCTGGAAACATCATTTTTTATTACTTTTACTGAATTAAGTGCAACCTTAATCATAGAATCATATAAACTAATTATATGATTAAGCTTGCATTTAGTTCACAAAAAGTGAATGTTAATGTTACAGTAACATTTTTTCGTCTGATATTCTAGAATGCTGTTGTGTGGGAAGTAAACGTTAAACAAAAACACTGAGAAAATATCAGCACTGTGTGTGATGTGGTTTCTCCTTGCAAAGCAAGTGAATTTTTCTGTGCTTTCTGTTCTGCCTAAGTTTCTTGCTGCTGTGCCTCCAA
Source organism: Podocnemis expansa (assembly GCA_007922195.1). Taxonomy (NCBI): domain Eukaryota; kingdom Metazoa; phylum Chordata; order Testudines; family Podocnemididae; genus Podocnemis; species Podocnemis expansa. The sequence goes on along the minus strand of ML681991.1, from coordinate 12,314,893 downwards.
TTTTAGCTGTTACTGGGAAGGATTCAGCTACATAAATAACTGCCTTTGTCTAGTTATTTATTAAGGGGAGGCTTCCAATCCGTTCATTAAAATATGTTAATGTTGTAAAACAACACTCGTTTCCCAGTACAGACAACCACAAGTTCAGCTGTGTGAGTTAGTAGCCTTCTTCAGCTTCCTCTCTTGCTGCACATGTCCAGCTTCAGCCACCTTTAGCCATTTCTGTTCATGTTTTTAGGTTTTCTCCCTGTGGTTTGATCTGGTCAAATGGAATGTCTTGCCTTTCTCTTTAACAGATGTCATGTATAATGGAAGTTTCACTGACAAACTGAAGATGCTTTTTAAGCTGCACATCCCCCCAGGTAAGTTTTCAGTGGTGATGTTTAAGGCGGTTCTTTTGGTGGTTGCATCTCTTTCCCAGAACATAAAGTTCTATCTTATTCTCTAGTACAGCGTACACACTGCAGACCCGTAGCTATAATATCTGGGCCTGCTCTGTCCAGAGTAGTGTGTTTTGGTGGGCCAAGAAGAACCTAGCAGACTCCTAGAGTGTCATTCGCAGGGACAAACAGACCAATATGTTTGTGTTGCCAAAGAACTCTTGTCACCAAGTTTCTTGGCTACTCTGACCACTCTGTGGAAGCCTCGTCTTTATTTTCAGCTGCTGATTTTGCTTCTAAATTTGCATCTCAGCTCTGTTGCTGTGTACAGCATTGACCTGTCTGTACTTTGTCATGAAAGGCTGGACAGAATGACATGGAAACATGCAAAATCTGGTTGACACTGCTGTAATGAAAGACTATAGGACTTGAAACTACTTAATCCAAATGATAAAGCCAAGGTGAAGTCTAGAAAGTGAGGTGTGTATTCACCTAAAGATTCAAATTTTTGTAGAGATGCTTCACAACTAAGGGCCTAATCCAAAGCATGCAGAAATCAATGGGAGTCTTCTCATTAACTTTACTGAGCTGTAAACCCGATTCCTAAAGCCCCTGTTCAGCAAAGCATTAAGCATGTGCTTATTTGCCTTACCTTCAGTGGGGCTAAAGCATGTATTTAAAGTTAAGGACATGCTCCAGTGTTCTGCTAAATTTGGGCTTTATTGTGCACAGTATTCTGAGGAAGGGTGGGGTTCTTGGGAGTTGAATTACCAGGCTGGGGGGACTACTAATTCGGTTTCTTTTGTCAGATCTTGGGCAATTTCCCTTAACCTTACTGGGGATTGTGAATTTTACTCACTTATGTTTCTAAAGCACTTTGAAATCCTCAGCCGAAAAGTATTAAGCCCTGAAACTGCAAATGAGGAAGCACCGACAGACCACATTGAAATGTACAGACCTCTAGAGCGGTGGTTCTCAACCACTGTGTCATGACACATTACTGTGTTGCCACACAGTGGTGAGTGTGTCATGGAGAGAAAGGGAGATGGCTGGGTTTGGAGGAGGTGGGCTTGTGCGCTATATGGTCACAATGTTCCGGCTAGTATGTCTTGACCTGAAGTAGGTTGAGAGCCCCTGCTGTAGAGGGGTGGATCCCTGCACTTTTCTGGAGCCACCAGCACTGATCTTGTTGCAGTATCAGGCCTGAATCAGTGCAGTGTGCTTATTATTAGTAAAACATGTTTATGTGTTTCCATGTTCTTTCAGAAACCTTTACTAATAGCTGTTTTGCTGAGCATTTTGGTGCCATTAGTACTGAGGACAACTTAGTCCAGCCATGGAGTTGTACTAAGGCATTTCAGTGTGCTAAGTGTTCTTCATTCTCTTTACTGCTGTTTCCTTATTTTTTTTCTCTCTCCCCTTCAGCTCACGTAGTACTGAGAAACAGTAAGAAAGTTTCTTGGCTGTCATAGTGTTGCCCTTCCCAGTGTGCCGATGGCCCACATCCCACTAAGTTTTTTCCCCCTCTGTCAATTGATTGTGCCAATTTTTCATGCAGCTTTTACTGAAGTGGAGTCTCTGAGTCCTTCCAAAGGGGCCGAACTTTCAAAAGAAGAGCTGATCCGTTTCAGTCAACTGAATGGTAAGCCCCAGCCCAATTCTTTCTATGTATAGACACGTATAAAAGTAGTGCAGTCAGGTATTGAGATGGGTGCTGTGCAAACACAGAACAAAGATCCAAGGAGCTTACAGTTGAAGACAGGAGACAGCAGATGCATGCAGACAGACAGGAAAGTACAAGAAACAGTGTGGGGCAGTATGCTAGGCAGTGGTCTCAGCACATCAGCAGCCCAATTTTCATTTTGTGTAGCTGCTGACAGTGTGCTTTTCTCTATAGTCCAAAGCCAAAGGAAGACTCCCTGCTCCACAGAGTTTAACATCTAAACCCATAATCTTCCTGAGGCTTCTTGTGAGGTTTCAGAAACTTCCTCCTCCATTTCTCAAGTCCTGTGCAGAGGTAGATCCAGAGATCTATATAGAATATTTCCTTTGGGAAACTCAATCACTTCTCCTCCTTGGAGCAGACTGCCTTTTTTTCATTTGTAAGCTATGTCTGAGAGGTTGAAATCCACACCAGCAATTGAGTACCTGCAGTAAACATATGTTGTATTTCACCAGCCTCCACCAGTCTCGAACACCTGAGACAGAGGTAATGGGAGAATCGAAGATTTATGCAGGTTCCTTTTGCAATCTGTAGCTTGCTCTGCAATATGGTTAGTGACTCCTGTTCTTAGGAGTCCTGTAGGTGCAGCCATGTAGCTGCTTGTCTGTCAGAGCTAAGCGCTGCGAACATGCAAGCATGTGTCTTAAGCATGAAGGAAAACACACAAACTCCATCTGTGAAAGAAACACTAAATTTTTCTTCTCCTCAAATGTAGTTTCCTCTCCTGTGGATAGTCAGGAAGCTGATGCTTTGAAAAGGAGCCCAGAAAAAGGTAAAAATCTGTGAAGTCAAACACTCAGTAACCATGTATTGCGTTTTGGTGAAGAGGAAAGTAGCATCTTGGCAGTATGGCTGCTCTTTCTTGATAGCGTTAATGCCAATATCTTTGTTAATATTGTTACACTTACTCAGGGCAGGTCATAGTGGGGTAATATTCCTCTCTATTCCCAGTAAGGCCTTGGTCTCCCTGAGATTGTTGAATAGGAATTGTAATGAGGATACCAATTCATTTCACATAAGCCACTTAATGTTCATTGAAAAAAAACCAAGGAGTCTGACGGCACTTTTAAAGACTAACAAATTCATTTATCACTTGAGCTTTCATCGGAGAAAAATCCCACTTCATGAGACATTTTGGGATTTTCTCCCTTGAAAGCTCATGTGATAAATAAATTTGTTAGTCTTTAAAAGTGCCCCAGGACTCTTTGTTTGTTTTGCTGAACTGGACTAAAACAGCTACCACTGTGGAACTTGTTAACATTCACTAGATGATGTTGACTTTTTGTTCACTTCTGTTTGGTCTGGCGTAGATTAAAACTGATGACTCGGGGGGAGAAAACTCTGTGTCCATAATAAGATGAGATATCATATGATTCCCTTCCTGGGGAATTTATGCTTTAGAGAAAACGTGAACATTTATTACTGGTTTGATATAGATGGACTTTGAAATTATTTCAGACTTGATATTCTTTTAAGTTCATGGGAAAACAAATCACCTTGATCCTTCACAAAAACACTGTCTATCCTATGGGTTAGGGCATGATGCGTCTAATCTGAACTCCATGAAGGCTTTGGAGAGTAGTTGGATTTAAATTCTGTGATCAAAACCTGCCTCTGCAATTGGATCCCAAGCTTGATTGGTGTTTAGCAAAGATCTCACAAGTAAAACTGACCTCAGGAGACTTTAAAGTCATGGAAATTCACAAGATTTCCATTGTCTTGTGCCAAAATCTTGTGAGAATTTTCACTAGAGTTTGATGCTGTCAGGTCTGAACTTGAACATAAACCCTACCTCTGCTTCTCCCCTGACCCTTGGACTAAACCTCAGCCCATCTTTTTTCATAGATCTGTATTGGAAACTGTCCAGTGGTTGTGTTTCTGTCCTTGAATGTATTATGATCATGTTCAAAGGAAACAAAACCAAATGTTCCAGGATGTACCTGGCTTCCTGTTCCACTTGGGATCATGTCTGAGGTCCATGAGTTCTGAAATATTCTTTCCTTTCATGCAGGGAAAGAGAAGATTGATATTCAGGCTTACCTGAAGCAATGGCAAGATGAACTTCTTAAAAAAGAAGAAAATATTAAGGATTTGCCTAGAATGAACCAGGTAAAACTGCCCTTGACTCCTGTATCAGTCTCATTTTTCATGGTCTCTCTCCTTGAGCTCAACATCATAGTTAGATAAAATGCAGAGTGTTCATAGGATCTCTTCACTTTCAGTCCTCTACTTTAACCATGAGACTCTGTTTCTAAACCCATAAAATCCTGACTAAATATTTCCATCGCCTCTTGTAAATTCATGAAAGGCCGTGTGCCTAAATGACTTAAGACTCATCTATGTGTGGTGTCTGTACCAGCACAACTGTGTCACTTAAGGGTATGATTTTTTTTTTTTTTACACTGATAGTTATTCAAGGATAAATCACTGACAAGGTTGCAGTTTTACTGGCATAAAGTTACCGCATACTGCACTGCTGTAGTTCAACAGCACACATTGTGTATAAGAAGAAGCTCTTGGGACTACAAGTCGCCTGAAGGGCACTTTTGAAACCTCCCACACAGAGGTTCATTTCATGTAGTGAGGTGTTCATTCAGTTTCCTGTGAAAATACTGCCCCAGGAAAAGCAGCAGTTACAGTAACTCATCACTGTTTATTCTTAGAACAGCAGCAGTCCATAATCAAGACTTAACCATGACAGAAGTTCTTACCACATGGTTCATCTGTTGTTCCTGATACAGAACTCTAAGTACTGCAGTAGCAAACACACCAGAACGGCAACTTCCAGAAAGTTTCTCTTAGTTAAGAGCAATCCTGTGGGCTGAGTGGTGGCCATGCATTTCCCAAAGGTTTATATTATTATTTCTGAATTGGCTTTTGTTATCCAGGTTACTTTTAGAGTTACCATGAGGTGGGCAGACAATGGGGGGGTTATACTGTAATGGTGGGGGAGAAGCACAGGGTAAAAGAAGCACGTGATGAGGGGATGTCGCCTGGGTCACCATTTTGGTGGTGATCTAGATGAGTGCCTCAGTTGCTGGTGGTACGTAAGTGCTCACTTCAGCCATGGAGCATGTTACATGCCCTCTGATGCTTTCTGGTCTGAGATGAGAGACTGGTACTTCATTTTCAGTTATTTAAGTGTTTGCAAGAGTTCCTGTTTATGACATTCAGCCTGACCCATGTATTAATTAAGGCATCAGTGGGAGAGGGAAAAACTCAGCCTTCTCCGGACTGGAAGTCAGATGCTTCAAGAGTACCTGGGCAATCATCTACAGATTAGAAGCCACTTATATGAATGGCTTTAGCACCATGACACAACATCCGCATGTGTCTCCTTGATGGATATAATGAAGATCCATTCTCCCTTCTGTGTAAAGCTGGGCACCAAGTGATCACTGTGGTTTGAGAGGATGCTTTTCCATGGTAGCTTTAGTTTAAGAAAAAGGAAATAGGGACACAAGCTAAGAAGGAAAGCCTGCTTTCGGGCCTTGTGTTGATGTTCTCTGAATAGTCTCCCTGTCTCTCCCTAGTTCCAGTTCATCCAGTTCTCAAATACTTTATACAACTTGTTCCATGGAAATCCTGAAGAGGAGTTGTTGTATCGGGCTGTAGCGATTGTTACCAGCCTCCTGCTGAAGATGGAAGAAGTTGGGAGAAGACTTCAGAGCCCCACTTCACCAGCCAAAAGCCCAGCTTCTGCAGCAGAGTCCAGCACGGAAAGCCAAAAAGACAGTGCATCCCCACAGCCTGAGAGCCGGAAAGTGCAAAGTCCTCGCAGAGATGACCACGAATGGACTTTTGCCTTTGAGCAGATCCTGGCATCCTTGTTGAATGAACCAGCTTTGGTGAGATTTTTTGAGAAACCTCTAGACGTAAAAGCCACAATAGAAAATGCTAAAACTTCACAACTAAGAGCAAGAACCAGAATATAATTTTCTTCACCCGTGAACGCTGTGCAACACAGAGCACTAACAAATGAAGGCCATTGCTATGGAAGTTGAGCATTCTTTATATCGAGAATGAAATTGGAGGGTTTAGCTCGCACAACCAAATATCAATATGTTTTGAAGTAATTAAAAACACTTTAAAGCACAAGCACATCTTTGTGGTGTTCATAAATTTCAGTATAGTTCAATAAGGACAGAAAAGTATACTGCATTTTTACCATATTATACAAAATATGCAATATTACTAGAAAACACTAAACCTGACTCGTAGAGGGCACTACTGCAAAATGTTCCATAAGACAATTATTGCTAGTTACATACTTCTGGGTTTGCTACTTACTTTTGTGATGAGTGTGATTTTTTTCTTCCATCTTCCCAAGTTGTGGTGACAAGAAGTGTTTTACTTTCAGGCTGGTTTAATTTCTAAGTAATTGTTTCTAAATCTATATGTAGACTCGCACCAACCCAGGGCAACAGCCTCAGTACTAAGAAGAGTTGGGACTGATCCCTTAATGGTCACAGGAGCATTGTCAATTAAAGAAGAAAGTTTCCATTCTTTTACTCATTGCTCTATGGTAGTGTTTATCTTTTCTGTATGGGACCTCGCTGGTTTCTAACAAATAGCTGGTGTCAGCGATGGGCCTGCAACTTTGCAAAATTCACACCAGAATTTGTAAAGAATGAGGTCAGGAAATGGTACCGTTATTGCATGCTTTCTTGTATGACGATTACAAGGCATGGAAACAAAGCAAAGATTTCTGAACTTGACTGTATATTGCAAACCAACGTTGGCATTCTGTCGCTATGAGTGGGAGGAAAGTTATCACGCCTCCTTGAAACTAGCCAGAAACAATTACATTGCTGGCCAGCATCAGTGAATGTGGATGAGTATTTCTTCCTCATCTCAGGAATTAACGTAAATTGAAACACTGTTGAAGAAATTATTACAAAAATTGGAGAATGTTAGTAAAATTAGACATCTTCCTTTAGCGACTTAAGTGTAGCTTGAGGTTATATAATTTTCGTTTGTATATTGTGGATTGAAGTAGAAAAAACCTATCGATTAAATCTCTGTGTTTGAAAGGCAGAGATGGATCATACTTCAAGAACTGTGCATCTGTGTTTACTAATTGTTTTCACTGCTTTTTTTCACTGTGCTTTTAAAAACAAAAGGCAGGTAACTTTTGACGTTCTAAGCAAGGGCTTGACAGATCAGGCAAACTTTTACTCGCATGAGTAAGCAGTATGCAATCAACCATGTTGAAGTCAATGCACCTACTCATGGAAAAAAGCTGAATATTTTGAATTTCAAACTTCATTGCAGGTTAATGAGTATGGCCTGTTTGCCAAGCAAGATAAGTTAAAGGGTTATTGCTTCTTTGTGGTGGGTGTGGCAACAGGTTATAAAAAGAGTTAGACACAGCTTAACTTATATGCAGGAAGAAGGTGTTAACGAAGTTTGCAAAATGGTACACTTAAGGCTATTATAGAAAAGTTTTCTACTAATATTTATCAAAAAGACCATAGAGAACTCAAGTTACCACTTAGAAGTTCTGTTCCAGGGTCTATAGTTTGTGTTAATATGCAGAATGTCCAGCATACCTGTAAACTATGTTCAAAACTAAAAGTTAGGGGTAAGTAATTCCTTTTTTCTTATTTCTTATCTAAGAAAGTCATTTTAGTTGTTTGTGTGTTATAGATCCTTGAAGAAAGATGACGTAAGGTCTGTTTTAATCAGTCCTTTATACAGCTATAATGTTGCCTTGACCTTCTGTGCCATCTAAGCTCTGGATAGTTGTGACAACTGCCTCATTTTGCATCACAGGCCAAGGCCTAGAGGGCGTTGTGGTGCTGTGCAGTTGCTCTAGGGAAAGAGCTCATGAAACCCTTGGTGCTTGGAGGCTGCGGACCAGCTGTTGATCCTCCTCACGCTGGTTCTTAGCCCTGCTCAGGAGCACACTTCCATCTTTAGCATGAGGTATTCAAGTGTGGGATTTGATGCATGGGTGAGCATTCACAGGGTCATGGCCTCACTTTGCCATGGCTTTTTGAGGTCAGCACTGGTGACCATGCTCCACGTTGTGCCGAGTGAGTTTAGAAGCTGGCCCTCTGCGTCCCTTTCCTGCCCCACTCACTGTGGAGATGGCCTGGCTCACAATATATAGACACTGAGTTGGAAGCAAAACCCTTTTCCTCCCCATTGACTCTCTGCTGGGGGATTCTCTACTCTGCAGCAACAAGGGCATAATAACTGGACTTCACCAGACCACACACAAGTCCTCTAACCAGATTAGCAGCCTGGCTTGTCTGCACCTAAGAGCTTTGGTCCCATTAAAATTTTGTGTGGTGAGGCAGAGAGAAACCCACACGTCCTGTATTGGGATATTTTGGGAGACTGCACATTCCCTGCTTTCTTTTGCATAAGCCCAGTTGCCAGATACAGATGAGCAGAGTTTTTTGGCAAAGGTTCAGGCACTTGCAGAATGCTGGAACCTGCTCAGCCACAGCCCCTAGAAATAACTTCCAGTGGAGTCTTTAGTAACTTTCTGAAAGGGCCAGCAGCTGGAGAGGTGATTTTTGCACTAGGGGGGACCCTGTAAGCAACAGAAAGCAAATCGTCTTAAATGAGTATCAGTTTCTTCGACATAGTTGTCTTTATGTTACTTCCTTTAGTAAGGAGAGAACATGTGGCCTGAACTAAGACATTGTATGTGCCGAGCAATGTTAGTTGGTTGGAAATGTTTTGACTGAAATATTTCCTTATTCTCCACACCCGCTCCAAACACACCCACAAAGCCAGGGATAGACATTTTCATGAAGAAAGTTCCCTGCTTTTTTAGGGGGAAAACATATCCTGCAGCCAAGATAAAATTGGTACTGATTTGGGGGCAAGTTCCTCTGGATAGGATTTGCTGCTATGAATGTGTTTTGTTATTTATACATTTTCAGTTCTTAAATTGGATTATATGCTATGAAACCATCAGCAGGATTTTAAAGACAATACAATCACGTGGTTAACTCATTATGCCCTGACTTAGTCTCGGGAACTGATAACCAGGATGGTCCAAGTAATGACCGGTTAACAAAAAAATTGTGTGGCCCTGATGCAAATGGTCTAGAAAGGTGCATTATGGGGGATTTTCAGCTACCTCAGAAGCACGGTCAGGATGGTGGCAGTATTGATCACAGTTGGGGGATATGGTGTAGATCTTGGCAGCCCAACAGTTTCCACTGAAATGAGAAATTCATTTGGCGCTCCCACTAATATCAATGGATGTTTACACTTACAGAATGAGGGAGGAACAGAAACCCAATCATGTAATTGTTTGAAAACGACAAGCACTTTAATGTGTTCTTGGAAGTTAGGGGTGAGCACATCATATGATATTAAAAAGCACTGAAGTTTCATTCCATCCAACACAGTAATTGCTCAGTGCTTCTATATAACCATGTACTAATCTTGATTTTAGGAGTTTGCCTGCATGGCAACTAAGAAATGAGTTCATCTAAAGAGCCTCCAGCCTGTTGTACTATACAAAATTCTTGTATTTAATTGTAATTGTTATTTGGGTAATAAAGTTTCTTACTGGAATTATTTCAGTTTATTTCCAGAGAAATGAGGTATTTTGTCTTTTTGCTACAATTATCACCAAGAATGCAAAACCTCTTTGTGCTGGCTCGTTGACTTTTTATACAATGTACTGTTGGCAGTAAAAATTCTGTAAGTAATGGGATGTCAATAAACTTGTTTCACTTAAATAAAAAAGCAACCTGCGTTGGGGGCATGAGTTCCCCTTTCATTGAGCTCCAGCATGGGATTTTCAAAAAAGCCTTTAGGGATGCAAATACTAAGCCCATCTTAGAAACATCTCTGTAATTTACACAAGGAATAAAGAGTGTCATGGAGAACTAGTGGCTCTTGCAGAACGCAGCCTTACCCTTTTGCAGGAAATGGGAATTGTGGAAGGCTAATTACAGAGGCCATGATTTTGGCATTCATAGAACAGCGTATGGCCTGGACCTGAGAACTAAAACCGTGCGGGTGATGGGATGCAAGGAATGGTTAGCCACCTCCCAGACCATATACGCTTTCATTGTTATCCTGCACTGACTTCCTGGTTTGCTCAAGATGCTTACATGCTATGCACTCCCAGAGCCCATGTGCATTTTAGCAGTTATAGGTGGCAGATCCAATCCTTTTTACAGTCCCTTCCAAACCAATACCCAAACACATTAACTAGTAGGGGCAGGAATCCATCCTCTGTCTGGCAATCACAATATGGAGGATAGAAACAAGAGAAAGAAAGCTGGCAGGGGAAAAAAGGAAAGTTGCAGTTGGAGACCAGCGATCTAACTCTAGGGTGAGGTATCCAAGGTCCTGTCCTTTCCTTTAGCGTTACAAAGTTGGGGGCTGAGCATCCAGTTAACTGGTCTCTCTCCTCCCCGTGCCCCACCTCAGCCTCCTTCTCCCCTCCCTTCTTCCCTAACCAGGTAATATCTGTTTTTCTGATAGCCTTCATTCCCCAGGAGTCCCCTAGCATCTAGATCTCTGTTGGGAGCCACATGCCACCAGCATTTTGCATGCAAGAGTGTATGTAGATCTTTAGATGTGATGACTCCGTCTGGTTTCAGAAACTGCACCTGGAGCAGGGTGTAAATCCCAAGTCAAGAACATGAGCACATGGCATAAGAGGTCTTAAAAGTATAGTTTTATTTTCTTCCAAAATACTATATACAAACTGTTAAAGCTTTTCAAGATGCAGCAGCTCCTGTCCAATGGAGCTGGGCTGAGATCTTCAGAAGACACTTCCTTTTTTCCATTACAAAATACTTTAACATTTATAAATTTATCTATATTTGCCATCATATAAAATAAACTAATATTCAGATTCAATGCTAAGTTTTTACATGGAATATGTTACAATATGTACAAGAAGATTTCTCTGTTTGTCAAACCAGCCTGGTTACAGGTGCCAGGCTGTAGCTTATATGTACAAATACGCTAAAAGTGCAAGACATTAATTAAAGCTGCCTGTGTTTTCAGAGGTCTGGAATTGTGTGGCCAAACAGATACCCATGAACACACGTGTATACGGGAAAGTCAGACAGCAGTTATGACTTGGGTCTCACACTGAACCATACACCAACCCATGAGCACAATCTGTTGTGTGCCTACAGTCCAAAAGCCAGGAACGTGCGCAAGGGCTACTGGTAGAGTGCACATCACGGTGTAAGAGGAAAAGCTGGCCTTAGCCAAATTGGGTGACTATATGCAATTCCAAACATGTCACAAAAACACAGGATGGTGCTAATATGGAGGTAAATGAAGCAAAGTTAACCCGAAAAGGATCACTTTGAGAGGGTGCAGGGCCAAATCCTGAGGGCTGGATTCAGTATTCACCCAGGTTAAGCTGCTGATGAATCAACTGCAGGCTCCCTGAGTAAGCACTGAACAGAAACCGAGTAAAACCTGAGTAAGGACCTCAATGGCTCTGCTGTGCCTGTGATTGTCTGAAAACGCAGGGTTACTGTTCACTGCTCTCAAGAAAGAAGGGGCAGTTATGAAAGCTGCCCCCTTACACGAAGCAGGGTGATTTGGTCAGTGTTACCTAGGCTTAGTTCATAAGTCAGTGACTTCTTTAGGCAAACTGCTCTAACACATGTGAGAGACAGTGGAAATGAAGCGTCCCATTCGGCCCCCCCCCCCCATAAAGTGCATGCTTGGAGAAAGGCCAAGCCAAAAAAAAAGAAGCTGAAACACTGCTCTACAGTCATGAGTTCAGCCCTTTTTTTTTTGTTTCCGCCTTCCCACCTCCATCTCCCAACCCACAGGTAGCAGCCACCCTCCCGGCCATATTCCCAGAGGCTGCCTGGTACAAGAGCAACAAAAGTTGGCAGAGGATAACTAAACAGCAGCCCGGTCACACACTGGCCACAGCCATGTGCCAAGCAGTGGGCGAAAGGTACCAACACCAGCCAGCTTGGCCCAGTGCCCTGGCCAAGACTTAGTCGTGCTGCCGGATTAGTGTTGGGAGGGAGCCGGGAGCCAGCTGCTGAGCACAGAGGAAACCCCCCAGCCTGCCGCAGCCCTGCCGCAGCGTTCCCGGGCTGCCGGAAACCAGGCAGCTGCACATAGTGTTAGGAAGCCATTGGGGGGGGGGGGGGGGGTTTTTTTTTTTTTTTTTTTGGGGGCCCCCCCCCCCCCCCCCCCCCCACACTAATGTCCCACCCCCAACAATGGTCGCCCCCAAACAACCCCCCCCCCCCCCCCCCAACCCCGGGGGGGGGGGGGGGGGCACTTGGGCCTGTGACGCTATGCCACACGGCGCAGCAGTGGCTGGCTGCTGGACAGGCGTGCAGGACCTGGTAATGTGAGGCCAACCGCCAGGCTGCCAGAAGCTGGCCTTAAAAAGAAGGGGGGGGGGGCTGTGTATGCACCATGCAATTGCCCCCCGCAAGCTGCATTGTAATGACAATTATGACAGCGGTCTGCACCACAGCTTGGCCTGCTTGCCAGCCACAGACACAACCCCACGGAAAGCAGCTGGCCCGCAGCATTTGAGCCTGGTTTGTTATTGCTGCTGTGGTTTGTTTTTTTGCCTCCTGTAGCTGACCCAATTTTTGCATCTCTGCTGTCTACTCACCCCAGCCTATCTCGCCCCCCCCCCCCCAATCCGGGCCACGCCCCCCCCCCCCCCAATTGCCAAGTTGGCCCCCATGGCCACTTAACAGCGCAACAAAAAAAAAAACAAAACAAAAAACAACCAAAAAAAATGCAGCATGGCATGCAAGTACAGCAGCAGGCTCCAGCGTTAAACATGTCCCCAGCCATAAGCTGTGCCACAGCAGGCTGTAGGTCAACGCACAGCCCAGCTGCTCGCCCCCCCCCCCCAATTGTGCTGGTGGGAGCTGCGGCCCATGCAGCAGACCCTGCGCGGCACCGGGGGGGGGGGGGGAGGCACCCAGAACTGTCACAGCCAGCAAAGCCGGCTGGGTGGTGTGTGGGCAGCGCCAGGGCTTGTTGCCCCGGGGGGGGGGGGGGGGACCCCCCCCTTTAGCCATTAAGGGGGGGGGGGGCAGGAAAACACCTGCCCCCCCCCATGTTGGGCTACATGCCCCACCCCCAAACCCCCCCCACTACTGCCTGCAGCCAGCCATGACACTATTGGTACCAGCACTTGCACTAGTGTTATATAAAGCAAGTCCAGTGATGTGGGCCTCAGGCCACACTGGTGGTGAGCTGTGTGCAATCAGGGCTCTGGCATAGCACTGCATGCCCAAGGCTGAGCCAGCTCTCACCTTATACCTACACCAGTCCCTGCATCTTGCATGCCCCCCCCCCCCCCCAAAAAAAAAAAACCCACACCCCGGGCTACCTGTCACACCTCTACTGCTACACCAGTGTGGCCCTGCAAGTGCTGGGCCACCTTTTCAGCAGCAAACAGGGCCACAACAGGCTGCACTGGGAAAGGCCAGAACATTGTTAAGTAGGTGCTTGGGGCGGGGGGGGGGCTGCATACTAATTGTGCAGCCACCAGCCTTTCTAACAGTTTGGTGTCCCCCCGGGCAAGGAAAGCGCTAGCCTAACTGAGGCAGCCCAGAAAAAAATAAAATACCAGCCTCTGCGTTTGCATAAAGACCATTCAGCGCACACTGACTGTCGGCCAAATGCCCGCCAGACCTTTGCATGCCACAGTGTGAGCACTTTGTTGGGGGGGGGGGGGCAGGCCCCCCCCCCCCACAATTGAGAGAGGAAAAAAAAAAAAACCCAACCCCACAATTGCTGTGTAATGGCTGCTGGCACCATGCCTCTGTAAAGCCACGTTGAGTAGCTTTGTGTCCCAGCTTGTCTTGCTAGCAGCCGCACACCTCTTACTCTGTGGCCGCTGGCATGTGCCTTAGCCTGGCACAACACACACAGCCCACTTAACTGCATGCAGGCAGCCTACACCAGGCTTTTACAACCAAACTGTGTGTGAGCCTCTGGGCGCCCACTGGCAGTCACAGCACAGCAGCACATGTGAGCCGTGCTGGCTGTACGGTAGCAGCCAGAAGGCAGCATATGAAGTGGTGCATTAGGCATGTTTGCAGGGCTTCTGCATGTGCTAGACTAGCTTAAAAAAAAATTAACTCAGCTGCCACAGTCAGGGAATTTTTTTGGGGGGGGGGCACAAGTACTATAAGCAGCATCATTCCCCCCCCCCCCCCAGTTTTTTCTCACCTTGATTTGAAGGGGGCATAGGCACAAGTCCATGACCACTGCAAACATGCCAGCATTAGAGGTGCATAAATGCAAGCCTGCCTTGGCCCAGCACGCCCTGCATGAAGCTTAGGCTTAAGCAAATTTGTCACCTAACCATGCCAGGTCATCTGGTGCTTATGTCAGTCTTACCAGGTGTGCCCACAAATCCTCACTGAATGGCCTAAAATTTGCCTTTTTTAATGCTGGAAACTGGTGTAATTTATAGCCATCTCACTGCAAACAAATTTATTGTAACTACTGTAACCACAGCAGGGCACCAGGACGTCAGCCTGGTGGCCCGTCTCCTGCCAGTGTAGCCACAATTCCCCTCCTTACCCCCCTGCAGCCCATTTAGCGCACCGGCCGTTGCAGTGTCACTGTGTTCAGCGGCTGCAGTTATTGTCTGACACGCAGAACCTGTTATTCTCGCACACTTTCGTATCAAACACCATCACCACCCTCTCCCCGGCAGCACATTTATGGCCTTTTGAAATGGTTTTTAACATGTCGAAAAGACCATGGTAGGCCAGTGCAAAGTGGCTGAGAACCGGCAATGCTGGCTTGGTGAGGCCACCCTGTGTCTCAGCAAATCCTGTGGGGGCCCAGGGCTGCTATACGACATAGGGCTAGTGGTGGTGCGGGGAAACGAGACGGTCCCCAGGCCCTGAGCCCTGTGTCTGAACAGCCTTCAGACCTTGGCTTACAGTAACGTTTCCCAGCTGCAGCCTGGCGCTAGGTTTGGCAGCCAAAAGGTGCTTTATAGTCACCTCTACCAAGCAGGGCTGAGTGTGGCGCCAGTCGCACCATGCTAGCTTTGCCCTTTGGTTTCAGTGTCATCTCAACAACTACAGCTTGGCACCCAGACATCACAGGGCTGGCGGGAATCCCTCAAGCATCCTTCTAGATTAGCTAGAGGTTAGCCAATAACCACTCCCTAATCTTGAGTCTGAACACCACCCATCGCGGTATGACCTTGCCATCACTTTTTTCCTTTAAGGAAATATCCAAATGTTATCGTCAAAAACTTGCGTTCATGGCATAAATTGTCTTCAGCGTCTCGGCTCAAGCATTACCCAAATCTACCACTCAATTACAAATAAAGAGCTAAAAAATAAATATTCATTTTCCTTTGGAAAGACACAAAACAGTAGGGGAGACTTCACTTTACACCCACTGATGAATAAACATTTCCTCAGTTCATAAATACACACATATAGTTAAAAAGTGACAATTTACAAAAATACAATTTATTGCTACCCTACGGGCCTGGAATATCACTTGCGTCGTTACTGTAAATTTCAGCGTGGCCAAATTGACACGCGAATTAGCAAAACCACAAAGCAGGCCTTCAACTGATTTTTTCAGGTGTAAAGAAACATGTCCTGCAGTATTCACTGGAAAATGTAAGGATGTCTTGCTTGTACCCTGAAAAACATTTGGTGATAGGGACTAAAAAAAACCTATAAATGTATCTGTACTTTTTTTAACCAAAATGACATACATATCTTATTAACAGTGATGTGAGCTGGTATAGCAACAGTAAGAAATTTAGGCAAGAGTGGTGTGACAGAAATTAGCAGCATTATCCAATCATCTGAGAATATGAATTATGGGACTGAGGTATAGGAAAAAGGAAAGTAAAATCCACAGTTAACCTAGTACCACAAGAGGAATTATGGACGCGATAATTAAATGGTAGCTTGCTGATTCTTACAGTTTTTGTGTTCCAAACATGGGTCTTAAATTCACAGTGACCTTCAGCAACATTTAAAATGAGTACTGATGTCCTGAACTGAAAATATTTTCTCAGTTGCAAAGTGATCGTCACACTGAACTGATTAATAACATGCCTGCAGCTAGAAAACCAGATTAGAGTTCAGAGGAATTTCAGCGCTGTATTGTGTAAGGATATATGGCTTAATGACCAGTAACAGCCACCATGACTATGTTCTTCTGCATTCATTTTCCTTCCTACCTAAGTGAATCATTTCAATCAGTGCGCCAGGAACCACCTTTCTAGATTAGCTTTGGCAGGCAAGCATGCCACAATCAGGTCCTACTAGCCTGATTTTAGCCTCCCAACACTTTTAGCACTTAAATTAGTAGCCCCCTCTCAACAGGATGCACACAAACAGGCATTTTCACAGTTCAGCTGTCGTCTGTAAAATGGTTCTGCTGTGTAATGAATCCAGACTTGGCTGTGATACCATTCTGTGCAGCATCAAGGACTGAATACACAAAAATGGTAATAAACAGGGTACTCGCCCAGCGATCCTGCTGGGACCTTCCTCCATGCTGTCATGTTTCCCTCTGGCCTAAAACCTCACTCCTCTGACAGATGAGGCGGGCCCTCTCTCCACGAAGTTCGCCATCCTTCCCCTTACTCCTGCTCAGCACAGAAGCTACAACGCATCACCTTCTCGTCTTGCCCTGATTTTCATGGCAGCTGCATTTCAGGCAGGCCTTGCAAGTTGCAGGACTGACCCTGTGGATGGCGGCTTTGCTGTTGCGGATGGAGAAAGTAGCCCATGGTATTCTGCTGTGGTATATGAGATGGCTGGAAAACACGCTGACTCTGACTTCCCTGGACCGACTCAGGGGCTTGCATCTAGAGAAAGAAAACACAGACGAGTCAGATTTGTCTGCTTGTGCCGGCTTCTAGCTTCTGGCTGTTCAACGCACTGCTCTGGAAAGGCCCACTCTGAGTCTGCTATTTAAGGGGCGTCTGTGAGCAAAGCACAGCTGCTGTTCTTGTACCCCATGGCTCCAATTTCCAAAGTAACCATGAGTTTCTGGGCACTCAGTCTGAGATGCACTAGTTACCTGCACGCCTTAAACCACAGACAATTCAATACCCAACCTGGGGCAATGTCGGACACGCCGGAAAGTACAAGGGAACGCTCCAGTCTGGGTGCCTGCAATCACGGCCAGCTACTACATAACTTTCAAAGGACCCACAGCCTGATCATCCTCCTCCTGTGAGGAGCAATGGCTGGGAACACCACATAACAAAACACAAAATCCTGCTGTGTGATGCACAAATGAGGCACGGAAAACAAACACAGGCTGCAATCTGGAGTGCATACAAGAGGAGTGAGCATGAGGTGCTGAGTGAGTCACTGTGTGACTTTGGCTAGGTTGCTGTCTTTACACTGAGCAGAAAAGCACCTGACACGTGTGCTCTGAGGCTGAATTGAGGAGTTACCATGTAGAAAGCTCAGCAGCTGCACCTGTGGTGAATGTGTCTTATTCCACATCCTGATATTATTATGTAATCACTTCTTTTTAAATCAGTCCAACGGTATACCTGGTTCTAGGCGTATCTCATCTTTTCCTACTACATTGCCATATTCCACCTTTGACAGATCGACCACCAAATGTAAAGCTTTTGTAAACCCAGTTTCTGATAGAAGGAAAACTATTTTAAATGATTAATTAGCCTCAGTGATTCCTTCCATGAACTGTTTATCAACTGGGCACAATCCTTGCTCTTGAAAAAAATCACATCTGTCATCTCAAAAGGTTTCCTTGGTGAATCCATTAAATCTTTGAATAAAGAACAGTGTGTGGCTGGGTTTAAAAGAAAAAATACATTCTGCTTAGTTATAAGAGGCATGTGAGACCAGATGTTCAAAAGTGCTGTATACACAGCAGCTCCCAAAACTTAATATATCTGGCCAGATTTTCAAGAAAGCTCCATTGCATTGGGTGCATTTGAAAATCAGGCCACTTATTTTGATGCTTAAATGAGAGTTGAACTCTTCTGAAAATATGGCCTCACCTGCACTGAACATTTCTGAAAATTGTGGCCCTGCAGACCAGGCTGTAGGTGTATATGGCTACAATGGCCATGTGAGCAGCGAAGACAAACAGACCGATTCAGTTCTGATAACAGTCACGCCTCCTAAACTTATAAACCCCATCCAAGTACACTTACCTGCAAATAGAGATGATGTTGTTGAACCTGCTGTTGGGGTGGCCATTGGTGGAGATGAACTGGCGGGTGTGTCTGGTGGGAAGAGAAGTTGGCCGGTGGAATCATCACCGAAGGGGTAAATACAGGAGAAGGAGAGGGAGCAGGCGCCCTGACTGCACTACAAGTACTGGGCTGCAGCTGTAACGGAGGAGGCAGTATCTGTTGCTCTGGAACAAATCTGTAAACAGAAGGAAAATAAACATGAGCAGAAGTTAAACAATGAATCAGCATGAAAATAAACAAAGACGATTAAAATAAAGTGATTGTGGGTTGTCAAAAGTGCCAGGAAAATGTACCAGAGCAGCCAATGCCCTTTGTCAGTAAATGAAAAGAAGTTGCAGATTGGAAACCCACATGTGAGGACAAGACTGTCTGATCTGGAGAAGCTGAAGGCTCCGTAGGACAGTTGTCAAGTTCCAAAGGGGCAGCCGGGTTAGTCTAGTTCAGCAAAACAGACAAGGAGTCCTGTGGCACTTAAAGACTAACACACTTAGCTATCACATGCGCTTTTGTGGGTGAACATCCCGCTTTGAAGATGAGGAACTTACAGAATGGGAGGAAAATAAATGCAGGGAAGTATACGTCATGGGATCAGGTCAGATTGTTCCTCTATGCGCTGTTTTGCAGTGTTTGAATCTTAACAACTGCTTTGATTTTCTGTTACAGTCTGAGCTGATCCCATGACTTACACTTCCCTGCATTTATTTGCCTCCCAGTCTGTCAGTTTCCCCAGCTTCAAATCATCTGACAAAATGGGATTTCTCCCATGAAAGCTCATGCAATAAAAAAATTTGTTAGGCTTTAAGTGCCACAGGACTCCCTGCTTGTTTAGGATAGCTGTGTTGCCCACGCTGAAACCATGAATGATTTGGTTGGGTGAAACAATGGATTTATAGCGTCCAAGGGCAGAAGGGAACAATGTGATCATCTACTCTGATCTCCTGTACGCCCCCGACAAGGGAATTTCTCCAAAACACTTCCTAGAGCAGAACTTTTATAAAAACATCCCATCTTGATTTTTAAATGGTCCATGATGGAGAAGCCACCAAGCCCTTGGGTAGCTTGTTCCAGTGATTCACTACTCTTATCGTGAAAATTTACATCCTATTTTCCCATCTGAATTTGTCTAGCTTTTAACTTCCAGCACTGCAGCATGTTAGACCTTTCTCCACTAGAGCAGCGAGCCCATTATTAAACATTTGTTCCTGCTGTAGATACAGACAGACTGTAATCAAGCCACCCCTTCCCCCTCTCTTTGTTACAATAAATAAGCCGAGCTCTTTGACCAATGGAGCAAGCACAGCCATCAGTGCGTTTCGATTGTAAGCTCGGTGGGGCTGCACATTTGTACAGTGCCCAGCACAATCAGGGATGGCATCTGTGGGGGGCTACGGACACAAGAGTGGTAGTAAGGTGATTAATCCTAAACCTCCCAGCCAGCACCAGCACCAGCCCAGAAGGTGTGCAGCTGTGTTCAGATGAGCTGGCTAGAGCTGGGGCAGTCAATTATTTTGTTATCAAGGTCCGAAGTTCTTGATTCAGTAGCGTCAAGGTCTGGACGCCGGTGGCAGGCGCTCCAGCCTGGTGGGGCTCCATTAAAAGAAAGCGCTGCCCCGACCCTGGTTATGTGTCACCCTGGGTGGCCAGGGCTCCCTGCACACAGCTCGCCGCGGGAGCCCCAGCGGGGATGCGGGACTGACAGAGGGAGCGAGAGACGCCACAAAACTCAGGAGGTGGGCTGGGGGAGTATTCCTTTACCTCCCCAAACAGTGCCCCTGCTGTGAATCCCTTTCGACCAGGGGTATCCAAGACACGCTTGCCATTGTTGGGCTAAACCACAGGTGGGACTGGGGCGCAGTTGCACTGTCTGGCTACTAGAGTCCAGCAGCCTCCCCACTGAGCCAGCAGGCTGGCCCCCTTGCTCCTTGGGGCTGGCTAGCGGATGGTGCAGGTGGCACCAGCACGGTGAATTTTCACGCCAGGCTCCTCCACGTCGCTCTGCAAGCCAAATCCCCCAAGCCCCAGCCTGTGGCCAGTCATCCCGCTGCACTAATTGCCCATGACTCCCCAGTTTCACAAGCTAGTTAAATGTCTCCAGGGGTTTGGATTTGGCCCACAGGCTACCCCTGGGTTAGAGACAGTGAAGGGTTTACCTATGCCGAAGGGCACTTGGTTTTCTCTAGCAGAGACATTTGGAGAGACAGAGAGAGAGAATGTATTTTCTATTTCCTGGGAAAATTATTGAATATTTTTTTCATTTTTGTCAAAAATTTTGAATTGGGCCCTAGGTATGGGGGGAGCAGGGTGAAAAACAAAATCCTGAGCGTTTATGGGCCTTCAAAATTGAACACACAAAACAGTTGCTCAACCCCCTAAGGCCAGATTTTGGTCTTCAGTAAAAGCCTGAAAAATGAGGATGAGAACAGAAATTTATTTGGAAACATTTCTATTTGGTTGTAGAGATGCTTTTCATTAAAATATCCCCAATCCCATATCATATTTTTTCCCATCAGCTCTAGTTAAACTTGTCTCTTTACCACTGAATCCACCCCACCCCCCCTTTTTCTTTTGGTAACCAACATTTTTGGCTGTTTTCCTGACTCTTGAAAGAAGACCAATAAGATGTTGCATGTGGACAAAAGCCTCTAGGGAGAAAATTGGCTGTTGAACTACTATCTAATAGTAATGGCAAGACTTACTTTGCTTGCTGCCTGGCAGCGCTGTTCTGTGAGGACTGAGCACTCCCATTAGCACTGGGCATCAAGGCTTGGACCGGCTGATCTAGCAACATCCTACAGAAGGATAGAAACATGGCACAGTTTGTCTTATATTTAGAGTCTTCACTATCAATCTCTAGTAGCCTGTAAAAGCTGTGTGAAAGCATGCCAAACCTGCATGAACACAGCTTATCAAATATTCTGGACCCAAATGATTGTGTGCATACAATATAAGGTCATGATTTTATTATCATTTGTCCTAAAGAGCCTACAGATCTGAGTGGAAACGCCCCTGTCTTTCAGATCACAACTGTTTAGTAATTCAATCTTGGTAACCTTAAAATGTCCCACCTTCATGCAAATTGCAGACCCTGCTTCCTTCTCTTCATTTGGATGAGCCCACACAATCACCTGGCATCTACACACGGAAGCATTCCAGGTGCCCCACATTATACAAAGTTAAAGTATTTGCATACTATTTTGGAGAGCTCAGCTGCATTGTGAAGAGGCTGTTTGAAAAATGCATGGCACATAAATGATAAGAATGTGAGGGGCCAAGTGCCATCCATTCAATACAAAGGAATTTGAACCTATCATGTTTAATGATCTCAAGCCTTTTGTAGCCAGAAAGGCCTCCGAGCATCTCTTTATACAACCCATGTCTGCTGAAGCAAGAGTAACTTCTGCATGTGGATGGCTAGCCGAACTGCACTGAAAAGGGCTATTTGCAGGAGTTCCTGGGCAGTTGAAGCAGAACTATGGGAAGTGTTAGTTTTGCTTTGTTATGCCGCTGAACCCAAAAGCTCAGTTCCCTCTGACCAAAGCAGAGTGGATGGTACATAATGTGCCTAAAAAGCTGTTATGTTCTATGGGAAACATATGGGCACATCACGGGAAGGAAAGGCTTCATACCCCTATGGTTGGGCTAACGGAATATGCCAAGCATGCTTTAAAAACACAGCTCATTAGATGTCTGCCACAAGAAGGACCTTTCATGCTTCACGCACGCTTTGAGTCACTTGTAAAGAATTGAGAGCTTCAGACTTGTAGCATGAATGTCAAGACGTCACTGCTGGCCTGGTCTAGCGCACAGTGAGATTTCCTGCCCACTCAGCCCCCGTCAGGCTCCGACCTGGAGTGCAATCCATACCTTAGACTCCTATCTTGGCTGTAGTCAGCCGGTTGCTGCCTTTCACTCATTTCAGTCGGCATCTGAGCAGAAACAGTGATGGGATGAGCTTGGGGAAACACCATGGGGTTGTTGTAGAGAGGCACTGAAATGCTCGTCTGCGTCGGCAGACACGTTTGCTGTGCCTGGTTGCCTCTCATTAAGTGCTGCTGTTGCTGCTGCTGCTGCTGCGGTACCTGAGACATCAAAATATTCATCCCTTATTAAATGGGTAAACCCCACGGTAGAGACAATCTACCTTTAATGTGCAGTTAGATGGAGCACTACATGTCAACGGCATTTCTGCTCCCTGACTATAACAGGACAGACAGCAGATCTGTTGAGTGCAAAGGGCATGTCTGCAGTGGGTGTCAAAACTGGCCACAGGGCTGGGAGTCTCGGCCATATAAATAAGTCGTCTTGCTAAAATCAGAGTAAAACAGAAGGAGGAGAGCAGTGCAGATCATGAGTAGGGTTACCAGATACCAAAACATGGAAAGGAGCAAATGGAGTATTAATATCACTCTCATTACCATATTATGTCATGGAAAATGCGTAATGATTAATGAATGCAGCATTAAAACTGTGCAATGTCATATATTATTTTAAAATAAAAAAAATTACCAAAATGTTTTCTTCTACTGAAAACTGGACATTTCATTAAATGAAAGTTTTTCATGACCCTTTCATTAATGTTCATGAGACTTAAAAAACTAAATTGCAAATATAAACTTGAAAACCATCTAAAAAAGTTTAAAAATGGCAAAAAAGCAGTAATTCACCTCTCATTTTTCATAGCAGCCCATTTTACAATTAAAAAACCTGTCCTAAATTGTTTCTATCCAGTTCAAATGTGCCCCTTTATTTGTTTTACTTAATTGAACTCTGTTAATAATTTTATTTATAGTGTACTTTATTTTCCTTCATTTTATTGGTGTCCCTATATTTTTTTCCCCCAATTTAGCCCTTTCATAATGGGCAGCAAGCCAAAAATTTGGAAAGCCTAACAGTGGTCTTAAACCCCTGACCTCGTGGGTAAGCACCCCAAGCCCTACTCAATGAGCTAACCAAGAAGCTGCAAGGATGGCTCACTCAGCTAAACACAGTCAGGGAACTCCCAACTTCTTACTGAGGAGTTATTTGTGCTGTGCTGCAACTGGGCCATGTGCGCATGTGATTGCCGCCAAGTTCACTGCTCCAATACCCAGCCACTGCGGGAAGGTCCCTCTGTTGGGCTCAAGAACTTGGCTGTTATAGGGCTTTTTTTAACATTCCCCTCATCAGAAGGAAAAAGCCGGACAAAATCACCTATTTTCAGAATGTCTGGAGGACGGAGGATATGAAGGTAAAAAGGAGAACATGTCCTCCTTTTGCCGGACATCTGGTAACCCTAGGCACGAGTCATGTGAGGGAAACAGGAATTGAAAAAATCTGAGCCCTCGCTAACAGATTTTTGTACTTCCTCTAAGAATACACTTTCTTCCCTGAATTACAGCAGTGTAAGTCCCATAGATTTCACTGGGCTACTCCGGATACACTCTGGCGTAACTGAGAATTGGACTCATAGCGCCAAACTGATCTCTGGGGAGACTCCATTAATTTCAGCAGAATTTCCCAGGAATGGTTTTCTTCCTTCAGAGCTAACATCTTTAGGCCATTAAATCTCTATAAACTACAGCAGACTGACACCACCTACACTTATTACTTGAAACAAAATACCATTGTAGCGTGGACTGACAGATGCACTCCATGCTCACTACAGCATTTAACCACGATACAGCAGGCAAGAGGTGAACTGGGCGCATAAGCCAGAGGGAGGCGTGGGGCATGCGCAGTTTTATTGTTGGTACAACGCCAGCAAAGTCAAGTGAAACTGGCCCTAAATGAGCTGACATGCAATAATTACAAGCACCATTTATAAAGAACATGCAACTGCTGTTGAAGAAAGTCAAGACTTTATTAACCTGGGAGGAAGTGACACAAGGTTCCCTGAGGAATTGATGTGGGGACGGTAAGTGTGGGCCACCGTAGTGTTTGGATCCCATAAGGCCTTGCTGTTGAGACTTCTTGGCTGTAGTCTGCCTGGTTGCGCCAGGCTGTTGTGCTTGAGATGGCCTTCTTGGGCTCTGTTGCTGCACGTTGTTAAAGACTAAGGGCATAGGTTGCTGCATTAACATCTGTAAGGAAGAGATACATGAGCTGGTACAGCAGCTTTTGCATTTGGTTTTTTTTAATGCATTTACCTGACTGCAGCACAGTAGGCTCTAAGGCAACACACAATATTGCTAACCCAAAACACAAATGCTCCCAAGGATCTGCTAAACAGATTTGCTGTTACAGAGTGACCTGTTCCCATGACTTACTCTTCCCTGGGTTTATTTCCTAGCATTCTGTAAGTTCCCCCATCTTCAAAGCATCTGATAAAGTGGGATTTTCTCCCACAAAAGCTCATACAAAAAGATAAATTTGTTAGTCTTTAAGTGCTACCGGACTCCATGTTTGTTTGTGTTACTGAACTAGATTAACACGGCTACCCCTTTGGATCTACATAGCTAAGTTAACATAAATTCGCTATATGGATTTTCTATAACCAATAAAATGAGATTCTTTACCATGGCTTAGCAAAGCAGTTATGAGATCCTGACAGGTTCACCTCTAGTTTACTAATTCAAATGATGCAAAGGCAAGTCAAACCTGAAAGCTGCTGGAATCTGATGGCTTTTGCAAAACAATGACATCCTGCAATCCAGTTGCCTGTGTCACAAAACTCACAATCAGGAGAAACAGCCTCAACAGAGGAGAATTAAAGGACCACGAATATTTATCTAAACCATCAGCACCAGTTGCTGGATCCACCTTCTTTATTCACTCAACACGTCAGGGCTTTTGTCCCTGTGACAATTTTCAGTATCTAATACCCATATTACTACGGACAAGGCCATGTTTGCCAGTGGCACTTGGTACATTCTGCAACGATGATGTGACTAATACACATAGCTGATTTTTTATTTTTTCCCCTAATGTATTTCTTAAGGAGTAGATCTAATGTGTGTCAATCCTTTCTCAGCTATACCTCAATCCTATGTTTTTGGCACTGCAGTTTAATTGAATTTTTACTAACCCAGTACATTTGACTGAATCACTTGGGAAAAAAATCCGTTTAGAACCATCGACTGTAGTTTTCTTTCTTTCAACATCTTTGCTACTTCAAACACGAACAGAGGACAGTGAACATCTGAATCAACACAGCCTGCAAATTAAAGTGACACGAATTTCCAGGGTGTGCAGCAAATTGGATCAGATTACAGTTACCAAAGATCATCTCTCAGTTTGCAACAAACTGATAATTTTTAGTAGATACCCGTATTATGAATAGTCGGGTAAAAGGAAGAAGTGGATGTAGTCACTATTGATCAAGTCACAACACAGTCTGTTATCATTAGTGACAAAGTCAGGGCATGGATTAAATACAAAATGACATTGTATATGTGTGCTTTGATGTCACAAAACAATTTTAAAGGGGGGTGATTTGCAGTTAGTTGGTTAATAAAAGAGGTAACATTACAGTCTGTAGATACCAAAAAATTCCCGTGTAAACCATTTCTGGAGAACATCCCAGTTCCAGAATTGAAACGGTCTCAATTATTCCTGTGTTACCAGGCTCAGGATGTCTGGAAAGCATTTGCTTTCCCACATTGGGCTGTCATTTATTTTTGTGTCAAATCCACTTGTTTCTCTCATGGCTTAATCTAACTGGAGAAGAGTGTTCATTGCCTTCTCTGGTGTCATCTTTGATTCAAGCAGGAACTCTTCCTTAATTAGAGGAAAGAAAATGTCCAGACATTGGCATCAATTTTTGGTGTGCTGGTTTTCACTAGCAGGATGTATCCTGCATAATTGTATGAACAATATATGTCTTCTAATGCCTTAGGAAGAATTTGGATCTGCTCTATAAACCTATTTTGTTCAACGACAATGTTCAGAGAAAACAAGAAATTGAGCCTTGGCAACCTCATCACATGCTGAAATCCTGTTGTCTGCTTCCCAAATAACCACTGCAGATAGTCTGTGGCCAGTTATAACCAATGAACAGTGTGACACAGACTTTTCACTTCAACCACAAATGCTTGTAGCAAACCTAAAACTGAGCCCCTTGCCTTACAGCGTTACATGGCAGCTAAGCAACAAGAGGATGGCGCAGTGCCGTTGAATTGTTTTGTTCAAGTCATTGCAGGACCAGTCTGTGCAAATGATGTTTTTATTACAACTTGTGGCTATTTTATGCGCTGGCCATATGGAACGTGAATGTTGTATTTTCTCATACAGCAAAACATATGCTGTTTTCTATAATGGCATCACCAATCAGTGTAGCCCTTCATGTTGGAAAGAGCCATTAGGAAGAGCTGGAGGGCAATTTTATTCCAGACACTTACAGAGAAAAGAATGCCGATTGGATAATGATTAAGAAAAAACCTGCCTGATATCTTTACAGTAGCTAGAGCCTACTGATAAGCACTAAAGTTATTACTGGAATAGCCACTAGATGGTGCTTCAACTTTAGCCACAAAGGCACTATTTTTGTGTGGTACCTAAGCAACTTATAACTTTTGAAGGTAGTCTTGAGGATGCCTTAAACAGCCCATTCTCTCTTCTTCCCACAGGGCACACTGGGCGGTACGGGTTGTTACTTTTTTAATCTCCTCTCTTCCTTCTTGCTCTCAACTCCTTCCCTTCTCCAACCCTCCGCATCAATTCCTGGCAAACTAGCCCTGTATCTTTCACACTGAGATGTGCAACAATCACATCCTTCATGACCATGTCAATCTTAGTCAGTCAACAACCACACTCTCTATGCAACAATCGTACCCTTCAGGCAACACTCAACAATCACACGCTTAATGCAATGATCACACCATCTATGCAAAAATCAACCCACCTCAATTCTATTCAACCAACATTTACCCCCTTGCAACAATCACATCCTGCATGACCACCTCAATACTCTACACTGTCCATTTTATCTGGAAATCTACTATTGAGCTTCTGTAGTCTTAACTGATGATGGAAACTCCAAGGTGACTGTGAGTAAGTGCCTTTTTATTAGACTTACTACCTCTCTTGGAAGTGCCACAACTGCCACCTTGATATTTAAAAAACAGGAATCAAGAACTTCCACCCCGTGGCACTTTAAAAGACTAACACATTTATTTATCACATGAGCTTTCGTGGGAGAAAATCCCACTTTATCAGATGCTTGAAAACGCATGACCAAGAGGGATTTTCTCCCATAAAAGCTCATGCAATAAATAAATGTGTTAGCCTTCTAAAGTGTCACAAGACTCCTTGTTTTGCTGAACTAAGCTAACATGGCAACCCCTTCGGAATCTCCTTTCAGGAATGACCATTGTTCAACAATTCAAGAGTTTGTTGCCTATCTGGGCCCTCCAGCCACTTAAGATAAAAGTAAATGATTCTTTTGGTCCAGGGAATCAGACACAGGGGGAGGCCAATGAAACTCTTTCAGATACCTGCAGATTGGAATCTTGCACTAGTTGGAGCTGCTCTTTGATCACATGGAGCTCCTCTTGCTGTGTCTTGATGTCAGCTTGCAATATGCGAGTCCTCTCCTCCAGCTCTTCCTTTAGTTGATGCATCATCCCTAACTGGGCTGGAAAGTGGTACACTGGCTGCAGAGAATGGAAGACATTTCACAGTAAGCACTGTTAGGAGCACCATGAATTAATATGGTTGCTGCCTGCAGAGTGCGAATGCTCTCAGGCAGGACAGATGGCTTCTCAAAATATGGGAAGCTCCCACCACAGAAAACATTGATATCGTGGAAAATGGTACGTCGGGCACTTGTAAGCCAATGCACAACTGTGTTACTAGAACCTCATGCTGGGGATACTTCACTGAGCGCAAATGTGGAGTTACAATCAGATTTGGGTTATCTTTCTTTGCTTACACTGAAAATTTCAAGTGAATTAGGTTGCTGGCTCCGCTTCCTAGAAAGCTTTGTATCCCTTGTAGCGTTGCATTGGCCATTATTACTTTGCTCCATTTCTTCTCTAAATTAAGGGCTAAGTGGTAGGACCTTACTATGGAAAGCACTTTAAAAATTATTCTGAATGGGCTACAATCTCCCAGTAATGCCAATGGAAATACTGAGGTATAAATAGCTATGTCTACACTACAGGTGCTCAGTTAAGTTGACTTAATAAGGTCTACTTAAAGCCAACTTTAAGTAGACCTTATTAAGTTGACTTAGTGAGGCCACATTGCATTAAGTCTACTTTATAAAGTTGACTTAAGCCAGGGGACCCATTTAAAGTCAACTTAATAAATGGGTCCCCAGGTTTAAGTCAACTTAACTTGTAAAATCAACTTTAAGGGCAGGCATTATTAAGTCAACTTAAGCAAGTGCATAAGTCACTTTATTGAACTCCAAATGTGCCCAGTGAGTTCCTTAAGTCGACTTGAGCCTCCTTGGGTTGACTTAAGCCCCTACTGTAGCCATACCCAATAAGAGCTCAGTCATGAGTCGTTATATACACATGCAAGGCTCTAAGATGCCTCCTCACACATCTGTGCCGCTGTCCACAACACCAGCCTCAGTGCAGGGACTCATGAGCCATTACTTCCCCTGACGGGAGCCCATGTACCCCAGGTCCATAATCACAGCCTAGAGCAGAGGTGGAAACAGGGCCTGGATTGTGACTCTTGGAGTCACACTTTGATCTGTGGGCTGTTCTTGGGGTGGAGCAAGCACGAATGGCCTCTCAGTCAGGATAATTCCAGGATCTTGTCCCATATGAGCAAGAGAAGCAAAGGGACTCAAATAGCTGAATTTGGAACTTGTCTGAGTCTTGTTTCTGATCCAAGTAGCTTTTGCTAACTCTTGTATCATTCCCACCACAGAGTTCATAGGAACCATCGTCGGAAGGGCCTTGCCAGTGTCTGAATCTGACTCGACTGCTCGGCTGCAGACCATTAAAACAACCTGGGAGATTGCTATTGCTGGAACCAGAAGAAAGTCTCAAGGTCTCAAAACTGGTGCATTCAGCAGTGTGATAAAGTGCTGCTAACTCAAGACAGCTGAGGCTCTCAGTCAATGACTGAAGAGCTCTTTTCATGCTACAATCGGGGGCGTCGCTAGCGCTTGGCACACGGGGCTCATGCCCAGAATCCCAGCACCAGTGCCCCAAGCCCTGGCCCTCAGCCCCTGCCTCTTCCAGTCTCCGGCGGGAGATCCAGGGCCCGGCTGCCCACGGTGGCTGTGGCCGCTTCTGGCCCTGTCCTAGGCTGGGCCACCTGCTGCAATGGCTGACGCTCCCTGCCCTGTCCCCAGCTAGGGAATGGGGCCAGGCTGGCAGCAGCAGGTGCTGGAGGCCAGGTCGGCCCGAGCGCAGAATCAGGGCCGGGGCCAGGCCCCGTGCCTCGGGTCCTTCCCCGGGGCAGCCATGCCCCTGGCTACAATACTATTACAACCCGATGACCACACAAAGGCTATCATGATTTCAACACCTACCATCACAGCTTGCTGCGGGGGAATTGCTGGCTGGGCCATATGATGCTGAGTGAGATGGTCAGCGGGTGCCTGAGGAGTTAATATTGCCTGGAAAAGAGAGCAATGATGCATTTTAGACCACAGCAACCCTAACGTGAGAGCCAAGAGGGTGATGCAGTGCTAGATCTCCTCTAGGAGTAAACGTGTTACACTGAGGGACTGCCGTTATCAAGGTGTCAGCGCTGAGTAGATACAAGGGAAGAAATTCTCACATGGCCATATGGACACACTCATTCTACCTGGCTGAATCCCTTGCATTTCAGAGATCTTTTACTTCCTTGCTCTGCCACAAGTTTGACCTCTGCGAGACAGCTCCAAGGTGGCATGGAGCAGCTGCTGGACTGACAGCTTCACCTTTTGAAACAGGTGACTAGAGTTCACCTGGGGACACAGAGATCCCTCCTGTAACTCCACTGAGGTCAGCGGAGTTGGAAAGATGAATCTGGTCTCTTCCACTTACTTTGAATTCCACTTACTCTTGCACTTTGGTCATTGCAAATCGTTATTTGAAAACGCCTCTTCTGGATAAAACCCTCTTCACCCACACTGGGTTTTGCGTGGGTCTGGAAAAGCAAAGTCAATCGAGGGCAAAATGGGGCCAGGGTGTAAGCCTGCAGTGCTACCGTGTCCTGCTGCTCAGTCATTCCATGCCTTGGAATAGCAGGTGCATCCCACACAACGTGTCTGATGTACTACAGTGACATGAGCTACACTAGCATCAACCAAATGGCCAGTCTATGGGGAGCTGTAGAACAGACCACAATCCTGTGAAGTTTCTTTGCCGTCAGTTATAACAAGCACTGCGTGAGGGCTGTGTGCTGGCCCACCTTGCCAGGGTCCACTTTCTTATTAGAGTCATAAGGCCAGAAGAAAGCACCAGACCAGCTAGTCTGACCTCCTGTGCATCACAGGCCACCAACACTCCCTGCACCCAAACACCAGGCCCTCCACTGAAATGACCATCTCCCTTGCTGTGTTGGAAAGGCTTTTGGTCACAAGGTTATCTACCTGTGCGCCTCCACTTGAGGTCAGCCTCAGCGGTGCTTTCTCCTGCTGACCCATTGGCACCGACTGCCTGGTGGGAGTGCTGGCCTCCGTGTGCCGCATGGATGATGTGGCTGCAAAAGACAAGTTGCTTTTCAATGAAGTGAAAGGTCATCAGATACCACCTCATGCCCATGCTAACTAAACCCTGAACACTTACACACCCGGAGGAGTGGAGGCCAGGCAGCGACAGCCACTACTTGCACCCCAAATCACTACAGGACCTCACAAAAATAGCTGTTACAACAGTTGCCCAAACGTGGCAAAGAACACAAGTGGGAAGCAATTCATGATCACACAGGGCCCATGAGTCACGCCAAGCTGAATAGCTCCCCAGACCTGCTTGCCCATTTTCTGCCCTTCTCTTGCTAAACAGTATGGTGCATTTCTGAGGATAACCCTCTACTTCATCATGATTTTTCTCTGGCATCAGCTCAACCAGTCGAGCAAGAGGCCAGACCGCCTCTGCACTGAAACTTGCTCTGAATACGGCATGACATGAAAGGGCCCCTTGCCTTGCTTTCAGTGCTACTGTGCTTCCTTATGAGGCCTCATATGACAAGGTGACTTCTCGGCCACATCACTCGTTATGTCTGTAGGCCAGGCTCCAGGGGTATGTCTACACTGGAGCCTTAGGTTGACTTAAGCTGCCTTAAGTAAACCTACAGACCCCTGTGACCACACTGGGCTTTTACTAAGTCAACTTAAGCACTTCCTTAAGTCGACATAATAACACCACCTCTTAAGGTCGACTTAATGCTTATATTGACCTGACTAAGTCAACTTAAGCCAGTGTAGACAGGGAATAACCCCTAAGTCGACTTAATTGGCCTCCAGGTCCCCTCCCAGAGTTCCTGGCCACCAGGAAAGGTGAACATAGCACTTGCTAGTATGGACACAGGCAGTCAACAGGAGTTTTCAGTGTGGGTGCTCTAAGCTGACTTAACAAGGTCAACTTTAAGTCAATTTAAAGTCGACCTTGTTACAGTGACTTTACAGAGCCTCCAGTGTAGACATACCCCTACCTCTTTCTGTGCACTTATTCTCTTCTATTCAGGAAGGGAGGGGCCAGTTTTTAAATTTCTGACTAGGCTAGATTTGCACTTGTGGCCTCTGAAGTACTAACTCTCAAACGAAGAGTATATCCAGCAATAAAAAAGAACCAAGCAGACAGACAGGCAGTTTCTACTGAACTGGATAAAACTGAGGCATATTTTAAGGGGCTCCACAAAAAGGTCCCATTAAACTCCAGTTTCTCCTTACTTTGGCTGTGACTGTTCTAGTCTGAATCTCAGGATGACACCTAGGCAGCTTCATAGTTCCCCCTAAACTTCCCACCACCGTTCCCCTGGCAAGTGGGGATGTTAAGTGCTGCCAGTTGCCAGGCCTTTAGCCAGTGTGGTCTACACTTGCCCTGAGCAGGGGCAAATAACACAGCTTTTGAAATACCAACACTGGCCTATTGTCCAGAACCTGCAATGGCAACAGAGCCTGGTGAAGCTACATCAACAGGGAATT
The DNA here is from genome assembly GCA_007922195.1 of Podocnemis expansa. NCBI lineage: Eukaryota > Metazoa > Chordata > Testudines > Podocnemididae > Podocnemis > Podocnemis expansa. The sequence continues at coordinate 12,282,608 of ML681991.1, read as the reverse complement.
TTAGAGGCAAATATCTAGTAACGACACAGCTGAGGCTGGCCCTGCATATTCCCACTGCTCATTTAAGAGTTGTCTTCTTCTCTGCACCTTCACACAATCCAGCCATGCTTGATAGCAGAACTGTCTCCCTTGCGGCTCGCACAGCCTTTCTCTTTCTCTGTGCTCACTGGATCTCATCCCATTCCTAACCACAGCCTGAACTCTGACTGGATGGCATGTATTTCCAACACACCTGCACTAAACTACCTAGGTGTCTTTGGGGGAGAAAGAAGAATCACCAAGGAGGCCAAAACTTTCTACCTCCTTCCCAATCAACCCCCCTTCCCTCCCGGCATCGGGCTCTGAGGCTTTGTCTTCATGGTTTAAAAAGGTGGTTTTACAGTGAGATAGCCAACGTGTGTTAGTGATCTCAGCAGAGACAAGGCTCTGTAGCATTCACTGTGAGGCAGACAGGCAGGGTCAGTGCTACCCTTCTGCCTAGGTTTGGCCTCACCTAGTTCACCGCACAGTGTAAATAGAGTTGCCATGGCTGCATTGTTTTCACAGCAGGGTAGCCAATGCATTTTGGTTATCCCATGGTAAAAACACACCATCTTCCGGCCACTGATGACACAGCCTTGGCAGTAACCTTCACTAACCCTAGCAGCTCTTGCGGTTCAATTGCTGGGAGAGGCCTAAGTCAAGAGGCAGATCTAGTACTCAGAGGCCATGTGTGGTCTTGTCTTGGCACCTGGTGAACCTCAAAGAAGTCAAAGGGGGCTTCAAATAAGTGTGACGGACACAAAATAGCCAACCGGCAGATGGTCCCCTCGCATGGTCTCAATATATTCTAAAAATTCCAGCTGAGTTTTGAAGGATAGCGATCTTTGAAGTTGCTCCCTGCTTTTGTCAGTACTCTAATACCGCCCCTTGCTTTTACTGGGAATCTGTCAGTGTTGACGAGGATACGTACATGCTGAGTCAGAGAGCGCTGTGTGCGAAGATCTCCGGGAGCTAGGAGAGGAGACAGACACTCTTTCCCTGCTGGTTTCTTGGTTGGTCCCACATTGCCTGATGTCTATGTAACTATTGTGACTCTGCAGCAAACAAAACAGACAGTAGCCTCCTTAGAGCACCCAGAGAAACATCTGATCAAACCCCCTTGAATCTTGACCATTGTTCTTTTGCAGATAAAAATGGTATTTGTTTCTAAAAGGGCTACAATGGCAGCTAACATACTAAGTTTGGTGATTAGGAACCACCAACAGCTTGGCTGTAAGAGATGCTTAGATGGCTTTGTGACACTTTGAAATGACCATTCATACCGATAAAAATATTACAGAATTGTAATGAATATCATAGAGATTAGTGCCATGGCAGGTACCGAGGAAAAGTCATGACTCGCTAAGATTGATAAGCACATTATACGTACTACCAGCTTTGCATTACGAGTTCTAAACCTGTTCGTATTTCAAACTGGCGTGTGTGCTGGGTGACACCTCTCCCCGCAAGATGACATCAGCCCTAAGCTTGTTCAACGGCCTATCAAGGGACCTCAAATGTACAAAGAAGCCAGTGAAGGAACCCAGGGATTGCAACTTATAAGTCATTAGGACATGTCAAAACACACGTGTGGACAAGGGACTCTGCAGCTTTTCCATGACAAGTGCAGTGGATGGGACAGAGGATGTACAAGCCTCTTGGCAGAAATGAAAATGCAGCTGCAGCATCACTAGCGTGTCTTCAGGCCTGGTTCCCAGCTCTGGCTCAGCCACTCTGTAGCTAGATGGATAGGAGCAGGGTAGCTCTGGGACTCTGGTACTTGTTAGGCACTCAATGATCCAGGTTCAAAACCTCCCTATGGTATCTGGGTCAGCTCACTGTCCATCAGAGATAATGCTTCCTCTCATCTATTTAAATTGTATGGGCAAGGAGGGTCTCTTCCACTGTGTATTCAGAGTGCCTTGCAACAGACAGTAGTTAAAAGTAATACTTCATTGTGGCATGACCTCCAGCCACGCTGTTAGGCACTAAGCCAATACAATGAGAACAAGGGCTGGTGGGTCTGGATGGGAAAGTCAGGGTGTCACCTTCCCCCAGCTTTATAACAGACCCTACTTCTGCATTACAGCTTGCTGCCCTCTTACTCCCTGCACCCTCTTCCCATGGGTAATGACGGCCAATAGATTCACGAATAAACAGAAGCACACTTTTATAATTAGCTTCCTTCTGCCAAGTTTCTTCAAGGACATCACAGCTCATTGGCTGGAAGATGCTGGGAAGGGACTGTGGCATGAGGGGCTGACTTTGATAGGAGGAACCAGTTGGCTGGAGAAGGAAAAGGTTTCATTTGTGGCAGACGTACTGGGACGTGGCCAGAAGGAGACACACATGAATTTTCGGGGATGTTGGGGCAGCATGATGCGCACATGGAACTAATCCCAGAGGGAAGGTGTCTGCTCAAGCTGAGTTGTCGCATTGACGTTAATGGGGAGTTTTTGGAGAGAAAGAGCAGTGTGGTAGGGAACAACCTGAGGTCTTGCACTGGTGGGCTAGACCCGGTCACCGAAAGGCCACCAGCAGACTGGCGACAAAGCAGCCTGCCTCTTGTGCAACAGGACAGCCAGTCAGAAGCAAGCGAGTCACGGGTCCTATGCTGTGTCTGCCACCCTCCATGCCCATCTGGGGAGCTAATTATGCTAACTTTTCACTCCTCTTCCGTCACGCTCTTCCTCCAATGAGAGAGAGAGAGATGCTTGTCTTTTTTTTAAGTCCGTCTTGCCACCCTAGGCCAGCCAGGTTCAGTTCAGGCTTGGGGCAGTAATGTTTTGGCAATCAATATGGGATGGGAAAGAAAATGCAGAAAGGTAGTGTCCCAACAGGTCAGTGGAAGACGTTTGCTTGAATGCACCAGAGGCTCTTTGATACAGTCAACTATAAAGAATATGGGATGGACTGTAACAAATCCAAATCACACACACACCTATACCCAGCTATCAGATCCACTGTGCCCATGAAGTCTGCCCTATAAGGATGACTGTGTATTAAAGATTTACTATTATATAAGCAACTTCCCAGTATCTCCCTTTAAATGGCTTCTCTAAATAACGTCTGAAGAGCCAACGGACTGATGACCCCAAACATTATAAAACAAGGCACCTGAAACCACTTTGCAAAGACTTGTTTTGAAGCCATTTGGTGGACATTCTTAACTGTAACTGAAGTGATCACAGCTCTGCTCTCCCTCTGTATCCGGCTCAACCTTACAAAATGGCTGAGCCCCCCCCCCCCAAATCAATGGCTACGTCTACATCTACTTTTTTAGTTTGGACTTGCTAGTCCAAACTAAAAAAAGTCCGACGTTAGTCCAAACTAGCCTCGGGCTAGTTCGGACTAACCATGGTTTTTCAGTTCAAACTAACCGTGCATCCTAGTTCAAACTATCTTTTTAGTTCGAACTAGAAAGCGCAGCTAGTTCAAACTAATGGCTTAGTTCGAACTTCTTTAGTCCGAACTAGCCATTATTTCGGGTCTTGTCCGTGCTTAGCGCGAACCAACTAGTTTGAACTAACCAGGGCACTAAATAGTTTGGACTAAGCTTTGCTTAGCCCAAACTAAGAAATTTCTTAGTTCGGACTAGCCAAAGCCTAGTATGGCCAAGGGCTAAATTAGTCCGAACTAAGCACGCTTAGTTCGGACTAATCGACTATTGTAGACATAGCCAATAAGTCATTCTTCTCCTTTCCCTTCCAATCTTCCATTACCAAGGTGAGTCAGCATAAAACCAGCAAACACTGTGGTACTGGTCTGTAGTCATTGTCCCATGTGTTTGAATGACAGCAGTACTGAGAGTTAGTATGTCACTTACTGCCTAACAAACTTCATTTTGCTTCTTTTCTTCTACTGAATTGAAGTAGCGGAAGACATAATTTGGGTAAAGGTCTCAGAGCAGATTTGACCCAGCAGGATAATAATGATCCAATTATTGAGTTTGCATTGTTATAAACTAGCTATTTTAGTGCAACTCAATGTTGAAAATCCTCCTCTTGGGCTTGAAAGACACTGAACTAGAGGGTGTGAAGGCTGAAATGAATAAGGAGACCCAGGAAAGACTGAGTCCATGTGTTTTTCTAACGTTAACGAGTTACAGTAACAAGTCCCTTCCATTCACTCCCTTCAGTCTGCACTACCTTCAAAGAAGATGGTGCTAGTTCAATTGATGACTCCTCGAGGCCAAGATCTCTCCTTCTTTCAGCTCGAACCTCCGCATAACTATATTAAAAGAGGTAAAAAAAGGATTTCAAATAAAATTCTTATTGTCTACTCACTCGACTGGAGGTGAAAACAGAAACGATGGTTGCTTCTTTAATGGTGGCTAAGCACACACACGCACAAAATCATTCCTGGGCACAAAGTACAATATTCTTCAGTCTAATTGCTGATTTGCAGGCACACATGTACTGTTTGCACATGGAAAACTGCAGAGCAGATGCAAGAAACTGCATCTGTAACCCAGAGCAGAAACTGAGAAGCCCATTTATAAATTCTGGCCCTATGTGTCTGGAATCAAAACGACCCTCAAAGCAAAGCGGCGTGAATTTGCTGTTTTGTGAACAGAAGGGGAGAAGACACCTTCACTCTAATGACAGTCATCTCCAGCCAGAAAATCCCACTCGCCACAGTCTGTCAGAGAAGTCCTCTTGCTGGTAAGTGACTGCAAGGGGCACACACAGTTTCTAGACTGTCACCAATTTCTTGTGTGCATCTTAATAGCAGCAGTACAGTAGCGCAGTGGGATTCAAGCTACTCCAAGGGAAGCTTTGCCTGAGGAAGGCCTGCATGGCTATGGCTCTCAGTTTTGCAACCGAAAAGCATCACACCTGCATGGACACCTTCCTCTCTGTTATGGAGGTCGCATTTTCACAACATGTGGGCCATGTTACATATCACTACAGATGGGAATGCAAATCACCCACTAGCTTCAGTGGAAGTTCTGCAAATGGTACGTCTGAACCAAATTTAAATCCCACTGAGGCTCCTTGAGTGTGTATGTTAGGGCCTGAGCTCACTCGGAGCTCTTACTAATTGTCTTTTAAATAACAAGACAGCGATGATTTGTAAGCCCTGAGATTTCATGACAAGAGTTCTTAAAACAACAGAAATATTTCAGAGACTCTCCTGTTTGTATGTGGAGCAAGGGCCAGGGCACACGGGCTATGTCTATACTAGAGAGCTCAGGTAAGTTGACTTAATAAGGTTGACTTAATTTGACTTTATTAAGTCAACTTAGAGAGTCCCCATTTGTTTAAGTCAACTTTATAGAGTCATCTTAAGCTTGGGGACCCATTTGAAACTGACTTAATGAAGTCAACTTTAAATGAGTCTCCTAGCTTAAGTTGGCTTGGGTCGACTTAAATGGCTCTTTTGCTCTAAGTTGACTTTATTAAGTTGACTTTAGGCCACATTTTGTTAAGTCAATTTAAAAAAGTTGACTTTAAGGGTGAGAGTTATTAAGGCTGTCCATACTGACAGCAGCAATTTCGCCGCAGTCAATTCGCCCTTCGGGGAGCAGATCACGATGAGTATGAACTTGCTAAGCTGCTCCTGGAAGTTGACCCCGGAAGCCCTAGGGGTCAGGGGCTGTAGGGGAAAGCTGACTGCACGGGATCTGCTGTCAGCTTTTCCCTGATGTGCACCCATGGCTTAGAAAGTCGCTGCTAGTTACGCAAGGAATTTTATGTTTCTTACGTAATTGGCAGTCGACTGGTGCTGAAAAGCCCTCAAATGTAGACCAGGGCTAAGTGGACTTAAGCAAGTGCTTAAGTCAACATAATGCACTGCAAAATGTGGCCCTGGAGTTGCTTAAGTTGAGTTAAGCCTCCAGTTTAGACATAGCGAGTGTTAGAACTAAGCTTGGGGAAAGAAGCAGGTCCTCAGGTGGAGTGAATGGGCACAGATCTATTAAGGAGTCAAAGTCACCACTTGAGGATCTGGTCCCTTAGCTGCAGATTTCCTTTATTTCTCATTCTAAATCCAACGTTCTCTTCCTTTTCCTAGCTTACTAAGCAAAATGTATGTTCACCCTGAACTATTTGAACTAAGATGTGCATCTGGGATGTGTTTGTATCAGAGGCAAAGACAGAAATACATATTCACATTCCATAATGTCAGAACCTTAGATGACGGGTATAAAAATTCCCTCAAAGAATGCAAAATCAATAAGTCTCAAGAACTGTGTGTCTGTAGATCATGAATGCATTCAAATTAAAACAGTTGTCAGTGAGTAATTTATTCCCAGCCTATATAATTCCACCTACATATGCCTACTTATTAGAATATGATGTTCTTAAGGCTGTGTTTCAGAATATCTAAACAGAACAACTGTTTACTAATCATTGTGGGGGCTTTTTTTTGACCAAATGTTTAATTGTCTCAAACAGAGAAGACAAGGGTAAATTTATAAAATGCCACCCAATAATTAGGGAACCTTACATTAGCTGACCATACTGATATGGTACTTTCTTTTTAAACCATCCACTAAATCCATTAACTATGTATGCAGATTTGTTCAAACCAGCAATGGGGATTTACCACTGACATAGATGGAAGTAGATTACAGGCCCGGAACTGTGTATCGTCACAAACCTCCAGAACTAAAACAAAACAGCACAAGATTCACAGCACATTACTTAATAACACTAGTACTACAGAACTGCCACTAGGGGGTATCAAGTGCTAAATTTTAAAGTCACATCTGGGGTAAAACGAAGAACGGAAAATGGAATGGATGAGGACACTGATTAACAGCAAAATGTTAAGCATGTTTTCCTACCTGACTACAATGTGTGTACAAACAATGAACTCAGGTTTGGAGTTCCACTGGTGGTACGTGATGTAATAGTGAGTCTGCAACCATATCCATTGCTGGCCTTTGGTCAAGAATCTGTAGTAACAGGACTTGCCTTTCCCAAATTGCATCACTGTTAAACAAACAGAAACAAATTTTGTTAATAAGAAGTACAAAAGTTCTTAGTGTAACGGACACTAGAAGAACAGCTCTGTGCTCTCTAATAATGATGACATTGCTATTAGGCCTTTCTAAATGTTGCTTACATTTTCAACAACATGCTGAGTTTTTAGTTGTTTTGCTGTTGTTAATTTAAAAAGAAAGTGTTTCAATATTTCAGCTGCATTTTTATAAATGGTCATTGTTGGCACAGGCAGACATTTTTCTTCTTTGCTAGCAAACAGTACAAATAAATGACAACCACTGAAGAATACATGTGTATATCTGCATTCATTTCCGAACTCACTGGCTTACAGTCGGGAACATATACTAAAAGAACTCTGATTTGAGAGTGAAAGTTTGTTTAACTGACAATTGAAATGTCCCTGGTTTAGATAAAATCATGCCTTCCTTTTAGAGCTAGTTGTCTCTAAAGTTAACTACTTATACCTACCATTTAAAACACCATTTAACAAGTGTGGTTTTAAAAAAATATAATAAAACATACGGATCAGGCTTTTAAAAGGGCTTTGCACACCACAGGCACAATTTTGCACTGGCAATTCATTGTGACTACAACTGAGCTCAGTGGAAGGACTCCCACTGACTTTGAAGGGTTTTTGATGTGTCCCAGAGAGAAGAAAGCACAGTCTTGTGGCTGATGCACTGAACTGGGAGCGAGGAGCTGGAGTCAGTTCTTAGCTCTGCCATAGATTTCCTGGATACCAAGAGCAAGTCGTTTCATCACTTTTCTCAGTTTGCCCATGTGCAAAACAGCGTTAATAACATGTCCGTTCCACACAGGGGTAGCTGAGCAGATAACAATGTTGATGTCTGTGAGGTGCTCACATAATATCAATGAAGGGGAATATAGATAACAAAGTAGGTAGATTAGGTGCCCAAACATCACACTCCAGCCACAAATCCAGCAAAGTTAGGTATCTAAATACGCTGACCTGCAAGCACATGGTAATAAAAGGACAATGACAATTTAAAAATCACAATTCTTCCTGAGTGGGTTTTTCCTACCTACCACTATTCCAAGTGGCTGCAAAGATTAATTGTAACTGAAAGAGACTGAAATGAACCATTTCTATTATTTCAGTTCGTTTTCTTCTTTCCACATTGTGCTAACTGGAAGAGCTCTCATTCTGACATAAAGCCAGCTCAATAAGTGGTAGCTTTGCCAGTGGAAGACTATTGATGCGATGCTGTTCATGAGAGCTTATGCAGGCAAAATTTATGTTGCCTGGGATGTATTGCAACCTCAGTGCTTGTGATGACAAGACCTCAGTTTCCCAGGTGTTCTTGTTCTGAGCCAAAGGTGTCATGACTTTAGACCCAGAGTCACTCCCCCACATGGGATCTGAAGGATGGACTACCGGCCAGTGCCCTGGGTGGAGTTGAGGTGACCTCTGGCAAGCTTATTAGCGTGTGTGTAGGTTCTTTGATGGTTTTAATATGTTTTTTAATGTACCGCTTTCACTTTAAGAATAAATGTGCTTGTTTACAAAGGGTTGGGTGGTAATTAAACAGTGGCGAGTTACACCATTTATAGCCTTTGAGGAGATGGCAAAGGAGGCCGGCTGAGGCTGTCTGACTTGTTGGGGAATTCATACCAAGTAGGCGGAGGAACTGTACAGCTTGGAAACACTTTATTCAGGAGGAGACAGATGCGTGCCTCTGCCCCTCAGAAGGGAGAGCTGGGGAGCCAGACCTAAGTAGCGCCTTTGCTGGATCACAGAGGGAAAACAAAGGTGCAGTGTCCATGAGGTGTGATACAGGGCCTGTGCCAACTCCGCTGCAGAGCTCTGTTTAATTCTTCTTGCTGTATTGCCCCAAAAATAGCATTCACGCCTGGCCTGTTCACTACTGAATCCGACTATCCCCCACTGTTATCAGTGCAACGGAAACTTCCTGGGCTGATATTCATGAGTGGACTATGGAGTGGGGCAGCCTTTGCTTCTGCCTGTGCAATATCACCCCTCCCAGGTCCTCTGTGGAGCCAAGGACCTGACACTGGGTGGTGTGGGGGGAATGAATCCTCAGAGTATCCAGCTAGAAGATGCCCCCATCTTTCTAAGGCAGTAATATCACCTGGGAGCCAGCTTGCGGCTCCACAGTTAGGGCAGGCATCGAGCTTCTACCCAGATGACAATGGCCAGCTGCAGATCTCTTGAGGGCCACATACTCTGTCAGGGAACCTCAAAGCTGTTCTTACAAAAATCCCGGGAAAAATCCAGCATAAAAGCTCAAGGAAGCTTTACTCTTCCACCCACTCCTCCCATGGATGTTTCCAAGGGAGACAGCTCCCTCTTGGAAGAAATCTGATTCTCCTTTAGCTATTAACATCCAAAGAGGCAGCTCTGTTAGTCTGGTTCAGTAAAACAAAGAAGGAGTTCTGGGGCCCCGAAAGACTAATAAATGTATTTATTGCATGAGCTCCTGTGGGAGAAATCCCACTTTGCCAGATGCTTTGAAGATGGGGGATCTTACAGAACAGGAGGAAATAAATGCAGGGAAGTGTAAGTGTATGACCAGGTCATACCGTAACAGCAAATCAAAGCAGTTCTTAAGATTCAAACACTGGGAAATGGCATAGAGAGGAAGATGACGTCAAATCGCCTGCTGTGATGAGAAAAAAATCCAAAACCCAAAATCCCTATTAAGATCTTTCAAAGAGAAGCTGCGGAGCTTGAATTTATTTGCAAATTTGACTGCATTGCTTTAGGGCTTAATAGTGATGTTGGATTTTTCTCTCATTACAACAGGTGATTTGACCTCAGCTTCCTCCCTATGCTGTTTCCCAGTGTTTGAATCTTAACAACTGCTTTGATTCACTGTTACGGTGTGACCTGATCCCATGTCTTACACTTCCCTACATTTATTTCTTCCCATTCTGTTAAGTTCCCCTATCTTCAAAGCATCTGACGAAGGGCGATATTCTCCCACAAAAGATCATGCAATAAATAAATGTGTTAGTCTTTAAGTGCCACAGGACTCCGTGTTTGTTTTAGCTATTAAAATAGTTTGGCCTTATATAGGAACTGGCGTTAAACCATTGAGCACTTCTGACTCTGTCCAGCAGAGGGCAGGGGTTATACATACATCCTCATAAATTTCTTACTGTACCTACAACCACACCCTACAAAGTCAGTTCTTCCCCACTTCCACCTTTCTTCTCTGGATGAGTTGAGAGAATGATAGACTGACAGACGGACATCAAACGTTTTAGCCAATAGGGAATCTGTTTACTATTTCTTGCTTAAACATTTCACTATGTTAGCTGATTTTACAAATAGTAAGTAATTAAGATTCACAACAACTTAACAAGGTGGCAGTATTATACTCATTTGACAGATGGGTAATCTAAACACAAAGAACTTAATTATACCCTGTTTTCTAGAAGGGTGAAGTACGCATGGTTCCACTGGAGACAATGGAAATGGAGAGTGCTCCACAGCTGTGACTACCAGCAAAACCCCAAGACCAAGGTTGCTCGCCCAAGGACACAACAGAAGAGTCAAGGAATGCAGGAAGGGCGTTCTGGCTCTTGGTTTTTAACCACATTTCAGGGCAACTGACTTCCAGTGCCCAAACATAAAAGATCTCTGCCACGCTGGCAAACCCTCATTGATAAAACATGCCCTGATAAATTAATAGATTCCTAGGGATTCATCTTTCCTAGTTAGGCATGGCCTGTGCTGTATTTTACATGAATAGGGAATAATTTCCCTAATAAATGTTCATCTTTGTAATTACAGACTTTTGCACAACAGTCATATGTGCCTTCCCAATGGAAAACAAACAGGATTAAAGGTGCACGTTGTTGGCTCCCTACAAGTGATGGGAAAGGAACTTACAGTGTTCATGGCACCTAGCGAGAAGCTCCAGGTCATCTGCATGGTAATAGTCATACCCTGATGTTCCCAGAACCTCAAAGGGTAAGTAGCCAATAATAGGTGGGGCCCTAGAATGAAAGCAAAGAGACAGAAGTAAACACAAAGCCTGATGCAATGACTATTTGGTAGACATTTAGCAAACCAAAAAACCAAATAGCTCACATATTCTACTTGCAAAAATTTTGGGAGTGATATTGCTCTCCAGAGCAAGAAATAACGACAAGCATGAGTAAATGAAAAGGTATCTGTTTATTGTTTCCTTGTCTAGTTATTATGTGGGTGTAGAGAAGAGCACGTATGTATGCAAGTGACTCATTCATTAATCACTCTTATTAACTTAGGAAATACTATGGATGTTCATGTGCATAATACACTGAAGACGGTAAAATTACCCAGTAGGTTGGGTGCAAATGTCATTGGGGAGGAACTGTGGAAGAAACACTAAGGGCTTGTCTACAGGAACACTTGGTAGGCAAACTGGGGTGCAAATCTACCTCGCGCTAGCCTGCTGCACATTAACTGTCTGGGTGACTCCTGCTGCCATGCAAACTAAGTCCCACTGTGTGCTTTCATCTACCCGCTTTTGCAACGGGAGTAGATAAAATGCACTAGGGAACTTTCATTTCTCAGCAGAAGGTCCACATGGACACTCAGGCTATGTCTACACCAACAATTTAGTTTGAATTAAGGAGGGTTAATTCAAACTAAATTAGCCCATGCACACACTAGCCTTTCCTTAGTTCGAAATAAGAAATTCCTTAGTTTGAACTAGGGAATAATTAGTTTGAACTAGTAAGTACCAATGGTTAGTTTGAATTAAGTATGTCAAAGACTTGAAATAAGCCTTAGTTCGAACTTACTAAGTTCAAACTAAGGCAGTTAATTTGAACTAACAACATGGACTAGTTCGAACTAACAGCCAGTTCAAACTAGTCCACGTTGTTTGTTAGAACTAAGAAATTCGCGGTTAGTTCAAACTAAGCTCAGACATATTAGTTCAAACTAACAAGTTTGAACTAACTTTGGCTAGTGGAGACATACCCTTAGTGAGCAACAGGCCAGCGCAGGGTATATGTATACCCCAGCTTGCCACAAACTAAGGGTTCATGAAGAGGAGACCTAAACAGGACTTCTCCAGAGGATGTAGGGAGATGCTCCGGTAAAAGAGAGAGTAATCTAGTCCCATGGTACAGCTTGGGCAACCTAAACCAGCTAAATGGTTTCTGTGCATGCTACAGAACAAACATTTTTCTTCAGAACAGATATTGAGCTGACTTCCACGACTCCATGTCCATGGCAGATGAAGGAAACAAAAAGGGAACAAGGAAACAAAATGAGGTCCAGGGTCAAGCTTCCAGTTCAAGTCGTGCGGTCAGAAATCTGATTCTAAATGACAGCTTTTCGAGCTGAACATGAATGTGTTTTAAGAAGGTACCCAAGCAAGGTGGAAGTGGTAAACAAACTATGCAAGAACAAGGTCATGGTAACACTGGGAAATAATTATCACACAACGCTGTGAGTTGAGACCAAAGATATAATTATTACACCTATTGCACAAAGGGAGCAAGCCAAATTCTGCCTGTGGCTGCATACATGCAACTCCCATTTATTTCAAGGGGAACACTGTATACACTTTGGAAGGCCTAATTTGGCCCTGTAGTATTTATTTGGCTCTTCCCCCACCAGCTTCACTGTCCATTTGACTTGGCTGCTGGGTGTGATGACACCATGAAGAGGAGCACACAGCTTTTAATTCCAGCATTTTCAGGTTTTTCCTCTGGAATAAATGCAGCAATGTATTATCAAAGTACTTAATGTTTTAAAATTGAACTGCCTGGGGATGGGCAGAAGGTACCGCTGCATAACAACAGTGAAATGTTCATCTCACACTTCCTTTCCTCTGATGTGTCTTGGTACCATTTGGACAGGAAATAACAAAATGAATTCATCCAGGAAAGCCGCAAAATGAGACAAGGGAAGCAGAACAATTAAAAAAGAGGGAATCTGTGTTTAAAAGGAGGGAGAATCCTGGGGAAAAGAAATGTCCACAGTGAGCATGGACCTTGCTCACGCAATAGGAGTGTGCAGTCCAAAAGGACACAAAAAAAGCAAGGGTGAACAGCCTCCCACAGCCAGAAGGTAAACCCTCTTTTTAGATCTGATCCAAGGAAGATTCCCACTAACTTCTGTGGCACTGGATTGGATTCTCTATAGCAGTGGTCCTCAACCTTTTGCGGGTCATGACACACTTTGCTGCATATCACAACCATACAGGACAAACCAGCCCACCCCACATAGACTGAATCCAGCCATCTAGCCATCTCTCTGCAACACACTTACTGCTGTGTGGCAACACAATAACGTGACCCGACACAGGGGTTGAGAACCGCTGCTCTATAGCATTTTATGTTCTAAGGTCAGAAGGGACCTACGTGAACACCTAAGCTTATCTTCTATATAACACTGGCCATAGAATGGTAATTTCTGCATCAAGCCCATGACTTCTGTTTGAGCGATGACATAATTTTTAAAAAGATTCCTAGTTTTGATCTATGTATGGTACAGAGCCAAGACAACTGCATCAGCAACACTGCATTCATTTCTGGACACCACATGGTCCAACGGGAAGGAGTTCAAAGAACAGAAACAAACATGACTAAGATTCATGAGGAAAGATTCCAACAGCTCCATATGTAGAGATCGGCTAGGTGATGATTAGAAGATGAGGATGTTAGGTGGGCATGCAACATGCCAACTGTACATCTGAAAAGCAAAAATGTCACCGAAGGAGTAGAATCACTGAGGACAATGCTGGTAACAGGGAGGGCTACAAATAGGAATAATGGGTTGAAATTAGGAAGGAGAAAACAGAGACTATCAGGAAAAACTTCTTGAGAGAGAGTTTTGTTAATCTGTGGACACCCCATCACATGGAGTATCTAAAGTAAGGATGGAAAAAGCACTAGAATGTACTATAGAAAAGAAAAAAAGTACTGGAAAGGGTATAGCCAGACTAACTTTGTCACCTGATACAGTTCCAAGATAGTGGTTCTCAACCTTCTGGGGGTTGCAACACACTTGGTGGCATATTGCAATCCTACAGGACACATCAACCTGCTTCCCACAGGCCAAACCCAGCCATTTCCCCGGCTCTCCGCAACACACTTATTGTTATGTGGCAACACAGTAATGTGTCCTGACGCAGTGGTTGCGAATCACTGTTGTAAGAGACAAAACCACTCATCTCTACAGCAGTGCAATTGCACAACACAGCTCCCATCTCATTGGGTCCAATCCTTTTCACAATGAAATGAAAGGCAAATCTCAAACTGACCTAGCATGACAGCGGGTTGCAGCCCATTTTATGGTGCTAGCTGGGATTTTATGGTTTCAGTTGTTAGGTTATTCTTTTTTTAACTATGTTGATGAAATAGAAATGAGTAAAGGCCAGTGTTTGCTCTCAGTTTCTCCCAATGATGCCACAAGGGAGGATAGATTTGGCCCTAAGAGCTAAATAACATCTGCTGAGGAGCCAACACAGCAAAGGAAAAAGAGCCCTCAAACCATAATGCAAGTTTTGAGCTTTCCCAGTGGCATGGCCTATAACACTATAAGATAGCAACAACAGGGCTTGAACACAGGACTGCTAGATCTTAACACTAGAGATGCAATTGCTTGAGCTAACTCAGAGCAGGACCACCATTGAGACGAGCTAGCCCTGGTGTAGGCAGTGTTGTATCAAGTGTACATGAAGGAGACACAAATAAGCAATGCCATAGCAGGGCTCAATTTTCCCATTTCAGAGACAATTTGCACTACTCCAGCTACATAAGCTGGCTCGAAGTCCAGCAGAGTCAGCCACGATGAGAGTCCTGGGCACTGGGACACCTCACACACCACCTGCACCCACAAAAGGAGATGGTCAGTGGTAAAGGAGAAGTGACCACGGACCCTTCCCCAGATGCCAGAGTGGTCTCCTGTGGCACCATGAGCTCTCAGCACAAGTACACAGAGCTACCAATAACCCGCTCTCACATAGTTAATGATGTGGAAAGCAAACGCCATCATTCTCTGATGCCGAGTGCTTTGGGAAAGCTATGGAAAGTGACCACTGGACTTTCCTATAATAAAAACACCACAGTTTTAGTAACCCAAAATATCTTTCACAGAGCACTGTGCTCCTTTTCTTCACCTGACCCAGATTTCTGTTAAAGACAACAAAATCTGCATTTATTAAACTGGCTTTTATTTCTACCTTTTTATGCAACCATGCCAATGCCTCTTGGTGCTTTACTAACACACTTATCTTCATGACAATAATGTCTTTCAGAGGCATGTCAGATAAACAGCTTAAGCCGCTGAGAAAAGTGCTGTGCTTTTAGATTTGTCAACATAATTTAGAGGAAGCGAATCTTTAATTGAAAACATAACCACAAAATACTTCTAATTTGGGACTGGAGACAGAGTCGGCGAGTCAGCTGAGCAACCGGAAAGCTTTTAGCTAGCTTAGTCACTGGCAAAGAAATCTGCAACTCCCTGTGCTAAGGAAACAGTTGAAGTTTTCTAAGTAGGAGATCAATGACTGTGTGCAGTGTGAACGGCTCCAGGGAGGGGCTTCACTTTCTCAATGAAGTGCAGGGATTATGGGAGCAGATGCTCTAGCTACACTGTAAAATTCAGAGGTAGACAACTCCCGGCACGTGTGCCGCCAGCAGCGCCAGAGCCCATTCGGAGCGGCACGTGGCACCCTCTGCAGCGCCACCAAAATTGTGCCAAGAGGAGCCACTGCAGGCAGCTTCTTTCCATGAGTGGCTCCTTTCACTGGCATGGCAGAGAAGCACCCCTTTCTCTGCCCCCGCAACCTCCAGCCATGGCTGCCACCACATTTTCAGGCAGCTGCTGTTTTTATTTCTGTGGAGGGAGCCACTGGCACTGGCTGACAACAGAGGACCAGGGGCTGGCACACGGGTCGGCAAAGGTTGCTGACCTCTGCTGTAATTGTAGCAATGAACGACAGAGGAAGGAATAGAATATGGAACAAAACCAGACCAATATAAGATCATCCACTTTGGTTTTTTCCTTTAAATGATGTTTATGTGTCGTTTCAGGCTCCAGATGTTTCTAGTTTGTTAATGTTTATATAGTTGAAGAGAATCATCCTCAACTGCTTCTCTGCTTCATTGGAGACACTAGATCTGAGTGAATGAGGCTCTGAATCTGATTGTCCTGAGCACCAGCTACTCACATGGCCTCAGCACCTTTCAGGAGCAGCCTGCAGAAGTGGAAAATAGTCACTGAGGAATAGGTGGGAACATTCTGTGAACGAATCACGGCACCTCTCTAGGTCCCTACTATTGGATTAAATTTTTCCTGAGTCAATGATGAAAGCACATTGCTGGGTCCATGCTCACTGCTTTCATCAGACCCTTGAAGATGCTCCAGCTAAACAACTAATTTACACTATGTGTAACAATGGTTTCCTCACTCGGGAGATCCCATCAGGACTGGAGTAGGACAATCCCTCTCTGAGTCACTTCTAACTCTTTCACAGGCACTTTGAGATATTTTAATAAAGCTCCTGGCCTTCTTCACAGAAGTTGCTGGCTGCCCAGCCCTTTGAAAAGCAGGCCACCGACTTAGATATCTAAATATTGGCTTAGTCTAACTCTAGATGTCCACTTTTAACTGTTTAGGCTACTGCATAAATAAAGTCACATTAACCAGACCAAGAAAGCATGAGTAACATTGAAACCAGGGGTCTCAAACTCAAATCACCCCAAGGGCCACATGAGGACTAGTACATTAGCCCAAGGGCCACACCACTGAAACCTTTTCATACAATGATATTGCAAATATCGATAACAATGGTGTCATTGAGGGCCACAGGAAATAGATTTAGGGGCTGTACATGGCCCGCAGGCATGTGTTTGAGACCCCTGATTTAAACTGTCCACCAAATTGCAGCACAAGTGGTTTCTCATCAGCTCCTCAAGACAGGATTTCCAGGGTAGTTATGTCTCTCCGGGTATGTCCACATGCAGCTTTTAGATCGAAATAATGCTGGTTATTTTGATCTAAAAGAGTTTATATCCGCACAACGTTTTCCTTGAATCCAAATAAGGCGTTCCTTTAGCTTAAATCGATTTAATGATTTTATCGATTTAACCAGCTAGGTGTGGACATAGCCTCCGTGTCCAGGTGGTATTTGGGTTTCTTTAGAAAACAAGCACTCACCAAAGGAATTTTATTTCTCAGCCTGTTCTTTCCAGTGGTAAGTACATGGCCAGAGTTTGTGCTCTATAGTACTATATTATCAAATAATATACTATGTGTAATAAGGGAGGGTGTTTTTGCACACACACAAATATGAACAAGTACAAAGGGCAGGTCTATACCGATAGCGGCAAATTCACGACCATCAGCTCAATCTTTCCAGCTTGATTGAGTGGCCAGTGAAAACGCACTCAATCGATCTGGAAGTTGACGTGTTAACACCACCCCTTCCAGAAGAGGAGCACTGAGTCAATAGGATGGCATTTCCCATCAACTCAGCACAGTGCAGATTCCTTGATGAGCAGACATTAGGAAGTCCAAGAGAGATACACACGTTATTTTACACAGCTTGCCTATCTCCCTTCAACTGCAGCCAAAATCCGCAGCCAGTGTAGACCTGGTCAAAGACTCCTATGCTCTTTTTTTTTGAAGGGCATTTCCTTTTTTTTTTAATTAAAAAAGTTTTACCAAATAATCTCCAGTCTGTTTTGCTCCCAAATAATATCCTATCTCCATGATAGTCTATTTAGCCAATAATTACACCTATCTAGTCTCTTAATTTTTCTCTTTTTTTAACCCTTTAATTCTGTGTCAAGGTTCAAATCAAGAGGCCAAAAAACCCAGAGTCAGACTCTCAACTGCTGCCAACTGAAATCAATGGAGTTATGCCTATCTACACTAGCTGAGGATAAAGCTCCAACAAGTTGTGTGTCACTAACTTATTTAGCTCTATAATGAGCCTGGATAGTTTTATATGTGCTGTATTTCCAGCTCATATTAATGAAAATCTACCTTGGTTTCTTACCACCATTAAACATGAAAGATAGCAAAACTTTTAAGGAGGCATGAAGTGTAGGCATTGGTCAATGCCACCCTAGTGTTTTAATTTAATGTGAAATATTCCTTGTAGGATCTCAGACTGTTTGCTGGACAGTTTTGCTTTTTTAAACCATAGTTTATTTAGTCTTCAATCACCACATGTTGTATTTTATGTCTTAAAAACAACCCACTCACCTGTGGTCCAAGAACAAAAACTTCCACTCCAAGCTGTGCCTTGAGGTGAATTCTTCACATGGCTCTTCAATGTTGCACAGCTCCTGCAGAATGGTTGGTGCATTTTGATACTTAACTCTTAGGAAAATTGCTTTTGTGACAAAACAGCTTTGTAACAAATACCAGCAGTCTTTGGAGAATAATTTGCCGTTCATTTAATGACCTAGCAGAGTCTATTCTGGGAGTATAACTCTCTCTCATGGAAAGCATCTTTCACACCCCAGACTGGTACAGGTAGCCAACCTAACATTATAGTGTACCTCTGCTTTTCTGTGAAAATTCTCTGAGTACATGCCACACTGTCAAGGTCCAGCAGACTCAAGCTCCTTGGGACAGGAACTGTCTGTGCTTGACAGTGCCTTGCACAACTGGGTCCTGATTCATGACTAGGACTCCTAAGTGCCATATTAACACAAACAGAGGACAAATAATAAAAAACAATGATGTAGGTTATTTTTGTTTGCTAACTAACCTGCTGTCAGTTAATGGGCCACAGCTGAATTTTATTATTCTTACAGACGGGTGATAAATTCTGGGTTCAAACACAGTTCTCCTGGTCAGAAAAGAACAAGCAATAACCTGATACACCCAGAGGGTTTGGCAAGTTTATTTCTGAGCTATAGCTTTTCCAGGGGTTCAGCTGACAACCACATTTCACTGCAACTTCTTGAACATGGGCTCAAGAGGCCTCTCTGATGCTACCAGTAGTGGCTCTCAAATGCAGCTGTGCCCTTGTTGGACAAAACTATAATGCTCAGAGAGCCCGTTTTGCTTTCCACTATTCTTAAGTGAACTTTAGATGCTAACTCCTACCCCAAAACGCAACAGCCCCGTCACTCATCTACAGGCCCTCAGCTCTGCATGATTTACACTGTCCAGCTCTCAAAGTACGAAATTTGTTAGATGTCTTCTTTAGGAATAACCACACTTGAATGTCCGTTAACTTGACTTGTGGTGAAAGCATCATTTTTTAAAATTGATTCAAGATCCCTGGCGTACGAGGGAAGCGCAACCAGAGGGCTCTCACCTTTAAAAACTGCGGTGTCACAAGACGGACAGTTGCGACGAGGCAAATTTGCTCTTCGGTGGCTGACCTGAATGCTCTTGCAATAGCTGACTCAAAGCCATTACAGGAGGGAGTAGGCACTAGACAAATGCAACAAAACACAAGCCAAATTAACATTTCAAGAATCTAAAAAAAATCATTCTATGTTAAGGCACAGGCACTAACTGACAAAAGAGTGAATTTAGCACCTTCTATCCACAGCACAGTCAATCTGAGACATGCCCTCCTAAAACTCATTTAAATGATGATCGTTTAAGACTCGGACTCTTTGGGTATGTCCACACTCAGTCTTTAAATTGAAATGCAGATTATTTCAATTTAAAAGACTGCAGGCCCACACTATGTTTTCATATATTGAGATAAGGAGCTCCCTTATCTTGCAATAAGGAAAGTCATTTCGATATAATAAAACCTAGCCTTATATCGAAATGATAGTTAAATCAAAACTTATTTCAAAATAATGCTGTGTGTACATGTTATTTTGATCTAACTGTTATTTCAATTTAACACTTCTGCCCTTCTCCTTTCCCTATATATTCGGTGGGGGCATGGCCCTTTTAGGGGGCCATGTTGCCACACTTCACATGGTGCCCCTCTCCTAAATCGAACTAGCAAGTCCCATCCATGGACATGCTAGTTTGATTTGAGTTTCTAATGGGAACCTGTTAAATCGATTGAACTTAAATCGATTTAATGATTTTTATAGCAGTTTTATTAAATCAACTGAACTTAAATCAAGTTAACTGCCTAAGTGTGGACATAGCCTTTGTGTCTATTTATGTTTTTTTGGCTCAGGCACAATAAAGGTTACACAGATGTATCTCTTAATCCTTCGCTTCACTTTCCATGTTTGTAACAGCTCCTGCTCAGCTGGACATATGAATCTAAGCCCATCAGCGGGGAACACCTTACGAAGGCAAGAAGCACTATAAATTTCATTAAAACAAAGATGGTGAAATTCAGCTGGTGGTTTCTTTTTTGCTACGTTTGGTTTATGCTTTCCAGCTGTCTGCCGTAGGTGAAAAATCTCTTTAGCAATCCTGACCATCTATTAGGGGAAATAAGCTTTGTTCATTGTAGGTCTCGGCTATAATTAGCATGACAGACGAAAACAGCAGAAAACATGAATCTTTGTTTACTTGCAAACAATTCACTAGCAGATTAACAAAATGTTCTCCTCCTAGCTGCACTGCATGTCTGATATCGACCCAGAGAGGATCATGTTCTGCATTTGTTCCCGGCAGAAAAACCCTGTGGACATCAGTGGAAGTTCACAGCCAGGAATGGATACAGACCGTGGAATGGAGACGTGCAGTATGGCTTAGTGAGGCGAATTTTGCTGTAATGTTGGTAATTAGAAATACTGTATGGAGCCTGGTCCCAGGGAGAATGGTAAACCAAATAGCACTTGTTTTCCTGAGCTGGCTGTCTTAGGAAATATAGGGAACAAAACCTCTTGTCTACATGATGCAATCAATGCCAGTGCAAACACACATACACATTAATTTGAATTCAGCCTAGAAACCCTATATTTCGAAATGATTGACGGGAGGGGTTGTTTCAAGGTTGTTGAAGTACAATGATTTGTAATAGGAGTCCTTCTGGAATTCTGGCAGAAAGAATTGAATATGATAAGCTTTCAGAAGGCAAGACTGCTATTAAAATTACCACATGAAGAACAGACGGGAAGTGGGAGAAAGAAAGAACGACTGATGCCATTTCTGAACCTTGAACATTTTTCTGAGTATACAGCACGGCAGCTTGTACTGTATGTTAGAAATAGAGCCATGAAGAAGGGTTGACTATTTCCTGTGGGCATTTCCAACATTAAATCTAGAAATTTCTCTTTCTATCTTCATTTACTTTGTTTCCAGGAAATGGCCGTTTTTGCATCCAAAATCCTGGAAGAGTCAAGATTTGCTGATTTCCTATACACACTGATGGTAACGAGTAACATTTCAAAGTGTCATTTTGCATGAACCAGAGCATTTTATGCTGTTCTGGAATAAACTGGACTGTTTTTAAAAAGCATGTAACACAACAAGGTCAAAGACAGGGTTTTCACTATTTGGTAGCATCTCTCTGAAATCAGCTACAACAATCAAAGGGCTACACCACCATCCTTCCGGTCAATGACTCTGTCACATGACTCTCAACACATCTGTGGCACAGCCCATATAGCTTATATGTCATTTTAAAGTGCAACAAGGCACTTAAAGTAGCTCTGGTCAAAGACAGACTGCAAGTAGGAGCAGCAGAGAGATAGAGTGAACGGATACAATAACTTACCATGAGTAAAATATTTAAAATCCACTACAAATTTCACATATTCATATGTTAGGGGTTCATTTGGATCTAGGCTTCCTCTTGCTAAATGGCAGCAAAACTCTATTTGTTTTTCAGCTGAAATGAGAGAAGAATATGTTTAATAGTCCCTGCATTTGCTCTTTCACACACTCCATCTATCTAATCTATCTAGCTTTTATCAGACCCCAGCACTGTAACATCTGAGCACATTTTGTCGGAACATTTCAGATATCCCAAAGTAAATAAGCAACAGCAACTACAGAAACTTATCTGTACACTAGGCTAACTAAGAAAATGTATCCCCCACCCTATTTGTTGCAGCCTCCTATTTATATTATTGTACTAGGGCTGAAATTTTGTACCCACTGAACTCCAAATGACTTTTACTATTGACTTCAATGGGGCCAAGTATGCTCTCACGGTCTCTTAGGCTATGTCTGCATTAGAGGGATCAGCTAAGTTGACTTAATAAGGTTGACTCAAAGTTCACCTTATCGAGGGCATAGCTATACTGACAGTGGCAAATTCACTGCCGTCAGCTTGGCATTCCAGGAGCAGTTCCAGGAACTCACTGCGCCACTCCCGGAAGTCAGCCCCAGAAGTCCTGGAGGTCAGGGGGTGTAAGGGAAAGCTGACCGTAAGGGATTTGTGGTCAGCTCTTCCCTGATGTGTACCGGTGGCTTACAAAGTTGCCATCAGTTACGCAAAGAATTTTACATTCCTTGTGTAACTGGCAGTCGACTGCTGCTCAATAGCCCTCTCGTGTAGACTAGGGCTTAGTCGACTTACAGAGTCCTCATTTGTTTAAGGTGACTTTATAAAATCAACTTAAGCCAGGGGACGCACTTAAAATCAACTTAACAAAGTTGACTTTAAATGTGTCCCCCGGCTTAAGCTGACTTTATAAAGTTGACTTAAATGGCTCTCTGCCTTAAATTGACTTTATTAAGTCAACCTCAATGGCCACATTTTGTTAAGACAACTTAACCATTAAAGTCGACTTTAAGGGTGAGTGTTATTAAGTTGACTTAATGAACTCCATATCTGGGCCTGGAGTTGCTTAAGTTGACTTGAGCCTCCAGCGTGGACAGACCCTTAGAGCTTTGTCTACATGGCGTGTAGATAATAGGTGCTCCAGGGGAGTGATTTCTAAAGCACACTAACTTGTTGCACAATGGCTGATCCACATAGACCTGCTGGTGTCCACTAGAAGTTTCCTAGTGTTATATAGGGCCCTTATCTGCAAAACGATGTTAGAAACAGACACACAATGAGGAGGCCAAAATGTGTGGCTTTATTCAAACAAAACTAACAAGAACTAAGAGCCAGCCAACTAGGTTCTACCTACGTCTATTACAGTGGCAACCCACCATCTATTACTAAGGAAGCCCAATACATTACACCTAGCACTCTTTAACATACGACTACGCTCAGAAAATACTACGTTAAACTGCACTGGGGAATTTTTAGGGTGCACAAAGAGGGCCGACATGGACCACCTAGCACAAAACACACTGGTGTGCTTTAGAAATCGGTCCCCAGTGGCACAGTGCCCCACTGTATTTTGGGCAATGCTCAATAAGGCCTTGATACAAAGCTGACTGAAGCCTCTAGAATCTTTCCATTGACTTGACAGGCCATTTGATTATATTCTGAGGCACTTATTCCCTGAATTTTACAATCTGCTGCACAGGTTACATTTCCCTTGTGTGCACGATGTACACTGGGCCTGACAACCACTTAAATTCCAGATTAGTCTTATTTCAATGGTTTAAATGCTATTTAAGTGGAGACTGATTAGACTGTAATCTGCATGAGAGTGATTTGTTAACCCTTCCTCCCTTCTGGCCCCTTTTATGCCATATAAAGGGGCAAGAGAAGCATACAAGGGCCCTAAAAGTTTCATATCTGGCTGAGGGCAGGCTCCCCTAGCAAAGGCACAGAGAAAGCAACTCATAAGGCTGCCCTGGCATGGGGGAGAGGGTAGGGAATCAGGCCGGGAGGGAAGGGCTTGCTGGAGATGGGCTGTAGCACATAGAGCAGAGGAGATTCAAACACTCCTGTGGCCCATAATACAGAGGGGCCTCTCCAATCTTCTCAGGGCCAAGAGGCAACGAGGCCTCCCTAAAGCCATCTTTCCCTCTAACTTGTGAAATCTGTGCCTATTGAGGCTTGCCATGGAACCTCATTGCAGGAGAATAATCTAATGGAGCCAAAAGAAATGAATCAGAAAGAAACAACAAAACCAACATCGCATTACACATTGAAGGGCAAATATCAACTGTCATACGGTACAGAAACTTTAGAAACCCAAAAAAGAGAGCTGGGACTAAACATCCGAAAATTCAGCATTGGACTCTCCGTGGGAGCCGTTCACCTGCAATAACCTCCTCCTTCAGTATAGTCTTGAGAGGTGCTTACTGTTGAGAAAGTCAGCTGCAACGGGGTCTCTCATGAGCACATGTGGAGAAAGGAGCTTGTACACCTTGTTCTGTTCCCGTTCAGGCAGAAAGTTTAATATATTTTGGTCCACCAAATCTGACTGATACAAAAGAATGCTTTGTCATGTTCAACGGTACAACAGTAACCCGTCAGCAGGTGCAAATGTTCTGATCAATGGCTAGAAAGCTGGGGAGACGCCATCCTTCTAACAAGACAACTTAATATATGGTAGTTGCATTAGCAAATGTTACATTGAAATCAGAAGGAGGACTGATTCTCATTCTCTGGGCTGCCCCTGACATCGGTCTGCACAGGACGGTCCCCATGGAAATAAGCGGGAAGTCTGTGGAAAAATCAATGGTCCACATGGGAAAAAAACTGAAGGTCTAGCTACACTATTACATATGTAATGAAATAAGGCTGAGCTATATAACCTCAGAGAATACCTCTTGCTACTCTAAGGAGAAACTATAGTGTAATGTAAGCAACCCTATCTGTCCATAACTCACTGAGTTAAAGCTACTGAGGCTCCAGAAGAAGTAGGTGTGGAAGATGCTTACACCAGGAATGGTTTAACACCTCAGCATTGAATCAAGCAACAGCCACATTCTGAGTGGGCTGTAGCACCATGCTCACACACCATTTCACCTTCTATGCTTCTGGTGGTACCCAAAAACTCAATGTTAATAGTGTTCAACAGTGACTTTCTGAAATCAAACCTCTTCAGACAACTCACTGTCAACTCAACAATTTACACAAGGCTGTTCTGTTTCTTCAAGTAACCAAGAAGGTTGCAATTTCTAGCCTTGACACTACAGAAATATTTATTCTAGGAAACAAACATATGTTGTTAATAGCTATTAATGCGGTGTGGAGGACAGAAGTTCTGTGCCACAAAGGATTTCAAATTTGGCTTCATGCTAAATTGGGGGGGGGAAAAACCTGAAAATTTCAAAATTTTCCATTTAGGAAAATTCTGAAAAAAATAATTTGTTTCAGGTGGATTGAATGGTTTTGTTTTGATTTCGACTTGTAAAAATATTTTCGATAACTTAATGCAAAAGAACAACATTTCAAAATCGAAACAAAAAGTGTTAAAACATCATGTTTCAAAATCAGAACTTTGTCCCCCGGTTTTCATCTAAAATGAAATTCCAGTGAGATCAACCCCATTTCACAAAGTCTTTTTGAGTTCAATGGAACTCCATGGCCCAAGAAAATCTAGTTTCATTAAAGCTTTTCTGACCTGCCGTAACAACAAGAGAACAGATGTCTGTGGCCTGTCTACACTAGAACCTATAATCCTATTAGTTAAGGTTAAAACACGGCTAAAAAATTAGATGCAGACATACTATCATGTACGCACATGCTTGGCATGAAAGAATAGAAATAACTATGCTTTTGAGGGAATAGCAACAGTTTCTGTATCAAACTGTTGCTTACTGGGGTAACACATTCTTCCCAAAAACGTCTTAGACCACATACATGTCTAATGCCCATGTGCTTTTGATCAGAAATGGGTAGATTAAGCCCTCACACCATCTGTGCATTGTTTAAAAATAGCATTTTCAAGAGAAACATTCAATGACCATAATATCTTCATACATATGGTGGAATATACAACATACAGAAGCTACATCAAAAATAGAGGCAGACAAAGAACTGCAACTATTCTGATGCTGCAGTTTTTTAAAGCTAAGTCAGAGACCCTAGTGCAAAGTCTATTATTTAGGGATCTTGACACTCCTCCCTAAGGGTCTATTGGGTTTCTAAATCCAACGAATGCACAGCTCTTATACACAATCAGGTCTCTCATCCATGACAGACACAATATGGCTAATATTGTCTATGACAAAGCACAACTGAATGGAAATTGATGGCACCAGATGGGCAAGGGGATTCAGGCACATGATGGGTTTCTCAGTATAAGGGAACAGGGAACAGAGAATACGCTGGCTCTTCACTGGAAGCATCTCACAGCCTTGCAGACCTCCCAGGAGGAATGCCGCATCTCCTAGTACACAATGCTGCAGCCCATATTAGTCAAGGTATACAGAATTTTTACTAGCCTGAATGTAACTTATGATCTGAGTAGGATTTGAGAAATGTGAGCCAATCGGATACACGGTACGTCCCGCTCATGTACACTTGTGTTGGGTAAGCCACTGGGACATTGTGACTTTGGCAGAAGGCTATTTCTGTTCTCATTAAAGTCCTTGGAAGTCTTGCTGTTGATTTGGGGGTCAAGGGGAGGGAGGGCATACCACAATATGTTCCTCTATGACAATCTTAGGGTCAAGTGGTGCCTGATAAGCCACCGTGGGGATGTAACTGAGCTGTATCATATAGCCCTGGGACAGCAAAACAAACAAGAAGTCCTATGGCACTTTTAAAAACTGACATTTATTTATCACACCAACTTTCATGGGAGAAAATCCCACTTTGTCCTAGGAGGAGTCCTGTGAGTGTGTGTTGTAGAGAGGCCCTAAGCTTTCTGGTTTGTGGGGAGAGTGTGCATGCTCACACCATCTGAGGAAAGTGCTTCATGCATGTAACAATCTGGACGTTGTGACTGAAAACCCAGACAAGGAGTCCTGTGGCACTTAAAGACTAACAGCTCCTCCATCTTCAAAGCATCTGAGAAAGTGGGATATTCCCACCCAAAAGCTCATGCAAGAAATAAATTTGTTAGTCTTTAACTGTCACAGGACTCATTTGTTTTCCTGAACTAGACTAACATGGCCACCCCTTTGCAACACGAAAAACCACAGCTCCTGAGTGACGCTGTCAGAACTTACCGGTAAATGCCCAAGAAGAGAGGAGACGCTATCAGACACATAAATAATAATTCCGTCAGTGGTAAGTGCAATGAGAAATCCATCTAATGCCTAGTGATAAAAGGCAAGGAGAAAAATAAGTCTGTACTTATACAGTGACTTTAGTTTAGATACAATATATAGGTAAGGTCTTCAAAAGTAGGGCCTCACACGGTCTATAGCCAACACAAATCCACTGTGGTCAGCATATAAAGAATAAAAGTGACTATTAAACATGCCTGCTGTTTTTGGTGGCAGTCCAATGGAGATATGCAAGTTACTTAAAATAACTTGCATATCTCAGTTTGACTACCTTATGCCCAGCACATCCCCTGCGCTGAATTGAAGGGAGGGACCTTCCTTCGACTCAGAGCTATTCTGGGAGCCGGGGTGTGTTCAGAGATCAGCTTTCTGATGGACTGAATTGGTCTTCACAGACTCAGCCAGTTGATTGTGAAGGCTGGCTTGATGGCAGTGATTTTCCTGCTGTCAGTGAAGCCTAGCCCATGGTGTCTAATTCAGAGCACTTCAAACTAATTGCTTTCTCATTAACATTAATTTAACTTGCAGTTTCCATCCAGAATCTTGATTCAACATGAAGCGAGTACAGGATGTCCAATTCCTCACTCAGTGCCCATACCATCCCATTGACTTCAGACACTCCTATTATCTGCCGCAAGTTACACAACCGTTAACCAGCTGTCTGCATTCATCATGGTGTGCATACAATGAAAATGACAGTAGGATACAGATTTAGCCATTTATAGCTAAAGATAATGAGATTTAAAAAGTTATTTACTTGCCTTAAACCATATACAGTACTAGATTACAGAAAGGGTTGTGGTTTAGTTTAGTTTGGTTTCTCTTTCTGCTCGACAGTTGCTCCTCCTTCTTCCTTGCTGTATGATGTTGTCTTTGATGTATAAATAGCATGAGTAAGCTCTTCTCAGTTAGCGGGGCCCATGGGAGTTTGAGGTTACTTGATGGGGAACTCAGCATTGGAGCTGAAGTTCTCTTCCCCTTCGTTGTGAGTCAGTGTTTCCTTCCTGTATTACAAGCCCACGTGCCTATTCTATGACAGCTACCACGCCTGAGAGCGTTTTAACTTTGGTCAGCAGAACGACACACCATACCATAGCCATAGCTCAAACAATGACAGTGACAGTAACCATCCCATGGCTTCAACGCTTTTCAGAAACAAGCTGTGCAGTCTCGGTATTTACTAGTGGGTGCAACGACCTAGAGATGAAAGGCATTGTACCTCTTTGCCAATCCTGTGAGCCCACCAACCGCCTATATTCTTAAATCTTTCCTTTTCTCTTACCTCTAACATCAACTGGGTGAACTCCTCATTGCTAAGAAACGAAGGCTTCCAATCTTGTCTAATCTCACAGGCTTCTGTCTGTGCTGTGATTTCTTCAAGAGAAAGATCAGAAAAGTGACATGACTCACTTCAGCTTGTCATTTTTGAGGCAGCTCTAGTCTTTGCACAAAGGGCTCCCATGATATAATCTTAACTTCACCTTCTGGGGCCCTCTGACGGTGCTGAAACGTCCATATAGTAGTGGGAATGTCATTGAGGAAGATCATGGAAAGGGGCAGATGGAAAGGAGGAGAATGAGTCCGGGTGAGAAGAAATAATAATGGAGGTGGGGCTTAAATGGAGGTAGGGCCCAAATTTGGCTGACAGTTAAGCCAGTGGAAATTCAGAGCAAGCCCATCAGAGCCCCTGTGTTTAACTCCAGCTTTACCATGGTACCTACTAAGAGCTCACGGGACTGTGAAATACTCCTCCCACAGTGCCACACACAGCAATTCGGAGGCACACAAAACACAGACGGGCTCACGGACCATCCCCATCACCAGTGGTTCTTTAACTTTTTAAACAGAGTCTGCCCCCCATGGACGTCTCTTTAACAACTCTGCTCCCTCTTTCCCTGAATCATGCCTGCCCTTCTCCTCTCTGAAAGGCTGGTCTCTTTCCTGAAGGAATGAGGTGCTCAGGGGAAGGGAGAACACAGTTGTTGGAGGGACGCCCCCACCGAACTGCAGAGGGACTGGGCTTCTCCTGCCCCCATAGCTACCAGTGCAGTCTGACGGGAGCAGCAGCAGGGAGCAGGGAGCGTGTCCCAAAGCAGCAAGGTGCTGCTGCTGCAGGAGGTGGGCAATGGCAGCAGCTGCTTCCATCTCCGTGTCCCCCTGTGATCCATCTCCTCCACCCCTTTGAGAACCGCTGCCCTAGACCTTGTGTGGTCAAATCCCAGCTGTCATTTTTTCAATGGGTGTTTGACATGCTCTGGGAGGCTCCAAGCACGCGCTAGGGAAATACCTTTCTCCCATCATGCTACCCAACGCTATTTTGCTGCTCTTGCTACCGGCCAGCTCTTTTTTGTGTGCTGCTTAGCTCTTGTACCCTGCACTTCTCACACTGTGCAGAGGATAGGTGCAGGAAAAATGTGACTTGAGGGTTTGTGGAGAAGCAGGAGGAGAGAAAGGGGTGGGAGACAGGAGGAGTCAAACAGTGGAGGAGCCACGAGGGGGAAGAAACACAGGCACAAAGAGAGTAAGGTTGTGGGGAGAGACTTGGCAACAGATCACACAGCAAGGGCCAGGGCTCCGGGATGCACGGAAGAGATGAAGAAGTGCACAACAGAACTTGGTAGAGAAGAGGAAGCGCATTAAAGGTAGGGAAGAAGAGGCAATGGGATGGCACAGAGAGGTGCAAGAAATTAGAAAACGTGGAGTGAGGGGCAAGGGATAGGGACAGCAAAGAAAACCAAGAGATGCAAAGGAATACAGAGGTCAGGGGCACCTGTAATTAGACGCACTGCTAGGCTCTGGCCTGGAAGTACACATTGTAACAGGGGTCTCAAACTCAAATCACCACAAGGGCCACATGAGGACTAGTAGAGGGCTGCATGAGAGCTAGAACATTCGCCCGAGGGCCACACCACTGAAACCTTTTCATACAATAATATTGCAAATATTGGTAACAATAGTGTTGTTGCGGCCCGCAGGAAACAGCATTAGGGGCTGCATGCAGCCCACGGCCCACATGTTTGAGACCCCCGCATTATAACCATCTCCCTTTTCAAGGGCTTCATGGTTTCATGCTGTACCAGAGAATTCAACCTCTGGCCTCAGCTGGAAGCCAATTTCTGGCTATTACTCCATCTGCACCACTCCCACCACTGTTCCTTCTGGCCGCCAAGTGCCCCTGTCAGACCAGAAAGTCACTGCTGCCCAGCTACTCTGCTGACCCCCTTAGCGATTCTCACATGCCCCTTGAGGGGCAGCAAGAGTGGACCAAGCACTAGCGAATACCTTTCTGCTTCTGTAAGAAGTCAATGGTCCTCTGCAATATTGTGGACTTGTCCATCTTGAGAGGGTGGCCATGACCCTGCAGCATCGTGCAGAGCTCTTTGATGAGGACATTGAACTGGTCTCGCCTTTTCTTTTCAGACTTGTTGCGCGATGCCCTGGTTGAAAACACAAACACTGATGAGGAAAGCAAGGGGAGCATGCCTCAGTCCTGCAAAATGCTGAGAGGCCGGTCAGCATGACTTCACTTGCTTAACTTCAGGAATGTAATAGCCCTATCAGCTTCAATGGGTCTACTCGTACGTTTAAAGCAACGCACGTGATTGAACACATCTGGACTGGAGAAGGAGTGTTCAGCTTCTCAAAGCAGGATCAAGCGCACAGGGAACATCTGCAGGTTAGCAAAATCATTTCTATTCTTGTGAGCGAATACATTTAACTCTCTGAGTTTAAGTTGGTTGGTTTTGGGTGTTTTGGGGCTGTTTTTGGATTGAGGGAGCAATTTGCTACATGTTAGAGTACTGTGAATAATGGGTTTTTTTTGTTTGGGTTTTCTTTTTTTTGGTATGCTGGCAATCTAAATATTTAAATCTTTTGAATATTGGTTTCCATCAAACCAAAACCATTTTTTTTCATTTTTGGGCAAATCAAAATGTTGAAAAGGAAATGTAACTTTGGGTTGAACTAAATGTTTTATTTTGACCAAATCAAAATGTCCCGTTTCACTTTTGACATTTTGAAATGTTCTATTGCTTTTTAAAATAAAATTGAAGAGAATGTTAATGAAAAGCCATTTCAAATAAAAAAACTGAAATGTTTTACTTTCTCTGAATTATGGGTTTGTTTATTTGCTTGTTTGTTTGTTGTAACTGTTTACTGAAATGACTGAGTGAACCTCACATGAATTTTGTCAAATTTTTTTGTCACCAAATCTGTATTTTTCACTGGAAAAAAATTTCCCTGTGAAAAACTTCACCCAGTTCCAGTACATGTTATTTTCAAACACATCGCCACTTGGCCTTCAAAACAGTAGCCACAAGCCTATATGCTCACTTTTCCTTGCAGTTTTCTCATGACTGGATTTTTGTGCTGTGTGCACCAAAACTGGTG
This sequence comes from Podocnemis expansa, assembly GCA_007922195.1. Taxonomy (NCBI): domain Eukaryota; kingdom Metazoa; phylum Chordata; order Testudines; family Podocnemididae; genus Podocnemis; species Podocnemis expansa. The sequence continues at coordinate 12,251,333 of ML681991.1, read as the reverse complement.
AGATACCCACTTCCTGATTTCTCTGTTCAAGTGTAGAATGCACGCACAAATTTTGTGCACAGAAAAATCTGGCTGTGAAAAAGTAGTACAAAATTTGAGGCCACACAATTGTTTGAGAATGCGCACCAAAAAAATAACGTGATGTGTGTGTCTGGCAATGTGAGAGCCTACCTGAAGAAACCACTCACCAGCTACCAAACTGCAATAATAATGGGTAAGGTTCTAATAAAGATTTTCCCTCTGTTAAAAATCACTAGGAAAGAAAGAAGCATAGTAATTTACAGTCTTTTCCATTAGATTCCTTTCCATGTTAGTCTCACAGATAACCCCACTTTTCAGTGGATGCTTACTACACTAGTTGTAATTAAAAACTTTTACATGATGTTAAAAGCCTCTTATCTTGAGATCCAGAATGGGTATTTTACAGAAAGCCCATCAAGGTTGAGAGTTGGAAGCAAAAACCGTACACCAGATTTTTGGAGGTCTCAGACCCAGTGTTTTCATTCAAGCCCATTTGTATTTTGGAGTGAAAGTTCTAAGACAAATTAGAAACGCAACAAAGCGTTTTATTAAAGGAGATGAATTCACAGCTGGGATTAAGCTGGAACCTTTCTAAGCTTTACAAAGGACACCAACCTCCAATTGGATACTAAATCCAACCAGTGAAAATCCCCTATCAGGAGCACTAAATCATCATAACAAACATGGATTGGATGAGCAATGATCCTGAGGGCAGACAATGTAACCTAGCAATCTCTGAGCACTGATTAGCCTCTTCTTGGGTGTCAGCTACACCACTGGGTGATGAAAATGGCTGAGTATTTGTCCGGCACCAACTCTGGCACACAAAGAATGAGATCCTGCTCCAGTGAACTCACTGGGAGTTTTGCTTTGGAAACCTGCTGGAGCTGAATGGGGGCCACACAGCAATCCAATCACAATGGCAAATCAATCTTTTTACATTTCCACACATGGGAGAGATTTAATGCACAGTCCTTCCAGTGCACTGTGTGTCCATCCATACCTCTTTGCCCTGTCCTTCTCATCTTCATCCATCAGCTCGTTTACACAGCACAGGGTTCTGGAAGAAAAAAGAAGTCTCGTTTACCATTTCTAAGACCTGGGAAACATTGTCTGATTTCATTGAAGTTGTCAGGTCAGGACCATTGACTCCAATGTCAAAAACAATTAAAATCCAGGATATTCACTTAGTTTATCTTTTTCCTTTCCCCAACCTCCCCTACTTCACAGTGCATTTTTTAAACTGTATATTCAGCATTTAGAAGTGGTGTTTGGATCTGAACTCAAAATACATAACAGTGTTTTTGTCTGCTGCAAAAAATCACAACACACCCTATAGGGCAAACTCTGCCCACAGACTTGCATGTTTATCTCAGTGCCGAATCCAGCCCTATTACAGGGTACCGGGGAAACTCAACAAACTAACATTTTGTAAACTTAAAAAATGAGAGTCACTTTGGGTGCAGGGTCTGGGGCAGTCCATGTTCCTGTTAGCAGAGGTTCCTGCTCATGGTAAATCCACCAGGCTTGATGCTGCTGTGATGAAAAGCCGCTGAAACAGGGAGCTAGCGCTGAAAAGGCGCTGATGGAGGAACAGGGAGCTAGTGCTGTTCAAAAAGTGAGTGGCATTAGGCAACAGCAGAGGATGACCGCACCTGCCAAGGGATCGGCAGCCCACTGACTTCAGTGGATTTTGGATCAGGCTCCTAGCGTACCACCTTTGCAGCCAGGGACTGCTAAGTAGCTGCAAACTAAAGCTGTTGCCTGCCTGGCATTAAATCTAGAAGAGGACAGTGGTGGCACCTGACTTCCCTGGCATGCAGGGAACTAAAACTGGTAGCTCTCTGTGCCAGATGAGGTGTATCTAGGCCCGAGTCTTTATTTTGGTCTACGTTCTTTCATTGCACAGGTGAGGGCAATGGAAATGACAACAACTCTCCTCCAAGGCACTCTGTTCTTGGTTCCTATATAGTGGTGGGAAATTTAACCCAACCAGGGTAACTTCTCAGCTGGAGGTTTAATTTCTGTGACTCAGCCAGGCAAATCCATACCAGGGGGCAAACACATTTCAGATCTGTCAAACAAACAAAGAGTCCTGTGGCGCTTAAAGACTGACAAATTGTTTATTGCATGAGCTTTCATGGGAGAAAATCCCACTTTATCAGACGCTTTGAAGATGGAGGAACTTATAGAATGGGAGGAAATAAATGCAGGGAAGTGATGACCCAGCCACAATCATCTCACACCTTTAATCCCCCAAAGGACACCTTGCCAGGTCACAGCCTGTCTTGGAGGGCTCCAAAACCAGTCTTCACATTGGCTGGAGTCTACTCTTGTCATTAACTTGGGAAGTCAATCAGAGTCCACGGTGGTAATGAGCACTTTCGCCGGCAAGCCTCGCCACCACAGCCAGTGCCCCAGGAACATTTTTGACTGGACAGATCCAAATATTTTCCCCTGCTGCATGCCAGCACCAAACCTGAATGACTTAACAGCTACAAAAGTTGCAGGAGAGTGAGCAGACCACAGCTGACAGCAAAAGCACCTGGCTGGCTTTTCAAAAGATGCTGCTTAATTAAGTCAAATCAGAGGTTTGCTAACTCCACTTAGTCTTTTCTCCCCTCACCACAAATACCCCTCGCTGAGCAAGGAAAACTGCGCAACGGAAACAAGCTAAAGGACTCATTTCTTCTCCAAAAGGTCAGGGCACATCAAAGGAAGAGAGAGGCTCCAGAAGGGTGTACTTGAGTCACTGAATGCACATAAGAAATTACCTGCCCTTTCCTCAGATTCAGCACTGCAGACAGAAAGGGGAAGGCAAGAGCATCTTCTCACCACTAATAGTGATGAAGAAAAATTAACCCTTACAGGGAAAACAAATTCTGTTAACCCACAGTTGTCCTCAGTCTAACAAGCAGCAGCTACTTATTGCTGAAAATTTCTACTAGACTTACTAAGAATGTGCTGTTGACCTGTCAAGCCCTAGGACAGCTATCAGGGGCTAAAGATTTTGGAGCATATTCTGGGCTGGTTACCCCCTGGCTCCAATTACTCAAAGTGGCAGGCAATGCAGAACCTGACCTGTTTGTTCCATACAAGCTCATGGCCCACTTGGGCCTGATGAAACACTTTTAGGGCCATTTCGAGTCACTCCATTGATCTCAAAGGACTTTGGATGAGGTTTTAAGAAAGGGGTCTCAAACATGCGGCCCGTGGGCCACATGCGGCCCTTAAAGCTATTTCCTGTGGCCTGTAACGACACTACTGTTACGGATATTTGCAATGTTGTTGCATGGAAAGGTTTCAGTGGTGTGGCCCTCAGGATAACGTACTAGTCCTCATGCAGCCCTTGTGGTGATTTGAGTTGGAGACCCCTGCTTTAAGGAAAAGGAAATACCACAGAGCTCAGCGCTACATTTTATTACAAGAGACTCTTACCCTTATTTTCAATATATTTTCAACTACGCATTCAAAATAAACCCCTCTTGCAGTAGCATTCCTTGGATCTGGACATTGCTTACCCTACCCTTTACCCAGGTTTTTAAGTTTTTAAGTTTTGCATTTCCTCTTTGTTTCTTAATTATATAATAATATTTACTGTTCCATTTTCTTTCAACCATTAACTTCTATGTGCTGAATCTTTTCCTCTAAATCAGTCAGTGGTTGGTCTTTGCATGTCACAACAGAGTTTTTATGGAAGTTGTTGCTTCTGATGAATTGTTCTTTTCCACCAAGACAATATGACTAAAATTTAGGTGAATGATTGCAAAAGATGGGCTGGAAGCAACACACGAGCTCTTGTTTCTTCACTGGCACCCGCCTGGGTGCAAGGAGAGTTTGGATACGAAAGAAGGGGGCAGCTGCTTCTACCCATTGACCAGTAAAATAGCATAACCACAGGCCCTGAAAGAGGATTTCTTCTCTCCCCCTGGCCACAGACACATCTATATGTGTAACTATATAGGAGGATGTGGGGGAAGAGAAGAAGAGAGGACTGAAATGGTGCTCCCCAGAGCTCATGGGCAGAGACTGCTCAGGAATCACTTTAGACTGGTCTTTAGCTACCCTATCTGGCCTACAAGATAGGAAAACGTGGCAACAAAGCGGTAAAATTCAAAACAGTTCATATGTGTTCTTGCAACAAAGACTAATGAGTATTTTGTAAATCTGCTTTACTCATTCTTCTGGCTAAATCTCTGCCCTCAGATCTCCACGTCTGTCTCCCATTAAAGTCAATGTGCACGTTAATCATCCTGAGGTGGAACTGGACCTCTCCAAGATCTCTTTATTATTATCACCACATCTTTGGCTGCTTTGGAGATGAATGCTAATGAGCTCTCTCAGCTGCATTTTAAGTTAAAGATTTTAATTATTTTAATTCATCAGCACCCTTTCTTTTCCCCCAGATCATCTCATTGTCCGCTTGTAATGCACATCATTTCTCAATTACCCAATTCTGTCATATTGTCTCTGCTTTCTGTGCATGCATCGATAGCCCCCACAACCAAAGAACTAATCTCTCTGGAGTACGAGAAGCTGAGACTTTTCTTCTTTCAAAGGACAGATATCCTCATGAAAACCCCCTCCCCGAAGCTATGAGTGCAGCTAAAATCTCAAAACTTTCACAATTATCATCAACAACAGTGCCCATTTGCTGGTTTACCAAGTTTAAAGAATACTTAATCCAATCAAAGTGTTCAAGTTCACAGGTCTATGTTATTGCCTTGTAGTTGCTACTGTTGTTCTTATGATTAAGGAGCTTGGAAAAATCAATTTGAGATGCAGTACAAATGGGTTTTTTTGTGATGGTACTCAGGGGTACTGAGTACCAGCACCTTTTTTTTCCACAGTGATGCGGCCCTGGTTCCTGCCACTGCTGCTGGTGGTCCCAGGTCACTGAGTGAGGACCAACACCTTAAATAAAAAAAGTACTGAGTACAAAGCTCCCAGCTTTACCAGTTCAGTATAAACTGGTCAAAAAGAAAAGTGAACAAGTGAGGATGCCTATATATTGGGTTTGTGAAAAATCTAGCTTTTTCTTTATGTATCATACTAATTAAAAGCATTTCAAATGAGGTGACGCAGCCGTCAGGCTGGGCCAAGCAGTGATGTGGCTATTGTTATAGGCAGTGTACCCTTGAGATGAGCAGATGAGAAAGATCTGTGGATTGAAAATGTGGGCCCACTGCTGAGCACCACACGTGAGAGACACAAAGCCAACAATATTAAGATATCGTGAGTGTGCATTGAGGAGGGATGGGCCTCGGAGTAAATTGAGGCCATAAGCCTAATTCCAGGCCATTCGTGCCAAATTCGTGTATGTCAATAGGATTACACTGAGAATTTATCTCTGTGAATTTGTAACATTGTGGATAAATTAGACTCAAAGACCTCAAACATAGGAGTACACAAGAAAATCATTAAATGCTTATGGTGAGAACTTCCAGTATTAAGTATTTTAGTATTAAGTGTTTTAGTAATTAAACTAGTCTGGGCTGAATTATCATCTCCACTTTGGAACACATACTTACAGAATTACGCAGACAAAACTTTATGCAACGTCTGATGAAACAGTAGTGAAATTGCAGCTGAAAACTCCACCTACATAACAAGCATTATGGCCCCTGGGTCTGAAACTCCTCTAACGTCATCTTTACACCAGCGTAACTGCTTTTACTTCCATGCAATTATTCCTGACCTATTCTGGCATGAGGAGAGAATGAGGGCCCCAATGTATTTATGTTCTCATCTTGATCTATAAATAATACTGTACTTCTACTCCTAGCTGAAATTACTTCTGTCTCCATTAAGTTTACTTTTCCAAACTGGCGCTGACTACTCCACTGGAAGAATGAACCACACAGAAATTCTTCTCAAGTTCTAGCATTTTGGAGCTACACATATTTTTTTTTCATTAGGTGGAAAAAGTTTTCACTCTCCTTGAATAATTTAGGGGGACAAAAAAGGAGCCTGAATGGGGGGGGGGAGTGGATTTTACTTCAGCTTTCCAAAAAAATGTAACTTTGGGCAGAGACCATAAATGGAGTTCAGCCAAAATGGGGAATTTTTCACAAGCCATGAATCAAAGCAAAGGGTTAAAAGGAAGTTTGAACATAACTATAACTACAGTGTTTGCTACTCTGTGAATGCCATTCTGTGCGAAGCTGGTTATAATCTCTGTTGAGATGTTTTCAACGGCCTTGAAGGTGGCTACTGTCCTCATCAGTGTTAACAGCAAAGTAAAGATAAGCTTCTTAGTCAGCAATAACATCTAGCTCCTACACAGATTTTTCATCAGTATATCTGAATGCACTTTTAAAAGGAAATAAAAATAATTATGCCCATACTAGAGATGGGGAAACTGAGGTACAGGGCAAGAAACTACTTGCCAAAGTCATCCAGCAGCCAGCAGCAGAACTGAAAACAGACCCCAGTTCTCCTCACTTCCAGTGCATTGCTCTATCCAAGACAACATGGGTAACTCTCTGTTAACATCTGTCAAGCCTGAACAGGAATCATAGGCCTCAAACACATGCTGCAATCTGTTTGCCCACTACAAAAGTGGATGTGAAAATATACCACACTATGTTTGCACATCCAATTTGCAACAAGACACAAGGCCCTGGAGAATTAGGTTCAATGTGCCTCTCCTTATGGGATACAGCAACAATGGTGAGAGTTAGAGTGAATCAACAAGAGACTTGGACAGCTAACCATGACAGAAAATAGAGCCTAAAAAAAATCAGTACAAATATCTTAAAATGTGAACACCCACACCCACACATAGAAGTTCTTTACATGATGCAGCAGAACAGTAAGCTGTAGAAAGACCTACCCTAAAGGGCACACTTAAAGACAAAATATTCTTAACTGGATTAAATACCTCATAGCTACATTTAGTCCCAAGTGCTTTTTGTCTTGTTGTAAGATGGAGCTAAAGATAGCATTTAGAGTACTTAAGAATAGTTTCATAGGAGTTACGGCTCAGCTGACCAGATAACAAGTGTGAAAAATCAGGACAGGAGGTGGGGCACTATAGGCATATATACAAGAATAAGCCTTGAATAGCAGGATGGCCCCTATAAAATCAGGACATCTGGTCACCCTAGCTGTGGCTGCTCCTAATGGTGGTAAACTAGTGGCAGAATGGATTTACAGATGAGATTATTTTAAATAGTTAGTTAGAACAATTACATCTTTGACTTTATTTGAATTTATAATCAGGAGGAAAAAGGGACTCTCCAGTGGTTCAAAGAATAGTCGCAATGCTGTTTCACGCTACCTGCAATATTCTGGCAATATTGTCCACCCCATCAAAAAAAAAAAAAAAAAACTATCTTCCCTTTGCTTCACAGAACTTTAAAAAAAAAAATCTCTGCTTGTCTGAATTCAGGAGCTATCCAGATCTGTGGTCCCTGAACTGCAGAAAAGGTATATTTAATAGTCTACTGTAATTCAGCAATTAACAGAACCCACAGAGACAAACTATAATACCAACTGGATTCTGTTAATGGCCCAAAAGGTCTTTGAGGATGTTCCTACAAGCATCTTCTAGTTGGATTTTATGCATAAATCATTCAAATGCTTATGCATGGACTTAATTTTAAGCACACAATTAGTCCTGGGAAAGCCTACTTTAGGACCTAATCCTGCAAAGATTTCTGCATGTGGCTACTAGTGGTAAATCTTTGGCTACTAATGGTAAACATGGGTGCAGAGAATTCTTTTTTGGATGTCTGTTCTGAGTCTTGCCCACATGGTCATGGGTTAGCTGATCGCCCTATTTTAGCTCAGGAGGAGATTTTCCCCACAAAGTAGAGTGGCAAGGGCATGGGTGATTTTTCACCTTTCCCTGAAGAAAATGGGCATTGGCCATGGTGTCTTTAAACCATGATTTTGAGACTTCAATGACTCAATAGTAGGGTGAGAGTGTACTGCAGTAGTGGGCAGGAGGTTATGGGGCCTGCATTGTGCAGGAGACCAGACTAGACGACCATATTGGTCCCTTCTGACTTTAAAATCTATGACACTGCACACTTTACTTGTATGTATTGTGAATAGTCTCTCGACTTCAATGCCATAGCTAAGCTCCTGTGCAAGGCTCCGGAAGATCAGGACCATAGGTAACATTTGCCAGGTTAGGGAAGTATTAGCAATCCCAACTACACATTGGAGAAAGAGATTACATTTATGAAAATATGCCCATATAAAAAATAGAGAGACAAGGTAGATGAGGTAATATCTATTACTGAACACATTTGCCAGTGAAAGAGACAAGCTAGCGAGCTTACACTGAGCTCTTCTTTAGGTCACAGCTCTCTGTAGCTTGAAAACATGTCTCTCTCACCAACAAAATTTGGTTGAATATGACCTCAGCCATCTTGTCTCTCTAGTACCCTGGGACCAATGGAGCTACAACACGGCAAACACGTAAATCATATTCTGCAAGCGTGTGTATGAAACGCACACAACAGAGGGCCCGCAAACTCAAAGTGCAGAGCTTTGTAGCACCGCTTTGTGCTACAATAAATAAGAGCATTGATGGTATGCTTCAGCACTAGGTTTTGCTTCTACAAGTTTCACTCTTCTGAGAGAATAAGAATGGTTGACAGCTAACAAACTGATTTAATTTTTAAAAGGCTGGCTTTAACCTTTTCAGTAAAGTGTTACTACTTTAATTATGCCAGCTGAATGTCAATGACATCTGAAAACCAGACAGTGCATCCTCCTCTCTATGGCCGTATAGCACAAAAAGGTGATCATTACAGAGTTTATATGTCAGAGCGTTAAAATTTGCAGTCTGCCATTTGCAGATCACTGCAGTTGTAACTAGCCTCTTGCCCATCACAGAAGAGTTTTAAGGCTGGCCAAACTGAAGCTGTCTCTATGTCCAACAGCAGGCAGGGCAAAAGCCTTTCTTTCTCCTTTCACTAAGAGGGCTTAAATTCAGAAAGATGTTCACACATTATGAGACCCACCATTCTGAAAAACATGTGACCCACTAACCCCATATCACAACCAACAGCAAGCAGTAATTTGACACAAATCTCAGCAGCAACATTGCCCTGTGGCTTCTTCTCCCAACCCCAAAAGAACTGTGGGATGCTTTCTAGAGATGTAAGATTAAAATGAACACCACTCAATGAAATTAGATCAAACTCATAAGCATCAATTTTTATTTTTATCATTTCATTCACTCCTTCAGCTCCCTTATATCTGTCATTTCTGTCTGTTGTTTTTTCACTATTCCCGTTCTCTCTCTCTTTTCCCCCTCTCTTATAGGCATTTTTAATTCATTTTTATTAGCAAAATACGGCCCCTGCTTCCTGTATGATGTTCTCTCTCCCTGTTTCCATTAGCTCTTGTCTGTCACCTGACTCTTCCTTCCAGCTATCTCTTACACTTTCTTCTTGGTTCATCCTTTTCCTGTTCATTCTGCTTTTCTCCTTTTCCTGCATTATCTCCTTTCTTCATCCACCTCCATTCCAGGACGACTGAGACAGACACCCCACTAAAAAAGCAGCTGATATCCTACTCACTCTCTTCTGTGGAGTCTAACATCTGACCAGCCTGCAATATCAGTACATAGTCGAATGTCGTCAACAGATACTTCAATAAGAAATTTCAATATGATGGGAGTGAAGGAGGCCAGGAAAGAACATCCATGCAAAATTAATGTTGCAAGAAAAACAAATAATGAGAGTTCTGACTCTGTGCTGTTGTTAGTTTCCCGTAACTGGGGTAATTGGAACTGCTGCTACTCTTCTCTGGTTGATCATGATCTAAATTTAACTTGTTACCTGTGACAGCTTTCTGGCTACATTCATTATAACAATAACACAGTGAAGTGGCTTCTAAGAGGTGACCAAAGAAAATGGATCAGACAAAACAATCAAAGCAGTAAAAGGCTGTTTTGGAACATGGTGTTTCAAATGAGAATTGAAACGAAAGGTACAAAGACATTCAACTGTGGGGGTTTTTTTCAGTAAATGCTGTTGTCCAACTATAAAAAGAAAAAAGAGACTAAAAATACTAATAGATAGGCTTGAAAAGAAGAGGAGGTTAGAAGAGCATTGTGTTCTGGGAGACTTTCTTCAGAGCCTGGAGAAAACAGCGAGGGAGTCATGTTTTACTACACTAATTTACTAAGCCTTGGTAGAGTTACAATACTAGAGTAATTATTTAAAACATTTCTAGGGTTTCTGGTATTCACTTTATTAGCTCTGTTCTCTTTAATACCCTCCTAAAATTCTGCAAATGTGTCAGGAGGAAAAACTGTTGATGCAAACTGCTGGAGTAACACACGACTAGAAATTCAAGGGCATATCCTGTAACCAGATGAAAACGTGTATGTAAACTGTGCTCTCCCCAAGCCTGTAGATGAGCTTCTGAATGCCCTGGAGGCTGCTCTGACCCCCAGCGAGTTGGACTATTGATGTTGCACTGTCAGATGACAATGGCACCACGAGTCAAAATCCACTTCTCCCAAGTCAGCAACTCAACAAGAAGCTGAGTCACCACATCTTGATTCTCGGAGTGGTCATTACAGCCACGTTCTGGATCCCTAAACAAAGCCAGAACTCAGCCTGATAAACTCTTCATGGACAGGGAGAGAGTCCTTTCTCCATTCTAGCACTGCGTGGAACACCAACCAAACGACTATCACGCCAGCGGGTGGAAGCAGTGCCCATTTCCCACCTTGTTCAGCAACCCTTCCACCCACAGCGCAGAGTGAGCCAAGGCCAAGTGCAGCCATAGCGTCTCCAAGAGGGTGGACACAAGATGTTCTCGGCAGGCCTGCTCCAGGCTCAGCAAAAACTGCCATGGCTTTCCTGCATGTACAGTCTTCCATGCCATGTCAGAGGGCAGGATGGCATAGACAATTTTTGCTGTACGCACCTCGTGCCAAATGGGGGATCAGGACAGCAAGCAATAAAGCAAATAAACAGACAAATAAATAAATAAATAGTATTTTGCCTCACTGGATCTCAAAGCACTTTGCTGATGGGATCAGGCTCATTTCCCAAAATGACTTGCCCGGTGTCATCCATCAGTACAGTGTCAGAGCTAGGAATGGAGTCCACGTCTACTGGATCAAAGTCCAGGTTCTATCCGCTAGGCTACACTACATTTGCAACCTACTTTTGCACTCATCCTTTTGCCAGACATGACTGGTGTGGTGTCTGCCCTCTGAGTGCTTGTCCCTTCATGCCACTAATTTTACTTACCCTGACCTGCATGCGACATTAGACAAATTCTAGGCACAGACACAGACAAATACTGACAGACCAATTCTCGCATGCTGTAATTCCCCCAAGGGAGAACTTGGCCCAGTCTCTTTTTCAGTAAGAGGCAACCCTGACCTCAAAGTAACTCTACTAGACATGAACCGTTTTATAAATCTCTTCATGAGATTAATAACATCCCCCCCCCAGCTGGGAATATGCAAGAAATAAATCTGCTTATACCTTTTCTGAGGACACCCTGTGTGAAACCAAATCTGTTACTTCAGCGTTTCACCTACTCGTGAAGCCTATTTCCAAACAGATATCATATTATTGACACAATTATTTCTTACACAGCGTACCATAATATCAGTAACAGAGAATTACAAAACCAGGCTGAAAACTAGCCTAAATAAACTATTACGCAATAAAGAAGCTAGACCTGATTCTCTTCCGATTTACACTGGTGTAAATCAAGAGTTAGTCCTTTCAAGTCCGTGCCATGATAAGTGAAAGGAGGAACGGGTGTCTTCTTTTCATACTCATCCTCAAAATATAAGCAGTATACACAATGCTTTCTGCCTTTTATTCCAAAGTTTTCTGTGAGGCATAGAAAGTTCTTTATATTCATATCCTAGGGCATGTGGGTTTTCATACAAATGTTTCTAACATTACTAATAAATAAATAAAATAGAACACATAATGAGCAGAATTCTTCCTCAATAGGATGTTCTACAAAATTTCCTACAAAATATCTACTGCTTTTAACAATTTGCTTCTGGTTATACAGCAACCCCATGGCGCAAGGATTTTTTTTAAATGCAGGGCAATGTGGAAAAAGAACTATTTGGTCTCATTTCCACCAGCTGGGGTGACTGACATTCAAGGAGGATTCCTACCCTACTGACTGCACAAGTTCATAATCATTCCTAGTATGTGAATATGACAAGAACGTCAGAAGGGTGTCTGCTTTTAATAATGTAGATGGAATTTCAGGATGCATTTCCACTGGTTTCAAGTTCTGGTTCTCCATGAAAGAGCACAACCTGGACTTTGTTTACTGTGATCCAAGAAAGCAACATGAATCTCTCAGATATCCCAGTTTGCTAGCTCAGACTACTCAAAACACACTAGAATAAACAAAGCCATTAGTAGTCATATTAATCTTTAAAGGACCTGCTAGCAAGTGTGAAAAAGCAGGAGAGGAGTGGGTGAGTAAGAAATGCCTACTTAAGACAAAGCCCCAAATATCAGGACTGATGCTAGAAAATCAGGACATCCAGTCACCCTTAGTTTTATCTCCTCCAACGTCATGCTTACAGAACTGCCCGGCTGACATACTGTGCTCTTTTCAAGGCTCACTGGCTGTAACCTCTTAAAGGTGCCGGAGACGGCTGGGAAACTCATGAAAAAGACTGTGAAGATACTGTATATTATATCCATCAAAACAAGTGAGGTAGCTGATCTTCTGCAAAACCTTTTTGTGCTGCTCTGTCAAGTGGGTTTTTCCTTTAAACTTTGTCAGTACTTGTGTCTACATGGAAAGGCTCTCCTTCCAGATGTGCTGAAAGACATTTCTTGTAACTCAGCTTTACATAATTTCCTAAGGGTGCATTCACCCTTGTGCAGAGGCCCAGCGCAATAGCTATGAATGACTCAAGTCCCACACAAACCCTATTTTTAGGTCTTATGTTATTCCTTTGTTCCTCCTCATACAAAAATAAAGCACAATTGGGCATGCAATCATACCAGATATCTACATACCTATTTTGTAAGGCTAAAGGCCAGAGAACAAGTCTCATCAGCAATATAATGTGTTGCACCTAATGTACAAGAGAAGAGACACTTCTAAACAAATCAGACATAAATACATAAAATCCTTAAAGCCTCTTTATTTCCTGTGTAATCTGATTTTTGTTACATTTTGGGAACAGTTATTTAATAGATCCTAACCAGACTGTTCTAACAGATTCCTGATCTGATAGGTAGGTTTTTTTTCTTGTAACAGATAGAATCAAGTTCACCTGTGCTAAACACAGGGGCAATTTCTTAAATGCATGAGATGCACGAAATGAGATAGCAGGTCTATTTTGCATATATTTTTATTTCATGTTCTAATTACTTCAGCAATCTAAAAATGCAACATTGGCATGAACGTTTTTGGCGGCACGCTTTCCTTATATGCCACATCTATTAAAGAGAATGTTTTATTTGTACAACGTTTCTTTCTTGCTTGCTTGCTTGATGAGCATAAAAGACATTTGAAGATGTTGGAGGATGATGTTGCTGATGATGTGAGCAAACTGCTATGTGTTTGCTGTGCTTGAGGTTTCCAATAACAGCGGATGTGAACTTATTATAAAACAAAATGAGAACACAATGGGAGCAGAGCATGCAGGATCAAGCCTTCAGAGAATTTAGGCTTCTATCTTACAGATGGCTCTGCGGCTGCAACATCTTCAAAGAGATGTTATGGGGGCACAAGGTCTGTTCACACCAAGAAGCTTTCAGAGTTAGGGCCATAGTGATTTTTCAAAGAGCAGCGGATTGCCAATCTGAAATACCATGTCTTTTATTTACAAACAGCGAATGTGCCTCTTTAAGGGAAGAGCCACCAGCCAGGAGCCATTATGATGATGGGTAATGCATGCTTTAAAACAGGGGTCTCAAACTCAAATCACCATGAGGGCCACATGAGGACTAGTACAGTAGCCAAGGGCCGCACCACTGAAACCTTTCCATACAATGATATTGCACATATCGATAATGATCATGTCATTGTGGGCCGCAGGAAATAGCTTTAGCGGCCACATGCGGCCCACCGGCCACATGTTTTAGACCCCTGCTTTAAAACTTGTAAGCCAGAAGAGGTCCCCAAGCAGTGGAAGTCCCTCCTGAAGGAAGTTTGCCAGAGTCGTTAGACAGCTGCTTTCAGAATCTCTTAAATCCTGCCTTTTCAACCCCTAGGCTCCTTCCTCGATCTGCAGACTTACAGTCCCTCTGACTATTATGCTGTATAGTCTGAAAATTGAGCCTTGGGACCCACCGGATTACCTGGAGCACCAAACTCCTACACCTTGTCAGCCCAGGTACTGGAGCTACCTGAGTATGGTTCGTTGACGTGTTACCCTGTGCTCTAGTTTCTATTCAGAGTGTAGACACCTGGCGCCGTGATTTCCATCAGAGGGTCTCAGAACATTTTACAGGCACCAGGTAAACCCTACAAATCCCCACACACCCTCGACAGGAGGAAGGGAAATAAGATTATCTGATTACACAGGAAACTGAGACCAACAGTTTCAAAACTGTCCACTGCAATGGGGTGCCTGTTTTTGGAAGCTGCGTTTAAGACATTAAAAGTCTCCTTCTGTTTATAGTTGTGCAACTACATTAAACTATGGCCTATTTTGCAGAAGCGCCGTATAGCAACAACACGCAAAATCGCTAAATACAAAGCTGTGGTCTAAGTCAGTGGTTTTCAAACTTTTTGGGGGGGGACCCAATTGAAGAAAATAATTTATGCCTGTGACCCAACAATTACATTTTGAGCAATGCATTTCAGTTTTTCAGCATGGCAGCAGAGTAAGCTGCAAGACAGTACTTAAGGCTCTCTGATCCAGTACTGGGTCCCGACCCATAGTTTGAATACCACTGCCCTACATTGCTTGCCCAGGATCACACACTAAGCCCATTTTTGTGTAAACTACTGACTTCACATCTTCCAGTAACAAGCCCTGTGTGTCTGACAGAGCACTATCTTGCCTCTCCTGAAACAAACTTCTTCAGCTATTATACCACAAAGATAAATCCTCCCTGTATATTAAGAATTTTCTACAATTTTCTATTTCTTGAATATTTCAAAAGTGACCGCTGATTTTGAGTGCCTAACTTCAGACGTCTTGGGCTTCGTTTTCCATTATGTATCACAGTTCTTTACTTCTAGCTAAAAAAATAAATGCGTACCACCACACCAAACTTTCTGAACAATGTCAGGAATCTATATTAAAAAGCAACATCACCGCGAGAGGATTGGAGAGGGACCTACACCAGATGCGTGATGGATGAAATCCCCTGAATCTGAAGGAAATTCATCTCCTGATTCAGATTTAAACTTCTTGACTTAAAACTGGACCACAAAACCAAATGCCCCCCAATGTTCGGGGATCCCCATATCTGGCACCCCGCAGCTCAGACTCATCTCTAGGCCGACTGGAAACCAGAGTCTCTGGTTCACAGCTCCAGTAAATGAGAAATCAGATTCAGGCAGCCCATGTGGAACAGCACCTGCAGAAATGTTCAACCGCCCTGGGAGAAAGAGCTGTGCGAGGATTACAAAGAGCTTTGGTAGTTACAACTCTAAGTAAGCTTGCATGTGAAGCTCTGAATTTTATCTACTTAGCCATTAAATGAATATCAAAGGACTCACAGCGGCTAAGCTAAGTGACCTCATTCTACATATTTGGCTTTATGCTTCCCAATTCAAGTATAAGGAACTTCTCTGTAACCTCCTGGCGTCTTTGACTCTGGAGCATTCCTTCTCCACTCCAGGTAAAACGTGCATATAAATCAACCAGAATTGAAATAAAGCCTTGACATTTCAAAATTTGCCTTATCCTCATCTGACTCTGGCAGCTTCTGCTGCAATCCTTAAATGATCTGCTCACATCTGTTCCCCAGCGGAGCTCGCGTTCATGCCCCAATGACCTCAGCGCTGCCATCTCTGCACTTAAAGCTTAAAAAAAACCATCAGCGTGTCCTTTCCCTGTTCGTGTTACGATCCCTTCGAGCAGAAGAAGGTATAAACAAAATATCAACTTTTATGTCACAAGGATTTAAGATAGAAACTCTCGGAGCTGGGTTATGGAAATTGTGGTCGTGACGGTCCAAAGTACCGAGTGCCCACAAACAAGGACTTAGCACCAAAACTGCAAGTGTAAGATGTTTCTCTAGTACAACAAACGAGTCCTGTGGCACTTTTAAAAACTAACAAATTTATTTATCACATGAGCTTTTGTGGGGGGAAACTCCAAAGTGTCTGACAAAGTGGGATCTTCTCCCACAAAAGCGCATGCGATAAGTCAATTTGTTAGTCTTTAAAAGTGCCACAGGACTCCTTGTTTATTTTGCTGAACTAGACTAACACGGCTATCCTTTTGGAACTTCTCTAGTGCTGTAGTTCACACTGACTTGATTCTATTTACTGCTGCTTCTACTCAAACTTGACTAATCCAATCAAATTATTTCTTGGCCTGTGCCTTAAATCTGAATAAGTAAACATTTTTCATAAATTCCAAGCCCACTCATTTCAAATGCATGATTAAGCATCGGACTGGAGCGTTATTGTAAGAAAACTCATCCCATTACTCAGAATTTCCATAATTGCCTGCAGTTGTCATGAAGTGGCAATTTTCCATCCAAAGCCACATAAAACAGATTTTTACTTCCACTGGATTAATAATATATTGCACGACTGCAAAGAGTCCCAAGAATAAAATATATGTCTGTGTTTTCAACTTCCTTAGAGAACAGCTATTGGAGCCCAGAGCTGCTAAAAATGTCACAAGTTAGAGGGTATGATGAAAAATATTCTTCTGTGGCTATCAGATCTCCTCCACAAATGTCTTCTCTTGTTTACTATGAATAAGACATATGACAAATATAGTAAGTGAATACATCTTGGACAAAATAATACTTATGTGTAATATGTGGGTCGCATAAAATTAGAAGACCCAAAAACCAAAAGAAATGTTGGCCCAAATCCATCCCTGATGTAACTCCACTGAAGTTACCTCAGGGGACAGATTGGACCTAAAGAAGCTTACAAAATTCTGCAACATGAACTGCTGCCACTTACATATTTGGAACCACTAATGCTATATATAGGTTTCTTTCTTAAAAAAAAAAAAGACCTAACTTCTGATGCACTGATTTATTTTTGACCAGATTGACTCAAACGCATTAAGGAATTCTGTATTCGTTTAAACATGCCAGCTTGAAGTTAATCGACATAGAGACAGTCGTTTGTTTTCAAAACCTGTGAATTTTTGATCAGTTAAATGCAACCGCTTGCAGCATTTTGCAAAGCAACACAAATCTCCCTGGAAACACAATGCTGATATGTCAGAACAACGGTGAGAAAGTCAAACTTTCTTTCAGAAAGTGGGAAAGTAAAGATAAAAACCAACTTTCTTTATCTTATATTTCTGCAGCTTTGCTGTATTCACTTTTTGGAACGTTTGCAGCTAGTCACGCATATATCCATTGTCTCTCTCTGGTAGGGGATCACTGTGGTTGTAAATATTACAGACAAATAAATACCCAAGACCTTAATCATCTGCCTTGTTTTAGATATGCACACACACCTCCCTCCCCGCTCCCTCTGCAGTTCGTTTGTAATGGCTTGAGGAATAATCATCCCAAATAACCAAAATTTATGACTCAGCACACACACAATGTGAATTTCACATATTGGATTCTGACTTTTTTTTTTTAACTGAATAAGGCTGGAAAAAATATGTGTTCCAACTATTCAAAGTCTCAGTAAAAAAGATGTGGAGGTAGAAAACTACATGGGGACTAAAAGAAAGGGAAATTATTCACCGACTTGTAGTAGATTAGGGTTGGAAGGGAAGGTCATCTAGTCCAAACCCTGCTCAAAAAAGGACCAACCTCCATGTCCTCCTTTTCACACTTCCTTGTTCTTTTTCATGCTTTGGTATCTGGTAACCCTATTTTCAGGTAGTTAAAGGAAGGGCCAGATTATTGCAGGGGGTATAGGGGCTGAAGCCCTGGGCCCTGGCTGAAAGGGGGATCCCATGCTCCAGCCCCTAAAACTCCTGATAATTTGGCACCCTCCACCCCCCTCAGTGCCAGCAGGGCAGGAGTGCTCTGGGGAGGGGGCAAAGCAGGGCTTGGGGGCTAGAGGGGGTGGAGTGAGGCCCCGGGGGCTGTATCAGGGGACGCCACACTGTGAACCCGCCAGTCCTCCCACCCGCTCTGGGGCAGACTGGCCAGAGCATCCCCAGTGATGGGGGGGCAGGAGCCTGACCCTCACCATGGGGGGCAGCCCAGGGCCCTCAGACCATTTAATCTGTTCCCGGTTAAAGGTTGCTATGAAATCCCTCCTCACTCTTCTCTTCTGCAGACTAAATAAGATTTGTTCCCTAAGCCTATCCTCATACATCGTGTGACCCACTGCCAAACCTCCTAATCATTCTTGTTGCCCTCTGATGAACTCCCTCCAATTTGTCACCATACCTTCTCTAGTGGGGGGCCCAACAGTGAACACAATACTCCATAGGTGGACTCACCAGTGCCAAATGGAGGGGAATAATCACGTCTCTCCATCTGCAGACAATGTTCTTGTTAATGGAGCCCAATGTGCTGGTAGCCTTCTGGCAATAAGGCACACTACTGACTCATTTTCAGCTTTTTGTCCACTGTGGCCCCCAGGTCTTTTTCTGAAGAACTGCCACTTATCCAGTCAGTACCTAATCTGTTGCAGTCCCTGGGAATCTTCCACCCTAAGTATAGGACTCAGCACCTGTCCTTGTTGCACCTCATCAGATTTCTTTTGGTCCAATCCTCCAATTTACCGAGGTCACTCTGTCTTATCCCTGCCCTCCGGAGTATCTACAACTCCCCCAAAATGAGTGTCATCTGCAAACTTGCTGAGGATGCAGTCTACCCCATCATCAAGATCATTAATGAAGATGTTGAACACACCTGGTCCCAGCACCAACACCGTACGCATTCTGCTTGTTAGTAGCTGACACCGCGACATCGGGTTGTTGAACACTGTCTGTTGAGCCCAATGATCCAGCCAGTTTTTTATCCACCCTTCATTTAACTTGGACTTCTTTAGCTTGCTCGCTAGAATACTGGGAGAGACCCTATCAAAAGCTTTGCTAAAGTCATGGCATATCACATCTACTGCTTTCCCCACATACCCATAACCAGTTATCTCATCACAGAAGGCAACCAGGTTGGTCAAGCATGACTTGCCCTTAGTGAATTCATGCTGACCGTTCCTGATCACCTGCCTCTCCTCCAAGTGCTTCAAAATGAATTCCTTGAGGAGCCGCTCCATGATTTTTCCAGGGACTGAGGTAAGGTGGCCTGGTCTGCAGTTCCCTGGCTCCTCCTCCTTCTCTTTTTAAGAGAGGGGCACTTGATATGCCTTTTCCCAGTAGTCCTGGACCTCCCTGATTGCCACTAGTTTTCAAAGATAACGGCCAATGCCTCTGCAGTCATAACAGCCAACTCTGCCAACACCTCAGAAGCACTGCACGCGGCCCCATGAACCTGTGAATCGTCTGCTTTTCTAGATAGTCCTGAACCTGCTCTTTCACCACTGAGGACTGCTCACCTCTTCCCCATATTGTGCTACCTATTAGTCTGGGTGCTAACCTCGTCTGTGAAGACAGAGGCAAAAAAAAGCATTGAGTAGTTCATTTTTTTCCATATCCTCTGTCACTAGCTTGCCTCCCCTATTCAGCAAAGGATTCACACCTTCTCTGACCTTCTTTTTTGTTGCTAACGTACCGGTAAAAACACTTCTTGTTACTCTTCACATCCCTTGATTGCTGTAACTCCAGTTGTGCTTTGGCCTTTCTGATTTCACTCCTGCATGCTTGAACAATATTTTTAAACTCCTCCTTGGTCATCTGTCCAATTTTCCACTTCTTGTAAGCTTCCCTTTTGTGTTTAAGCTCACCAAAGATTTTTCTGTTAAGCAAAGCTGGTTGCCTGCCATACTTGCTATTCTTTCTGCATATCAGGATGGTTTGTTCCTGAGCTTCAGTACAGTTTCCTTAAAATGCAACCAACTCTCCTGGACTCCTTTCCGCCCCATATTAGCCTCCTAGGGAACCCTCCCCATCACTTCCTTGAGGGAGTCGAAGTCTGCTTTTTTGAAGTCCAGGTTCCATATTCTGCTGTTCTCCTTCCTTCCCTTTGCAGGATCCCAAACTCTATCATCCCGTAGTAACTGCTGCACAGGCTGCCACCCACTTCTACTTCCTTTACCAATTCTTCCCCTTTTGTGAGCAGCAGATGAAGAGGAACTCAGCCCCTTGTTGGTTCCTCCAGCACTTGCATCAGGAAATTGTCCCCAATCCTCTTCAAAAATTTCCTGGACTGTCTGTGAACTATCCCTGAGATCAGTCACTGGGTACCAGCACAGCAAAGTGCTATGGATGGTTGTGATCCAGTGCACGCCCTTGTACAGAATTTTGGCCCAGAAGTGTAATTGGCGGCTCCCCTGCTATTCCCTCAGCCAGACCACAAACCCCTAGCGCTCTTCTCCAGAAATGGATGCTACAGAGCCTAGCTTTACAACGTGCATGGAGGGCTGTGCAGGCTCTCTGCTTCTGCTTACACTCCTGTACGATTCCTTCTTGCTGAACTTGGAGTCTTAGTGCTCACAGAACGGCTGCTGTCTGAATACGACATACGCACTTTCTATACTACACTGGTCACCACGAAGCAGCTCCCACCAGGAACGTAGGCACAGGGAAATAAGATTCCCTGTGCCCAGTATTATTCCTAATGTTCTCACTGTCAGGTCCTAAAAAACCTGTTGCCTCTGCCAGTGCATGCATGCTCTTAGGAAGTGGAAAAAAAAAAGGGGATGCCCCCTAAATATCTGAAAGACAGGATGAGGACATCAGTCACTATCTTTGGGGACCTTTCAGATGCTACGTGGGAGGATGAGCGTAGCTTGGCCAGTGGTGGGACAGTTTTACTGATGTGCATGGAAGACATCTGGTAGAACTGGAGAGTGTACTGTTTTTTTCTGAACACTGGTCTTACGTATTGCCCATAGCCATCAGCCTGTATCACAATCGTATGTGAACTCAGAGCATCAGACAGCCACATTTTGAAAATCATTATTATCACATAGTGCTAATCGAATCATGGTCAAACAGCATCCAAAAACTGAAATAAAGCCTCTTCCAGAAGATCATGACTGCTAGCAAGGGGTGAATCGAACCAGCCAATGACCCCATGACACTGTAGGCTTACACTTTTGAAAGAGCATATGAGTCCCTCGCTCACAGCCAAGTTGGATGTGTGCAGCCAACACCACTGGTTTTCACTTAAAAGAGTGTTTCCAACAAAAAGGCAATAGGGTGGAACCCGGGTCTTATTCTGCGATAGTGTAAAATGGGGCACTGTGGATTGGGAACTCAGACTCCAGTTTAGGAAAGCACTTACGCTCACATTTAAACCCTGTTGAAGTAAATGGGACTTAACTGTGCGTTCCTGAATTAGGATGGATTTGAATTGGCACCACAAACTCTAACTATCCATGCATTATCCAAAATAATATTCACCACAATAAAACCAGGCAGGTAAAAGAGAACTGCATTTCAGGCAGATGGGGAGGAAAACCTTTTTAGATAGGGCTATACTTGAAAAATGGTTCAAAAGGAGTTCATTGCTGTGAAAATATGACCCCATAACGCTGTCAAGATCCGTGAGATCTCTGACTACAATCTGCATGGTAAAATGGAGCCAGCCGCAGTAGTTAAAAATGTCTGTGACCTTTAACTAACAGTTCCAATCTCTTCAAGATTTCACACAGTGTTGGAGAGGAGAAAATAACTTCTACTTAAAACCTGTTCCTCTCTCTTCCTGTTTTCTGTAGAGTTTTTGAGCATGTCTTCCACAAATTGCAAGTCGACTTCAAAGGCAGTTTTCCTAGGATGTGGACCATATTCTAGCACGGGGAGAACATTGGCTTCATTGAAGTCAAAACTCTCATTGCCTTCAGTGTGGTCAGGATTTCATCCTCCCTGAGTTAACATGAAAGTAACATTACATTTTTTGGTTTCATGTTACATGAAAGGCTGAGGAAGTCAAAGCAAATGTGAAAGCAAAATAGGGTCCTTATCTATTGCTTACATATGGCTCATGTCTTAAAAGACTGGGGTTACCACACGACAGCTCCTTGACAGCCTATTTGAAGTAAGTGCCAGTTCAGTTTCTAGTGAACAAATATCCACGTCCCAAAAAAGCTTGCCATGTAGGCAATCTCCATAGAGAAGGGATGGGTTCAGGCATGAAGCTGCCATTTCCCAGATAGAAGGATAGGTCTCAAGTCCCAGGTTAAGGCTAAGGTACAGACATTAGGGAAATCTGCACCATTGCGTCCCATGCTGTGGCCTCTTTATGGACAAACAGAATGTTTTATCATCAAATACTATCAATCTGGCAGATCTCACCAGCATTAAACTGTGTTGCTTATTTCTTTTTTAAAGTGGGCACCTTGGTTACCACTGCTGCAGTCAAAAAAGAAGAAAACCAACAGCATCAAACCCCCTTATTTCAACACCAATATTCAAGCGAATATGAAAGCATGCAGAGAACAAGTAACTGGCTCCCTTCAATCTCAGTCGATTGTTTATCTTCACTGTAGTAGCTGAACTGCTGAATGAAATATTTACAATTATTCACGCAATCAAATGCATCTCCCTTAGGAAATAACTGATTAAGTATTTCATAACTATTTCTGAAAATGATTTAAGACTACATTGATCCATACTCAGTCCTGACATGAATGGTAATAAGGTTTAGAAGGAGTCATTCTTAGTAGGAAGGCAAGGAGAGAATATCCACTTCTGGTGATCACATCATGGGTCAATCAATTTGAGAGTTCTGACTATTCATGTTAAGGACGGTATAACTAGTCAATTAATTTCTTTAACCTTACTGTATAACCTAAGCCTCAATGGGACTGGCAAGAGACATAAATCAAAGCAGAATTTGGCCCCCAAAGCTGAGAATTCTTTTCCTAACATTTCAACAGTTTTCAATATCTTGCAGATGTTTGCTTCCTTTGTGCAGAATCACACTTTTCTTCTAAAACCAAGCCTGGGATGCCATCTCTTCTTTTAATGTGCCAACAAAATTTCAGACCAGAAGCTCAATGTTATTCTGTCAAAGCTACTAGGAATTTTGCCAGATTAGGAGTAGAAGCAAGCACTAATAATTTCAACTGAGGTGATACCTAAGAAAGTCTGAAACTAAAGACAGGAAATGCACAAAAATATATTCCATGATTTGCCCAAAAACCAACTATTTATCATGACATGTTCAATGCCAATGATCTGTTGGAAATTTAAAGATAAATCTCACATTCAGCTAATCTGATTTAATTCCTCCAAATCCTCTTTTCCCCAGCAAAATATTCCATATTGTAAGAATATACAAGTAAAACACACTTTTTTAAAAGGGTATTTGTTGAACTAAGCTTTCCAAGTGCCATGCTATACATTAGTACACAAAGCTAGCAGTAGCAACAACAGCAGTTGTCTGTCCCTAGAGTAGCTCCCAGGGGTGTATACATGCCCCTTGCAATCATAAAGTCCAATAATGCTAGGAAGTCATTTCCAGAGTTTACTGCTATGACTGGCAAGCAACAGAAACAAGTCACTCACTCTGCTGATCCAGTGCCTTCTCTAATAATAAGGCTCAGCCCTCTGCAATAAAAAAGATTTAATACAAAATATATCTGTTTAAGGATAACAAAAAATGTTGGTTTGTTTCACAACCATCACTTAATATCACCCTTATGTTAAAAGGGGAATGAAAAAAGAGCCCTGATTTCTATTAGTCAGTTTGAACCATGAACCACCCACACATTAAACTCAAAAGTCTACATAAACGGCAAAAGAGGACTGAAATCCTTTTAATAATTTTACACTGAACCCCGTAACTAGGCTGGATTTGATTCAAAACAGCTTGATCAGAGCAAATGTTTTTAATCAACTGTAAATCACATGAATGTGCATTAGAATCAGAGACAGGTTGAACAGGTTTAGCCCTATACTTCCTAAACATGGGGTGTGAGCCTTCTTAATTATTATGATTTCTTTAATCACTATGTTTGCTATGGCAAGCCAACCCTCAACCAATCACACAACACCATCCCCCCAAAACAGTAATTGATTTGCAGTACATTTATACTGTATGTTCTTCAAGAGGCTGAAGTGATGCTTCAAAGGGACTTTTTAGTAAAGCTGTTACTAGTTCAGATCATTCTCATACCTGCCTTGAATGCTGGGTGAAATCTTGACTCCAGTTAAATCAAGGCGTGTTTATTCATTGATTTTTATGGGGCCCGGTTTCAACCCTCTTCCCCACTCTAGTTAATCTGAATTTCTTTTAACATCAATTCTGTATTTATCATATGCTCTCTCTCTTCCCCTCTCTCTCACTCACACAATTCAAAGGCAGTATGTGCTACTATCTAGTTCCTTTTACTGGTTTAAACTTTTAACATATTATTTATGGTTGAAACTTTATTATCCTAAAGCAATGTGCGACATACTGCCGCAATTTAAAGGGAAATTACATTGGGCAGAGCCCAGAAGACGTTCAGTACAAACAGCCCTTATTAATTTATTTGAAGGGTTTGTGTTACAGGCAGAGCAGGTGCAACAAGGGAGGAGATCAGCATTTTTGTGGACATGATTCCACACATTGCTACATACCTTGAAAGGCTGACTGAGCACTGACTGTTTGTAAACAAAATTTCTCACACACACACACACACACACACACACACACACACACTACAAATACAGACATTACTTGCAATCTGAAGCTTCAAGCATTGACTGTAATGTTGCAGGTGAATTTAGAGCTTCAGAAAAGTCACTGAGCGATGGCTTGGAGCATTTGGAGCTCCAGTTTACCTAGGTGCAAGCTAGCAAAGATTGCCTTAACAAAGACATGGCGAGAGAATACACAAAAAGGCTTCAGTTTTGCCCTGTGTATAGAGATGACCAATGAGTACTAATTTTGAGGGCAGTTTACATGCTGATGACACCTCCTCATTAGAAATTGGCTTCATTACCCATTTATCACCAAATAGCCATCCTACACCAAGGACTTTGAACCACTAGCGGCTTTGGTTGGATTCAAACCAAGCTGCTATCTCATTTTCCCTATTCGCCAACCCCCTTGCAAAAGGAAGACATTTGGCAGCATTTTATACCACAATATTAATGATTCATTTTGTTCCTGCAGTGATATGCACCACAGAAAAGCCTATGAAATGAAATAAAATTGTGTTTACCCAGTCAGACGAATTAGCACATTTCAATAACTCAGAGGGGTCTGGTTAACATACTGGGGTTAAAGTAGGCTGGAACGCAGCTGAACGCCGTCCCGGGGCCCACTGTTTTTAGGGGCTCAGTGTTCTGGGCCCCCCAATAATAGAAAACGGAACAGGAACGCCTCATTCCAGGGCCCACCACTTAAAAATAGCGGGGCCCAGAACACAGCATTCCGGTTCCATTTTCTATTTTTAGGGGCCCAAACGCTGAGCCCCTAAAAATAGCAGACCCCCAGAACGGTGCTCTGCAGCGTCCCAGCAGGCAGGGGAGAGGGGAGGGGGTGTGCCCGGCTTCCCTGTGCATGCACAGACTGCGCTTGGGGACAGAAACCTGCTGCATTGTCTCCCGGGCCAGCGCATGGCTGATGGCAAGTCCTGGGGCAGCCTGACTTGTACTGGAAGGGGGGTATTGGGGGTGCCTGAGCTGGGGCTGGGGACTGGGGGCAGGTGGTGGACACTGGGGGTGAGTATTGAGGGCTGGGGGTGGATTTTGGGGACAGAGGACTGGATATTGGGGCAGTAACTGGGGTGAGTGATGGGGGCCCAGACCCACATGAGGGGTCCCAGAAATTTATTAGGGTTCCACAACCCCCCAAATTATACTTTAGCCCCTGCGGCTGGGGGACCAGCAGCCAGACAGGGGCCGAGGGCAGTGGCTGCAGTGGGGGGAAGGCGTTCAGGGGGAAGGAGCTGGGGTGGAGGGCTGGCGTGTGGGGAGCAGGTGTTGGAGTGGGGGCTGGTGTTTGGGGAGCAGGAGCTGGGGTGTGGGGTAGGCGGGTGGGGAACTGGCAGGTGGGGGGGCAGGAGCTGGGGGGCAGGCAGGGGGCCCTGGCTGATAGGAGGGTTCTGGAGCCCGCCAAATTATACTTTAACCCCTGTGAACATACTACCTCTTTTACTATCTCTGAGCTACCCTCATCTGCTCATCCTTCCATTTTGAATCTCTGTGAACAGAGAATTTATCAGGTTTGCAATTTCTGCTTCAGGCTCACCCAGCCTGCCTTCTTTTTTT
Source organism: Podocnemis expansa (assembly GCA_007922195.1). Classification (NCBI taxonomy): domain Eukaryota; kingdom Metazoa; phylum Chordata; order Testudines; family Podocnemididae; genus Podocnemis; species Podocnemis expansa. Next base: position 12,224,950 of record ML681991.1, on the reverse strand, counting down.
CTAGTGGAAGATGACTTACATCATGCATTCAACATTCCTATGACAAAACTGTTCCTGTGAAGAATATTAATATATGATTCATAGCTGGCACTCTCCTATTTTTTTTTCTGTAAATCGCCACATACAAGCTACAGACTTCTGCTAACATGTTTGGATCTGCACTGGAGGGAGCACAGATAACTTTAAATCTAGCGCCATGATCTACCACTTTTGCAATATATTATGAATGACTTTCAGTCTCTTTAGGATCCTTCAATTAGTGCATTGTATTTTTGTAACTACATTTTGCTTGTAAACCAGACCCTATTTCAGACTCTGTAGGACTTGGCTAGGTGAAAAACTTTGCCCTTTTGCATCATAAGTGTGTTTTTAAGCCAATTTGTTAAACCAATGCAAGTTTTTATTTCAGCGTAAGAGTGGACTACTTTGTTTCATTTTAAGTCACTTAAGGAACAAGTTTAAGCAAAACCAAAATAAACCACTTTTAAATGCAAACAAGAGTTGCACTAGTTAAAATACATCAGCTTAAAAGCTGCCTGAGGTTAAACTGGTGCAACTGCAGTGTGTAGACGAGGCCTACCGGTAAGTGCTGGAATGGAAAATAAAGTAGGTCAAATTCTGGCACAGATTACACCCCAGTCCATGCAACTTTACTTACTTCTAAGTGAGTGTACAGCGAGTGAACGCCTGTCTGTGTAGGGCAGTGGTTTTCAGACCTAGGGTCAGGACCCAGTACTGGGCCGCAGACCCTCAGGCACTAGGTTGCACTGCCTCCTGCTGCTGCTGCTAAAAGACTGCAATGCATTGCTGAAAGATGTAATTGTTTTGTTGTGGGCATAAATGGTTTTTTTCAACTGGGTCCCAAGGAAAAAAGTTTGAAAATCTCTGGTGTAGAGGGCCAGTCTAAGGCCTATGTGCCACTTAAAAGCAGGGTTTATGTGGGATTTAAGCAGTAAAATGCATTGTACCAGCCACTGACACGGAGCTGCATTTCAGCCAACGTGCAGGGTCAGGTGCATGGAACCTATAACATCTGTGAGCTAAGCTGGTCCCAGCTTGAATCCTTGAATTTCTGAAAAGGACTGTAAGGCTCCAGCTCTCCACCGTATCACCCAGTGAAGACGGCTGCCCAGCGAGAGCCGTGCTGGCAATGATGATGAAGGTGATATAAAGACTAGCCACGTGAGGAAGAGCAGGGGTTATGCTCCCCCTGAACGCTGGGGTGCTCTACGTAACATTGTGTCTGATGAAGTGGGATTTTCTCCCGTGAAAGCTCATGTGATAAATGAATTTGTTGGTCTTTAAAAGTGCCACAGGACCCCTTGTTTGTACTGCAGCCCTCCAAGGCAGACTCTTGTGCCCCAGGAGGCACCACTCAACACCATCAACGATGCGGACTTGGGCCTTAAAAGCACTACTGAGCTCTCTGGATTGAATCCAATCAACGCCAATGAGGTTACAGCAATGCAAATGAGAGCAGAATTTGGTCCAATTGCACTTCAGTGAGGTCCCATATGTAAAATAGCAGAGTATGCGTTAGATGAGATGAACGGGAATGGAGGACTAGCCTTATCAGATCACAGGAAATAAATGTCCATGAATTTCTGGGTTACTTATTTACTAGTGTTCAGAACCAGTGTGATCTCGAGGTGTGTCATTTCAACAACACTCTCTACGCACTGTAGTAAGTCACACTTGGGAGGTTGTGCTGCTTTACAAACAAGGAGTCTGGTAAGTTCTAAGGACTAATAAATTTATTTATCACATGAATTTTCATGGGAGAAAATCCTATTTCGTCAGATGGTTGAAGATGGGGAGCGCACAGAATTGGAGCATAACAAATGCAGGGGAGTTGTTAGTTTTTCAAAGTGCCACCAGACGTGTTTGTTGTGCTGAACTAGACTACCAGGGTCACCCCTTTGGAACTTCTGCGACTTTAAATACACCGATTTGGTTGAAGCAATACAACTGGTACGTTCATGCAAGCCCTCAGCCTGAAGAGTAAACCTCTGCTCCCAAATTCTCATTGCCACTTTATGAGCACAAGCCAGCTTTAACAGCTTTATCTCTGATGCTTGATTTTGCTTCCAGTACCATGTGATTTTAATTATGGACTACTCACTTTTCAAACGTAATCTTTGACCCTGAACTGCTTTTGCCTATGTGCGAGTGCTCGACATGAGTCTTAAACTGGTGAAATCCTTTAAATAGCCATATACAAGTAATTTATATAGAGCTGCTTGGAAACGAGGGAAAGACTCCTGCATATGTTTTTGCTACTTGTCATTAAAATTTCAATGATTTTCAAAACATCCCAATCAGTTTTAGTCACTTTCAGTCATTTATTTTATGCTAAAACCAATCACACTGATATCCTGCAATTAGTGAAACAAACAAAACAATATATTTTCCACTGTTTCAACTCGCAGCGATTTCTAGGGTTTCAGCTGTAAGGAGAGTGAACCAGAGAGATACGAACGCATTGTATCACTCTCGTTCTATCGTGGGCTCCTTTTTACCTTAACTGTTTGTTCTTTAATGACCATTTCAATTACTTCTCTTTTGCTAATGATGAATATTGCCTCCTCTTTAGTGCAAACTGTATTTGCCAGCAACCTGGCTGATAAGAAGTCCATAGTGCTATGGTCCTGTAAAATGCCTCACTGAAACACTAGTTTACCCTTGTTTGCACACACAGACAAATTATATGTGTTGGAACACATCTTCGCGCATATAAAGAGCCTGGATTACGCTGAGCCAGTAACTACTGCAAAGTACTCCCACCTGTAAAGTTTGTGTTAGGGAGAAAAAAAGCATAAAATATACAATGGGCTGCACACAAAATGTCAATTCAGGCTGTAAAATATTTGAAAAGCTCTCTTGTTTTGCTGAACTAGACTAACACGGCTGCCCCTTTGGAAAATGAGCAACGTGGATTTACCGTCCAGAATACTATATAGTTTTCGAACAGTGCTATGCATCTGCAAAGAACGGGGTTAGTTCTGAGTATCAGCAACAAGCATCCAACATAAGGCATGTGCCCAGACCAAATGTCCAGGTACCGAGAGGTACAATGCAGTGAAATTATGGGAGGGGAACACAGGTGACTCAGAGTTTTTGGTTTAAGAACCGCAGTGTCTCTTGGCATTTCACCATCTACACAAACAGAACATCTCATCTCATTAATTAGATCAATACCTCTGCTTTCACTGCACAAGGCAAAAATAAATTCAGTGCAATAAATAACCCTTCCCTCCTAAAATGCACCACACCCTGGCAGGTTGATAAAGGATGGCAAATTTTAATAACGTTGACTTCAGCCGTATAATTTCTGGGTTACTCCCTAACTCAGGAATACAACTTCCATCAGGAACAAGCACTTTGTGAATGTGTTGGTTCTGCCCTCATACCAGACTGCAGGATTGTTCTTAAATCTGCTTATGCCGTATCTACCTCAAGGATGATTCAGGAGGCTCACAAAGCTGGAAATACGATGCCTCCAATCCTACAGAGGTTTGTGGAATTTTACAAACGGCAAATGTTCTGTCGAATAGTCACGGCACCGCATGAGTCACACAACCTCCGCTTCCAAACGTCTTTCAAACACAAACCGACGTGAGCCATCTAGTCACAATTTCACTGATCAGAAAGAATACACCTAGCAGTTTTCATTTACAAATGTGTAGCCAAAATATTGGTAGGTCTTTAAACGCTTTCACGTTCCCCTGCTTTTAAGGTAAACAGTTTGCAAGATCAAATGGCACCATATTTACTTTGGGAAGAGTAACTTTTTAACCTGGCTATAAGCTTCCATACTGAGGAACACGGCTCAGTTATGGATATTCCCTCCTGTTGTGGGTTAGCACTGCCTGACTCGGGGAATTATAGAAATTAAAAATAGAAAGCAATGACCCCTCCTAGAGGAAATCGTTTCCTTTTGCTAAAGCGAACAAGACCCAACATAACCCTTGCTCTTTCATTATTTCCCAGCACCCCTGTCATTCCAGCTGTGCATGGATTTGGAAGTCGCAGGGTTGCTGGCTTTCCCCCCAAACCTTCGGCAGGTGGGCTAAGCTCCCAGGCATCGTTTAGTTCAGCAAACCAAACCGGGAATCTGGCAGCATTTCAAAAGTGGAACCAACTCATTGGCCACATGAACTTTCCCGGGATTAAAATCCCACTTTGCCAGATGCTCCGAAGAGGGGGGCGCTCCCAGAATGGGACCAAGGGCAGGGCAAGTCCTGGGTGCAGCTCAGCTCAGCCTCCAACCTGCAGAGGAAGGTGGGCTTTTCTCCCCCACCCTCTTGGCAGGCTCCTGCCAGCTGTTTGGGCGACCCCAGGAGGCATCTGTGGGGGGAGGCCGGGCTCCGGGGCCCCGCTGGCTCGTGCCCCCCCGGATCGTGCGGCAGGTGGCCGGGGATGCATTGGAGGGACCGGCACCTACCGGCTGCGTCTAGCGGGCGGTCCCGGCGCGGCTCACTCCCATGCCCGGCTGCGGCGCGGCGGGTCCCGGGTCCCGGGCAGGCGGGCGGGGACGGGCGCATCGGCGGCGCCCGGCGCTTCTGCAGCTCGCCGGCCTCCCTCCCTCCTCCTGCCTCCTTGCTGCCTCCTGCCTGCCTGCCAGCCTCCCTCCCTGCCTGCCTGCCTCCTCCCTGCCTCCTGCCTGCCTGCCGAGTGCCAGCCTCCCTCCCTGCCTGCCTGCCT
>ML681991.1:11800213-12220236 GCA_007922195.1 Podocnemis expansa | reverse complement strand
TCCTGCCTGCCTGCCGAGTGCCAGCCTCCCTCCCTGCCTGCCTGCCTCCCTCCCTGCCGGCACCGGCCTCCCTGCCTCGGCGGCGCGCGGGGCGGGCGGGGCGCGAGGGGGGAGGCGGGAGCGCGCGGCGCCTGCCAGCGCCTGAGCCGGGGGCCCCGATCCCGAGCCGCGGCCGCGCACGGGCCGCCAAGCCTGCTCTTGGGGGTGCGGGGCAGCCCGGGGGGGCAGTTGTCCCCCGCTGGGGAGCTGCAGGGAGCCCGGGGCGGCACAGATTGGGTGGTGGCGTTGGGGGCAGGGATCCCAGGGGTGCAGGGGGGGTGTAGGGATCCCAGGGGATGCAGGTCCGGGGGTGTAGTTGGGGGGCACAGATCAGGGTGGGGTGCAGTTGGCGGTGCAGCGAGCCCCCAGGGTTGCAGGGAGCCCAGGGGATGCAGATCCAGGGGTGTAGGTGGGGGGCACAGATCAGGAGTGAGGTGCACTTGTGGGTGCAGGAATCCCAGGGGAGGCAGATCCAGGGGTGAAGTTGGGGGCCACAGATCAGGGTGGGGTGCACTTGGGGCTGCAGCGAGCCCCCAGGGTTGCAGGGATCCCAGGGGATGCAGATCCAGGGGTGCAGTTGGGGGCACAGATCAGGGTGGGGTGCACCTGGGGGTACAGCAAGCCCCCAGGGTTGCAGGGATCCCAGGGGATGCAGATCTAGGGGTGTAGTTGGGGGCACAGATTAGGGTGGGGTGCACCTGGGGGGTGCAGTGAGCCCCCAGGGTTACAGGGATCCCAGGGGATGCAGATCTAGGGGTGCAGTTGGGGGTGCAGGGATCCCAGCAGAGGCAGATCCAGGGGTGTAGTTGGGGGGCACAGATGGGGGGGTGCACCTGGGGGTGCAGTGAGCCCCCAGGGTTGCAGGGAGCCCAGGGGATGCAGACAGCAGGGGTGCAGCTTGGGGACTAAGATCCCAGGCAGGGCTGGCAGCAGCTGGGTGCACCAGGGCCCGTGGGGAGCCCCCTCCCCTGAAAGTAGGTCACCCAGGAGCCCAGCACCCCCTGCCCTGGGACGAAGCCAGCCAGGGTGCTGCCCCTCCCCTTTAGAAATGGGGCTGGAGGCTGCAAAGTTGCTGCCCCCCCTGAACCCCAGGAGCTGCCCCACCCCACTTGCAGCCTTTTCTTGGGGGGCTGTTCCCTAGGGTGGGGTGCTGGGATCACCACTCTCCCCTCCCTCCAGCAACCCGCAGCCCCCAGGCAGCAGCAGTGGGACCCAGGGCTCAGGGAAGCAGCATCTGCAGACTGGGGGTGCAGATCAAAGGAGGCCACTTCACCCAACCTTCCTGCTTTTCTCCCCCGAGCTGCACAAATTGTCCCAGCCCTGACCCAAACTGTTCCTGGGCTGATTAGTCAGAGCAGCCGGGGTGAGTCACGGCTCTGACATGTGCCAGTGCCTCCTTCCCCCTTTACCAGACCCAGGCACTTTGGGGAGGAGGGAGGCCAAAGCGCAAACCCTGGAGCTAGGGTAGTGGGTTTGGAGAGCCCTAGGCAGGGCTGGCTGGCTGGCTGGTTTGTTGCACTATGTCATAATTCCCCCACCTCATTTGAAGAAACAACTGCTGGCAAAAGCTTGGCCAACAACATTTTCGGTTTTACTCCATCCTTCCAAAAATGGTGAAGGGAGTGGCTGCAAGTTCACCCTTGCAGCTGAGAAAGTGCTTTCATGCCTTTAGTGTAGTACTTACAATAGCACTTAAAGGCCCCTATCAAAAATCAGGGCCCTGTTGTGCTAGGCACTGCACAAACAAGCACAAAGAAGCAACCATTGTTGGTAGTAGGATTATGACAAGAAGCACCGGTTAGAAGAAATAAATAAAAGGTTGGGAAAAGGAATAGGAGGAGGGAGATACAGAGAAGACAAATCAGGCGGGTCACTGGGAGGACTCCTGTACCTAAAAGTTAAGCATGTTGGTGACTATGAGAGTGGGGCTTTAAACGGTCACTACAGAAAATATCAGTAGGAGAAAGTAATATTATGGCCACCTATCAAGTGTACATATTAGCCACTGGCGTAGGTGATAAGAACAGTAACTAAGAGAACTGCCAAATTGTTCTGCCGAGTAAACAGACCATAAGGGTAGTACCAGCCTGGGATGGTTTTATTGTAGCTAACTCTGCCTATCATGATAAAATAGTGTCTTATTATAGACACAGTGAAGAGAACAAAGATAGGAAGAACTGCTGTAGAAAATGCTGAAGATAAGAGAAAGAAACATTTCTGAGAGTGCATATGAGCAAATTTATATTGCTCTCGAGTCAGAAAAAAAGTGCTGGCATCAAGCAAATTTCATAACATAGGACTAAATCCTGACATTAGGCAGGGATTGCTGTTTGCCAGAAGCTGGGAACTGACAGTGGGATGGGTCACTTGACTATCTGTTCTGCATGGGCCTAGTTGACCTGTGGGGCATCCATAGGGAGGTGTGGGGGCTTGGGCCAATTAGCCTGTAGGCTCCCCCCTGCACTGGGGGGGGGCAGGGCAGGGCAGGGCGGACCAGCCCAAAGGCTAGCCCCACACTCCTGCCCTTCCCCTGAGCCAGCCACTCTGCCCGTGGGGATGGAGCAGGCCAGTCCAGGGGCTGGGCTCTGCTGTCCTTCCCCGTCCCCGGGCAGGCTGTTCCCTCTCCTGGGGGCGGGACAGACCGGCCCAGAGCAGAGGCCAGTTTTGCACTCCTGCCCCCTCTTCCTGCTGCAGGTGCATGGCCTGTGCTGCCCTGCTCATGGCAGGACATCACAGAACTGCACGGCCTGGAGCAATTGCCCCTCCACCCTGCTGCCACTGGACTTGGGGGGGTTGTTTCTACGGTTCTGCCCCACCCCGCCTCTGGTCCAGCTGGTCTGCCACAACGGTCCAACTAGTCACTCCACTCCAGGAACAGGGCTGGCTAGCACACAGCATGGCAGGGGTCTCAAACTCAAATCAGCACAAGGGCTGCATGAAGACTACTACGTTAGCCCGAGGCCCACACCACTGAAACCTTTCCATGCAACCATACTGCAAATATCAGTAACGGCAGTGGTGTCACGGGCTGCAGGAAATAGCTTTAGGGGCTGTGTGTTTGAGACCCCTGCAGTACAGTCTCCGCTGTAGACTGAGTCCCAGTGGGTGCGCCCATCAGCCCCACCACCCCTAGCAGCTGACCAGCCAGGCTGGGGCTGGCCTCTGGCCCCACGCCCCCCCCAGTGCTGGCCTGCCTGCAGAAGGCCAGGGCCCCAGGCTGGAGGGGTGACCATGGCCCAAATTGGGGGGGACGAGGCCTCAGACAGGCAGGCCCCTAATCCACATCTGCCTGTTCTTTTCATTCCCTCTGAAGCACCCAGCCTTGGCCACTACTGGAAAAGAGGGGGGTGGGCTATGGATGATTGGGCCCACTTAGCATGCCATTCTTACAACTGAGCCAAGAACCTCATTTACTTCAACCGCTGGGGCTTTAAGTAATTTACAGTTGTATGAGCTAACCTCCTGTCCTGAAAACTGTCACTCCTGTGAGGGAGTTTTACTCACAGTAGTTACCCCAGTGCTCTCAAGGGACCTGATTATTTTTCACTTCCATTTACATAAGGCATAAGCATCTCTGTGAAAATGTAATGGATTTACACTGGTATAAAGACTATCCAGCTACCCCTGGAAAGAAGAAGGGTTGGACCCTTTGAGCATGATTCCAATCTCAAGCCAGCTTTATTCTAGTAGTGTCACTAGAGTTGTTCCCCATTTATATGAAAATCTGAGATCAGAATCGTGCCCCAACTTTTTGGTTGACAAGATAAAACAACACCTAGTTGTTTAAAAAATCATGAATAACTCTAAATGACCTAGATACATTCAGAGACATTGCATTCAACAAGTAATTATGGAGGTGACTAATCAATTCATAATATTTGTACTGTTATCTGTATAGATACAGTCAACATTTCTGTGCCAAGAAAACAGGCAAGGCTGTGCTGCAGACCCATAAATTGAAAATTAGCCCCCCAAAAACGACCTGTCCATTGTCATTTTATAACAAAGTATCCTTAAGGGGGGGGGGGGAAGCTATTTACCATTAAGAAAAAAAGGAAAATTACTATTCTAAGAATCCTTAGTGATATTGATTATTATTAGTGCACACTACAGAAAGAAAGCCTCCCACGTCAGCTAATCTCTTTCACAGAAACAAAAGAGTTAGCCCACTGTTTTCTTCTATTTCTAAGTGTAAAATGTCGTGTTGAAAACCCGGTCAGAGATGAAAAGCACAGTGCAGTGATCCTAATTTCCTCAAAGTGGCACCGTGGATCACTTCTGTAAGAATGAATCCTGTCAGGTTTTCCTGTATGCAGACCTGATCAAGCAAAACTAGGACATCTCTTTCTATTCCATTCCAGAATAATCTCTCTTTTTCTTTCACTCAGTGTACAAACAACTCTTGACTCAGGAATTTCTCTTTGTGCGTTTTCACTTGCTTGCACTGAGTTTGCCACTGAAGTGTCACTTGTAGTCTGTAGTAGCTCCAAAGCAAAGAAGGAAACTTGTCGTCCCAGTGCAGTCATTTGGATAAATGTCCATTGCAGATGTTCTCCCCACTCCCTCCAGCAAGGCAGGCCCCTGATGTCGAAAAGATGATGCAAGATGCTTCTCCCTTCTGCAGCGATGAACACATATCCCTGATTCTGTGGATAATGATTTATATTTGCAGCAGAACTGAGAAGAGACTAAAACGATAACATTATTCTGAACCTGAAGGAGAACAGTTATATAGAGAACCAGGGAAAGTAAGATCAGAGTTTGATAACAAGATTGAACCACTGACCCTGAAGGGAATTTAATCAAGCTGAACAAGAGGACAAATGAGAGCGATTTAGCCAATTGTTCTAAAGCTTAGTATCTAGCTCATAACCTTTAACTTTTCAAAGACTGCACAAATGGTGTTTAGCCCTAAAAAATGGGTTAATGAACACTGAGTGCCAAATTCAGCTAGCCTTGCTCATGTAGGATTCCCAGTGGTGTCACTGAAGAGAGGTTATGGGCACGTCAATGCTGTTTTTTGTGCAGTGTTACAGTATATAACAGGGGTGGCCAAACTTACGGAACGCAAGAGCCACACAAATTGATTATTAAACCTTCAAAAGCCGCACTGAGGCATATAGCCATATACTTTTACCTACTAAACTGATTTGCTGATGTTCCTCCGTGAGCCACATTTTTTCATTCAAGAGCCACGTGCGGCTCCTGAGCCGCAGTTTAGCCATGCCTGGTATATAAGATGTGCCTAGTTACACTCACACTTTATACTGGCATGGCTCATTCCCCATAATGCAGCTGTGATCCTCAGACTACTTTCCATGGACCTGAAGAAGAACTCTGTGTAACTCAAAAGTTTCTTCCAGCAGCAGAAGTTGGTCCAATAAAACATTACCTCACTCACTTTGTCTCTCTCACATTCTGGGGCTACAACAGCACTGCAAAGAGATTCATGTCAATCTAAAATGTGTTCAATTTCTATTTTTATGACTGGGAAAAAAAGCATTAGAAATTCCACACCACCACCCCGGCAAAAATCAAATGAATCTTTCCAGAAATTTAATCATTTTCCAACCAGTACATTTTTCACTCAAAGTTTTTGACTATTCCTACTACAGAACCTGATAAGGGGAGGGCAGCTGTCATCCCTAAGCTGGGTAGAGACAGGGACTGTTCCTATGCAGGTGCCCATAACAATCTCTTTTAAAAACCAGCAGCAAGAGCCTTCTGTTTTGAACCCTGCAAATATCAGATGGAGGACAGGAGGGGATCAATCACATGCTTCTCAACACTGCAGATCTTGGGCAGTTCTTTCTGCATTATGTTTTTTAAAAGGTTGCTATATTATAGAAGCGCATCAGTGACAATCACATCCAGTAAAAAAAAAGTTTCTGGCCAAACAGTGAGTCCACAAAGCAATTACACGTACCTGCCTTCATCCATTCACTAAGTGTGAGCTTTACTTGGATAAGTTAGTGCTAACCTAATTAAACACTGAAAACTTCTTTTCTAAACAAGGAAATAAAATGGTTGTTAAGGGCTAAAATGTGCAACTAGTTAGCAAGTGCTTACTCACAGGAGTAAGGGTTTGTTGAAACAAACTCTTAAATTGTAGCACAAGAGTCAGGTAATGCAAAAATTCTTCCTGTGTAGTACCAGACACCCCTGAAAGTATCTTGTGAATTTATTACCATTGCTATCAAATGGAAAGCATGGCCAGATCACCTGTTCTTCCCCACTTCAGAGTGCTACTGCCAGGAACTCTCCTAAACCTCAGACTTGGAAATGCTTCCTAAATGGACCCCCCCCAGTCAGGATTTATTAGAGTTTGAAATGTAACACCTTAGACCAGGGGTGGCCAAACTTATGGAGCTCAAGAGCCACACAAGTTGATTATTAAACCTTCAACAGCCACACTGAGGCATATAGCCATATTTTACCTAAACCAAAATTACTAAGCCCCCAAAATCCATTGCATGCTTTAATTTTATCGTTAAAAGAGGGCAAATATTGATCCTACTAATGTCAGATTCTAATAATTACTTAAGGTTACCATGAAAACTAGGCCCATCTATACAGTAAGAACTTAGCTTCTCCCTGCCATCCTGACTATACCACCGCTTCTCCCTGCCCGCTCCAACCATGCTGCGCTTCTCCACAGCATCCCTGACCATGCCACGCTTCTCCCCGCCATGCTCCTCTGCGAGCCGCATGCAGCTTGTGAGCCGCAGTTTGGCCACGCCTGCCTTAGACCAACAGTTCCCAAATTATGGGGTCAGTTTATCAGGAGAGGGGGATGTGGCAATCCTGAGTGTGCAAAACACCACTCATTTACAAAATGAACCCCTCCACACAGCTTGATCTCACACGCACCATATCCACAAGGTCACATCACGCAGAAAGGATGCTATTTACAAAGCAAAATGGCATACTTCTTGTGGCTGACATGTTGTCTGAGCTTTGCTACCATACACTCCACAGTACGCTTTCAACTTAGTGCTCCATAATAGGGTTCACACGGCCAGTTAGTGTGTGGCATGCCACTGCACCCTAGATTCACCCCCCAGTTTCCTGTACCAAAAAGTCTCCATGGTAACATTTCCTTGGTTTTATGCCTTCTTCACTGTAACCCCTGGACATCATTGCTACTCTGGAGTTCAAGTGGATAAGCTCCTGCAAGGATATACAGAATCGTGACTTGGTAACTTCTACCACAGAAGCAGGTGAGCCGTGTGGTGTTGCCTCTACTTTGCATGTCAAGATGTTACATGTTAATATAGTGCCCCATGCTCCCTGCATTTATTCTGTGTGCCTGATTAACAGGGACATTATCTGTGTGCTCTCTTGCACACCGTTACCTCTCATGGTTATCCCTACAGACATTTCAAATCTTGTGCTTGAATTTTAGCTGATGTGTTTATAATCAGCTCATATTTTCATTTCAGTTTCCAAGCCCCCAAAATCTATGCAAATTCATAGATCTCTGATCGTACAGAGATTTGGGCACATGCTTAGCTTTAAAACACTGGTCAGCAGTTCCATTAAAGTAAAATGTCTAAAGTTGAGCATTTGCCTCTGCCAGACCATGGACTATAGATATGTCCATGACAGAGATGGTGGAATTCTTTCTGAAATTCTCTAAAGACAAAGCTTTCCACAACGTAGGAATTAAAACCTAAATTATGGGTAATACTGAGGAAGTTTCTGGAATTTTCTAGAAAGTTTCACTGGTTACATACTCGGTGTCACTGTATGAAGTATTCAATCTTGAACGACTTCCATGATAGTCAAAACATTTTTTATCTACCCTAAAAGTGTTTGACTAAAAGCTATGGTACAGACAGGCTCTAGGAATACCAAAAGGTCACAAAGTCCCATCATACATACTGTATTTCCTCCTCAGTGACACTGCTTTACACAGGCAAGAAGGGAAGTTCATTGCATGAGAAATACAATGTATTCTATTAAGAGCAACTGATTTTTAATTTACACACAGGCAGGAGGAATTTTTTACATTTCTGCCACACTGCAAGGACAGTGTGTCCAAAATTTAGATCTACACTTTTGGTGGCAGCCTACAGTTAACATACAGTCCACTTAACTTTGGGAGATGGCTTCTCTTCTCTAGGGTTTTCTGATCATTTCAAATGCCACCACCCATCCCTCTTATTTTTTTAAAAGCCAAAGCATGAGTGTAACGTGTTAATATATGCTGACATGTAAGAAACTGGGAAAATGCCTTACTTACCTAAGCTGCATATGGAAGAGTGGAAATAGGGACAGGTTTCCATGGCCAGAGGGAATCAACTTTGTCAAGGTACACTTCAACACCGCACTATGTGAATCCACTTCCATCTAGATATAAGCATGGCGACAAAGGGCCTGACCAGGAGCCATTGGGGTCCTGGTGTACCAGACCAGTAGGCACAGTAAAAACTGATACTCAACCCACTGATTTTTTCAAATCCTTGGTACAGAATGGTGACCACTCTGACTGAGGTCAGCAGCAAGGCTCCCATTGACTTCAAAGGGGCCGTGATTCATCCATCCCTGTTTGTAATCCCACATTTCTGCTTTGTGGGATAGAGACAAGGCCTCTTCTAATGTGCATGATAATATCATTGTGCACCCATTCGATCAGACTCTTCAAACGACCTCTCAGAATTAGTGGGAATGTAAAGAACTAAGTTACCACCTAGAGCCAAGTTCTCCTCTTGGATCCCACAGAAATCATCCAGTTCTGATAATCTGACGTCCCTATGCAGGTGGAGCTCAGTTTAAGAGGTCTCAGAGACCACAGCTGTGCCCAGATTCTCTGGGCATGGAGAACCCTCGGTTTTGTACTGGGGACTGGGAGGTTAAGAATAGGGAAGGAAATGCAATGGTGGGAAACAAGTGCTGACCGCAATCATCTGTGAAACATCTGAATGCCTCCTGCACAAAAATCTGCGAGCTGCAAAAAATTACTTAGAAGCCTCCCTCTTGAGGTGACTGGTCTTATTTGCAACGAAGAACGAAATGGCATGCCAGATTTACAGTAATAAAATATTCTCTGATAAGCATTCTTGTGGTACACTTCAAGACAATATCCTTACTCTCATAATAAAGAGAGGCCAAGAAATGACTCTTGTGCACCCAAGCAAAAATTGGGCCAAATCCTTCTCCCCTGATTTGTACAGGAGCTCCTGTGGACTGCAAAGATTATTTTCCTGGGCCTTTTAATCTAAGCAAGTAGTTGGCACTATGGTGAGGTATGGGTGTGTGCGTGCTTCCATTCACTTTTGGTTCAGCACAATCTCCAGTTGATTTCAAGATAAAATATTAACTCAGATTCAAACTGCTGTATTGAAATATGGGGTAAGTGGGCATGAATAGCCAGAGGCGACCATCACCTCCAATTATTCTAATTAGCCACAGAGCTATGAATAAGTAATCTAGTCATAAAACACATCAAAGGGCCATAATAACTTCCTGTGCCCAGAAAGGCAGCAAGAAGCCAAATATGCAAAGGAACGCACCATTACTTCACTGCTAGATGAGACAGAAGAAGGCTTAGAGAAGGCGTGTATAGCAGTAATATATCTCAGACACAACGTGGAGATCAGCATCATGGTGGAAACATGGAAGAAGTGAAGAGGATGTTGCCTGTGCAAAATTACTGGCTCAAGTCTGAATAGATGGGATTTAGGAGGCCATACACGGTACCAACTAGTTTATGACACGAAACCAGAATAGGGTGACCAGATAGTAAGTGTGGAAAAAAAAGTCAGGACAGGGTGGTGGGAGAGGTAATAATAGGCACCCCCTATAAAACACAATCCCAAATATTGGGGTCAGCCCTATAAAAATTGGGACATCTGATCACCCTAAAGCAGAATGATGAGCCTAGTCATTTTAGCCACCTGATGTTTCTGCTGATGTTGTTTTGATTCATAGAAGTCTGTTACCATTTCAAATGCTACTAAGTTGCCTACCCTACTATTTAGTGTCAGTGAGTGTGACAGGCTAGTCAGTCATTGCATTATTTATTTTGGGTTGATGCTTTAAGTGTCCAATTACTAACCAAGCAAAAGAAGATGTTAAGAGGTTTTAGATGTGGGGGGGGGCAGCAAAGACATGAATCAGAGTAGCAAAATCTGTATCCAGGAGAAAAAAGTAACATTCTGCAGGCCAGGCACAATGAGAGAAAGCTGACCTGGCCATCGCTGAAATCTGATCTTTCTACAATTATTGAGAATCTAACCAGACTCCCCTGTTGCAAACGTGGATAGAAAAAAAAAATGACAGATACTTTCCCAGGCAAAAGGCTCTTATAATAGTATCCATACCTTCCTGTTGCTTTCTCCAAGCAACTAGCATCTACGGTCTGCATTTTCTCTGGACTGATCTACAGCCAGCTAGCACTTAGCTATGCCTTGATCTCAGCCAAACACAGAGTAACTGGAAATGATAGAGGAATAAAGATGAGTATCATCTGTTGCAAACACAACTCATACTTCCTGGCTAATCATCCATGCAACCTCACAGGCATGTTGAGCGGCAGAGAGGGTGAGCTAGACTCCCACAGCACTACACAACACAGTCCTTAGTGAAAAGAAGCAATCGCTCAACCTTATGCTCTTAGACAACTGAGGGAAACCATCCACTCTCCATTAGATCCACAGATGAGCCAAAACAACTGCACAATCAACGATGATGAAGGCAGGTGATAGTCAATGATGTCAACATGGACACCTGCTCTTCATCAATTACCAGAAGTTCATTGATCAAGCACAGCCTCTACCACATCCTGCTTACTAAGGAAATCTGATACTGTATTCAGTAGTTTGTGGCAGAAAAATCCACAATCTTGGCCACTGCCAAAGGCCAAGGATGATAGCTTCTGAAAGACACCTGGGTTCTCTGAAACATGAGCCACACTCAGACAGCTCTTCTCAAGGGAGAGGTTGAGGATCTGCATCCATGCCAGGCAGGAAGAATGTAGATCCAGAGGCTAGATTGTGGGACAAAGTTTGGCAAGCACCTTCTTTAATGTGAATGCAAAATACACCTAGGAAAAAGTGTGGCCGTCTTCCAACACACATTTAAAGTCAATAAGAGTCCTTCTATTGTACTTGAGTGGGACCTATAATTTCTGGGACACTTCCAGTGCTTTTTTCCTTTTTAAATAAATAAAAGGAAAGTACGGAAGAGTTTTAAATCTATGCAGTTAGCATGAAAGGAGAGGCTCTGATCTTTGCTTTGACAGAAGTCTGAGAATTTTTGCATTGGATAGAACTGGGAATAGGATTGAATCTAGGGAGCCTGATGCCATGATGTGTTCACAGGATGAGGTAACCATTCTCCGCTGTTGTTATGCTCAGATAAGTGGGTAAAAAGCAGGTCACAATTTAGGCCTACTAACCTTGCCAATGAGCCCAAGCCTGCTTTGTTTAACCACCTCAAGAAAATTTAAATGTGGCTTCGTGTCTGGGACTACGTGGGATGTTACAACATCCACACACACAGAGAAATGTATACCATTCCTCTGTGCTCAGAGCAGGTGGTGAAAGGCATTCGTGAATGGATTAGAATGCTATTCCTGTTGTCAGATGACATTTCTATTCTAACGACATTACAGGTTCTGTATAAATTAGTAGAAACAAACCACTAACACACACATTGGTACAAATGTGTCGTACAAACCCCATTCATTATAAGAAATGGCTTACATTTTGACTAAATGCCTCTTTTCTGTGGAGAAAGGGATTTCTCAGAAAGTTTTATTTAGAATTTTTCCACCAAAACAGGAATTTCAGGATCAGCAATTCTGATCAGTGTTTATTAGAGAAGGGCTGGAGCTGGACTAAGAACAGCTGAATTCTCATGGTGAGAATGACTGGCTCGTATAATCCGTGTGCGCTAGACTGACCCACAGGAAAGGGTTGACTTTTTAGTTTTACGATGGGGTTAAATTTTGTTTGAGGCATCCACATCTTTTTCATGGTCATGGTGGTGACTGTGCACATAGCCCAGGCCTGCCACATCTTTGGTTCTGTTCCTGACTCATTTAATCTCTTTCTCTCTGGGTCCCATCACAGACAGAAACCCACTCCACCTTCTAGATCAAGTGGTTCTCAACCTTTTGAGGGTCATGACCTACTTGGCAGTGAGTTACAATCCTACAGGACACACCAGCCCACATCCCTCAGCCCAAATCCAGCCATCTTCTTGGTCCTCTGTGACTACAACACATTGCTGTGTGGTGAAGCAGTGATGTGCCCCACCGTAGTCGTTGAAAGCTGCTGTTCTAGATGCAGAGTTCATCTAGCATGCAGAACAAACGAGCAAGCAACCCTCTGCAAACCACTTCATCAAGGGAACTCCTCAGGGATTGCTGAATATCTTGGGGGCAGGGAGACACATTGCTTGAAATAAATTCCCCCTTGCGGCTGGTGCAGGGCCACTATAATTCTTTGGAGAGGTGTTTACCAAACAGGCATAGTAGCTAAATGCTGCCAATAAAGAGCATGCTGTTGTGTACTGTGGAATCTCCTGGGTTTTTCCTATTTTTCTTTTTAATTCTTCTTCTTCCTATCCATAGTGTTGGTGCTAAATGAGGCCAAGAGTAATTTCAAATGCCAAACTCAGATATGTTAATGATAATGTGTAGTACTTCCTCTAGACCTGCAGTCTCTCCACCTGTAGTCCAATAGATCAAGTTTTATCTGAGTTCTCTATATGGGCAGCTCAGTGTGGGCACTACAGCCCTGGTCGTCATCATCATCCTTTGTTTATTCAGACATTACACAGGTACTACATAGATTACCCAAACTGTTAACCCTGACTGCACTAATCACACTGAAACTATGAAGGAGTAACATCCTCCAGGGTGGTTGACTGCTCAGAAGACATGTTTCATTCAAAAGGAAAATGCCCAAGTCCATGGGAGAGTTAGTGTGAATGATGGTCACTTACTCAGCTTTTATCTAATTATTTGCTGCCTCAGTTGCTATGGGAAATATGAATACTTGCCATGACAACTGCAGCAGTGTGTGGCATGCAGCCTGCCTCCTGTCCTAAAGAAAAGATTCCACTCAGATGTGCCACAAAATTCGGCATTTGCTACATCCATTCATGCATCTTCTTCTCAGAGACAGTGCTTTGTGACCAATAGTGATTCTGTCAAGATTTACAGTGCAGTATTGCCTGACATCTACCCAGCCTTTGCTTTTGTTTGCAAAACTAAGCTAGCCTTCGTGATGGGGAAACTGAAATGGCAACAAAGGTTGATGCAAGGTGAAGCACATGTAAGTTATCAAGGCTCCTCTGGGCCAACAGGTGTGGCTCCTGGCGTAAAATTTAGAGAAATCAACAGAAAGCTGTGGGGGCAAATTCTGCTCCCTGGCATAGGTGCAACACCTGTTGTGTAAATTATGATTTGATCTAGGCATCCATTCAGCAAAGAAAGAGGATGTTAGAATCCGTGCTTAGCTCCTTTCCATGAGGTATTTATAATCACCAATGCGTGTGTATGCACGCGTGCACAGAGGAGAATAGGGAAAAGACAGCTGGCTACCTGGGGGACACCACCACCCCCCATTTGTGTGGGGAATGGATAGTGCTATGCTAGCTAGGATAGCCAAGTCCCCACAACTGGTGGGGTGGGGAGGGAAGTAACTTGCTGGTAAAAGCAATAACAGATTATATGGTCCCATAGCAAATGCTTTCAGGGACTGCTATTAGAGCACCAAATCTGTGCACGTCCCCTAACTCAGAACCAGATTTAATGGCATCGCCTAGTTCAGTAAAATCAATCCAACTTGCATGCACAGCAGAATTTGGCTCATAATAAACAAAGCATATGAAATTATTGACCAGAATCAACAATACAATATACAGCTTTGAGCACTCTGCAAACTCCACTTCACTTTGACAGATGGCCTCCACTGTACTGGAGCACACCCTGCTCCATGCAGTCTCTCTTGATAGCTCAGAGGGCTTTGATTTTCTTCTACAGTCACAAACTCCAACTGTCAGTGCAAATGATTCGCAACAAAGCTAGATGACATGATTGTAAATGTGTCTGATTTCATAAGAGATGTTCAGCCGTGGCAATTAATGAATGGCAAAAATTCCCAAATTATTTTGGCAATTGAAAAAAGATGAATTAAAGAGTGTCTTGTGAGCAAGATTAATTAATGGCCTGAAATCCAGGGCTTAGCCATGTCTACACTGTGTAACTCAATGAAAAATATGCATGTTACATAAGTAACATATCTGGCATCAAGTAGCCACACGGTCTTCACTCCACTTCGCTAAAAGAGGTACTCTCAACATAGCTTATGCTTCTCATTCCGGTGGAGCTCAGGAATAGATAAAAGAAGCACTCAGCTTCTCAAAAGCTGCTCCATTGATGCCACTGCATCAATGGCTCTGGCCCTGATGGAGCCACTCAGTGCAGACAAGCCCAAAGAGTGTACTGATATTAAAGGCGTAGTTACGAAAAACCATTACCAGCACAGATTAAAAGGTACCTGGGCTATTTACCCAGAAGAGGTACAGTGCATTGTAAAGGACGTTTTGGTTTTTTTGCAAAATATAGCCTAAAGGTGAATAAGCTCTTTACATTACCTCATAAGTAGTATTTCTTTTGGCTTTGCTCAGTTTTCCTATTAAGAAAATACTGGCAACCTTCCCCCTCCCCCATTGTTTAATGCATGCACTTGCCATAGTTGTACATAATTCTTGCAAATAACGTTTGCCAATGAAACAGTTTTGTGGCAATTTCCATAATGGTTAGTGTTGAAACAAAATAATTATGTGTAGAAATAATCAACTGTCACATTAAATATTGGTTAAGTTTTATTTGTTTGCCATCTTGGCAGTGCTGAATAGAAAATCTTTATTTCACAACCAAATTATGTCCTATACCCATCTGAAGATAAGAAATTAAAAAAGGTAAATTATTCTTCTTTTTCTTTTCCCCCGCTGTTTGTCAATTCTGATGCTATATGATCCAATATGAATTTCAAGGAGCAAACAAGGTCTTGCAAGAGTCCATTCAACTACTACCACAGCTGAAGAATACTTTTTTATAGCAGTCAGGGAAGGAAAAAAAAAAATCACAAGATTTTTCATTAGACTAGTCAATATGTTGGGCAAATCAATACCTTTGCTTGAACTGGTAAATTTTCATTAACAATATTATATGGCAGCTTTAACCCCCACCCAGAACTGCAAAGGTGCTATATGTTGCAAAAAAGGTCAATGAATTCAGAATCTAACCTAAGCCCATTGCAATCAATGAAGTCTTTCCTTGACTTGGATGAGTGTGTTAAAAGCCATTCCAGATGAAGGATGATGATGATTCATTGGACTATCCTATGCATCTGATGGAGGGCAGCCAGCCTGCCTAGTGGCTCAAAGACAACAGCAATCTAATCTAAATCTCAGTGGTTCCTTCCCAAAGCTTACCATCACTCCACATTTTTGTTAGGTGGGGCAGGGACTTTGCTTCCTTGGTGTTTCCAGTTTCAAAATAGAGAGAGACTAGAAGAGTGTAGAGATTGGACCACCATTCTGGGTGGTATTAACAGGAATATTGTAAGTAAGTAATTCCACTCTACTCAGCCATGATTAGGCCTCAGCTGGAAAAGTGTGTCCAATTCCGTGTGCCTCATTTCAGGAAAGATGCAGACAAATTGGAGAAGGTTCAGAGAAGAGAAACAAGAACAACTGAAGGTTTGGAATACTTGACTTATGAGGCAAGATTGAAAGAGCTGGATTTGTTTAGTCTGGAAAAGTGGAGACAGAGGGAATACGGTAACAGTTTTCAAGTACTTAAAAGGTTGTTACGAGGGGGGAAGGACTGCCGATGATAGAACAAGCAGCTTAAATTATGGCAAGGAACAGTTAGGTTGGACATTAGGAAAAAAATCCCTAACTGTCAGGGTGATTAACCACTGGAATAATTTGCCGAAGCGGCTTATGGAATCTCCATCACTGGACGTTTTAAGACAAGGTTAAGGTTAGACAAACAGCTGTCGGGGATGGTACAAAAGGCTATTTGGTCCTGTCATCAGTCCAGGGGAGTGGACTTTATGACCTCTCATGGTTCCTTCCAGTTTCTATGAAGTCCAAGGAATGAAGAAGAGCTCTGTATAAGTTCAAAAGCTTCTCCCTCTCTCATCAACAGCCACTGGTCCACTCAAAGACATGGCATCACCCACTGGGTCTTTCAAATAACTTGGGACCAACACAGCAATAATATTGCCTGAAACAAAGAATGAAACAGAACTAAGCCAAACCAAGCCAAGAGACAAGATGATGATATCTACTCTGCTTGAATGTCAGCTGGCATTACACCTGAGTTTTTGGAGGTACAAGGCAGCTTCAAACCACTGGATACGAGCTGGACCAATATTCCTTCAGACTGGCAAAATCTTTCAGAGAGAGAGCACACAAGTCAGTGGGTGGGTTGTCAATACCCTTCAGAAGATAATCTGGGTACTGGCTTCTTTTTAAGAAGCAATTATTAGGTCCCAGCTCAAGAAACATCTCTTGGTGTGGATGATCTTGGTAACTGGAGCACATTTTCCTCTTTTGGGGAAGGTTCTGGCAGTACCAAGAATCCTCCATCCTCCTTGACCATGGTCAGTCGTCTTCTAGGTCTAGTTAGGTTCTGGAGGACTGCACAGGTTTAGCTGGTTGATAGGCTCCTGGATGCAGCAGGGAAAACACCACGTCCATGCTGATGCTTTGGTACGTATCAGCTGCTTTTGATACTACTGACCTGTTTACACAACTGTGACAGGGATGCATGGAGTCTTTTTTTTTTTTAATGATTCCATCCCCTTCCACTCCACAGGGAGTCAGAGGAGCTCCTCTGAGATAACGCTCAGTTGCGTACTTCTGTTTCATCAGAGCTGCCTAATGTAGTCAATCCCGTTACCTACTAGTTTGCCAGGATTAGGCAGGCTAGCTGCCACTCAGTTCAGATAAAACTAAAGTTAGGCTTGTAGGCCAGGGAAGAGCAGAGTGAGCTGATGTTTCAACATTTGTCCCTCATAGGAGTTTGCACTGAATGCATCTTGTTGAATGAGGTTCTCCACATCCAGGAGGAAGAAGCACTCAAGAATGCTTTTAAAAAAAAAAAAAAAAATCAGCACCTCTGCCCCAGAAGGCTAAAACTACTCATTTCCAATACCAAGTTGTTCCAGTTCTTCCACATGGCAATGAGTTCTGTATGGATCATCTACTCCTTGGAATTCCTTTAGTTGGGAAAGGATACTTCTCACTGCAGAAAAAAATATCACTTCAGTTCTATGATCTTCTTTGGCTTCTAGTTAATTTCTAGGGGTCATTTAAAATGTTAAACAACATAGCTTTAAATTGTTCATGGCCTGATCATCAATGTTATTATGTCTCATATGAAATCACCACAGAGAGGATCAGTTAAGGTGTTAATGCTAACAGCTCTGGGTTTGCTCAGTAGATAGGTCCATGACTCTAGAAAGCATTTATCCGCCATCCGTTCACCAAGTCCAAACTTGTTGACCTTCAGGTCTTATTGTAATATTGATCTATTCTCACTGGTCTTTAGAGATTTTTGAGAAACATAACTGCATATTAATGAGGCTTTCCCCTCCCCCCCTTTTTAAAATGTATATGAGAGTTGAGCATCACCAAGTAGGGCCTGGGAAGATTTTAATTTTAGCCAGTACAAGAGAACCTAAGGCACTCTAAACTGACATCACAAACCGCAACAAGCAGTCTCCATAACAAATCAATTTGAAATTAAAACTTCAAGGACTCATAGCTATAGTGAGTGCATGCAATGCAAATTAAAGCTGCTCTTTGAGCTAATTAAGCTAGAAATTCTGAAGCATGGCTCTGCATGCTTTCCAGACATGTTGCGTTTGTGAGGACCACTGCTTAATAGGACAAGGAGAGGCAGAAATATTTGCATCCCAAGGGATTATGTCCTACAGCCTGGGATGTCCACAGAAAGTCTCAGATGCATAATTGATGTGGAGTTGGTGGATCTGTGGAATTGTGAAGGAAGCTTATCTAACTGTTGCACAATGATATTTTGTAAGAGGTTTTTGCCTTTCTGTGGCCCCTTTATGTTTGCAAATTCAGAAGGACATAACAGATTTCTGTCAGGAACCTCTCTCTGTGCAAGGAACATAAGCAAATTGAAATGCTGATTGATTTAACAGAAGATAACCTTAATGCAATGTTAAAAACAAAGAGCCATAAATCTGACAAGGCAAAAATCAATTGGTCAGCATGTGCCAAGTTCATAGCAATGCTGGTTTACTTAACATGTCCATTAAGATTAAACAAGGAGGTCTTGTAAGATTTTTGTGCACAGGTTTTTGAAATACAGTTCGCTGTTGCCTCATAAGTGTTACATGCTGCTCTTTATCTAGTTCCAGACATCAGGAAGTGGCCTTTAACAAATTTCAATGCTTTTTAATAGGGGGCTGACAGCTAGATTTCAGTGTCTCATTAAACAAGTTGTGTTGTGCTGTAAAAGGTAACAAATCATTTAAAAAAACCCAAGAGTAAGACTGGATTCTGTTCCCTCCTGAGAAGTAGAACAAAAACATAATGCATTAAGTTAAAGAAAGGAGAGGTTCCTGAAGACATGTTCTCTTTTCTTAGTACAGGGATTACAACGTGTGCTAAGCACTGAATGTATTCTTTTTAGTCTACTTTGTTTGTGCAACCATTGGGTACAAGTTTTGGGGCCGCAGGCCCTGCATGTTATTTCTAAGAGAGCTGATAAGGTACAACTGTGGCTTCAGCTAAACACTTAGGCACCAAAAAAAAAAGCCATTAGTGCCACAATTTACAAGTGGGAGAAATCAAAGAACATACCTTGGCCGAGCATATTTACAACTGAAATCTTAAGGCGTAATTCTCTTCTTAACTCTACCTCCCCTGCATGCTCAGTATCAATGGACAACATTGGTAAATGCATATAGAGAAGAGGGAGATCTTTAGAGCTGATATCAATTTTGTGGTTTTTAGTAGAATATTTTTAGCCTGGAAGTGTGGTTTTACAGTGGCAAGCAATTTTGCAAGAGTGGATGGTAATTCTTACTAATGTTGTTTTAGAAATGACAGAAGAAAAATCTTACTTTAACATGCCACAAGCTAACCTGGCTAAAATGGAGATGAATACTAGCTTTGGGCATATATGCACAGTATTTAGTGTAAGCATCTATGATATTCAAGTTCTTAGATTGTTAAGATTTGGGGACAAGTAGTTTGACTTTATGAACAAGCTAATCTTCCACCTCTAGGAAATCCTGAAAAGAAGAGGTGAAGTTGATGTGTTTGAAACCTATAAAGTCAGTTCACAGAATGGGAATTTGCCAGTTTTTGGTTGGAAGATGATATAAAGACCCTCAGAGGATTGTCTCATTCATCTGGTGGAAAGATTAGTGTACAGACATGTGAAACATTAGACACAAGGGCTATGCCTATGCCTAAAATCTTAGTTTGGACTTGGTTAGTCCAAACTAAGTAGTTCGGAATTTAGTTCAAACAAAGCATGTCTTTTTAGTTCAAGCTAACTTTTAGTTCAAACTAAAAAAAGCACAGCTTAGTTTGAACTAAAAAAGTTAGTTCAAACAAAACAAAACAAAAAAAAGCATTTAGTTCAAACTAACCACTAGTTAGAACTAGCATGTCTCCATCAGGCTAGTTTGAACTAACCAGTTAATTTGGACTAACCAGCCAAACTAATTAGTTCAAACTAACTTTTGATTAGTTTAAATTTTTTTTTTTTTTTTTTTTAAAACACACACTTCAAACTAGCCAAAGGCTAGCAGAGACAGGGTTTAAACTAATCTGGGCTAAGTTTGCTTAGTCCAGACTAATTTTGTAGTGTAGACATAGTCAAGGAGATAGACATAGCTTGACAAAGCTGGTCCTGCTCTGAGAAAGGGGTTGAACTAGATGACCTCCTGAGGTCCCTTCCAACCCTCATCTTCTATTATATGATTCTATGAATTCCTTTAGGGCCTTTGGATCAGGCATTAAGATATCTAAAGCAAAGCATAATACCTTTAATGTTATCATGTTTATGCATGCAAATCAATTTCCTGCACAATTTATCCTCTAATCATTGTATTTACTTTTTACATGCCACATACTTTTTGTTCCATGGAAGGAATACACTCAGTTCTTCTCTTTAAAGAACTCATGGATGGGTGTGGAGAAAGTGAATGAGGAAATGTCAACGAGTAAAACAATGAAATTAACAGACAGAAGGTTTAAAAAAATAAAACAAAAAGGAAGTAATCCTTCACACAAAGCACAAATCACATCTATGGTACTCAGTGCCAGGGGATGTTGTGGAGATCCGAACTATAACAGGGATCAAAAAAGAGTAGGTAAGTTCACGGAGTAAATGTTCACCAGTGGCTATTAGCCGAGATGGCGAGGTGCAGTTCTACGTTCTGGGCATCCCTAGCCTCTGATTGCCAGAAGCTGGAAGTGGATGACAAGGAAGGATCACTCAGTGACTGCCTATTCCGTTCATTTCCTCTGAAGCACCTGAAAGTGGCCACTGGCTGAAGACAAAAGATTGGGCGAGATCATGTGTCTGACCTATTATGGCTCTTCTTATGTAGTTAAGGCCTTGTTACTGCATCACCGGTTAGAAAAGGATGTAATGCTTTGGTAATGAAGGACATTTCTGAAAATTGTCAAAATTCATCAACAACATTCAAGACAGGACACAAAAAACACACCTACATTCCCAAGTCTAATAAAAAGTCTTGAATAGCCTCTCATTATCCTTCCTGTAAAATGATGCATTAAGGTTTAAATGCAGGAGAATAATATTCTCTCTTGGTGCAGAGTAGAGCAGGCTTTATAGAATGATAAATATCACACAGTGTTATTACCTGTAGAGAAACATGCATTTATTAGATCTGCTTTATTACAGTGTAAATAGACAAAATCTGAAGCCCAAAAGCAGGAAAAATAACCTAGCGATGTCAATCATAGCAAACCAAACAGTGCTTTCCTTTGTTAAAGTTTTCACGAATCATTCTGGCTTTCTAATTCATCCAGCACTACTCATCACTAACATTGGTGTATTAACAGTTACCTACCAACCTATCCTTTCATGGGAGCTGTGAGGAGTAATTAATTAATACTGATAAAGAACTTAGAGGATGGAAATAACTATATGGTAATAATGGTCATTGGGCCTAGTCTGTAATTCTTTATTCAATCTATCCCAGTACGACTGGGAAATAAAGACTGCAGACTCCAACCTGATATTATTACATGGTCTATCAAAAGATCTGAGCAGAGCTTTGTCCATACTACAAAGGCTATCGTGACATAGCCTTCCAAACAAGACATAGCTGACAAAAGTGATTTTTTTAGTTGGTGTTCCTGAACTCCCTCCCCAAACATGAGCTACAAGGGCAAAAACTGCCTTCTCTTGGCATAGCTGCATCCACACTTAGGGATGTGTCAGCATTGTTGGGGTGTGAGGTTTTTCCTCACACCTCTCACAGATGTCGCACAGGCCGTATAAGTTTTTGATCGTAGGTTAAACTCAACTTTCACAGCATAGAGATACCATGGGGCTGTGAGTGGGCTTTGATGCTATTTGTGCCAAACACAAGGGAGACTTTCTGTGTCACTTTTACTGGAGTTTTGGGCGTTTGTGTAAGCACTTTTAAAAGACTAAACAAATTTATTTGTTGAAGAGCTTTCATGGGTCTAATCCCATTTCATCAGATGCATGAAATGGCAAATGTTAGCTACAAATATATACATACAGAAAAGGGTGAGTCACAAGGTGAATCAAAACATCCAGAAGGCTAGCAGTCTATCCCATCTCTGCTGAGTAAACAGGCTTTGTTTTGAATTCAGTCTGCATGTAAGAGGGAAAGCCAGAGCAGTAATGAGAGCTGAGAAGGTTGATAGAGAGGGGTTGTGTGTCTGTGGCTTGTTTTCAGAACTTATAGTCCATCAGGCCTATCTAAAAATCTCTCCACTTGCTTGAGGCTCTCTTTAATATATTTTAATCAATCAATCTGCTCTAAGTTAATGCCTTAGTCAAGTAGTCAGTTGTTTTCATAGTGGATATATAGTTATGCAAGTTCACTTTATTAGTTGCTTTCAAGATGGTAACAAGCATCTTCCGGCTCAATCCAGTTATCAGCAATTTTTACATGTCATCAATTACACGAGTGCATTTCTAAACATCTGTTTCACATGGGTATCAAACTAGAAAGATATGCTACTGTGACCATTCTCCATTTTGTATAACCCAGTGACACACAAGTGCATGTCTTCTAAGGATAAACACCGTTCTACATCTGGTGTTATCTGCTCTGCCTGTGACTAACACTCAAAATATATAGGTCAGGAAGGCAATTATGCACAAGGCACTGACCTACATCACCTACATATTTCAGTAGCTATGAAATGTAGCCCTCTACCTGCAGAAAAAGTGTCCTGTCAAGCAAGAATCAGTCTCTAATATGACAGGTGCCATAACAAGGGGGGGGGGGGGGGATTGGGAAAAAAAAAAAATCTACCAATCCTGAGAAAATAAAGATCAAAAGGATAGGCAAAGTTCATATACCAAAAAAGTCTGGGACTTATATTCATGTTCACTTAGTCCCACCCAAAAAGTTATTATATATTTTCTAAAATGACAGGTACCCAAAGCAGCAATGTCTGAAGTGTCACCGTGAAAGGTCACTCATTTTACCCCCCAAACATACCTACATTCCATGCAAGTTTGGCATCTCTTCAGTTTTATTGTTGAAAATTATAAAGAATCATGAAGCTACAAACCTGGGCAGAGGCGTATTTGAGAAAAAGGCCTACAGCAGTATAAGTCAGTGATTCCCAATCTGTGGGCTGTCAGGCCTCAGCAGGTGTACCACGGAATATTTGAAAAAACCACTCAAAGAGTTTGAGAAACTCAGGAATATTCATGAGTTCATGCAGCAACTATATGGCAGTGTGCCTCAGAATAATTAAAGGCATCAAGGTGTGCCACAACAGAGAAAAAGATAGGAAACCTACACCAGTGGTTCCCAGCATTAATAATTGTGTCACCCATTGTGGGTCTTCATTGCACACTGTGTTCCATAGTTTAGCCTCTGCAGTTTAAGGGATGTATAATAAAATGATGCATCCTGCTGCCACTTTCAAACCAAGCAAAAATTCACCATGGTATAGTAACTGGCAGTGCTATTGCAGCAAAGTAGAGCTGAGACCTGCCTGGGCACTTGCGTAGTAGTCAACTGTTCTTACAGAATCATTGAAATGAGAAGGGATCATGAGAGGTCATCAGGTACAGTCCCCTGCACTCATGGCAGGACCAAGTACCCTCAAACCATCCCTAGCAGGTGCTTGTCTGACCTGCCCTTAAAAACTTCCAGTGCTGGAGATCCCACAAAGAAGATTATCCTTCCAACTAAAAAAAAAAAAAAAATTGTGAGTAAAAAGAAGTGCCTCACAGAGAAGACAGTTTGGTCCTATTTAAAAAAAGAAAAGTAATCCTGGTTTGGTTGGCCAGTTACATTGTTATAACTAATGAGTGACAAACTTGTTTGAATAAACTCCCATTGTTAGATGCATTTCTCAGAAGCCACTCCCATGTAGTAAATAGGTACCCACATTAAAGGCTACTTTTCTATAGATGTCAGCTCACTCTGGAATTAAGCCTCTCCACTTCCCCCTCTAGTTTTCTCTAGGAACAGAATACCACCTTTGCCCACAAACCTCCAAAACAGGACTATATTTTGCAGAAATAACAGAGCAAATCAATCTGTGGAAACCATCTTTCCCTACCTTTGTCCTGTCTCTGCAAAGACTCCTCTCTCTCTCACCCCAAGCAGGACAGCCCAGGCCACCCTGACAGCCAGCCACAAATCAGCTTCACCCTGAACTGTTGCTAGTGCAGGGCTCTGCTCAAGAGTCCTGCAATAATCTGCTCCTGCTACACCAATGCAAGATGGGGAAAGAGAGATGGTAGCAAGGACAATCTCTAAGAAGTGCGGCATACGGTATCATCATAGAACAGAGGAGAGGTGTACAGTCCTGCTTGTTTTCTGCATCATTTGCTACATCATCCCAGAGCTTTTCTTTGATGGCTCTAGATGGGATGTCATAGATGTTATAGGTGTTGAGGGTTTCCTTACTATGGTCGCTGAGGATGGTGTCCCACTCTGTCCCCCAGAGCATTCAGTTCCTCAGTTTTTGTTGAGGGGGAAGCTGGGGGACACCTCCTGGCTTCAGTCCGCTATAAAGTCTGGAACCTCTGGCCCAGAAAATCATCATGGGAAGGAAGATAGGGGATGCAAAAGAGGCACAACATGCAAGTCTGGGGAATTTCTCTCCCTGTGCCACTTTTGGGGGTGTGGATGTTTGTCTCAAAACTTATTACTAATCCCCAGCCTGGCGTCTCCAGTCTTGAGATGGATGCCCTAATATAGGGTGGGTTGATAATCACACTGGATAATATGTTAGAAATGTGTAAATATGAAATAACTGATCTGTGCTCTGAGATGTGAGATAAGAAGAGCTTGGAGTGGTGCAACCTTTCCAGCAGAGTCCTGCAATATCTGCCAAGTCTGTTTTGGGTGGGGATAGCCACTTATGCTTTTGCAATGTGAACAAAGGTCCACTTGGTATCACACCAGACACCAGCATGCGGGACTTCAGACAGCCGCTAAGTTGCAATGACTCACTCATCACCATCTAGGTTGAAGTTGAATCTGAAAGCCCCCATACCTGGACAAATCAATCCCCTAGACCACCCACTACCCTCTTTCATTTGACTTTACTCTCTACTGAGCTGCAGGGGTGACTAAACTAACATCTTCAGGGACCATTTTCCCACTTCTCAGTGCAGCTAACAGGCAGCTATGGTCAAATTGGCTCTGCAAAGGGCTGGGAATCCAAAGAATAGGGGCTGATACTCCGCTACTGAGCACATTGTGTAGTTACTACGCCTGAGAGAAGTGAACACAGCAGGTGTAACATGCTATCCATGCAGCATGAGAACATTTCCCTCCCTTTGCACACATGTAAGCCACATCAACAAGGCAGTGGAGAATTCAACCCAATGCAATAGCCATGCGAGGCAGTGGAGAAGCCAACCCAGATAGCAATAGCCATGTCTCTGCTATTGATCGATTGCCTGAACTCAGCTGATGGAGGGATTATGTGTGTTTCAGGGGCACCCAGAGGCTCCAGTCAGTATCTGGGCCCCATCATATTGGGCAGTGTGCAAACACCACACAAACACAGCTTCTCTCCTAAAGGCTTACAATTTAAATAATCCACTCTACTGTATTGCATCTCAGTTTCCCATCTGTAAGAAGCATATAAGGGATAGCATTTTCAAAAGCACCTCAGTGATTTAGGAATCCACGTCCCACTGACTCATTAAGAGCTAGGCTCCTAAGCCATTTTTGAAAATATAACCTAGGAATCCTGACTCACCATCGTACAGCACTTTGAGATCTACAGCTGATAAAAGAGCTATGACTTAATAAAAGTCTGGGTCACTATATCTGATAGGCTAGCACTCAATTTGTTCCATGAATAAGATTGCAAACATGAATATAAAGTCAGCCATACAATATGGACAGGTAAGCAAGTGATTCTGGACTTGAACCTAGTGCTTCCTTAGAAATAAGGTCTGTCCCACTTTTAGCAAAGCTGTTGTCATGTTCTAATGGCCTACAAGATTGAGTTAACAATATGCACTCTTTAATTAAGCTCTTTGAGAAAGCCAGGCTCCCACTGGGCTTGGGAGTGCTGCGAAGCTCTTGATTTTTAGTAATTCTGTGCATGCATTCCCTAATGCTGATGTAGGGAAGCAAACCCTCAAGCCTTGTTCAGCATAATTAAGACAGGATGTGCTCCTCCGTGGCTCAACTGAACTGTGAACAGGCCTTAAAGACATAGTGAAGGTGTTCTCTTTCCATAGCACTGGCTACCAGTTAGTATTACAAAGTGGTTTATATCCCTGATTTAGTCTAGTGATTGGAGCACAGAATTTCTGAGTTCTAATCTGGCCAAGGACCAACTGTGTAGTCCTGAGCAAGTTTCATAGCCTGCTTCCCCATCTATACAGTTCAGTACTGGAATACTGCTGACGGGGGTTTTGCAAGGGTCAAGCTGTTATGGCAGATTTTCAGAAATGCTCAGCAAACCTCAGCTCCCTGTAGTTTTCAATATCTTTGGACAAAAAAAAGTGGCCTGATTGTTTTTTCAGCCTAATATTACTACTAGAGCCACCTTAAAACAGAAACAAAAACCCAAAACACAGGTGAAAACTGAGAATTTTAAAAACATTCTGCACTTTTACACTGAGACTAGTCAATTTTACATTCGAGAAACTTGAAAAAAATTAAAGAAATTTTCTTTATGGCTGAAAAATTGAGGAAAAAAGAAGTGAAATCCAAAGAATAAATCACCAAAGTTTAACTTTGTCAAACTACTGAAGTTGAAGAATATAAGCCAGCTCTAATCACCAATAGTATTTGCTTTTCCTACTTTGATTTTCTAGTGTTACTTGTACTAAAAAGAAAAAAAATATAAAAGGATTCTGCTGAGGGGAATCCATGGGAACGAGTCACAAGAGTTTCCCATTTCCTTGGTCTTCTTCCCTTGACGATTTTGGTCTGCTTTCTGAATGAGGTTGGACTCAATCCTAATTCATATTGTGGTAGCACCGTGGGGCCCTGGTCCATGTACAGCACCTATCATAAAAACAGATGGTCCCTGCCCCAAATTGCTTACAATCTTAAGTGGACACTACACTCCAAACCAATAAAATTCAGACAACAGCTCACTGCGCTTATACACTGTAAATATCTGTCACAGAGCTAAGAGAAAAACTACAGCCTATGGAGCTTAATTAAGAGGGATGGCTGTGGGGAATTTCTTTGGGAAAAATTTTGGTTGTAAATCACCAACACTTCTAATATTGCTTTAGGAATACATCTGCCCTTTACATGGATGCATTGTTTGGAGGACAGCAAAAGAATCCAGACCAATACAACAGTAAGGATGGCAATGAGGCTGTAAAGCAACGGCCAGTAGAGCTACTTGTGGGGGAAATTAACCCCTGCCACTTCAGGCTTCAAAAAGGACCATTTCAATGGTCTGCCATACCAATATTTAACTCTGTATGAGAAGGAGACAGAATTGAGCCCAAAGAGATAATTTAAGGGCAATTTCTGAGATGTGTGTGGGGGGGTGGGACTGGCAGGAGCATGAAGAACAACAGACAATGGAGAAGAAGAAAGGCAGCCCAAGGGTCAGGGATGGAACATGTGTGAAGGAAATGCACACAGGAGACCTGGAAAGCATTCAGCGAGGAATTACTGACTGTCCAATCGTTATGGGTGCCCTAGAGCTATAAATACTGTGGGATATGGAATGCGATGAATTTGTACACGGAAGTGGGAAGAGTCCTCTGATGTCAGAGAAAGTTTATTAAAGTTACCCAGAGAAATTAATAAATCTGAGGTGAGGATGAAGAAAAACCCCAAATGACCCACTATAATAATGAAGAAAACTAAACAAGCAGGAGCGAGAGACACGTCTGTTTTTAAGCATTCATTAAAACAAAGCATGGAAGTTTTAATCAGTGCTGGCTAACCCGCATCTTACTCATTTTCCTTTTGGTCTATCATGAGGTAGCATCTTGCAAAGGTGATTTTTAAATTGATACTGTGTCTGAAGGTAGAAGATTGGCAGGTGACATTGCTGGAACCAGGCTGTTTATAAACATCTCATTGTTTCCTGGCACTTCCCCTAGAGCTGTGTCATATCCTCCATTTGTCCTGTCATGTTCTTTGAGGCACAGCTGTCTTTTTCTTCTGGTTTTTGTACAGTGCCTAGCACAACAGAGTGCAGATTCCTGCCTGGGGACCATAGATAATGCAATGTAGTTACTGGTTACAACTACAATAAATACCCAGGTACTTTGTGCAAGTTTATGGTTAATTTCTGCTTGGCTCAGCAATGTAGCTTTATTTTTATGCCACTGGCATTTAGAAGCAGCTATTCTAATCTCCATTAGCAGGGCTGGAGGGGGCAAAGACAAATAAAATGTTCCAGATCCTGTAACTATGGTTACAGCTTTCAAAAGTGCCTAAATGACAGAGCCCTACATCCCAATGGCTTTCAGTGACACTTAAGTGCCTAAATACCTGAGGCACTTTTCCAAAAATCAGCAAACTTGGGTTTCCTCAGGCACTAAGGCAACTTTCAGAATTTGTTCGTGGTTTTATTGGCTTTTTTTTTTTTTTGGTGTGACTGCATAAGAAGAGTGGCTTCTTTTTTAAAAGAAAGGCAAGTTTAAAATACACTGGACAACCCTTGATCTATTCTACGGGGTCAAACCCTAGCTATGTGAAGGCTCATTCAAAGTGAATGAGAATAAACAAGTGTCCAGATCAAGAAAAGCAAACTGGATCTTTCTTCTCATTTTAAACACGTAGTCTCTGCTTAGTTAATTCAGCGCATTGTTAGGAAGTAATACGGATCACACATCAATTAAGCAGATTAGCAAAGTTAGATCTTTCTACCAGTCTGTCATCAAAAGGAAGGCGCACAAGAATTCCCAGCGAGTAACGTATACAGAGCCGACTGGTTCCATTTGTCCTACTTGCTTTTTCCTATAATTATGTAAGTAACATTTGCTACACTGCTACTGGCTCATTTCCTTCCCTTGTTCTCTGGTTTCAGGATGCACTTTTACTCCAGTCACACTGACTTGTTCTGAACAAGAGGATCAGCTCCAGCTCTTCACCCCCAGACTAGCACTTCTTATCTTTGCTAACCTGGAATATTTGCTAGCCAAACTGATGGGTAGACTCCAGAATTCTTAATGAGAAGGGGACTGGTTGGATAAACACATCTCAAAATTAAACACAGGATCAGCTGTTCAGGAACATAGACCATGGGCTGGCATGCAGGGCAGGCATCATGTTGATATTTTTGCTTTTCTTTTTATTCATCAGTCAGAAAAAATCTGTAACCGTAATGTAAGGCATTAAATCGCCCCATCTTAGCATAGCACGGTAAATGCCAAGAGATTTTTGGAGACTTCTGCCTCAGTTATAATGCAATAAAAACCAAGCACAACTTCTATTGATTCATGATAAACATCGCTCTCTTTAGACCAAAACTGAGTTACCATTGATATGTTCCATTGCGTTCCATTCCTCTAGTGTCATTTCCATTTAACTATGTGACTGCATGAAACTGTCAGCCATGCAGGGGCTTATCTGCCTTATTTAGGAGCTTAAACATGAGCTGTAGGTTTAGTTCTGATGTCACTAGACTCAAAACACAAGGATGTCAGTTAATGAAATCTCACGGAAAGCTAAATCCACATGTATCATACAGAGAACAGCAGCATATGTGCTGATAGACTTCTTTTCAAAAATGCCAGGGCATACTCTATCCTATTGAAGAACAGGATTTGTGGCACATAGGGCTCTTTTGGTTATTTTGGGGGGGGTTGTGTGTGTGGGGGGGACTTCAATTAATTGGAACACTGGGAAAAACTGTCTGTGCAATTGTTGGTTTATAAACAACTGCCCTGTTGGAGATGGACATGTTACATTTTACTTTCTCACCAACTGTTTTGGGATCAGTTTTACACAAACCACTACCACCTCCTTTTGTAAATATCCACATCATTTAAACTTAGAGTAGAATAATCAAATACTCAGGGTTACTCTTCAAAACATATGCCATGCCATGAGGCACTCTACCAGTACATCCTACAGGCATGTTACGCATCTCTTCCACTTAACAACAGACAGGGTGAAACAGAGACAACATCTAGAACAAATGCAAGCAAGAACAATTTTTGTTACAAAAGAAAAAAAAACAGCCAATGATAGATGTTTAAAAACTGCTTAATTATAATCTCTTTCTGGAGTGATTGGGATGGCTTTAGATTATTTTACATAACTGTTAAATCCCTTCTGTGAATCATTCGCCTCCTACGCTCCTGGGTGCCTCAGCTTAAAAGATGGCCAGTTATTTAACAGGCTTGGGAGTAGCTTAAAAAAAAAAAAAAAAAAAAAAAAAAAAGTCCTCTTGCAGCAAGTGGGGTTTATTTCATTAGCTGCACAGTCCTTGTACGGAGGCTATGCATCTGAAGAGGTTTTATATTAAAAATTAATTGAATTGTATTGTCCCTGTTTCACAATGCACCCCCATGATAATTAACTTACACATATACACCTGAAATAAGGGAGTTTCTGCTAGTTCATCAGCTGGAAATGACCAAGGAGCATATACGTAGGGCTGTGTATTAGTTGTGGATTGCAGGATGACTACGATCCACTAATGTGATGCAGTCACTTAAAAAAAAAATTGAAATTCTAGGATGCATCAGGTGAGGTATGTGCAGTAGAGACAGAAGGATTAAAGACATTGCAACAAAACACTGGTGAGCCCTCATCTGGTCATGCATGTTTAAAAAAACAAACCATTAAACTGGAAGAGGGGCAGAGAAGAACTACTAGCTGGTCAGGTGAGATGAGAGGAAGTTGAAAGAGCTTGGTTGTTTAGCCTAGCAAACTGAAGGTTGACATGAGAGAAGAATGCTCTCTATGAATGAACATGTCTGAGGTCAGAAACCAGAGAGAAGAACTATTTAAGATAAGGGACTATGTTGGCACAAGAACATGACAAGTTCACTCCTATTTGAATACAGAGTCTGGACATCAGAAGCTTTAAAAGCCATGAAAGAAGTAGGATTCAGCCTCCTGTTCAGAGTAGCAAAGGGCAAACAAACCAACTAGCTTTGGGATGGAGTCTGATAAATTTATGAATGGGTTTTTATTTTGGAGTCATCTGTGATAGCAGGGGACTGGATCTGATGAGCTGGGAGATCACCTCCCATCTTGTAACATGGGAGTTTTGCAAGGCTAGAAGGAAGAGTCTGGAGGATTTATCCTGTAGTACATTTTTCCATTTACTACAATACTTTTTATTTCTGGATTCAGTGTTTAATGCAACTTTTAGTTTATTTTTAGGAGTAAAATTGATCCTAACAGATCATAAACAAATAGTGAAAACTTTAGATGTTCTGATTCCCCTCCCACCCTCTAGTTAAACTCTTAAGATCCCATGCTGACCATTCATGGGTAGAATCATGCCTTTATTTGCCACCTGCCCAAACAAACAGATCTCACTTAAGAATATGTCCTTTAATTTCTCTGGTCCTCAATTCCCATTCTGTCAAGGGGGCACAATGATTTCTCCCCAGTCCTCTGTCTTGTCTCTTTATGGGCTTAGCTCTTTGGGCTGAGAAAAAAGTCTTGCTAGATGCACACATGACCAATACAGCCCTGAATACATTTGTGGTGTAGAACACCCAGGGACTCCTGTTATGTTAAAATTCTCAGAGGCTACGTTACAGTCAAGTTACCAGTGAACAGGAGCTGAGGAGACAAAGAAGCTGGGGACAATAAAAAGCAGTGAGTAGAAGGCAGAAGTGAGGATTTTTAGGTGCTCTTGCAAACAAGTATTCCCTGGATCCCTAAAGAGGAACAGGGACTTCCCTAGAACAGAGTGCCAATCTAGCCAGCACACTGTCCCAGCAACACTAACAGGAGTTTCCAAAATGTGCCCAGGGAAGCCTTTCATTACCATTATTTTTGCAAATTAATCAAGCAAAGAGCTGAATTAGTGACATCATAACAATGGGTGGCAAAGCTCTTGGCAGCCGTTTAGAAAAGAACGGCCTAAACACACCTGTCAGGTGTATATTTCTTTGCATTAGCTCCCAACTGATGGAGAGCCAGATCCTTCAGTTCACAGCCCTTGCTCCCTGCTGCTGTCAACAGGAGCTGCTGAAAAGGCTGAGAACCTATTCTCCCCTTTATATGGGATAGGAAACCCAAGAAGTCCCCTTTTGATATGGGCTTCAACCTCCTAAGATGCATATAGATCCCATGACTCTCGCAGCACCCCATGCCTCATTTAAGAGCTGCAACATCATTGCCTGACTCCATCAAAACACAGCAGCTGTAAAGGGAGGTAGGGCTGTTTGGTGCAGCATGAACACCAGTGTGATGTCCCATGTCTCAGAGGTGGAGGACCTGCTCCCATACTGCAGAACTGCCCCCAAGGTCCTACATAGAGGGGTTTGGGCAGGGTGCCTGGGGAAATGGGGAAAGCCAGTATTCCCCACCTGTGCCCTCCAGCTGGATGTCTGCTATTTGGGACCTCCTCTGCTCCTGGAAGTGGAAAGGAGAGTAGGGCCTTAAGTGTGATGACCAGCAACTTGGCTGGGGGCAGGAACAGACTCAAAATCTCTGGAGTTAAAAGCATGAGCCAAGGTATAAGCTCTGTGGTTATAGGAGATTCATATTTTCTGTGGATCAAGTGCAGAGGCAGATTGTAGGGCTGCTCCAATAGTGATTCAGAAGCTGGGAAGCAGGAATCTACCACCTGCCAGGCAGAAAATTGACCGTGCAGGATTTGTTCACCTGTCAAAGGGCAGCTGAACCCTGGCCTAAATGCAAGGTGGCCAGCCAGTGCACAGTGTTTTCTTCCACCAGAAATCCCTCCTCTTTGGCAGTACTTCACATCAGGACCATGCAGCGCTGTAGCTATGGTGGGGTGAACTGGGCTCTGTCCCAGGCACCACGGAGCAGCTCCACTGAGCCACTCTATCAAAGGGTGCGTTCTGTGCTGCTTGCCCCAGGCACCAAAATTCCTAGTTACAGCACTAGGTGCCATGTGTCAGTTTACACTTGATTGATGCTGTTCTGACCAGTGTGCAAGAAGAAATAGAAAAAGATGGGCAGTACCCAGAGGGGGAAAGAAATCTGCAGCTAAGAGCCTTCACAGCAACCAGAAGGGCCCATCACAACAGCTGAGACAAGTCACTGGGATGGTGGTATCAGACCATATGCAACCAGGAACCACCACCAGCAAGTGCTCTGTGCTCAAGCAATTCCTTGGTGGACAACAGCACCAGGCACCAATGACAATAGGTACTGAAATGATGGTACAGCTGGAGATGCACAAAGGGCAGAGAGATGGCAGTAGCCAATGGATCCCTGCCCAAGTAGAAACTCAGGATCCAATAGCGGTGGCTCAACTCCAAATAAACAACAAATCTGCAGGCCAAATTTGAGCTCTAATCAATTTTTATGGCACAGATGGCGAACGCTAATGAGGGAAGTGTAGAAGTAGTACCGCAGCACATCTCCATTCTGCCTGAACAACACCTCCCCGCCCTTACTCACTGAACCCTGGTGTAGATTCCTCCTGCTAGCCTCAGGTATAATTTGCACTCTGGATGAGATACCTGGTTCAGAAAGTTTTTGCATTACAACGCACAGGCCATTGTGGAGGGCCTGCAGGAGAGGTGGCTCTGCGGGCTTTAGCTAAGAGGCACAGGGGAAAAAAAAAAAAAAAAAAAAAAAAACCAACCCACACCTGTTACTTCCTTCTTTGCTGCCTCATTTTATGTATGAGGTAAGAGATGGCCAGAAATTGTCCCTTTGCATTTGAAGAAGTGCTATGTTTACATGCTACTAGTAGGTGAACTTCAATAAGAAAACTGGGGAGTTAAAAATCAACAGATCACATACCTGGTCCACATCTCTATAACTCTGGTCCTGGCCAACACAAAGTGCATGCATGGATTTCTGTCTGGTAAATGGAGTCACATAAAATACAGGGTCTGATGTTGGCTCTTTGATCATTGATCTACGCCAACTACAGGAGCAGTGAGCTCGAAGGCTGGGACAGACAGACAGAGTAACATTATGTTTACTAGGGCTATAAACAGTGGCTCTTGCCTAATCAGAGTCATTTATGAACAGTAAATCACCACCATGTCAGCAGGGTTTCATCGCAGATCTCTGACAAACCGTTATTTGCCCTCAAGAAATGAACACGCTTCCCAAACCAATGGCATTTACTGTACTCACACCTATGTCATTCCTCTGCCAAACAGATGGCAACTGCCTTTACAGTACCCTCAGGTGATCAAGAAAACAATGAATTGACCAGGCACTGACCCAGACCCCTCCTTGCATGCTATCATTCAAAGTCACAGCCTGCTCCAATGAACTGGCTAATTCAACTGGCCAGTTTCCAAAGGGATAGCCGTGTTAGTCTAGTCCAACAAAAAAACAACAAGGAGTTGTGTGGCACTTTAAGACTAACAGATTTATTAGTCTCAAAATGCCACCCGACTCCTTGTTTTTTTAATTCAACTGGGACATCAAGCAACCTGGGTTATCTCCTCAGAGGCCTTGGGCATGCCTCTTGACACCTCCAGGCCTTTGTTTCCTCTCACTCACTGTCTGGTTAGGCTGTGAGGTCTTTCAAAGAGAGTCTCTCATACCACATTTGTACACCATCTACCACAGTGGGGCTCTGTCCTCAGTTGAGATCTCTAGACACTACTATGAACAACTGCACTTCTGCAAATCTATTTTTTACTTTGAAAGAACAGAAAATAATTTGGAAACACGGAAAATCACACCAGCTTTCTGCAAAGTCATTTGGATTTCATTTACAAGGGAGTAAATATGGAAGGATTCTGATTTCAATGGAGCTATTTTGAACCCTCCTCTGTGTAACTTACCTGGCTGTTCCTCTTGTACAAATAGAAAGTCTTGACGAATGGAATGGTCAACTGCCAATTCTATTTTCTGAAGTGATCTGAATTTCACAGCTAGCGTAAGTGTCTTCATCAGCTGGCTGCAGCCCAGGAAGCAGGCAAGTGCTCCATGTTATTGTGTGGCATAGTAAAGAGTCATGTACAAACCTGTCTCAGTTTCAAGAAGGCAAAACTAGTACAGTCTAGTTGGCAGAGTTCAATCTTGCTCACCGTGGTTTGCTACTTTCAGTTCAAAAGAATAAAAACGCACATAATTTACACTAAGTACATCATGTCCTTTTTGCTCTTAAAATCAGTCCCCGTAGGGAATACTAACTGAGCTGCCAAACAAACCAAAAACCAAACAAGCCTGTGACAAAGTCAAAATACTCATTTATGAAGCTTTAAAATGGATGTTGTGCATGTGACATTTTATGAATCAGGCCATTAAAAATACAGTGGATCACACCCAATTACCACTTGACAGTCTAACAGCTAAGGGGGTGGGGAACATATATGCATATTAAAGAACAACTACAACTTTAAAAGAAATGCCAGGTGGGGCCCCTCCTCTCCTTCCTACCCAATGTCGTCACTGTATAATGTGGCTGACTTGAAGGGTAGAGCTGCTCAGAGAAAAACCCATAATCAGGCAAACAAAGTGCACAAGCACATTTAATTAAGATACACTGCGGTGATAAATAAAAATTGGCTGAACTAGATGTAGGCATGGTCTTGCTGTGCAAATATGTGTGTCTGTGCAACACCACCTCTTTTTATCAAAGCAGCAATGCACAAGTAAATAGGCATTATTCTGGAGTGTGGTTGCTCCGTTTTAGGTAACAGCAACCAAGCCTA
The DNA here is from genome assembly GCA_007922195.1 of Podocnemis expansa. Lineage (NCBI taxonomy): Eukaryota > Metazoa > Chordata > Testudines > Podocnemididae > Podocnemis > Podocnemis expansa. The sequence goes on along the minus strand of ML681991.1, from coordinate 12,184,697 downwards.
CAAGTGGAAAGGTCTCTGATGGGACAGGACAGAAATATGACTAACTGCTCTGTTTCAGTGCCCATTAACCTTTATTCCCTTACACTATGTTCTGCTGGCCTTGGCAGCTCTTGGTCTGTTGTTCTCAAGGCTCCATGACACATGCATCTCCAATGAACAAGGAAGAAAACAAATTCATAATTCTTTCCATGGAGGTGAAACTGTTTAGCTAAAGGCTAAGCCCAGCCCTATAACAGACTGGTGACACCACCACCTTTTATTTCTTCACTGGCACATTCTCTAACGAATTAATAGGGCCAATCTCAGATGAGGTGTAAGTGGACAGAAGCCCACTGTCATCACCAGAGTCGCACCCACTTGAACCATGGCCGAGTTCTGCCCTCGGGATTGAGGAAACATGCTGCTAATTTGGTGGGAAGGCGATGGGGTCACTGCAGCAAAACAAAGATGCCAGAAGTCAAGCGTTGGGGCGGGCCTCAGAAAAAGTTCTTGTTGGGTTCAGTTTGCATTGAGGCACTCAAGCTTGCAGACAACATAAGGAGCAACTCCATCTGCCAACTCCTTACTTGTAAATACTAAGGGAAGGTTACCTCTTGAATGCAATGTACTCCCATGACCTTCTGCCTGATGCATAATTTTTAAATGGCATCCTAGAATAGCATTGCTGGGCCAAATAATCCGCCTGCTTCAGCCAGTGCACGCTTCTCTCACTTCGTACAAACAGTCTCTTCCTCATCAGAGCCAAAGGCTGAGACATTCTTTAAATGCAAAGTAATTAGTGAAGGTCAGGCTCAGTAATGGATCTCCCTTTAAATGAGATATTTAAAGTTTATGTAACTTAAATGTTGCTGACGTTCAATGGACTGTGGAAATTAAACAGTAAAAAAAAAAAAAAATCTGCATCTCGCCATCTGTGCATCCTGTCTGTTCAGTGTGGGTTAGAATCTTAACAAAGAGAGATTAATGTGTCGAAATGAAAAGAAAGACGTACATTAAAAAAGTAAACAGAGCATGTAACGAGAGCACACTACGAACCATAATTCCAACACAAGTGGACACAGCATCTTTTGACAGTTAGGAAAGTAGCCTTTGCTGCAGCTAATCCCTTCCTCTCCTAGCAGGGACCTGAGAGGAGACAAAACATTTAATGAGGAAAAGTTGTGTTCCTAGGCCCTAGGCTCTTGCGTGTGCTAGAACAGGGTGGGGAAATGTCCTTGCTCGGGGCCCAACCAAAGCGGTGGTGAGGCAGTATCAGCCCGGGTTTGTACGGCGGTCATTAGGCCACACAAAAGGGCTCTTTCCACCACTCACTTCAGGATGTCAAGCTTGCAGGTGTATATGGAAGTAATGGGCCTATGCCAGATTATACCAGCCGAGGATCTGGCCTTCTCTATATAAATAGTAGGCTAACTAGAACATTGTCCAACCCCCAGCGCCTAACATTTTGGCTGGCAGGCTCCTTGATTATAAGATTAAAAAAATATATATCTTAGTCAGTGGATTTCTAAACAACAGCACACAAACTGGCAAACAGTGATTTTCAAAGAGCACCTCTGCTTTATTATATCCTTCCCGCCAGAAAGAGCTCTGGCTCCAAAAAGTTTCCTACTCAGAGAATCTGTAGTTTGCAGGAGGGTAGAGCACTTTCAGAATGTTTGAAAGCCGATTCTTGCTCCACTTCCTTTTGGATGAAAAGAAAGGCTACCTTTCCATCTCTCTTTTAATCTAGTCTGCCATTTCCTACACTTCAGCCAGCACACATTCTTCCTGAATTTCTTGACTCTGTACTTCTGTCTCTTCTCAAATAATCACTAAGAAACCAAACCAAGGAGTGACACATTTAATGCATTCATACTCCATAGGTCAGACTAGCACACGTTTTGCATGGAAAGATGTGGGTAGGTCTCAGCTCCACACCCCTATGTCCATGTTCCCTGTGTCCACTGGGTGGATGGGACAGGAGCTTCCATCTCAGACTACAGAAACAACAGCCTGAGCCTGGAAAAAGTGAACTTTGCTAAATGGTTAGGGAGACCAGAGGCTTGAGAGGATATTAATAGGACATGCTGATGAAAATGTGTAAGTACTTTGGCACCATATATTTCTATTTTTAGATTGATCTGGGTAGCTAAATAACCACTGGCTGTTTGTGCTAGTGAAGCAGGAGCAAATGCCCTGCTTATTGGAAACCCAAAACCACAAAAGGAGAGAGTAACGTAATAAATACATTTAAATAGTGCCTTTCAGCACAAAGGAAGCCAAAGGGCACAGCAACGTTAAGCTGACGTACAAGAACACAGGGGAGGCTTCATTTATTTATGAAATCCAGCCAAGGCTGGGGAGAAGGTGTGAGTTCAATGAAGAGCAACACTGCCCCACCAATTTAGTACAGGAAATGAACACCAGATCCAATTAAAATTAGAGGGGGATATTTAGGAAGGCCTTACAGAGTTATCAAAATTGGGATTTGGCTGTGAAGGCATGGTTTTAATGCCCTTAAGCCTGCAGAAAATACTGCAAGTGATTCTGCATCTCCTCTCATAAGAGTGACTCAAGTAGCAAGGCGGTGCCTCTCACCATGCCATGAAGCTGGTTCTGCAGTCGATTTGCAGGTACCTGTTTCCAAAGCACCCAAGTTCCCTGAAAGTTTCCTGTCCAGACACAGCCCTCGGGTCATGCTTGCTTAGCTTGCGCGGTAAGACGAGGGGAGCATGAGAGGAATTTCTCTAATACTGTGTAATGAATTTTGTTCTTACCACAACATTAGCTTTGGTATGAAAGCGACTGATTCAGTGCTCCCTGAAATCAATGGGCAGACTCTTATTGGACTCCAGTGAGAGCTGGATTAGACTCCTAAATAGCTACAGCAGGCCCACGAGCCAGTTAACAGATGCCATAAACCACTTAAGAATTCAGGCCCAGAGCCTGCAAGTGCCTCCTTGCGGATGTAAGGCTCTACTGTGGAGGCAAAAACTTGGTGAACGCGCCATGGGGTGATGTTTATGTTGCATTTTAAAGCTCATGGTGGAGTGTCTCACAGCCTGGCTCCACATGCCTGGGCCCACACGACAGCACTGAAAACAGCTATGTCGATGTTGAGGTTTGCACAATCACTCAGGCTCTGAAGAACTCTGGGGTTCAGAGCCCAAGTTCTTTCAACCTGGGCTCAAAGTCTGCCATGGGCTTAAGATTTAGTGTATGTGAACCCTTGGACCTAGTGGATGCCCTGGAACAGAGATCACACATTGTTCTTTTCCATGTGTGTCTTTTTTATGCAAACATTTCATTGACGTAACAAGCTTCCTTCAGAATCCTCCAGAATTAGCAGAGGTAATAGTCAAGTGTCAAAAGAACCTTCCCTCCCCACCACCAAACCTATCAGAAAAAAAAATTTTTTTTGCATGTTTTATAACTTGTTTTGTAAAGTCCTCTTCCTGCTTTCTCCAGCACTGATTAGATTTAGCTGGTCTAGCCAATTGCTGTTCTAGGAGATCTGTGCATTGCAGAAGGATCCTGGACTCTCTCAGATCCACCAGATGGCTAAGCCCCTCTACTCCACAACCACAAGTGCATCACCCATCTGCTCCTGAAGTTCCTCTGACGGAGATAGCTTGACCCCAAGGCCCAGACACTTCCCAGTTCTCTTCTAAGCCATGTGCTTCTGAGCTTTTTATCTGTACACACTTCTGAGGCTTCCCCGTCACAATGAGCTACTGAATGCCTTGTGCATCAGCCTAGAAGAGTACACCACTTTGTAAATATCTGCTGGAAGGGTAGAGAATCCCTAACCCTCCCATCAGTTGCCTTAGACACAGAGGGCTAACCCCCCACTCCCACTCTAGTGAAAAGGAGTGGAAACTCAGACTTTCCCATCTAGTATTTCTCTTACAAAGTCTCTGCTCCCCATATTTTTTTGCTTAGATTTAATTCTTTAGAAGAGAAACTGCTGCCTTTAAAAACCATCAAAATCCTGATAAATCACCTGCCAATCCAGTTAGAACCTTTCACAGAATACAAGGCCACAGTTCAAACCAGTCTGCAAATGCTATACACTGCTGTCAAAGCTTCTCAATGGCTAACCAGTTTTACTGGCATATAAAATGGTTCTCATGTCTTAGTTGTTAACAGAACCACCAAATAGTGAGGATCTCATATACTACAGGGTTGGGCTGTGCAATGAAATTCAGCAGTGACAAAGCATGATGCAAAGTAACCCCTTCAAGGCAGACGATGGAGAGGGCCATGTATGCAGATGGGACATACACAAAAGGGTGCATGCCTGATTTAGATGCGTAAAGCCTCAGATGCATTCACATGAGCTGGGTTCGTGCAAATGCTTACCTGGATTCAGGTATGCAGTCACTTTGCGTGCAAGGGATTCCCAACCCCATCCCCGCCCAGATTATTTGTATGCTTAAAGCTCATTTAGAGTTCATAGCTACTGCACAAGCCCCATAAGAGGTGCATGAAACAAAAGGACAGAGGTTAACAAGAATAATTTTTCTCCTTCCTCCTTGTAATAACCTTCTAAGGAAAGGACAAGAGGCAATGGGCTTCAACTGCACCAAGGGTGGCCTAGGTTGGAAATTTGGAAAAAAGTTTCCAAACTGTCAGGGTAGTGAAGCACCGAAAAAAATTGCTAGGAAAGTTGCTGAAACTCCATCACTGGAGATTTTTAAGAGCAGGTTAGATAAACGCAAGTTAGGGATGGTCTCTGCTGGGTCATGCCTTGAGTGCAGAAGACTGGACTAGAATGGACCTCTCCGGGGCCATTCCAATTCTACACTTTTAAGATATGGGATTGGGAACAGAGCCAACTAGAGATGGTTGAACCTGTTTGGACAAAGTAAAAAATGCTCTCAGACCTTCAAATTTCATCCTGATCTTTTATTAAGGTTAGATCACGTTTGGGTAACTGCCTCCCCTTTAAATTATTTTCCACAGTCCTTTTCCCCTTTGTGGCCAATCCTGAAAGGTTTCAGAATGGTGCTGCACACCCACCATTGGCCCTTCTTGGCAGTTCACCCTGCAGAATTGGGCCCATGATGATTTCAGCTGGGGCAGAGCATACAAGAATATTCAAATACAGCCAGAAAGGCTGGCTTGTAACAGTTCCTCTGCACGTTTACCACCGATAGGAAAACTCAGACAGGCGTCATCTGTAACCCTTGGAACACTGGGTTTGTCTGGTAAGGGCACGACAGATGGAGCTGGTCTAGTAATTAAAGGGTTAATCATGCTACAGCACAATTTTAGGAGGTAGTGTGATGTTCATTTGAGTCACTCTGTTCCTGTTAGCTAGAAGATCTAAAGGAACAGGCAGGTGGTGACACCTTAGTGCTATTAACACAATACAGCAGCCAATGGTCTAATCAGAAGACAGATTTGTGTGGAAGACCAACTGAAGAGTTACTCAGAGGAGAGCTCCCTGGGTACTACACCAAGATCTTACTCATTTCATTAGTCTCTTTTTAGACTCTCCTTAAGAGAGAGCATTGTATCCAATATCCCCAAACTGAATGCTTTACAACACTTCAAAAGCTTCCTCTCCCGTCGCATCTCTGCCCATTGCTAGCCAGGTTAGTCCATTACACAAAATGGAGGGATTGAAGGAAAACAGCTGTAGACGTGTCCAAGTCGGATAGGCAAGTAGGGCATATGGGAGGAGATTAGTACAATAACTGGTTCAGAATTTATTACAGTCTCCTGCCCCTTCTCTAAATGGAAAATAGAAGTCAGTCAAAAATTCTAACCATCAATATTTCTTCTGAGCCCCTGTCCACTCCTGCAAAACCAATTCCTCCTTCCATCATATCCAGCTGTGCCATCTCATCTCTTTTTCCACTTCCAATGATGGGGGGGGGGGAAATGTGCTGAACTGTGTGCCCAGAAGTTTAACACATCTGCACTCTAATGACAAAGCCAAGCACATACCAAAGTCAAGCAGTCTTCCCAGCTAACACTTGCCAGGAGTATCCTCCTATTTAAATGGGGATTTAACTAAGAGCTACAGAACTATTCACACCAGAGGCCAAAACCACAGGCGGAGGTGGGGGGGACCCAAACCTTTCCCAACCTCAGTTTGCAAAGGCCCAATCTCATGCTAACCTGGACAGGACTCATCTGACAACACCACATGAAACTAAGTAGGTTGGCTGAGCTACTGGCATCACTTGAATCAAACGCCAAGCGAATCTCAGATTTGGTTTGACGAGCCCAAGGAAATTAGGTTTGTGACTAAATTCAATGGGATTAGGGTACCTAAACCCCTTCAGTTCCTTTAAAAAGCACAGGCCTAGTTTCAGTGTAATCCACTAAACATGAGCCCTAATGGAGCTTCCGATAAATGAAGTGGCATTTTCCATCCCAAGAGTCAGGCTCAGGAAGTAAAGGTGACCGACTGATACCTACATTAATACATTTAGCGGGGCTTGGTTGAAGCAGTGGCACACAAGTAGCAGAATGGAGGCCCTGCCTTGGTGGCCTTTACTGACACTGTGGGATCGTGGGGTTCGGTTCTCCTCAGAGCCAAGGAAAAGCCAGATTTATTCCCATGTCTGTAAACAAGTCTGTTTACGCTGGATCTGAACAGCTGCCCAGCTCTTCTCTTGTAAACAGGGAAGTTTCCCAGTTTGCCACATGTCTTCGATTTATTAGGAATGCTGACATTTCAGCCATGCTGCCTCTCTCTCATGTTTCCCTTGGTCTTGGAACAGGAGAAAATGTACCAGCTACAGTTACGTCATCTTGCAAAATAAATAACAACAAGTATTAGCAAAGAGCAGTTGTGTGCACCCTGTCACAGAATCAAGGTAACTGCACCTGTATCCCCTGCTATCGTCCAGGAGTCTCCAGCCACCACCTCTCCTGGCTAGGGAGTTCAGGTCCTGCTCCCTTCTGAGTGGCTGTACAGCCCTCTCCCGTAAGCCGTGATTGTCCTGGTAAGCCAGTCAGCCTGAAGGCTGGCACCTGGGCATGCTTTCATCCTGAGTCCACAGGATAGTGTTTTTACAAGCGATGAAACAGCTCTCCCTTAGCAAAGTACTCATTCTTACAATAAAAAAGAAAGCATTAAAGACACACAGACACATATGCACACAGGTACCCTACTTGCATACTAAAAGCTTACTAGCAGTTACCGATGTTGGAGTTGGGTCAGAGTATCAGTTTTTCCAACCCATCAGTAAGGTTGGCCTCTCTCTTAGACCCAAGGTCCTGTCAGTTTGCTGAATCAAATCACAGATCTCATCAAAAACAAAACAAGGACTCCTGTGGCACTTTTAAAAAGACTAAAGTTTATTTATCACATGAGCTTTTGTGGAAGAGAAGTCCCACTTCATCAGATGCTTGGAGCTTCACCTTCAAGTGTCTGACGAAGTAGTATTTCCTCCCACGAAAGCTCATGTGATAAACACATTTGTTAGTCTTTAAAAGTGCCACTAGACTCGTCTGTTTTGCTGAACTAGACAGACACGGCTACCCCTCTGGAAATTGTCATCATGTGAAAATCTGATTAGGTTCATCCTTCTATCCCAAAAGCCTTTCCATGTTTCCTCCTCTCTGAAAAACCCAGCCTGAACCAGTATATGCAAACCAGCCTGGGGTGGAAAGTCTCTGAAGGGCAATCATACCTCTCCTTCCCCCTCCACTCTTCAGTAGTTCTTGCAGCAGCCTACCATGGTAACTCTGCCATGCAGTACACCATAACATAAGCCCACCATAAGTGCAAGACTGCTTCTGCAGGGGGTTACAACATCTGTCCTAAGCACTGCTCTTTAAACTTAACACTGGAGTCAGCAACTCTTCACCTCACCACCTCATCCTGCTTTGCTGTGAACTGAAAGAGGACCTGAACCACCAGGGTTGCCATTCAGATACTCACCACTAGCACAATACCTCTCCCGTTGCCAGTGATAAATCACCTTACTACAGGTTTACTCCTATCCCTAGATCTCAGGGCTCAAAATGTCTGTTAATGAAGCCATGTACGCACTGACAGTCCAGTCACCCCCTCCTTTGACATATGGGGGCACGGAGGCTGTAGGCGGGGGGCTGTAAGCTCTCCCAGAAGATACCCCTGATACAGGGGAGCAGGTGCACCAGGACAAGCCTGCTGCCCAGTAAGGGACACCCCAGGAGCGTTCCAGTGAGGCCTAGCGACAAGGCATCTAGGGGACATGGGAGATACAAAGCCATTAAGGACTGCTGTAACCAGTGCCAAGGTCCAAGCCCAGCCACCAGCTGTATTTAGAGGGACTGGCTCTGCAATGGACCACAAATGAATCTTCTCTAGAGAGAGTGTTTGAAAGTCTTGCCCAGGATCACACAATGAATAGCTGACAGAAGGACTAAATCTTCTTCCCAGTGGAGTCAACAGGACCATTTCTCTTTGGCATCATCAGCAAAAAAAGTCAAGAGTTTGTGGATAATCGCATTGTAAACAAGAAATCGGTGCTTGTGAGCATACTCTCACGCAGGCCCTGAAAGAAACAAAGACCCAAGTCCTTTTCTTCTAGGTTTTGCAAGAAAGGAGCTCCTCACTTCTAGCCTTTGAGGACTGTGGCTCACATGGTTTTCATTAAGCAGTCCACAGCGCTGCTGCTCCAAGGGTTCACATCTTTATACTCAGGCATCGCTCAGAGCTGATAGGGGTTTCCGGGTCATGCAGGAAACCTCATTTTTTGGTGAAGAACAGGAGCTTCAACCTTACCATGCATTTAGCTTCTCAGTGAGCTGCAACTCCCATGCTTTAGAGCAGAACAGAAAAATACTTTGGACCAAAAAAAACCCACCCCACTCCCAAACCAGAACTCCTCCTCTTCCCTCTCCCAAACAAAAACGTCCATAGCAAGCAGAGAAGTCGGCCCTTCAGCTAGCTCTCATGATACTCATTTTCAAAGACTACCTTCTACTTGGGGTTCCTGCATTATTTTAGTCTGAACTAAAAAGGTTGGAGCCTAGTCCAAATTAGCCTTGGTCTAGTTTGGACTAACCAAACCTAACCACAGCAAACCTTAGTTCAAATTTTTTTTAGTTCAGATTAGCCATTATTTCATGGTTTGCATGTGCTTAGTTTGAACTAAGCAGGCTAGTCCAGACTAAGCGAGGGACTAGGAAATTTTTTTAGTTTGGACTAGCCAAGGCTAGTGTGGCCATGGGCCAAATTAATACAGATTAAGCTTGCTTAGTCTGGACTAATTTGGCAGTGCAGACATAGCCTCTCAGAACCAGAGGCAGAAAGACGCATTTTTACAAGGTTTTGAACATCATGGTGCATTAGAGACAAGATGGGGGAGGTAATAACTTTGGCAGGCTCAGTTTTGTGGCATTCAGAAGTCTCCCTCTCTCTCTCAATAACGGATATTAGCCCTATAAAATCTATTTCCTCACCCATGTTCTCTCTCTTGTCCTGGGACCAACCCAGCTATAACACTGCATGTAAAAGGGTACTAAAAACACACGCCAAGAGGCAGCTGGTGTAAACTGACAGCGCTATTGAAGTTGATGAAACTATGCTATTTACACCACTTAAAGGCTTGGCCCTTTATTCTTTTTCCTCCTAAAGTGTTCTGCCACATAATTCTTCCTTTTTCCTGTTGAACTTATAAAATGCAGAAGTGCTTTTACATTTATAGCTTTATTTCCCTTATTCACTTGGAACAGTTCTTGAAACATGGCAAAAGCACATTCAATAAAGCAGCGATCTCTGCAGGTCCAAGTTCTTCTGAATTACAGGCACCTAACTGAGGAGAAGAGACACATGCACAACAAAAGGAAATGGGATTCCTTTCATATTTTATCTTACACACTGATGCTCTACCTCTCCTTCAATCTCCAGAGCTTTGGGTTTAACTATAACTTTGAGCCAGATTCTTAGTTTGGGTAAGTCAGTGGAGCTCTGCTCTACCCAGTGGAGACGTGCCAAATTTATACCAACTGAGGATGCGGCCCACCTTTAGAACATGAACTGGGGGCCTTGTGCTCGGAGTGGCTTATTTCAATGGCCATTGCAATCCAGTCCCTTGCCCGATAAACTCAGCACTTCAGAGACACTGGACTTAAATTTGACACTGTCTTAGACAGGGGCACACACGGGAGGAAGGGCAGTAATTTTGGGAGACACAGAAGTGCCCTTCTAAAGGGGGGGGGTGTCAGAATTCAGTCTCTGGGCTCATCCCTGCTGTCAGTACCTGTCTTCTGGTAATCAGTACAGATAACTAAGTCAATCGGGATAATCAGGTACCTGCTGAACCATGGACAGGGGGAATCTCTGCTACTCTGAAAGGCTGATAGATCTTTATTAACACTGCTTCTAATAAATGATGCAATTTGATACCATTTAGAGAAAAGTAGAAGGACATGAGCTAAATCAGCCCTCTGAAACAAAGAGTGTTGTGTTTTCCTGGCAAATTATCCACACCACCCAACTTTCAAGAAGGCATGGTACATTGCAGGGAAAAAAAATACCAGTTATAGAAAGCAAGACAGTCTCAGGTCCTGAGCACGAAACGTGAAGAAGCACGTAAAGAGCAATGCCGAGACTGAGTTTTGTAGGCAGGAAAAGCCCTTTCCATGGTGCTGTGCTGACGCATCGTGGTTAGATGGCATTGAACGGAGACCAGTAATCAACTCCATGCTGTCCTCCTTCCTGACTCGTCTGGGAGGATCTTGCAAAGTTCTGTACGTGTTGGACTGGTGGGAAAGATTTCAGGAGGGGTGATCTAATAACATTTTATTTAGACAGCACAGACATTTCTAGAAGCACAGAAAATTGGATGAATCATTTGGCCCAGTGGCCCACATGCTTTCCTCTTTACTCAGCTTTGGCAGTAAGCCAAGCCCTACTTATACAATACTTTGTTGGTCAGCTTATTTATGTCTATTTATAACAAACTTGCATTTCTTGTGAACCCCAAACTCTACTTTTAAGTCACTTGCAGAGAAGGGTTTGTCACAGGATGCACATTTGTGCACTGTGAGTTATGACCTATTTTCTGTTCACTGAGATTGTATGATTTGATGCCAATTATGCCATGCAAAGTCTCTTTATGGATGCTCATAACCTATTCTACATGATTATTATTGTATCATGTTTCTTGCAGTGTCGTGTGTGCATAGATACACAGCATGTTTTTTATGGCTCAGGGGGGGTGGATGACAGACAGAGCTGTCTTCCAGCAACAAGTAAACAACCAAAGCTGCAAGCAAGCAAGCAAGCAAGCACGCATGCACCTGGGGTAACAAAGAATATTCAAATTGAGTTCCCTGGCTCAGACCAGGCAAAAAGATCACCTTGGCCCAGAAAGGGAGGAGTCAAGGACGTTTGGAAACGAAGAAAGACACTTGGGAGGACTTGGGGTTTTTTTGCCCCGGGAATCTCCATCTTGAAGACAAGTTCAAGCAAGATCTGGGCCTGCCTGGCCTCAGGCAAAGATTGGCTGTACAAACATCTAACAGCCAACATCTTGAGCATAAACGTGGATTATGAGGTCAGTTTAAGTAGAGGTATTAGGGTAGGATGCATGTTTTACCTTTTATTTCCTTGTGGTCACTCCTGACATTTATATTGTGATTCTGCCTTGATTGGCCATTCTCTCACTTAGGGTTGTAATCTGATCAATAAACTAGTAGTTATCTAAAGCTGCGTGGTCTTCAGAAGGTGAAAGTGACACAGGCTGGGTACAATCCATTTCTTTGTTAAATGGATGGACTTGAGTGTATGGTGTCTGGGAGCGGGTCCCAGTCCCTGTAAGACAGTGGCTCCCCATGTGGTAACTGGGACCAGGGATGCTCACTTGGAAACTGTCCTTGGAGTAGCCAGAGGGCAAACACCCACTGCCTGGGACTGATTGCATGCGAGAGGCTGGAGTGGACTGACTCAGGAATGAGTGGCCACCTAGCAAAGCAGAGTGAATCAGGGTTAAGGAGTGGGAACTGGGGCATCCCAGTGGCACAATGGACCAGATCTGAGGAGTGGCCTGTCACTGAGTTGAGTGCAGAATGAATGAGGATCAGGCCCTAAAACCATGCATGAAAGGTCCTGATCAGTGACAAGGGCTGCTTACAATTTGCTTCCAAGAGCTAACCGTGAATTTCATTTTGGGTTCCTTTCCTTCAGGAAGTCTGGAGAAAATGGCTCCATCTCTGACTGAAATCAGTGGAAGTCTCCACTGACATCAACAGATGATGGTTCAGGTGCCTGAATTCACCCTCCTAACTCACAGGCAAGTTAAAAAAAAAAAAAAAAAAAAAAAGGAGGAGGAGGAGTCTGGTGGCACTTAAAGACTAACAGATTTAAGTGCCACAGGACTCCTTGCTTTTTCTGCTTTACTAGACTAACACGGCTGCCCCTTTGGATCTAAGCAAATAGATACTTCCCCAGTCAATAGACAGGAAAAATATGCCACTCCATACCATCTTTGTGGAGTGATGGGATCCACAACAATGGATGGCCCCCCAGATCACTGCTTGCAGAAGTGGGTACAGCAATCTGTTGGGATACAAGTTTGTCCTCTGTGGCCTGACCACAGGCTTGGGCAAAACTCTCCATGCCAAGAGCGAATTACATCCTTAATTCACTAGATGTGTTGCCCAAAGTGAGAGCTCTCCTTTGTTCAAAAGCTTGTATGCTTACTCCCTTTTGTGTTTCTCATCAAATTCTTCATACTGAACCTAGCACTTGGCTCTCATTAAGAAATCCGATGCTGCTGGTCGCTGCATGTGTGATAATACACAGTGATGAATGCTGGCATTGTAGATTTTTAAAGCTCAGTGCACCTGTGACAGAGGAACTATTCTTTTCGCCCAAAACAAGATGCTGAGCAATGCAGGCAACTGAGATTTGTTTTACATGGGATTGGACCTGGCTCAAACCCTTCTTATTTTAAGACTCTGGGGAAGTTCAAAATCCAGGCTGAGATATGGATTTAAGCTTTGAAAGTGCCCCCCACTCTTTCCCATGTGCTGCACAACAAACCCCAAATCCAAAGCAGCTCCAAATTTAGTAGCATGGGAAGCCCAGATCTAAATTCTGATTGAATTCCTCTCTCTGAATCAAAATTGATTCAGACACTAACTTTTTCCAACCTAGTACTTAAAAAATGTGGTACCTTTACAGCAATATGAATTCTGTGGGCTTTACTTTTCCCTTTTAGAAAGGAAGCCAGTGTAGTGCGAACCTGCAGCAAGCTGATAATCTGACACCAGTACAGAAGGACAAGTTTGATCAGACACATTTTACTGTTTCCAAGCACAGCCTGCCTTCATTTTAGACTCATTTTAGCTCGGCAGGTCACAAACATGAAGTGGGGGGGAGCGAGCACTAGCTGGCAAACAGTCAGAACTCACTGTTCCTGACCCAGTAACCTACTTTCTGAGCACCACGTAACATTAAAACCAACCCCAGCTCAGACTGCAACGTCACCTCTTACTTAACCTCTCTGAGGCAAATAGCGGGTCTGGCTAGGAAAAGCTAGATGGCATGTGGTCATCATTCACTCAGTTCTGGCCACAAAATCTTTTTAGGCTAGACGGGCGGCTTCCAACCTCAAGTGGTTCAGAACCGCTACCAGAACATGTGTGATCTAATCAGTTATCTTTGAATTAATTACAAAAGCTGAATCACAGCCACAATCCCCACCACATGCTCTGCAGACTAGAGACCCCTGTATGAAGGGTGGCAGGCAGCAACCTTATTTTCTGGAGTGAAGGTGTTGATCAAAAGGCTTGTTTGGGGCCATCTGCACTCAGACTCTCAGTTAAGTCCAACAGAAGCTGGTTTTTCAGCAATACTGCTGCTCAATCATTAAAGTAACAGACTGCAAGGAACTGTTAGCACAAATACAAAGACCACCCTAATCTCCTATTCTGTGCCCCACCAAAGTCCTCCATTTAGTACATAACAGGTTACCACCTTTCCCCTGACACTCTAATCTGCCTCAACCATCTTCTTGGGATATGGACCCACCAGTAAGGAGCTGGATTTGAATCTCTGACCAAAGATGTGAAAACCATCCTCTCCCGTGACTAATACTTCAGAGGGGAAAGTGCTGAGTTAGGGTATTGCTCTGACTGCATTGGACTTCAGTAGAGATTCTGCAGCACTGGGGCTGTGACCTGTTTACAAGCTTAGCCAGCCATATGCTGACTCTTGAACCCTCCCATTCAGGCTAATGTGGGAGTGTAAATGAGGCAAAAAGTTATTCCTAGGGTTTTCAGGTATCTAAATTTCCATGTGACCACTTCAAAAGGGTTTCCTTGGACTCTGGAGTGAGAGGGGCTGTACAGACTATCCTGTTGAAAGATTTCTATCATGTTATAAAGGAAAAGAACTAGACACTAAGCAAAAGCACACCTGAATATACTTTTAGCAGGTTGCAGGCAAAAAAAACAGCAGACAGTTTGTAGGTACTCTTCCAACAGAATGAGACTGTTTGACACTTATGCACAAATGGTGCAGGCACCGAACAGTGGGAAGAGTCAACTGTTTGCTTTCTGAATCTTCAACCACAATGGATTACGTGTTTTTACATCATCCTCCAAGTATTTCATGTGGTAAAGAGGAAAAAAAATGTAAGTTCTGGCAGCTGATGGTCCTACAGCAAACACCACAGTAATGGAGACCACAATTTAGATAATAGTATAGATGCTAAACTAGGTGTGCTGCCAGGAAACAGAGACACACGATGCTTTGTGATAAGACAGAACCTCTCAGACTGACTGCCCAAGAGTGATCATTTGCTTAAAGTTAAGCACACACTTAAGTTCTTTAACCAGGGCATTAGGACCTGCCCCAGCTTCTGTTGGCATCGCTGGCAGTTCTTCTGTTGACTTCAGACAGAGTTTGACTAGCACCACTCGGTCTAAGTTGCAATAATTTTTGGACAAGAAAAGTAAAAAATTGGAGGAAACAGAAATCCAAGCTTCATTCCAAATGGCTGTCTTCCTGAAAATTCTCAGCAAGCAGCCCCTAATATTTTGCTTTAAAAAAAGGTAAAGGCTCAAAATTCAGTGAAAATAGCCATGGTACTAGAATCAAGTAAGGTAAACTATTGACTAGATCTAGTCAGGAATTTGATGAAATGTTGTGTTAGAAAGTACCAGTTCATCAAAACCAAAAAGTTTGTTTGTGAGATTTTGGCGGGGGGGGGGGGATTTCTTGAGTCACTTTTTGTCCTTTTAAGTTTCCAAGTGTTGAAATGGGATATTTCAACATTATTTAAGTGACAATACCTTGTTTTCTGAAGAGACTTACTTTGAAATATAAACTCAATTGTGGTTGAAAATAATAAGTGGTCACAGTCAAAATGAAGTGTGTTAATTGATCTATACACACGAGTCTCAGTTTGCAAAAGTTTAGGAACACTTTGAGAGCTCAAAGTTTTCACGGAATGGGAACATTTCCCTTCCCAATTCTACAACTAATAGTTTAAGATTAAAATCATTGGGAAATATTTCACTTTTTGGCATACGCACAAAACAGAATCTAGGATTATAAACATTTAAAGTCATCTTTCTTCATTACCATGAATAACTTGGATCTTAAAGTATAGTATTACAATACACACTAGGTCATGTGTGTGTTCAGAAAGCACTTGTCACGGATAACTACTGCTTATACAAAAATCCTGGAATGATCAGGTTTTAAAGTTTGCTATCTTGCAAATGAGGAAGTCATTGCCAGGAAAAGACAATGGGATACCAGCCATATCTCCCTTGAAGGAATGAGCTTTCTCTAAGCAGAGAAAGTCATAAGGCAGGTGAAGGAAGGCATACAAAGATATCCAGAGAAAGGTGACATTGGGAGTGCTGTATGAAAGCATTGATGGTTACTGCAAACAAATCAATTAGGTGTTATATCAGGTGTAGCAAGATGCATAGCAAGACATGACTGGAGAAACAAAGCACAAGTACAACTAGTAAATACTACACATGGGGGGGGGGGGGGGGGCGACCAAAAACAATCTCTTGAGCCATTTGGGAAGTAACACAAGCTCTTGTTACAGTTTGTGAAGTACAAACAATGGCAATCTTTATCAGAGATCTTCCTTCCACTAAGACTGCCAGTATCAAGAGGAGCATTTCAGACATCAGACTAATGCCTACACTATAGCTGGCAGTGGACATTGTGCAAACGCAGAGCTTAGCCCCGGGGGAATAGGGTGAGCTCGAGCTCAGACAGCTAGCCCAACCATCTGCAGACATGGCAGCATCCTTACAGCTATTTTTAGCACCTAGCATGAGCCTCACCCGTAAAATTCTGTCTCCCTAGACTGGGAGGCTTGCTCCCAGCTGAAGGGCAGGCATGCTGATTTTATCATCTACGTACTCTCTTCTTAATGATGGCCCAGATCCTGCAAACACACATCCTTGGCTTTGATCAAAAAGCTGTTCCATTCAGAGCAACAGGACTCATCGCTCCTTTGCCTCAAATGAAGCCATCAAGTCTGCAGGGTTGGGATGCATAAGGAAGTCTGGATTCCTCATTTCTACTGCCAGGCCCAATGCACAGTAAGCGGATGTCACCTCTAAACAATAAGGGCTGTGCCTAATGGGAATTTTGTATGTGGCTCGAGGGCAGGGAAAACCATCACTGCCCAATAACTAGACATCTCTGATGAAATGTCATGGGATGACATGGCAATATAGGATAAGACCCCTTTACTAGGACGATTAGAATGCAGATGGCATCCAAGGCAGTAGCCTTCTTATATGGTTGCCATCTGTGTTTCTCTATAAAAGGTTATTTCAGGACTCCTATTATTCAATCTTCAGCTAGTTGAGACTTACAATTCAGTAGGCAGAAAAGTGCATAGCTTGGAAGGGCTTATCAACAGGCAGAATATTTTGTTTGTTTGGGGACTTTTCATTAAAAAAACCTACCCAGTTAAGATAATAAAAGCTGAAAAGTGGTGTCTGATGCTGCACTTGAAACCCCTTCATAAAGGTTTCCATGCTACAATCAAAGCCAGATGATAGATAGTTCTGTTGGTCCGAGGACACTAGTCGATCCAATAAAAAAAAAAAAGTTACTGCCTCACCCCCGTGGGTCTCATTTAAGATCTGTGCATCATTCAGACCTTGGTTAAGTTCTGTTTTGAGGGTTTAATCGGGATTTCAGTGATGCACAGGTCTTGCGCTAGCTTTTTGCACAGCAGTGAATTCTACCCTTTACTGAACACCCTGTAACAAGTTCACTGGAGCTCTTCTAGTCTGCTGAGTATATGAACTGTATTTATTATTTACTTTCCAGGGTGTATATAGTGCACTCAGCATGCCCATTAAACATTTAAACACATAATTCTATATTGACGTACTATAAGAACTCTCTCCCATCCACTCAGCAAATATTTGCTTGCCAACATGCACCAAAGGCAAAAATATTCAGACTAAGTCAGAAAGCAGGAGTTTAGGACTTTCCAAGTTCCAAAGAGGCAGCTGTGTTAGTCTAGTTCAGTAGAACAAACCAGGAGTCCTGTGGCACTTAAAGACTAATGAATTTATTTATTGCATGAGCTTTCCACTGACTTTCCACTGATTTCAGAGGTGCAAATCTAGGGTTTGTCTATTTGATACCTTCTCACCCACCCCCACTGATTTTCAGCTCTTCAGTATGAACATTGGGAGAAGAGGAGAGGTCTATAAAGCACTGAAGACATGAACTCCATTTTTATTGTCCAAATTCCACACTCAGCCCTGAACTTGGTCCACTGGAATCTCTTTGCAGCACCAGAGTGGCAAAAGGAAGCATGGGTTTTTCAGAATGGCAGGAAGCAAAACAAACAAGGAGTCTGGACTAAAAGTGTTATTATTTAGAAGTGCCAGCAGACTCCTTGTTTGTAAGGATGTTGCAGGTATTAAAAACATGACACTTACCAGCCACAGTCACCATTAAAACTTAAAAATCCCAAATATTTCTAAGCATAGAAACTCACTGTAATTTTGACATACCAGAGAATTAATTGCAAAATACATCCTTCCTCATCTCCAAGCTGGGCTGCTGCACTAGATCTCACCAAGAGCTTTCAAACAAACCTCATGTGAAGTTTCTAGGACAAGCCATTTTGGGAATAAGATCAGAGTAAAAAGATATTTGCTTCTGGTGGCCCCCTTATGGCAGCATCAAGCAGGAGCTCCTCATCTATTGCCCCTTTGCAGACAACTGCTTCAGCCTGCTGTGATTTGCCTCTTCTTGCATCTCAGGCCAGGCCCCTTTAAAAATCTCACTCCCTTGCAGGTTAGCATGTCCCATACAAACAATGGCCTACACAATTCTAATTAATACAGCATCATCTGCCCCATCCAGGCCTCCTCTGTAGTCTCACGTGCCTCAGAGTTGATGCATCTTTCAACACAACACAGAAGACTCCAAACGAACAAAACAAAACAAAACAAAACAAAAAACTACTAATGATAAATGCTACCCTCCAGGAGTGAGCTTTTATTCCTGCTTGGTCCCCATCTCCTCCCAACTGCTTATTCCAGTTGTAGAATACACCCCACCCTCAGAAGCATTGCCCCATCCCAGGGCCTACCAACAGAACTAGCTCCTCTTCTACAACTTCTGCCCCAGGGTACCAAACACCTTTCCAGATTTCTCTTCTAGATCTCTCCCCCATAGCTTTCACTTCCTTCCTTTATGAAGATGACCTGGCTCTTCACCAGTTGGCTCTGTTAGCAAATCAGGTTTGACAAGTCCTCAAGGTGCAGCAAGGTGGGCTAACTGAACACTCAGGATAAGTCTATAGTGCCACCATCATTGCAATCTTCCAGGTTCAATTGAGTGGTCTGTGTAGATGCGCTCAAAAATCGATCCAAAAAAAAAAAAAAAAAAAAAAAATCAGCAGGGAACTCCAGCCCCAGAAGTGGAGTAGCGGTAAGCCACTTAGCAGAGCACATAGGGAGTATTTAGTAAGTCGTCAGGAGATACGCAAGCTACACAAAATATCTTGCGCATCTCCTGCCAACAGCTGCCGAAAAAAGTGTGGCAAACATAGACTCCGTCTCAGATTCTTGTTAATGTTAACCCTTCATTTACCATACTGAAGAAGGCTCTTAGTCCCAGTGAGGGTAAGATTTGGAATGGCTGACAGCCTGATAGATAAACCCCATTTGGATTATTTTGTAGGGGAAATTCTCTCAGACTGACACCCCTCTCTGAAAAGGCAGGTTTTTTCTCATCTGGTATGATTCTTGTAATTCCTGTTGTATGGACCTTGGTGAAAGGTTCACAGCAACTTAAAAAGTCTTTCTGCATTAATTTTGGGAACAAAAAATATTTTGGGGGTTCTGCTTTGTTGTTTTGCAATTATAACAGATTTTTAAACTTTCCAACCCACTGCCATGTCAAAAGTTCTTCTATCTGTCACAAGACATAATTACCCCTCTAAAAATCAAAGAGCACATGCAGCAGCAACCTTTAATGAAAACAATATTGTTTCACTTTTGAAATGATAGCCATACCAATTTCCTTATTGCTTAGGCAATGCAGAAACATTCCCATCAATTTACTGGAAAGGAAAGGATAAATAAGCCTGAATGGAATCATTTGCTACACATAAAATTTCAACCAAGATATATTCTAACTTTCTCTCTAGCATGCAATTGAGAATGTTTCAGTGAATTGCACCTATCATTGCAATAAAGTAGATGTAGCTGGGCTTCTTGTGTGTTTGTTTGCACAAAAGAGAACAATTTCCAGACATTGATATTATTCTCTGGTTCTAGACCATGGTCATCTGGCATATCATTACTGATCCCCTAGAAATACCACTTCCATTTTTAGTCAGCTATATTTTAATCTTGGTGAATTCATTCATTTGATTTTTTCATTCTGAGGTATAACATGGTCTACTAGATCAGTGGTTTTCAACCTGTGTGCCATGAGAATTGTCCAAGTGTGCCATGAAATTTTGTACAAAGGTAACAAAAAAACCAATGTAAAACAAACAAACATTCTTTCATCTGAAACAATATTCTATCCAGCCAAATTACAACTCACAACACTCTTGAAAATTAATCATCAGATTAAAAGTGAGGTATTGGTCTTTTGATGCTAAAACATGAACATTGTGAATGCATTAAGATGACATTTTTTTCTGGTGGATTTGAAACATTAACACATTTGATCCTTCTTTAGCTTGTTGTATGTACTATGTTGTAAATCTCTTTAAGACTGTAACCACAGTAAATGTGACATTTATGAGCAATCAATTCAGCTGGGAAAAAAAAAAAAAAAAAAAGGTGTGCCGTGGAATTGTACATCTCAGTGAAGTGTGCTGTGTTACTGAAAAGGCTGGGAACCACTGTACTAGATCAATGTTTTTCAACAACCGGCCCATGGACCAGCACCAGTCCCTGAGAGCTCTGTGTCACAGTATAGGGAAGCCAGATCCTGGCATTGAAAAAAGATTGAGAAACACTGTACTAGATTAGCAGCTGACTGGAGACCATGAGCAGAACAGACCTTAGAATTTAGCAGCTACTCTCTATATGGCCTCCAGCAAATCATATAGGCCTCAATCTTCAAAGCACTAAGTTCATCTCTGTCCAGCAGAGCACATGCGGTGGATGCAGAAGGTTTGGGCCAACTTTTCATAAACTTTATAGGTACTGGGTGTTCATTAAGGGTGAGAGGTTTCCTTTATATTGCATATTCACTTCGAAAGCTAGATTTTCCTCATTTGTAGCATAATCTGCAAAATTGCCATCTAAACCATACCATGCTCTTAAGAGTCAAGAAATGCAGAAACAAAATTAGAAGTTCTAGTACGAGATTGTGGTTAAAGGAGAAGAGGAAGGCTATCCCCTGCTGAGTTAAACTATGGGGATTCTAATATGCATTTATTATTAAAGGAGAAGGATAAATGTTGACAGTAAAACTGTACATACCAGACTTCTCTGAGCACACATCTAAAGCTAAGTCAGTAACTAAGGATGCAGTCTGCAAGCACAACAACTGATTTGTGTAAATAATGCTGTACTTGTACAAGATGTTCGCACACACAAAATTAAAGGTCTGAATGAGTAACCATTGACTGCCCAACTTTAAGAGATCTAACTTCCTGAAAATGTTGAATGTTGTTCATCCTCAAAAACAAAAAAACCCAACAAAAAAATTCTTTAAGTGTCTTACATTGGACACCTCAAACTACTACACGGTTTTGAATGTCTAGGCTAGTTTGCTTTTATAACACCACTGGTTTTCCAGTATTGTCATCTTATTGTGAGATGAGCTATTTTTAGTGGCGTAAGGCCAGATTTCCAACACAGGTAATTCAATTAACTAATGTTCTTTGATTGCCTGCACCTTGTTCTCTTTCACTCTGCAGCACATTAGTGTAGACTTTTATTACTGTGCAACCAAGTGATCTGCAAAGTAAACTTCCAGATATTATTCTTTAATATTTTTGGTAGAACAACAGGATTTATGCACTTTTTCAAAGGACTAAATAGCAAGAGGATAATTTATGATAAGCATGAGAAGAGATGGTCTCAAAATAACCCCTTTTTGGAAGTGACCTGGTAGAATTTAACAGAAATGATAACTTTTCTGTTGGTTTGTTGGGCCATCCCACAGAATTTAACAACAATTACATCTCTATTCACCAATCAATTTACTGAAAACCATGTTAGTCTTTAAAAGTGCCATAGGACTCCTTGTTTGTTTTGCTGAACTAGACTAACAAGGTTACCTCTCTGGAACTTATCCCTTTTAAATGTTACTGTAGAGATTTTCCATAATGCAAACCAGCAGACCTGAACACATTATTCTAGAGCGCAAGAAGGATGGCTTTGTAGCCAGGGTTCACTCCCCTGTTCTGCTGTGGACTTTGTGTGTGCCACCTAGCCTCTCAGTGCTCACAGTACATCCCTACCTCACTAAGTTGCTGTGAGAGGGTAAAGATGTTAAAGACTGAAGTGCTCAGATCATGTATAAAGTACCTAATCTAGATTAAACAGAGGCCTAGTTATAGGAAAGAAGCCCTGTATCTCATCCATGTGAATGGGGCACCTGTCTTCTGTGGGGGTTGATCCATGACGGGTTCTTTGGTGACCCTGTCTCCCCTTTTCACTCCCTATCTTTAGTGCTCTGTGACCCCAGTCCTGTGAGCTCTTACATGCATCAAAATCAATGTATGCTGAAGTGTGTGAAGAAGGCTTTGTGGCCTGCATTGCGCAAGAGCTCAGACTAGATGATCACAATGGTCCCTTCTGACCTTAGCTTATGAGTCTCTACTTGGGCACAGAGTTAAGCAGGTGTTTAAGCAGTTTCAAGATCACAGCCTATGTTTGTCCCAAGCAGGATTGTTTATGACACTCTTCAAATCTGATCAATGCCATCTTTCAAATGCGAGCTAGAGGGGCTTTGCCCCTGAAGAGGCTGGATGTCCTGCTTTGGGAGAGGACCACTGCCAAGGCCAGTAGAAGGAAGAACCCAGTCCAGAATCTGATCTTAAACCTTCCAGGCAGTGATGCAGCAATAGGAGGGAGCAGCGTGGTGGGGCCAAGCCCCCAGGCGCTGGGCTGTGGGAGCACCAGGCCAGCCCTGCACCAGAACCAGATCAGAGGGGTCCCAGTCTGATGTGCCCACTTTCAGGGCATCCATCCTCTGCAAGGCCAGGCTGGTGGTGGGGCGGCTGTGGCACCCGGAGCTTGGGGTGGGCGGGTGTTCAATGCTGCAGACCATGCAGGGCCAGAGCCCACCCTTCACGCAGCATTCCAGCCCTCGGCCAGCTGGTCCGCCCAGGGAGAGGGATGTCCCGCTCTCAGCCCCTGCAGAGCAGCAGCCGTGCACCAGTCCACCCCATCGCCTGGGCTAGAGCAGCCCAGTGGGGCTAGGGTGGGCCAGAACACTGCCCTGAGCAGAGCAGCAGGGTAGGGGTCTCTTGCCCTGTCCCCGAGCCTTGAACAGAGCCCCGGTGCTGGGGGGCTGTGGCTCCTCACCCCCATTCTGGCCCACACATGGGATGGGCAGGAGTACGAGGAAGCACCTCGGAAGTGGGCGGTCTGGGCCTGCTCCCCTCTAATCCAGCTCTGCTGCAGGGCTGGCCCAGCACCCCATTTGCAGCTCCTGAGGGGCCCAGGCCTGACCTCTATGTCCCTCCTCCCTGGGACACCTGGGGGGGCTGAGACCCCCCCCCGCCACCCTGTCAGGTGGACTGCAAGGCTTGAGGTGCTCCAGGGGAGCCCAAATGTGGCTTGGTCCCAAGGTGCCAGACAACCTCACTATGCACTGCCTCCAGGTGGCAATGAAATCTGCTGCGCTTTGCCAGCTCCCAGAATCAGAGCCATACATCTCCGTGGCTTGTCCCCAGAATGCTGCCAACTGTCTAATTCACCCAGTGAAAGTTACTTGGGGAAAAACTATGGAAAAGATGCAAGTCAGAAAAGCCTTGCTGATTGTTTTATTAACACGGAAAGATATTTGTTGTGCATATTGTGTTAGGCAATCGTATAAATTCACATGTAATGTTTTATTTAAAGTAGGCTTTGTCTTTACAGGGTCATAAAATCCTCTAGTAAAACTTTATTTCAATTATATTGCCTTTTGAAAGAAAATAAAAATACTGGGGGATGGAGGAAATCTTTATAGTTACGATGGCCTTTATATTAAACATGGTTTAAAGTTTAACCAGTGAACTAATCTTAAAACAAATAAATCTCAGGAGTAAATTATTTGCAATTCCAAACAATGATAATATGGGACCGAGGCGCCCTCTCTCTAACGTCCCGAAAGTTGAAACACTAAGAACAATTGGAAACCTCATGTTCCTCTGGACATCACTCCCCCCATGATCATCCATAGGACATAGAAGTCTGAATCCTGGGTGTGATACAAATCTATTTGCTCTTACCCAAAAGAGTTAGCAACCTTTACTAACCCCGAGTACTGCCTACCATATTCTTGTGCATAGCCCCATTAAATCCCTAAAACTTAAGAGCAAGCAGGTTTTTTAAAGTCTCATAATACATATATTGCTATCAGAAAGGAATGTAACCTTAAAATTAAAGGCATTGTACTGGAACTCGAGAAGCCTGAGCTCTGACACCGATTACTGTGAGACCGTTGGTAAATTGTTCAATCTACATGTGCCTCTGCACACCATCTCGAAAATTGTGGATGACAACACTCCATTAGTCTGTCTTGGTAACTAAGCCCTGACTCAGTAGGTTACTTAAGCACTTGCAGATCTACAACTTCAGTGAGGCTACTCAAGCATGCGTGTGATATTGCGCACTTTAATACCTTTTAGATTTGGGATCATAAATAAGATCTTTGCACAAGCACTGTCTGTGCCAATGTGTAGATTTGCACCTAGCAAGTGGGGCTAGGTTTATATTCATTAGCTCTGGATGGACTGGAATACAAACAGCAGACAACAGATGATGCCCCTCACCCCTGATGACAGCTGAAGCACAGAGGCTACTGTGCAGGCAACAGCAGGATAACATGATTTAAAGATATCATAAAATTATATGATATTACCCTCCCCCCCAAATTATTAAAATTAGGCAGGCCTCTAATTGGGATTAAGTCACACACATGTTCTCCTAGGCTTTATCCCTGTCTGGTACTTAAACAAATGTAGATATGGTTTTGTTAAGATGCCATTTTGAAGAGTGGGCTTCTCCACCCCTGATGGTAGAACCTCACATGCATGGTCATACTGCCAGGCATGGAGTGGTGTGGTCTTCAAATGGTGCCCTCCGTACCCATGTAACCTCTCATGCAAGGTGTGTCCAAGGTCACTTTGGAAGAGTGAGGTCGTGTGAGCAGGGGGTAGGCCCGTGCCATTCCCAGGAGTATGGAAGAGTCTGATATTCCAGGAATGTGAGAGTGGCCACCTCGTCATCTTTGTTTACCTTCTGTCTGTGTAGCAGTTTAAGAGCTGCACAAAGGAAGCCATTTGCAATACAAACCCCCTAATTATATTGGACCGGCAAACCCATGAACCATGCAACATAGTCTGGAGTGCCATCTAGTGGCACCTTCCCTATTACGTCTTACCAACATCATCAGCCTTGAGGACTTAATTATACCACACCTGCTGAGGTGGAACAGACTATCTCCATGTATGATGCATGCCTGCCAAAGCAACTGCTGCATGTCCAGCTCACCAAAATAGAAAGGAAATGAGGAGGCTGAAAGAAATGCTTCAAAGACATCCTCAAGACAAACATCTAGAGATGTGGTATGACATCACACACAGAGACAGCAGCCCGAGATAGGGCTAACGGGTGGAGATGTCAGATAGGGCATGACCACTTTTGAGGATAATTGCTTGCCTTGGTTTGTAGAAAAGCCACCAGAAAAAGGACAGACAGTTGTCATGCAGCAATCATGGCTCAACCCTGTCCTCCAACACTACCTACAATGTCTGCCAACAAATCTGCGGACTCATTAATCAAAGGATCTGCATAAAATAAAACTTGTGAAAGACCACCCTTGACTCCAAGAACTTGCTGACGACTTTTTGGGCAACCATTTCTATACATAATACAAAGGTTTTGAACATTTCTTCATTTGCAGACACCTAAAAAATTGCAAATGGATTTGCACACTCCTTTGGAAATCTTAGACATTGCTTGTGGAACCGCAAGAGGCTGCAGGTCATAGGTTGAAAACCACCATCTATAATAGCAGCAACCTTTTGCTGACTCCTTACATATAATCTGCAGGCCCCCAGGGGTCTGAAGTCCACAGCTGACATCCACTGAACTAGAGCACTCTTGTAACAGAGCAGAGTGGTGCCCCTTAGTCAATAGAGATTTAACATCCTGATTTAGCAACGTACTTAAGCAGGTACCTAACTTCAAGCCCATGAGTGGTCTCATCGACATCAGTGTCTGTCAGTGGAACCAGTCATGTATGGACCTGTGGCCAACAACATGGCAACGATTATGTTGAATCATGAACCAAAATATACAAAGAAGCCACTTCTGAAACACCTTGGTTACATCTCTGAAATTCACCTCTGAGATTCTTTTATCAAAAGAGAAGGTAAATACTGAGGAGAAAACAGTAGCTTTATGTGACATCTCCCAAGGCCAGGCTCCTTGGCACTCCTGTAGAAGGCTGAGGAACTCCAAGCACCAAACAGATTTGCAGGGTAACACTTTAAAACTAAACTGGCCTGCCTCCGTCTTCTTGGGCATTGGAAGGGAAGGACTCCTGAGCAATGGTGATATTTTGGGAGAAGGAAGGAAGAGGCTCAGGCCATGGTCTGGCTTTCACAGCTGTGCAGGGGAGCAACGGGGAAATCAAGGCAGGCAATCCCTGAACTCTAGTGTGGCCTACCCTTGTCAATGTAACAGTGCAGAAGGAGACGTGACCTGCACAGAGCTGCCATATGAAGACGTAGGCAGAAAGTGGGAGAAAGGTCTCCTTTCCCCACCCTCATGTACATTCCCCTCTGTGCTGGGGGAAACATATTTTGTCTCAGGTATAGACTTGGTTCAGGCACTTCTCTCCGACAGTATATGGTGACTCAGTTATTATGCGCTTCCCAGTCTGCTCCTGGCAGTGCCACTAAAGGTCACCATGCGCGCCAGGCTGGTGGCATAGATGCTCCACAGCCCCACATTTTAAGGGCTACGTTTCCAAAAATGGTCTGTCTGAAATGCTAGGACGTAGCGCTCTGAGCTGTGGGCGTGAATCAGGAAAGCTATGCTTTAAATTCTATGGAGGAGATCCTCTGCTGGTGGTAGTTGTGCTGGCTCCAGTGACACTAATACAAGAACAAGAACTTACATCAGATGAGGCTCTATTGTTTCTCTTTGTGCCACAAAGCTACCAGAATCTCAGCTTCTTTGGAAGCTCTTGGGGCCATGTTTTCAAACATTATTTTCTTTGGGTGGTTTGTATTTGGACAGTTGGGTTCTTCTGCAAGAAATCTCCACCGCAAGTTTATAATCGGTGGGAGTTGCAAGCTGGGACTGCAGGGGTTAGGTAGAGTATTGCCCAACTCACACGCATGCCACAATCAGCGTATTTTGATGAACAGATTTAGCAAAATGACAGCTGCTTGCTGCCCTGTGTCATTGTGAGATCCACAATTTGGGGATGGCTGCTCACACATGATGCTTAATTTGCATAAGAGATCAACTTTATTAATAAAGTGCAGCTAGGAAATTAATGTAGGAGAGCATGAAGGTAGCTATCTGAATGCTTCACCTCTGAATTCAGACTGTAGTTTAGAGGAGATCACAAGAATGAATAAATCAGGTGAAAGAGGATCAGGACTGAGGTGACTATATGTGCAGACCAGCATGGGGAAGCATGTCCAATACTTGTCTTCACAGAGCCAGATCCTGCAGCCCACTGGCTTTTAACTTTTCCAAACGACTGTACACCTTTTAGATGTCTGATTCATCCTATGTACACCAAATTCCATCTAACTTAAAAACCACTTGCTTATAAAAATCAGAGCTCAAAATAAAGTGTCACTGCCCACCATTACTGCAGTAGCACTTACTTTCTCATTTTCATCATAGAATTAAAAAGCACATCTATTGGAATATAAATATTGTACTTACATTTCAGTGTAAAGTATGTAGAGCAGTATAAACAAGTCATTGTCTGGGTGAAACTTTAGTTCGTACTGACTTCACTAGTGCTTTTCATGTAGTCTGTTGTAAAACTAGGCAAATATCTAGATTAGTTCATGTGCTCCTTGGAAGACCTCTGTGTACCCTCTAGGGTATCTGTGCCCCAGCTGAGACCAGAGCTGTAGCCCTTACACATCCAAGTCTCCACTGAAGGAAATGAGGATCTAGGCAAAAGTCTGCTGAAGTCAGTGGAAACATTCTCATTGACTAAAGTGGCTTTGGATTACCGGTAGGCCACAAGAGTTCCCTTCTATATCAGTGATTCCCAACCTTTTCAGTAACACGGCACACTTCAGTGAGAAACAATTCCATGGCACACCCACTTTTTTCGGCTGAATTGACTGCTCATAAAACATTACATTTACTCTAGTAAGACCATAACTATAGAAGTCTGTAACAAAGTACGTGCAACAATGCATTAATGTTTCAAAACCACTGGAAAAAAAATACGTCATCTCAATTTTGCCCTTCGGCCACCTGCATTTAGAAAGTTCACATTTTAGAATCAAAAGACTGATATCTTGCTTTTAATTTGATGATTGATTTTCACAAGTTGTATGAGTTGTAAGTTTGATTGGATAGAATATTGTTTAAGAAAAAACATTTAACATGTTTAAGGTGAAACATTAAGTTTTACATTGATTTTCATTACCTTTGTACAAAATTACACAGCACACTTGGACTGTTCTCATGGCACACCAGTGTGCTATGGTACACAGGTTGAAAACCACTGCTTTCTATGACCCAGTCTTGCAAGCTACCAAGCACACTCTGCTCTCATTGCCTGAGCATGGTTAAGCACCTCCAATGAAGTGCTCAGAGCTAACAGGAAGATCTTGAGCATCTAAACAGTCAAAAGATGACACCCACTGAGATCTATGCTTGCTGTATAAACATGTTCTCCAAGTAATGTTAAAACAAGTTTGGGTGCAATTAGATATGTTAATTCCTGCAGTAAAATACACACAGAGAAAACATTAGCTGAGTCACCTGGATTTAGGCAAATAAAGCTGTGTTTACAAAAGACCAATTTTGGTTTTAAAAAGTAGCCACAAGATTCATCTCAGAAAGTAGAGAAGAATCCAATTTCAAAAAAATCAGAAAAGGAAATCAGATTGGTAACATTTAAAAGACAATAAAAAAACAAAATAGTCGCATGAAACAGTGATCTATAAGCATACATGCAAAACAGCAAGTCAAACAGTTGCCTCCAACACTAGCCTGTTTCCCTAGTCCAGTGGTTCCCAACCAGTGTACCACAAGAATCCCCCAAGCTGGAGTTGCAGCCGTAGGTGGTGGCACCGACCAGGGGGTTTGCTGGAGCCACAGGCAGAGGCCCCAAGTGGCCCTGGCCAGGAGGTTCCCTGCAGCCGCTGCTGTGGGTGGTGGCTCCATGCAGCCCTAACTAGCATATTTCCTGGAGCTGGAACCACAGGTGGCATCCCCATGTGGGCCAAGCCGGGGGGTTCCCTCAAGTCAGAGTCCTGGCAAGGGCCCCAAAACAGGGTGCTGTGGCTCATGAATACCTATAAAATTAATCTGAATGTTCATGAATTTATAATAGCAGTGTGCCGCAGCATAATTGAAGGCCTCAAGGTGTGTCAAAGCAGAGAAAAGGTTGGGAACCACTGTCACTAGGGTATAAACCAGGCATGGCCAAACTGCGGCTCAGGAGCCATATGTGGCTCTCGAATGAAAAAGTGTGGCTCGCAGAAGAACATCAGCGAATCAATTTAGTAGGTAAAAGTACATGGCTATATGCCTCAGTGAGGCTCTTGAAGATTTAATAATCAACTTGTGTGGCTCTTGAGTTCCATAAGTTTGGCTGCCCCTAGTACAAACAATTGAGCTTGCAGATCTTTGGGTGGATGTAAAACAAACAAGTCCTGTGGCACTTCTAAAGACTATCCCACTTTGTCAGATGCTTGAAGATGTGGAATCTGCAGAATGGGAGGAAAATAAGTGCCAAGAAGTGGAAGTCATAGGATCATGTCAGACTGTGACAGCAAATCAAAGCAGTTGTTTACACTCAAACATATAGAGGAAGGTGAGGTCAAATCACCTGTTGTGATGAGAAAAAAAAATCTGTAGTCCCTATTTAACCCTGAGGCAACAGTGTTGGATCTGTATTTGAATTCCAATTCTGCAGTTTGTCTTTGAAGCTTTGATTTGCGATCCATTTGTTTGAGCACAGCTATTAACAGATCATCTACCCAGCTCTGTTGCCCCTGGTCATGTTCATCTCTACCCTTCCAGCAATGTAGCTGCTCTGGTAGCTGCATTCTCCAGTAAGATGCCAAAAGGTGGCAACTGCTGAGCATGGCAGCCGCCTCCCCCTGAAGGTGCAAAGCAGCTCCACCAAGGCCTTTCGCTGGTCAGGGCGGGGAGCGTCTACACTCCCATATAACTGATTGCAGCATGGACCACTGGCAGGATCTTTGCACTGCAAGTGCTCTGCATCAGTAGCAAGAAACAGAGAGGATGGGAGCAGAGAGAAACAAAATGATGTAAGTAGGAAGGAGAAGTCATCTTGGGATCAGGGTAGTGATCAAGAAGGGGGCATCTCGGGCATAGAAGAAAAAATGTTCCAAGGAGGACAGCTAGAGAGAAGGGCAAAAGGCTAGAAGTCAAATTGATGATGCTGGATGCATCCTACTTTTCTTCTGCATTGGAAAGGCCTAGCAATGACTCGTCACATGTTAAAAGCTTCACAAAGGAAGTCATTCCCAGTACAGATGTTTAATAGGTCCTACAAAACCCCACGAACTATGCTATATATGACTGAGCACTATCTACAGCACTTTAATATCTAACTGCCTAACCTGTCTACAGACAGAGCGCACTCAAAATATCAGACCACTTGATTTGCATTGGGATTTTTCTAAATATGCTAATTTCTGAATGCTTTAAATTGCTAGAGATTTCCTTTACAGGGATTTTTATCTTATTTCATTTTCCAGTGCCAATGTAACCGATATGCCTAATAAAGGGAGCTAGCTCTTTTAGGGTTCTCTTGAGACTGGGTTATGTTGCTGGGCAGATTTGGCTGCTCAGGTCCAGAAGCTTCTGGAAATTAAGTGGGTGGTTGCATCAATGTTCCCTCTAATTACTCGTAGACTGTATGTGCAAACAATTTCTTTGTGTGCAGAAAAACATTTCTTTGTGAGCACCAATATTAGCACTATTGAATTTTTTTGTGCGCACTTTTTTTGTGCGCGCAGGTTTCATGACCTGTGTGCGTGCGCACACGCGCACAGCTTAGAGGGAACAGTGGGTTGCATTGAGCCTGCTCCACAAAGTTTTACTGCTGCAGCCAGATGCCTGAGAGCAACAGCCACAAAGAGAGCTGTGGAGAGAAGAGCCCAGGTGCTCAGCGTGACTGGAAGAAGCAGGGGTGTCGCTGGCGCCAGCCTTACAGGCCTTGAGCCGCAGGTCCAAGCACCCAAGCCCTGCGTCTGCTGTCAGCATGCTCATGTGGCTCAAGCCTCAAGTCCTAGCATGCCGAGCCCCAGCTCTTTTCCTGAGCCAGGGGTGAACAGCAAGATGTCTTCTCCTTTCTATAGTGTCTTCTGCAGCAGAGTTTGTGCACATGCATATGGGACTAAGGGCTGGTTAACCAGCGATCTGGTTCTAGAGGAGACAGAAAAGCCTGCGTGAAATTCGCTTGAAGATTCCTCCAGCCAAAGAAGAGGATTTCTGCTTCTTGCAACTCAAGGACGTGAACAGAGACTGCAACTGAGGTATGGGTGACTCCACCTGAACTTTGGGACTCTTAGGTTTCTTTCCCACAATGTTTCTGTGGGGACTATTCTGTTTAAATTCATTTTGTTGTCTTAGGATAAGATTTATTAAGTTAATAGTTAAAGTTCATTGTTATGTTTATTCTGAGAAGTATTTTAATGCGGGATGGCAGCTCTGGGCAATCTTTGCTGTGGGTCCTTTAACAGACTGGATCCTGGGTCTCCAGTTGCTTTCTCCAAAGGGTTGGGACTAGGCACTGGAGACGGGCAATTGAATTAATTTTAGCCCACCTGAAGGTTACACCACCCAAGGCAGATCCCATCTCACTCCTCACCTAACTCAGCCCACACCCCACCCCAACAACCCTCAAAGATCTTGTCTTAACCCACCCATGTTGTAATTAACATGCACAAATATTTACAGTGCTTTGAATTCAACAAACCGGCAACAAGAATGAGGAGAGGGATAGAAAACTGATCATTAAAATGTCAAGGTTTTGAACAGGAAACAAACGAGCTTCCCTCATTATCTGAGACACTAGTCTCTGGCCCATTTTTTTTTTTTTTCTTTCTGCCATTTATCACTGATGCCATTCAAGGTTTTGTGGTTATTTATAACCTTGGATTTGGGTTAGCGGTCACCAAAGAAGTTCTTAAGGTTATAAGAATGTGTGCCATGTATAATACAATGTTCTGCTTATCTGGAATACTAGCTTGTGCTCTGATTTTCCTAGAAAAATGCACGTAACAGCTGTTGCTTACGTTTTCTTGCAGAGCAGAGCTGCAAAAGTTTCAGACACATGCCAATGCTGTAGAATGGGAGTCCCTCTGTGTCAGATACATGTGAATGATGGGTGGGAAATAAGTTCCCATTTTGCACAGCCCCATATTTACACCTTTTTCTCAGCAAGTGATGGGATATGCAGTTTTTCACTTCTAGGTTTGATTCTAATCATTCTGTCTTGTTAACATGTCGTCACACACTGATCTGTGTAGCAGCATTTGATTGAAGGCATTACAACAGTGGGAATAGCAGTCAAGTCTTCCCACTCTAAGCAACACAGACTCCTAGGAAATGAGCTGAAGGAAATTCTCCATTAGATTCAAACAACATAAAGCCGGATGGTTATATGGTCACATGGTAGAAGATTCTCTTTATTAGGTGGCAATGGTACACTTTGTCACTGAACACTTGAGTGATCAAGCTGAAGAAGAAGGACCTAAGAGTTGCCCGGTTTATTATTTAGAAATGGCTGGAAGTTCACACTTGGGGGTGGATGTGCATGAAATTTACTTTTCTGCCAAGCCAACAAAGGTCTTTGGACAATGCCACTAGATGTCAACCTCCCCAAAATACAGATAGACAAGAATTTAGACACCAAGAATTGGCAGCTTTGGCTAAGCAAATTTACATCAGTGGGCAGTCTGACCCTGTGCATCTCAGAAGAGATGGAGAGTTCATTCCTGAAGGTACCGTTCAACTGGTATCTGCCATCATTCTATTTTAAAGTGAAAATAAGGAAAACTATGAGGAATTGTCAAAAATGACTAAATTCAAATACTTTTGGCAAGAAGGCAATTAGTAAATAACCATAATAATAGCAGCAAAGTAGTTCAACACTGTACACCTACCAGTGGCTTTGGGCATGCCTTGAACGATCATCAGGGCGATCCAGCACTCAATATGCAATAAAAGAGGTGCTGGTGTTCACACTTTTTTTTTTTTTAAACAACTTTTCATTTCCGATGCAGCAACCCCAGAGGGGCTGGGGCTATGAACTGCCAAGCCTAGGAGGTTAAGCACTGATGCTATCATGGCTCTTACTGACATATCACAAAAAACACCCCAGAAAAAAGTGAAGTAAAGCCTCATCTACAAAGAGATTTGTTCTTATTATTCCTTTAGTACAGACAGACATCTGTTATTTTACTGATAGACCTTACTATGGGCTATATAAAAGCACCCTAGCTTCAAGCAGGCATTAGCTCTTGGGGCAGATAGTAGCTTTGCCCGTCTACCCACCTAGCAGAATTAAGCTGGCATGTGGCTACTTATGACTGTATGGGGGCTACACTCCCAGCATCCAGAAGACCTAAGAAAGCCCCAGACAGTCATCCAGAGAAGTCAGCAACAAGAGGCACTAAAGGCAGCATTAATTTAATTACTAAGTAGCTAGGCACCAAGAGAACAGTAATATTTACTGAAAGTATCCAGATATGATTCAGAAGAGAAGACTGAGGGGGGATTTAATAGCAACCTTCAACTACTTGAAGGGTTGCTCCAAGGAGGAGGGAGCTCGACTGTTCTCGGTAGTAACAGAGGGCAGAACGAGAAGCAATGGCTTCAAGTTACAGCTGGGGCGGTCCAGGCTGGATATTAGGAAAAACTTCCTTACTAGGCGAGTGGTGAAGGATTGGAATAAGTTGCCTAGGGAGGTGGTGGAATCTCCATCTCTGGAGGTGTTCAAGTCCCAGCTGGACAAAACACTGACTGGGATGATCTAATGGGAGTGGTCCTGCTTTTTTTGGCAGGGGGTTGGACTAGATGACCTCGTGGGGTCCCTTCCAACCCTATGATTCTATGTTTATGTAAAGTTTGTCAGTGAGGGAAGTTAGCACTGCAATGGAAGCACAGCATCTCAGCTATATGAAATTTAAAGAGAAAAAAGAAAACTGGACAAAACCTGTAAATAGCACATTGTTCCATCATCATTCTGCACAGCTGGTATTTTCTGGTACACTCTTGAAAAGCACCCTTAAGGTACTACATGTACATGCTTTAAAGAGGAATGGAAGGATTAATTAAACCTCACCCTGTCAGTATTTTGCTGATATTCTAATGACTACTTCTCTGAATTATGGCAGTGATTAGAGGCTCCACTCAGGATTGGGGCCCTCATTGCACAGGGCAGCAGAGGAGCACCAGGGCCCCTCTACCTGCCTGGGACAACAAGAGGATAGTGGTGACACGGGACTCAAATCTAGTACACACCTCCGGCAGGGGAATTGCCTGCAGGCCATCCATGACCACTTTGTGCTTGTTGAATAGCTCCAAAGAGACCAGATCTCATTAGAGAAACCAACCAGTAGTAAGAGAGTCCCTCCAAAAACCTTAGTCTAAACCAGCAGTTCCCAACTATTTCCCCTGCAAAAACGCCACTTCAAGAAGCATTATTTCCCACTACCCCAGACACCATGGAAGTTTCAGTTTTAAAATGATGTCCCTGAAGTGCAACTTCACATGCACTGTCCATGCAAGGTCACACCACAATGAGGCTGCCACTTTGCTTTACAAAATCACGTCCTCTGGACTGCCTAATCTCTCACACATATACTGCAGGTGAGGTCATGCTACGTGGAGCACACCATTTTTGTAGAGCAAAACAGCATACCCCATGTAACATGCCTCATGCATAAAGTGCATGTGAGGTCGTGTAAAATGGCATGCTCTGGATTGCCATGACTCTGTCTCCTGAAAGTGACCCCACTTGGGGTCACAATCCACAGTTTGGGAACTGCTGGTCTAAGCAGACATGACAAAGTGAGCAACAGGAAATTAATTCCATTTTACAGATGGGCAACTAAAGCACAGAAAAGTAAGTGTCTTCCCCAAAGTCACACAGCATATCTGCAGCAACACCTGAAATTGAACTCATGTCATCTGGGTAGCAGCCTAGTGCCTTGGACACAGGACCATCTTGGGACCAGCTGAACGTTTTTTCTGCACAGTTCTAATATGGGTAGCCCTGCATGTTATTGGGGCTGTTGGCCAATGAATCACTGCATTCAGCGCAGTAGTATTAGACTCACAGGTATGAAGTGAAGCCCCTGCACATCTGTTCTCTGAATACCTTCACCCTGTATAAATTCTTGCTCTAATCAGTGTGGGTTGGGGGGGGGGGAGGACTTGTTGGTCACAGACAAGGTCACATCACAGACTGCTGCTGAGTCAGAATTTGGGCTGGAAGCACAACCTGCTTGCTACACTAAAAGTCTAGATCCAGAACTAGAAGTGGGGCAGGTTATTTCTTTAAAGAGCTGTGAAGTATGTGGTAACCTCCTGCTGAAGGATCTGAGGTGGTTATACAAGGCAGAGAGATGTGAATGTTCCAGATTTCTCTCTGGACATTTTTGCAGAGGGAAGCAAAACATTTCCCACATCCTCTACATTTTTGTAAACTCTCTCAAAAGGTGGACTTTTCACTTGCTCCGTCAGCCAGTAGACCAGGGATGTAGCCAGCCCCTCAGTCTGCAGGGTAAACCCAACCCCAGGCAGCTTCCAGTCATGGAATTGACAGCTACTAGGTAGTAAGTGGAGCTGTGTGAGGAAGAGGGAGGGGCAAAGGCAATGAGATGAGGCCGGCAGCTTGTGGCTGTGCCACTGCTGGACACTGTGGTGAGTGGGCCCTGGCCCACCCATGTCTATGCCCCTGCAATGGAGAGGGATTTTCCTCAGCAATGATTGACTTCTGCCCAGAAGCTAATAAGACTATGGTTCAAATGGTGCAATTTTCCCCAATAACATTGCTGTTTCTGACCAATGGAAAAAGCACTTTAAAAAAAAAAAAAACAAATGTTACATGAGAGGAAACAGAAATGAACGTTATTCATTTTGGGTAAAATGTTTGCCAGCAACATCAGTCCTGCAACCCCCCCCCCACCCCCAAGTCTCAGTATTGCTAGGACTGCTGTCAAATAAGTCACTGCATTTCACTGAAGACTTATTAAACCACAAGTGACAGTACACTGCATTTTGTATTGCTCATTTTACTATCATGCCTAAGAGGTCGAGTCAGAGTCCAGATCCTACTGTGCTGTGCGCTGTGGAAACACAGAACAAAGACAGTCCCTGCTCCAAAGAGTTTATAATCTAAATTTTAGACATGAGACTACAAATGAATACAGGCAGACAGGGGCATGAGGAGGTACAAGAAATTATTGGTTGGTATAAGGTCTTGTGGCCGCCCCCCCCCTTTTTTTGGTAGGACTAGGCATCATAGCAAAGAAGAGTATTTTAAAGGAATTTGAAAGAAAATAAGTAGCTTTTCAGATGTGTGAAGGGCACCACAGGTAAAAGCACAAAGGTGGTGGTTTGAAAGTTTAACAAGTGGATGAGGGAGGATGGATCCTGGGCTGATCAGAGGGAGCAGCTGTCATTTCAATAGCAAATACAAGATTCTAGGTAAGGCAGGATAGACTCTGAAGGGCCTTGAAAGTGAAGACAAGTAGCTTATATTTGATGAAATAGGAAAAGGTGAAGTCAGTGGAGGGATGGAAAGAGACAAGGACATTTCTGTTATAGCATTATCTTGCCAGAAGTTACTTTTCTCTAGGATTCTTTTATGCTGAAAGTGATAAAAAGACAAAAATTGAAGTAAATATAATTGGAAAGTGATTGACTCTTTCCTGTCATGCTTCAAGGACTAAAAGGGGCTTGGTAATAATGGAGAACCATCTTAGAAAACATAAGTGCCCAGAACTGTTGGAACTCTGATTTTGGGAACAAGGGGTTTTGGAAATAAGCCAAAGTTAGGGCTTCTCTGTCAAACATCCCTCCTCCTCAGACTTTTACTTTTGATGCATATTTGCTTTTCCATGCGATTCTGATACAAGATCAGATGTGAAGAGGTAAGCAAAATTCCTGCAGCTATCCCATCCATACCTGGGCAGAAGCTTTATACCAGTGGATGAGATCACCCATTTACATAGGTCTTGAAAGAAATCTTAACCCCAGCAAAACAAAAGAGGAGGCCTGAGGCACTTTTAAAGACCAACAAATTTATTGATTGTATAAGCTTGAGTGGGCTTTTGTGATCAATAAATCTTAAAAGTGCCACAGGCCTCCTTGTTTGTCTTGCTGAAATAGACCAACATGGCCACCTCTCTGGGACTTATCCCCAGCAGATGTGAATCTTGGGAGCAGTAACAGGGCTTTGCCATCTCCTAGTGCTGCATCACTTTTCAGGAACACTTGGGGATACAGAACATCTGGAAAGGACATCTTGCAAGCTGCCCGAAGTCCAGTGATTCAAAAGTGGGTGGGCTTTGCTAAGTGCCTCAAAGTTCCTTCAGACATTCTTTGCTGCTGATATAAGTGATGTAAGCCCTTGGTGCCGGCCCTTCTACAGAGGGGTGAATTTCACTCAGTTGCCGAAGATGGTGCCTGATGGTGGGCGCTGATGTGCCAGGCTCCACCCAGAAAACTCTCTCTATTACTCAGGATTGAGTCCAAAATGACAAAAATTCATTTCACTGCCCTACAGAACTACTGACACAAATCACCCAACACGATCTTGTGTGGAAAAGGGGCTTCAGAGCACTGATGTGGTGAATTCAAAATAGGATCTGGGCACTGTGTTCTTGCTCTGTTATTCTGTCTGTATGATGCAGGGGAATGAATGCCAAAACAGAAGAAGCAAAAAAGAGTTTACTTTTGTTAGCAAGAAATAAATAGCTTTCACAAGAAGAAGCAGCCGCTGAAAGCTGGGACTACAGGAGCTGCTTGGTCCTGATGGAACATTTGCTTGTGCCGAACACTTGGAGAATTCTCGGACGTGCAGTTCATTTCAGGACACGCATTGCCTGCAATGGCATCAGTGTAGCCTGGGGCTGCTCTAAACTTAGACAGCTGACTGTTCAGTGAATTTCTGGGGAGGAGCCGGGGGGGGGGTTGAATAATTCAAATAACTTTGCGTTTTGGTGCTAAGCACCTCTCTGCTCCTCACTTTTGACCTTTTTGAGATTGAATCTAAGAGGCTACGCACCTGGGCTCATATCCTATTACCCACTTAAAAAAAACCCAATCCCTGCATGGATAAAGTCAGTTCTATACGACAGACACTGATTTTTCCAGCAGCTTACACACACTTTGAGCAGACACGGGGTTTACGCAGCAAGCTATTCAGCAAACAGCCCAAAGAATGGCAGGAGCGCCTTTCATTGTAAACTTATTTACATCTTGCTACAATACAGTGCTTCCCAAACTGCATGTGTTGTACGGAACGTCATCTGCTTCTAAGAGTGGAAAAGTAAACAGCCTGGCAGGCATACATTTGTAATTATCCAACACTGCACTCACTAGTCATCATAACACTAACATTTCCCTGGATCCAGTAATAAATCAAACTAATTGAATTGCAAAGTTCCTATGTTCCACAGATGCAAACAAGGATAGCTAAATGTTGGCAGATTCAATTCTAAATGTCCTCCCTGCCTTGGAAGATTTGCCTGCCAATATTCCACCCACTGTGAACAGACTGCTTTCTCTGAAATATTATTACTACTGTAACATTTAAGGGATAGCAGCTTACCAAAGATCAAATGCAGCAAATTGCATGCTCCAGATATATGTGTTATAAAGGAAGCTAACCTAACACTAAAAGAGAGGTTATTCAACTCTTGGATGCAGCATCCATACCCCAATATAAGCTTCTTAAAAATTAAGTTTGAGGAGGCATGTTTCTAGGGGAAATAATTTTGCCTGCCTACAGCTCTTAAATGACTAATTGCAAATGCATCTAAGCCTCTAATTTTGATGCATCTTTTCAGGAATATAAAGTAATGGTCTGGTAACCACCACAAAGAAATAAAAATCCTAACTTACCTTGGGATCAGCCAGAAGTACGCAAGCTTCAGAAACCTCCTGCAAAAGAGTTGACAGAGTTTTGCCTTATTACTCATAGAGGTAGTTATATAACTGGCACCATTTCTGTAGGCAATGAGTATGTACCAATTGCATTTCCACTCAGAGATAATTCTCATTTCCCATCCCACACAGACGCATCTGAGCACAACAGCCACTCAATAACGGCGAAGGAGGGGCAAAAGGTGGGCTTTTATGCTACAGGGGGTGGGGGTGGTTAATCAGTATCAGAGGAAGTTCAAAAGGTCCCTGAAATTTGTTGAGATATTACTAGCATAAGAGCACACAGTGCAGTGGTTTACTGTTCCTTAGACTGCGGAAAGCAGCTTGGCCTAGATTCTCCTCTACTGTTTGATAAGTGACCATTCATGCAAACAGGAGTAAGAAAGTTTCTTTGCTGTTCATTAAGCTCTTCTCTCTGAAATAGGGACTGCATGCAAAAGACTTTTTTATTGGGTCTTGTGGCCTGAAGTCATCATAATTGATTGCTAAAACTACTATTACCAGATGAGCAGGTGTGGTTAACCACCGACACCTGAAAACTCCTGTTGTTTTGACTAAGCACAGGGAAAAGGATTGCTACCCTGAAAATTCAAGATAGCAAAAAGAAATGAAGAATCCTTTATTTCAGTACTCTGCATGCGGGAGAAAATAATTCTGTACCTTAACTTTGAGTTCATAGAATTTTATTTTCCCCTCACAGTCCTGCTTCTATTGAAATTAATGGCAAAATCTCCCACGGACTTCAATGAAAGTAAGATCCAGCCCTGTATTTTAAACCACAGACATACCGAAAGCTAAATTTTCTGTTCCCACAGCATCTATTCAAATATATGTGTTACTGCCATGCACAACACACAGTACACTGAGATATAGATCTTGTCGCCCTAGCACAGACATAAAACTCTTATGTAAGTTGTAATCCTCTCACAGCCGCCTTATTCGGTGAGTTTAAGAGGTACACCACAGAAGCCTGCTGGCACTATGTTTTAGCTAGTTTTGAAATTGTGAAATTCCAGCCAAAATGTAATCCTCTTACTGACACCTGTGGTTATCTTTGTAAATACGCTGCTATCTTGCCAGGCTTCAAAGAACAGGGTGTGACTATGTGAATATTTGGATTCTTCTCCTAACTGACTCTGTTGCTTTCTGTACTGATGAAGTCATTAAAATTAGGCTCCTGTGGTGTTGGCTGAGGCTAACAATAATCAAGTTAAATTTACGCTAGAAGATCAGCATTTAATTATGTACCATTGTGCAACTTCTATTAATTACAAAGTTAATATCCCTGTGGAAGGCAGTCCCCCCCCCCCATTTTTATTTGTATTTGTTTTTAGGCCTCCCAGAGGAAACTAAAGTAATAAATTGCCACAGGAAGGGAAGAAGTAGTTAAGTTAAAACCCTGAGTGCACATGTATTTACTGATTTGCCTCTGCATGTGGTCAAGATAAAAACAAAAAGAAAATCATCAACAAAATGTAAATCTGAAAGGAAGGCTGCTGTAAAACAAGTCAGTGTGTGACCACTTTCTGGTTACAAAGAGACAGTGTGGTAGTGCTAAAATCCTGTAGGACCATAATGCTGATTATTAAAAGGGTATGAAACCATTGCAAGGTGGGCACACGCTCTTCAGTTTAGACCAGGCATGGCCAAACTGTGGCTTGGGAGCCACGTGCAGCTCTTGAATGAAAAAATGTGGCTCGCAGAAGAATGCCAGCAAATCAATTTAGGAAAGCAGCCCCAGCCTAGGAGTTTTGAATCACCCACCATGACCATGTTCAGAGCATGCTCGGTGGGGAGCCCCAGCCTGCGCCCTGCTAAACATGAAGTTGAATCATAAATGAAAATATGAAGAAGAAAATAGATAGTATACTATATGCCTCGGTGTGGCTCTTGAAGGTTTAATAATCAAATTGTGTGGCTCTTGAGTTCTGTAATTTTGGACACCCCTGGTTTAGACTTTGAAATGCTACTCTGAAGACAATAAGATATTGAGAGGTTTTAGAAAAGCTAATTGCTTTGTGCTGGTACATTAACTTGGAAATGCCAACCCCAACCATTTTGGAAAGCATGGGTCAAGACTTGAAAAGAAAAAAAAAAAATCAGGTTTTTAAAATGACTCCTTTGAGGTTCCTTCCTCCAAGTCTTGAGCCTCTGACTCAGTGTCACATTTCCAAATTGTTCTCTGCAGCCATAAGAGCTACAAAACTTACTTCCCCTCTTCCCCAATAAAAGCCAAGATTCTTATGTAATTACGTATCTCTAGGAGCTAGCACTTTAGGAAAAGCACAAAATAGCTGAGACTTGCGACAAATTGCAAGAGTTGCTACTGCCAATCAGTATTATTTTTGTATTTCTGCTAGTTTAAAATATGCCAATTAACACTTTTATTACCCCCTACATTTTGTACCAGTTTTGGCACAAATTTAAGTTTTCTTACTTCAGGGACTAAGCAGTCAGAACCTTGCTCTGATCCTAGGAGCTGGTCAGTGCCACCTAGCAAAAAGTTCACTGTTGCATAACGGCAAAGTCTATCAGGCCTGACAAACTCACTATGCTTAAACAAATGAGGAGTTCTGTGGCACTTTTAAAGATTAACAAATTTATTTATCACATGAGCTTTCATGGGAGAAAATCCCACTTCATCAGATGCTTTGAAGATGGGGAACTTTTAGAATGGGAGGAAATAAATGCAGCGAAGCGGAAGTCATGGGATCAGATCAGACTGTTACAACAAATCAAAGCAATTGTTTAGATTCAAACACTGGGGAACAGCATATAGAGGATGGTGAGGTCAAATCACTTGTTATAATGAGAAAAAAAAAGCCATAGTCCCTCTTTAAGGCAAATATGTCAAATCTGCATATGAATTCCAATTCTGCAGTTTCCTCTTTGAAGTTTTCATTTGTTATTCATTTGTCTGAGCACAACTATTAACAAATCGTCAATGGAGTGAGCCAGGAGATTGAAGTGTTCTTGGTTTTGAATGTTGTGATTTTTTTTTTTTTTTTTTTTGGTTTTTGAATACTGTTATTTCCAAAGTCAGATTTGTATCCATTTATTTTTTTGCTCAGACTGTCCTGTTTGTCTGATATATAAGGTGGCAGAAGGGGTGGCGGAGGGGAGGCAGGCACATTGGTTTTTTAATGTTGTGATTTCTGATGTCAGATTTGTGTCCATTCTGTCTTTTGTGCGGAGACTGTCCTGCTTG
Source organism: Podocnemis expansa (assembly GCA_007922195.1). NCBI lineage: Eukaryota > Metazoa > Chordata > Testudines > Podocnemididae > Podocnemis > Podocnemis expansa. The sequence goes on along the minus strand of ML681991.1, from coordinate 12,142,495 downwards.
TCCAGCATGTAAGGCAGAGGGCATTTCTGGCACATGATGGCAAAAATCACATTGGTGGATGAGCACGTGAATGAGCCCTTGATGAAATATCTGGTTTGATTAGCTCCTGTGATGGTATCTTTTGTGCAGATATGTGGGCAAAGTTGACCTCCTAACAGTGGCGTCACTGGCACTAGAATCACAGTGCTTGAGCCCCAAGTTCCAGTGTCCAAGCCCCAGGAACGCTGCCAGGCCACCCATGGCGGCAGTGCATGAGCCCCAAGTCTCAGCGCTCTGAGCCCTGGGTCTTTTTTCGGGCCTGTGGCGCTCCTGCCTCCTAGTTTGTTTTGCTGAACTACACTAACTTGAGCACCCGTTTGAAACTTTACTACCCCTAGTACACTGCTTTCATGTTGATTTTTAAAGAACTGTGTACTGAAAATATGTTTTCGAATAGGTCACCAACCAAACAGAGAAACAGATGTCTTCCAGACAGGAGGTGAGATGTGCATCTTTCCGTCCAATGCAAGTCAAAAACTATAAGCCAACACAATTCAAACTCCATTTAGAAATAGACTCAACAGGAAAGGAGCATGAAAAAACAAGCAACGGGATTTCCAAGGACAGACAATGAAATTTGGGAATATAAGTAGAAAGAAGAGCCCCTTTTATCCTGCACGAAGGAAATAAATGGACAGCGTGTTCTCATTCATAAGAATGGGATCTCACTTGGTATTAACTGAAGTGCTGCAAAAGACAGTTGGGATGAGATAAACTTCCTTAGAGAGATACTTCACCTGCTGAAGCTAAGTTCAATCTCTCAGAAGCATGTCAAGATTTTATTTTACTTCTGTTTCCATTATCCTTACTCATTATCTCTAAAATCTTGATCTTCTATAGTAAATTTCAAAGGGGTAGCCCTGTTAGTCTAGTTCAGCAAAACAAACAAGGAGTCTGGTGGCACTTCTAAAGACTAACAAATTTATTTGTTGCATGAGTTTTCGTGAGAGAAAATCCCACTTGTTAGTCTTTAAAAATGCCACTAGACTCCTTGTTTATAATTATGATTTTTTCTATCCATGTGTCTCCACCCTATGATGTCATAGGGGCACCGATCCTGAGTTGAATAAACAAGCTGATGCATATATTATTTCTTTTGGGACAGCAAACCTAGTATATCTGTGAGTGTTTACTGGATAAGAAGTTGACTATTACAGGGTGCTGCTTCTAAGGGGCTTGGGGACTGGAATACACCCTTTGTTAACTTGCAGGAGGAAGAAAGGGCTGATATAGCTCAGAGGAGATTGGGTGGCAGGCAGGCTGGCTGGTGATATCAAGGTGGGTAAGGGCCCCAGACTTCACGCTGGGGAGGGCCCCCACACCAGGATGGGCCCTGCACTGGCTGCCTGGCTGTCTTAAATCTCCTAGACCAGCCAGCCACGGCAGGCGCAGCTGGGCCAGGAACCACAGGTGAGTTGGGGGAGGTTGGAGGTCCCAGTGATGACCAGGTGGGGGAGGCAGCAGGGGGCCAGTGATGTGACAGCATCAGCAGCCAACCTTCAGGAGAGGGGCAACGAGGTGACAGCCAAGTGGGGAGAGCAGAGCTGCCACAGGGGTAAATGGTGAGGGGCAGCAGCAAGACCAAGGGAAGGTATGGGGCCTGAGAGGAGAAGACAGGCCTCGCGAGGCTGATTGGGGGGGACAGAAGTCAAGGATGCAGTCCCCCATGGTGTGGGGAGCCTCATCCTTGACTTTTGCCCAGGGCCCCATATTTACCAAGACTGCCCCTAAGTAGCTGGATTGCTCAAATGCTACTGTTGGTGTAGCTTGAAAGCTTACCTCTTTCTTCAACAGAAGTCGGTCCAATAAGAGACATTGCATCACCCACCTTGTCTCATGGGTCTATGAACACAACAAATGAGGAGTCCTGTGACACTTAAAGACTAACAAATATATTTATTGCATGAAGCTCATACAATGAATAAATTTGTTAGTCTTTAAGTGCCACGGGACTCCTTGTTTGTTTTACTGAACTAGACTAACACGGCTGCCCTTTTGGATCATACATACACAACTCTTACAGTACGCTACAGCAACAAATATTCATGGCTTAGCAAGCCAGTAATTTAAAATGCTGTTTAGAACAGTAAATACATTGGAGCATCATGCTCTGTGCATTGAAAAGATAATAGTGTTAATTTTATTAGAACACTATGAGTTGACTGTATTTTTAATGCCACCTATTCATCTTTGGATTGTGAAATAAGCACAAAACACAATGTAATAAAAGGTTTGCCAGGCAGCTATCCTTACAGCTTGGAGAGAGTCTAGGCAGAACTATTTAATTTGGTTAATTAATTCTTTGTAATTTAACAAATGGAGGCCAATCTAATCCCATGTGAGGTTTTCCAAGGGATGTCTGTGCTTTATTTTTACATGGTTCCTCTTATCAAATGTACATAGCACATGATGGGCTTTTAAATTTTAGAGTCTGCCCTGATATTTAGAAAAGTTGCTTCCAATGCCCATTGTCCAGTTTGGGTGACATCCCCATCCCCACCCGTCACATATTCCCTCCTTTCTGCAATGCAGGGGTGTCAGGCATGCATCCCACGGGTTGAACCTCTTCCATCCATCCCGTCTGTGATGCCGTGAGAGTGCCATAGTATTTTGATTTATAAGATGTATGGCCACTTGCAGTACATTTAAGTCAAATCTGGCCTGCCAAAGCAAATGGCATCTTAAAACAGGGATTGTGTCTTCTTTATTGCCTCCATAAAGCTCCATCTTTGCTTATAGGGCTATCTACACATGTTAAATGAATATGTAATATATCAAACACTTAGTATTTGATGTGGGGTTTTTTTTAGTGGAAAAACTATATCTTATCAAGCAATAAACTTCATGCTCTATCATTATTTACTTAGCATCCAAAATGTAGGCCCTAAACAGTCAAAAGCAAAGTCTCCCCTCCAACAAGCAATATAAACAAAACGCAATTGAAAGTCAATGAGCTATTACCAAAAGTAGGACTTTAAGCAGAAACTGTACCATGTGTTAGCTTTCTTCCACATTTCTGTTTTGATGTCCCGACCCCCAAAATTGCTTATTACACATGAGTTAAGGTTTTCCTTTTCTAATGATCCTGGTGGGTAGTTCTGAATGCTTTTTTCAACCCTATGCGCCTCACCAGTGGTGTGGGTTTGTGGGCTTTTTGTTTTTGCAAAACATAGTTCCCCCCTGCTCCCTTCCATCTATTTTCCTGTTTGTCAGACCATGCCCCTAGAGCAGCTGGCTGAGACAGTGTAACACAGCATATTACAGCATCTCTGCTCTTGCCCGTTGCATGTAAAAGGATTACTATTTTACTAAACACAAATTGCAGTTCCGCTCCCGCTTACAGACATGTAATTATTTTGCTAGGTTTTCAGCTATTACTGACAGCAGCAATGACGGCAACAGAACGAGATCAAATGATGTAGATTAGAGAACAAATGCTGAGGCTTATTTATGAGCCCTTCCAATGAGATTCACTGGCACCGCTGTGCTTCATATGAACACAGAGTCTTCTTTAGCTCACAAAGACCTTTCTTCTGCTTCTGCTGTCTGTCCCTTCCTCACTTGCTTTGTTTCACCCCGTATACTGGTGCCAAATATAGTCAGAGAGGCTCCTGGATAGACCGTCTTGAAGGATCCTTGAAAATGGAAGTAAAGAAGGCAAATTCTTCACTAAGCCAATGAAATGGCAGGAGAAAGAGATGTACTCACACACTATAGCACTGGTCTGTGCGTGGGGCTGCCTATCTACCTTTACCTCTACCACCTCACAGGAGTAACTGACAACATAGCGCACTGACTGTATGTGAGATCAAGAGCAAGAAGTCCTACCAATGGCCACTCTCTTTCCATACCACACCTTCTTGCCCCTCCTACACACCATGACACAAATCTTGGGCCCATGTGACAGCCCCACAGCATCTTCTGGGGCTCAGATAGATTCCCCTTTGCCCCCAGTTATCCCTTGCCTTTTTCTGGAAAGGGGGGCAGTGGAAACACCACACCACCTAAAGAAGAGTCATTCACTGGAGCAGGGAGGAGCTCAGACCTGGATCTCTGGTCACATGGAACACGGGGACAGATCTTCTGGCTTGTTATTACTTTATACAGATCTTCTGATGCTGTTGATACCATGATCCAGAAAGATATAGATCCATGAAAATCAAACTGTCTCAAGTGAACCCCAGGTTTCTGAGATGTTATAAACACATTAACCTACCCAGTCACCTCCCTGCCCCTTTGCAGTTAACATGGTCTGGGCTGCTGCTTTCTGTGGAAATTCAAGAAGGGGCTTTAGGAGGAGGAGAACATGGCAGTTCCCAGGCAAAGTTTTCCTTCTGAAAAAAGGAGAGTGGTCAGCTCCTTCCAAGGACCATATTGCCCTTCTTGGTACTGAGAGGCCAGAAGCATCCATGTGAAGGATTTTGTGCTTTTGTAGGCCCACAACCTCCCCTCTGGTGATAAAACTTTATGGTTGCTATAAAAGCAGATTGTCTGGGAGTTTCCCATCTTAACAGTGGGCTTTCAATGACAGAGCAAGAATGCTGCTTTAAATTTGCACCAATTGTCCACTGGGATTTCCATGGGGTTTGGTGTATATCCCTCTCTTTTGGCTTTGCCCACTCCCCCTCTAAGTATTCCCATTTGCATTGTGGGCTGTCCATGAGGTGCAGGCCAGAGGAGGACAGTGGTGGGAAAGCAGATTTCTCCCACATCTGCACACACTTCCTGAAGGACAGCGACAATCTGCACAAAGGGGAAACACTGCTCACTCAACTGCCTCCTCATACTATTCCACCGCATGTTGCAACACATCTTCCTTCCTTGTCACAGAAAAGGACACCAGCAACACATGGGAGTACAGCAGCATGCCTAAATTAAGCTCGGATGAAGAAGCACAGCTTCTCATTCCCCCCTGCTCTTGCTGATGTGGTGGCCTGTTCCTCCTCATTCCCCTTCTCTGAGACAGTTTTTCTGAAAGAGAGTCGAGAGATTCTAATGGAGTCACAGACTCCAACTTTGACTAAAATAAACCCCAAACACTTCGCCATTATAAATGAATGGGGGAGCAATTTCCCCTGTGAGGATTACAATGCTGTTTAGGTTTTTAGAACATTTTTATGGGTCTATCACGACATACATGCTTCTCAAAGTCTATTTTCTAATCCATTTATGTTGTAAGGTTGTAACAACTTGCAAACACAACTACTTATAATGAAGGTGTGCAGGGAAATAACTTAGGAAATTCCACATAGTGCAGACCACTACAGCAGCTGACAAATGTGGACTTCACGACAGCAACTGGATGTTTTATATACACATAACACACTAATACTATATTCATCATAGGGTTCTTTAAAGCACCACGTGCTGCACTTCACATGTGAAAAAATCGTAAGTGTTACATCGATCCCTTACTGTGATAAACTCTTAATATTGCTGTATTTTAAACTGTGATTCATCCAAGACAATATCTTACAGTCAACATATACATGGGACCTGGTCAAAACAACACACCACTCCAGTTAATTCTAACTCAGACAAAACTCCTGCTGATGTCTCCAAGGGGGGATTTGTTCTGGTAAAGAGTATAGGTTCAAAACTTGGGAGTTTCCTCAGCTAGTGTAAAATGATGTGTGTCAATGGAGCTATGCCAGTTTACATCAGTGGAAGATTTGATGCCTTACTCTTAGGGGAGGCAGAGGGGCAAGCGGAAGATGAAGGGCTCTCTTTGCTAGTAAGAAGTCCTGACCAAAGGGATGAAGTTTGCTTTTACTTACATTTGCCCACAGAGTAGAAAAGAGGAACTAAATAACTCGTGATGCATTTTTAAGGCGTTATTCATTAATTCAGTTAGAATGTGCTTCCTACAAACAGCAAAATCTTTCAGTGGAGACAGATCTCTCCCAAGTAGCATCCATCATGTTTTGACTTGTGACTGATGAGAAGTTCTCCACACTGATCCACTGAAAACAGAATATGAATTGCCCATCATGGCTTGTGGCCTAGAACAGAAACTCATATTTCTTCCTAAGGTTTCTATGATAGTGGAAAATGGGTTGTCAGCCCCTCCCATTAAAGCAGGAACCTTTTTGCATTTGGAAACACAGCATTTATGTGTTCATTGGTTTCCAGCTGCTCTTCTTTTATGTGGTGTTTCCTAGGATGCACAAACATAAAGCATGTGTTACCTATCATTTTGATGTATTACATACTCAGCAGATTTGCATAGAAGAATAGTAGGTCTGATTCTACACTGTCAGGTATTTGTGCTGTTGTTGACTCCTTTGTAAAGTTGGCCCATATTTATGCAATTTAAAAAAATAGTTCCACATACAAAATTATGGCACAATATTCAATGGATGACAAGGGCCTGCCTTTGGATATGGTCTGGGGACAATCATGCCGGTGAACTTCTGAACAAAAATGCATCTAGGTTTTATCTAGCCAATCAAGTGCAGGAAAGCCATCACATGCATGCATACTTTGTAGCCATGCAATTCTAGTGAGCCTTAGTCAGGGAGCCAAGGGAAATTAGCCGCATCCCCCGAAAAAAATTTTTCAGTCCCTAAGTTTGACTTTCCCCCTAATTTTGTTCATTCCCTAATTTTGACTTTCCCACATCACCAAAAAACAAACAGCCTTAACATCCAGAAAGGACTTCACCACTGTCCGAAGCCTGGAACAGCTGTGAAGAGAGAGATTTACATTTAGAGCTTGCATTTGACCATAAACATTATTTTCTCCCCTTTTTCTTTCCTTGATTATTTTAATCTTTCCTTTAAATACTGTAGTAACAAGAAGGAATGCAGCTATGTACTGAACTCACTCTCCTGGCATTAATACGATTGAACAATTAACAGCTATGAAGAGAGAAGGAAATATCCACAAGACTAAGAATTCACATCTAAGGCACTGGTTTCACTGAGGCCCTGTCAGTATCAATAAATGAAAGCTGTTGTCAGCACACAGCTGCTTAGCACCCTTTATGAAGTGAATTAGAGGTTTGGTTCTGTTTCTAGTTGATAAAGGTTTTTGTAAATAAAAAACCTCCATCAAAACAAACCAAAAGCCCACCTTTGTAAGTCAGAAGTTGAAAAGTATAGGCAGGTGTTAGTCCTTGTGTCTGCTGGGGATTTCCCCACACTGTGGGCAGGGTGAGAGGACATGAGGAAAGTTTCCACTCCCTTTGCACCATCCCAGCAGCACAAAGGGACTGAAGCAGGGACAAACTCAGTTTCCAGTGAAGCCCATCAGGCAGCTTTTACAATCACTATATTTACTTTGAAATGAAAAGCTTATTATAAAAGGACAGTTAAGACACTGGGCTGTGCACGCACAACTACGTACACAAACCCCTCGAATGTATAAGAAAGAGTGTATAGGAAATATTACTCTTGTGCTTTCAGCCAAAGAAACCTCAGGCACTAGTTGACATTAACTAATTAATGTTTGCATATGCTTTGAAAATGTAAAGTGCTAGATAAGAGCTTATTAATTATTACAGATATCAATAAATGCTGAGACTGCCTGGAGCAGAAGAAAATAATTGCAAACGCAGGATAGGGTTGTTTTCCAGCTCAGCTGACCTAGTGAAATTAGGATATTAAAATAATTAACTTTCTAATGAAGAAATAGAAAGTTATGACTGGGTTAGTTAACCCTTTCACACCATGTCAGAGACACTCAGCCCATCCAGGCAATTCCAAGTTAACCTACGCAGTGTAGAGAACTGACAAGGCCTTCCACAAGACAGCTTGCTGGCTACTGCAGAAAAGCACTGTCCCTTACAAAAGAACTGCAGCGTCACATAGCTGACTCCAGAGGTGGTTATGGTGCACCGACCTGAAGCTGGTGACCCAGTGCCACCCCATTGGAAGATGATGTGATAATAGAAGGCTTCAATGCAGCTCTCTGGAGCCATTTTTCTTAGCTGTAACTGACACCACATGATGTTTCCCCACTCTTGTGGCCCTCCAGATTTCTTTTTTTGAATTGTTCAGATTTCAGCACAGATCCACAGTGGTCTCTCCGGCTACATCTACGCTAGCAAATTAGTTCAAATTAAGGAGCCTTAATTTGAACCCTGTCTACATTAGGCTTTGCCTGGGCTGAACTAAAAAATTTTTAGTTCAAACTAAGCTTTGCATATTTAGTTTTTGGTTAGTTTGAATTAACTGCTTAGTTTGAACTAAGATGACCTCGTGGGGTCCCTTCCAACCCTATGGTTCTATGATTCTATGAACTAATTTGCATATTTAGTTCAAACTTGCCTAATATCGACATGCTAGTTTGAACTAAAGTTCAAACTAGTGGCTAGTCCAAACTAACCTCATTTTTCAGTTCGAACCAAGTTTTTGTTCGAATTAGCCACACTTTTTTAGTTCAAACTAAAAAGTTAGTTCGAACTAAAAAAACATGGTTGGAACTAACTTTGAACTACTTAGTTCAGACTAAGCAAGTGCAAACTAAGGTTTTAGGTGTAGACATAGCCTCCTATACTAGCAGGCACAACAGCTCACCTGTGTGTCTGTCTTTCCTCAGTTGCTAAAGAAGTTATAAATTCCTAACACTCAGTTTCTCTTAACCTCTGTAAAATCACCGACAAACTAGCACTCTTTGCAAATGAAAAGGGCTCTCATGCACACACCCACCCTTTGTTTAAGTAACACACATATTTGTTTTCCTCACTGTAGCAAATAGTTTCTTAAGATATATAAAGTTACATCCCTTGAACTAGAAAGCTAAGGCTGATTTACGTACAGTACATTTCCTTTTTTCTTTGTGCTTGTCAGAGCTCTGACTGGAATGAGGTGGGCTCTGTTACTGGGGAAGATTTCGATCAAAGTCATATGATCAAGTCAGCCTGCTACAGTCATAGGATCAGGTCAGACTGTAACCTGACCTACACTTCCCTACATTTATTTCCTCCCAATTCAGTAAGTTCCCCATCTTCAGAACATCTGACAAAGTGGGATTTTCTCTCACAAAAGCTCATGCAATAAATAATTTTTTTAGTCTTTAAAAGTGCCATGGGACTCCTTGCTTACCTCTTGTTGAAAAGCTGTGCGACTCCACATATCCTGAGATTGCTCAAGTCAATGGAATTCTTATGCAAGTGAAGGGCTAGAATGAAATTTCCTCAAATGCTTCTTGGGCAAATCACAATTGCCTCTGACATCGTTCCCACTCTTCCGCAAAAGGAAATCTCAAGTTATGAAGACAAGACAGTGAAACTTGAACCAAAATCGAGTCATGCTCTGCCCTGGGAGGTCAGAGTCACAACTCTCTGAATTTTCCTCAGAAGACTTCTGAGATGGAAGCAATTTCTGAACCCAATCACAATGTACAGAAAAGTCAGCATCAGAAGAGGCAATAAAAAAAATATCAGGACGAAGATAGACAGTTGGGGGGGGGGGACATGGAGTCCTGTGGCACTTAAAGACTAACCGATTTATTTTTTGCATGAGCTTTCATGGGAGGAAATCCCACTCAGAGCCAGATTCAGAGCCAGAGTTGTTCAAGTTTTAAAGGCAAAAACACACTAATTAGATGAGCTTTGTGCTCCTGTTTTTCCTGCTGGAATAACAGGCTAAATGCAACTTAACATCCCCAGGCACACAGGGAAAAGGAGAGGTCAGAAAAACCTCCATAGATTAAAAATAACATAGCAGACTACCAGAAATCTCTGGTAAGGTCTGATAAACACCATCACTGGTTCTCACCTCTGAACTTCTAGAGTGTTTTTTTAATATACTTTTTTTTAAGGAGCAAAACCTCTCTGGCAAAAAACAAACAAACAAACAAAAAAACAAACAAACAAGGAGTCCTGTGGCACTTAAAGACTAACAGATTTATTTTTGGCATGAGCTTTCGTGGGAGAAAATCCCACTTCGTCAGATAGTTCGAAAGCTCATGCCAAAAATAAATCTGTTAGTCTTTAAGTGCCATACAACTCCTTGTTTTTTTTGCTGGACTAGACTAAAACCTCTCTGCTCACCCCAACTCACGTAGGCTACAGACCCAACTACAGAACCTCTCCATGGAGGCTTCTCCATCCAGAGGACTCAAAATGGCCTCTCTCACAGGTGGGCTGATGAAAATGGAAGGATCTCCTGACATGCCCACCTGTGCTTTGCTACCACAAGCTGTTATACCAGGGGTCCCTGAAGAGCCAAGTTATATGGCATGTACGGGCACCTCAGCAGTTCTCATCTCTAGCTACACAGCAAAAAAACCAGATCGGTTTCACTGCTAAGTGAACTGTCCCTGCTGCCAAGCAAGGAAGAGAATTAGTCCTTTTTCGAACAGTAACAATGTATTTGGGAGATTACCATGATCTGATGGTACGGTTTGGCAGGAAGGACTCTCAGAACAGGGTTTCTCCCCTTTCTTTTTTAAAATGCCCTGACTGCTAGACCAGAGAGTCACACCACAATGGAAACACACGTACATTTATTCATTGGACATAGTGATTTGCACTAAAATTGTTCTCTACCTTTTTAGCTGAGCCTTAGCAAGTCTTGGACATGAAACCACACAGGCCTTTCAGCCTGTTGCCATCTACTTATGGAGCCCTAAATAAGCCTTCCTAAATATTTTGAAAATTTACTAGCACAAGAGTCAGTTGCTCACACTTACCATGACAACCATAAGGTGTTAAACAATCCCTGAGGATATTTTACTCACCCAGGGAGTGTGGAAGTTTGCAAAATGGTATCAGAACCAGAGATGCAGTTTCTCTGTGGCATGGAATTTTTTTCCCCTCATGAACTCAATGTTCAAACAAGAGCCTTGGTGAGGTAAGCACAGGCTGCCTTTTAATATAAACACAAAACTCACATTTAACTTATTAGCTAGGGAGGAATAGAGATGATTGAGGCGTGTGGAATGTCATGACTCATCGTTTCTGTAGGATAAAGAGCATCCCTGTCTCAAAAAATCAATTCATTCGCTTCTATTGTGCGTCGCAGATATGGGCTCTTAAAGGAAGAAAGCGATTAACAAAAAAACAGTTCCAGCAATTGTTCTGGAAAAAATGAAAATGGAAAGTAGTTTTTAGATGCAGAAGGAATAACACATTTAAATATGGAAAAATTAAAACACAATGTGACACCAGAAAGAGAACAAATGCAGAGCATTTGCTAAGCACAATTGTATTTCCCCAAACAACAAACACATACCTCGCATCCCCAGGCGTACACTGGAAATCAAGGGAAGCAAGCAAATACATACTCTCGCCGTCATCTACCTAAACTTCTTTTTTCTATCTTCTATTCTGCCAGTATCAAACATAACACCTGAACCTCCTTTCACATGCATCATTACTCTGACCATAGATCAGATAGGTCATCAACACATTTATATGTTGATGGTGTGTTTTTGTTCGTTGAGCATGTTTCTGAAGTAGGGAGCAGAAGACAACATTGGTGATGTGACAATATTAAAAAAATAAATGGCATTTGCACTTTACAATTACCAGTAGTTGAATTACCCTCAGATGAATGTACATTTTGATTAGTGAACATTTTTAGAGGATGCCAGACCAGCACTAGAGAGCAGGTTTAAGGAAGATTTTAGTTTCGTCTGAGAGAGAGGAAGACAGGGTAAATCCAGCAGATTTCTGAGACCTCTTAAATAGGGAGAGTGTTAAAGGTTCAGCAACAGAGGAATTGGAAGCGGAAGCCAGATAGACACATGATAGATAGGAAGCATCTCTAATAGTAAGGTGGCCATTTTATCAGACTTTCATGGAGGCACAACCTTATAACAAAATTAGGTGACACAGTCCACAGATGTATTAGAGAACGCAAGTCTTAAATGAAAATAAATCTAACTGGACCATGGCTGTGGCTGTTGGGTGGTGGTCTTGTTGAGACACCACTAGGCCCTAGTTCTGTCCCACATGGACCTGGAGTCTACTGTGTAATCTTGGGCAAATCACTTCAACTCATCTCTAAAGGAGGAGGATTTTAAAAACACTATAGGTAATGAATTATAAAGCTCCTGTCTACACAAAGATTTTATAATGTGTTCATGATCAGGTTTTGAAAACCCACCTTTTTTCCTCCCTTAGTCTAGGTATATCCTCTGTGCAAGTTTCCTCATCACACGACTTTTTTGATCTCTCCTGGCCATTTATGACAAGTTCCAAAAAGGAGCAGCTGTGTTACTCTAGTTCAGCAAGGAGTCCTGTGGTACTGTTAAAGATTAACAAATTTATTTATTGCATGAACTTTTGTGGGAGAAAATCCTACTTTGGCAATGACAATGGGGAACATACAGAATGGGAGGAAAATAAATGCAGGTAAGTTAGTTATAGGTCAGATTGTTACAGCAAATCAAAGCAGTTATTTAAACAGGGGAAACAGAATATAGAGGGAGGTGAAGTCAGATTACCTGTTGTAATGGAGGCGGGGGGGGGGGCAAGTCTATTTAGCCCTAAACTGATGGTGTCAAATCTGCATATGAATTCCAACTCTGCAGTTTCTCTTTGAAGCTTTATCATCAATTTGCCTGAGTACAGCTATTAACAGATCATCAATGATCAGCCATTTGTACCTGTGGTATGGGCTCTGAAGTGGTTGTGTATGGGGATGTCTATTTTTAAGAGCACTAACATAGCTGAAGTCCATCAAGCCAGGTTAGGTTTGCTGATGCAGGCGGTGTAGATATACCTTTGACTGTTAACTCTTCAGGGAAGGTATTGTCTCTCACTGTGGGCTTGTACAATATCTAAAGCAAAAGGCCTCAGTCTCAGCTGGCCACTCCTGTGACAACAGGAGCAAAGAGGACATGTGAAGACAAGCATTGCTATGTGGCTTAGAAAGCAGGAGGAGGTACCCACTATTGTGGGGAACTTTCCTGGCTCATACACCACCCCGGTGAAGGTGGGTAGCAACAGGTTCTGAACCCTTGCTCCTGCTTCCTTTCCCTAGAGACTTACCTGACCTCAAGGGCTCCCCTCCCACTTTCCTGCATGGTGGGGTCCCTATAACACCAACAAGACTGGTCCCAGAGTTCCTGGGGGCTCAACCCCCCCAATCTTGTTGTCGTCATTCAGGGCAGGGGCTAGAGTGCCTCCACTTTGGGATGCTGACTGCCCTGGACGTTTTCCTGGCCCACCAATCACTGTATGGCTTTCAAAGTAATACAATTTATTAAACAGCAATCAAAGGTCAAATTAAAGAAAAGAGAAAAAAGGTTAAACACCTAACAAGTCCTCCGGCACCGGGACACCACCCACACTGTTTCTGGGGTCTCGAGGATGATCTCTGTCTGTTTTACAAGTTGCAGGTCCTCTGTCCAGGGCTGGCAGCACTGCCATGATCAAGGGAGTCAGAGAGACAGACTCTGGCAGTGACCACGTCCCCAGGCTCTAGGGCTCCAGCGTCAGACCCCCTTTCACTGTCCCTCAGTTGCTCACCTCACCCAGCTCCAGACGGCTCCAGCCCTGGCTCCCACCCCGCTCTGATTTAGCATGGCACCCTGGGATGCTCCTCAGGCCCCTCTGGTTCTGCTGCTGTGGATCAGCTCAGCTCCTTGTGCTCCCTTTCTGGCCTCCTCCTGCATCCAGCTCCAGATGACTCCAGCTCTGCTCTGTTCAGATCAACTTGGCTCTCTGCTGGTTCTGCTGCTGTGGGTCTGCTCAGCACAAATCAACTCAGCCCAGATCCTTTGCCTTGGTTCTCTGGCTCCTAGCTGCTGGCTGCTTAGTGCTTCCTCCTTCGCTGAGGCCCCCCCACACTCTCTGGCTTGCCCAGGGACATCCAGCCTGCAGTTTCACCCCAGGGCAGGGGAACACTCTCCTGGCTCCCTCACTAGGCCGTCCACCCAGTCGATTGGACCATCCTGGAACACTGACCCTGGGGCTGTCCATTTCAGGGTCCTGCTGCCAGGATGGAATGGCCAATCAAAAAGGCCAATTCAATTTCAGTAAGGGGCTTTCAGACCCCTTACACATGGTTTGATAACTACATTCTGTGGCACATGATGGACTCTCTTGGTTGACTTGGTAGTTAAATAGCCTATTGCAATATATAAATCAAATATGTGTTAATGCTTCCATTATTTTAAAAATATTCACACTTACAGGTCAGATACACGAACACTGCCTTACAACTGGTGCTGCATACAGGTTCAGTTTCAGATTTTATACTTCATGTGAAACTTCTGAAAAGTGTTGCAATATATGTGCATACCCAGTGTCGTAAGTGCAACCTTTTCAAGGTGAACATGTCTCTCTTCGGCGTGGGTGGACTTCTCTAAGACTCTTGCTGTCAAAACAGAAGTGGTTGGTGAAGCTGGAATTCTGTCAACTTCTCTTATCAAAATTCAAGGTTCTTATGCTAATTTTCCCTCAAGATGGAGAGATGACATCAGAGAATGGAATAAGCTAATAATTTGGATGCCTATTTGGTGTATCAACACTTGTAACATTAAAACAACTTCAAAACTATAAGGCAAAAAAGCTACTGAAAATGCTGTGATAGTGTGGAACAATCATTACTTACTTTTGTGGTTTTATGGTGACCTCACAAAACAAAAATAAGTGGGCCCAAACTATCCAAGTTTTGAAGCTGATTTAAGAACATTTCCTCAACAATAATTACTATTGTTATAGGTGACAAAATTTAAAGCTGACATCAATTTTTCTAATACGTGTGCATTATTCCTCAATTGTAGAGCTAGAGCTCAGGGATTTATATCCTATTTCATATGAAAAACTCCATGTAATCTTATCTATGGATCACATCTGATGCCACACAACTGAAATATTTTGTTGTTGTAAAGTACTTGACAATAATTGTTGAAGATGCAGTCAAGGACAATTTTAAAAATGTGAATGAGCAACTTTTCTGTTGCTTCCTTTAAATGTAATGATTTAGAAATGAATGCTTTATTATTATTCCCTGGAAAATGGAAAGGCCCTTTAACCATTGTATAATGTGGTCTATTAAACTGCACAGAAGCAGAGTTTCAAACACACTCATTGTACTTTACTGACAACAGCAGTTCAAAGCTAATATAGCAACAGGATGAAACACACATTGCTAATTAAATTTAGCTACATTTTCCATCTAATCCATATATGCACCAAGTGAATTTATGTAAACAGAGACTGATTTTTTAACTAAATTTTGAATAGCATACCTATAAATGTTAATTATAAAGAAACTGGTTTAACTGTTAACAATTATAAAAGTTAACAGACACTACCATTGAAAATGGATGTTTTATACTTAAAGCGAAACAATTAAAACAAGTTAAGGCGTTGTCTTGGCTGATTTTACAAAGGTGTAAGTTATGAAGTAATAAATATGTCTTTTTAAAAGTGAGAGAGAGGGTGATTCTGAACCTGCTGGCTGCAAAGTCTTGGGGCTGTAAACCTAAGAAACAGCTCCTTTTGTTCCTGGTCTTTCCTGTATTCAGAGAAACACAACTTTGTATGTGCCTTGTAAATGAACAAGATCAATGGAGCCTGGTACATTTAATACTATTTCTATTCCTAGCACATGCCCATGGCTGTGAACTTTCTAAGCCACATAGCTAGTCAAAGGGACATCAAAATCAACTTTGATTAACTATTCCTAGTTACTTTTGCCTTACCTCTTTGTATTTGCTATCATGTGTGTCTTAGATCTGAATCTGAAAACATTTAAATATATTGATCATCCCTCTGAGTTCTAGACTCCTCCCATGCTCACAGTGAAACACGTAAACATTGGCCATTTTGGGGTCTTGGATTATAAACTCTAAGGGCAGAGCCATCCTGGACGGCTGCATAGTTATAACCACAATGAAGACACTGGTTTCAACTAGGGCCACTGGATATTACCATAATTCAGGTAAAGAATATTCAAACTAGCAGTTTGTCACAGTATTTGTATGGAAAGTCAGCTAAGTTATAATTTGTAAAAACAAAAGGTATTCAGTATAGTAATACTATTGTAAACATTAGCTGGATGGATGAATGTATGCATAGTGTCCATAGGAGACAAACTTCATGTACAATTCTGAAGTTCAAGAAAACAAGATCAAAAGTAAACAAGGACTCCTGTGGCGTTTTTAAAAACTAACAAATTTTAACACCTCTGCTTAACATGCAGAAGGTCCTGGGTTCAATTCCCAGGGGGTTGGACTCGATGATCTCACGAGGTCCCTTCCAGCCCTATGATTTGATTTGATTTATCACATGAGCTTTTGTCGGAGAAAATACCACTTCATCAGATGCTTGAAGATGGGGAACTGTAAAGTTTTGTAAAGAACTGTAAAGTTCTCCAACTTCGAGTGTCTGACAAAGTGGGATTTTGTCCTGTGAAAGCTCATTCGGCAAATAAATTTCTTAGTCTTTACAAGTGCAACAAGGTTTCTTTTTTGTTTTTCCAAACCGACATGGCTACTCCTTTGGAAGATCAGAAGTGTTCATTACATCCGAAATCCAATAAGTCAATGGTATACAATAAAAATGGTATTTAGTCCCACTATGAACAAAAGCACAAGACAATGTGAAGAGGATTACACAAGATGAAGACAACCTACAGTTGTTAATTTTCAAGGAGAATTTGTTCCCATGGTTAGTCACTTAGTCACTGTTTTCATGATTGTCTTGCTGGCTCATTATTGAGATAAAGGTCACAACTGTAATGTGTTGTCTTCTCTCAGAAGTGCAGGTGAGTCACAGAATGAAAATAGCACTTAACAGCTATCTTTTTATTGTAATAAAATTACACATTTCAGGGAGTTGGTCCATTTGGTTTCAAGTTCCCTCTCAAAACAGAGAAGAAAACTATTTTAGAGCAAAAATAACAAGAGTCCTGTGGCATCTTAAAGACTAACAAATTTCTTTGGGAATAAGTTTTCATGGGCTGCAATCCACTTTGTCAGATGCGTGGTATCTTATATCAGACCAAGTTCCAAAGGAGTAGTCTAGTTCAGCAAAACAAGCGAGGAGTCCTGTGGCACTTAAAGACTAACAAATTTATTTGTTGCATGAGCTTTCATGGGAGAAAATCCCACTTCATCGGATACTTCGAAGATGGGTGAACTTCTGTAGTTCCCCCATCTTCAAAGAGTCTGATGAAGTGAGATTTTCTCCCATGAAAGCTCATGCGATAAATAAATTTTCTAGTCTTTAAGTGCCCCAGGACTCCTAACTTATATCAGACCTGACTTGACTGGCAGAAGCTGGACTACTCTGTTAAAAAAAAATCACAATAAAGCTTGGAAATAGCATTTCATCTCCTAAGATCTTGCCCATAGTAACAGGGATCAAAAGTCATTACCACCTCATAGGTATTCAGTGGCCCAGGTGAACAGAATATGTCGTGTCCACATGGCAGAACTTTCACAACTGGCATCTTTGCTGGGTGTCTGTGGGTATGTCTACATTGATGGTGGCACTGTTTGCACTGCTGGACTGATATTGCAGCATCCATTCAATTAATCTACCCCACAAAAAGATTAATGCTATACCAACCAGAGGGCATTTCCAGTGAGCGCAGTATAGTGGGAACATCACAATAACTAGAAGTTAGGATGTTGATGGGAGACATCCAAACTGCTCTTTTCAACTTAAGTATCTCTTGTTGACTGCCACTGAAATTTGCCGGTAACCTAGACCAAGGTTGAGTGGAGAACCCACAGGGATCACATGTTGAGCAACCACACATACAGCTCTCTCTGCCTTCAATTCACAGCTGACACACTTTGGTAGGGTGTTTTTTCACCAAATGTGCTCTATCTGCTCTCCAGTTAAAGAGAGCTTCTGTCCCTAAAGATCTTTCATCAGCAGCAAAATTTACAAATATACAATACTTCTGTAGAGGGCCAAAGACTCAGTCTCAAGCAGGAAGGGAATGGATAGAGCAGGAATTGTTCTAAAGCATCTCTCTTCTCTTACGTCGCTCTATTCCATGTAGAAGATTGGGTCTTCTGCTGCCTCATATCCTTAATGGTCTCCTGCTACAGTTTTAGCTTTCAACTCTGCTTCTATTGCCTGTGCTTCCATATTATCCTTGGCCTACCTCATCACCTCTTGCCGTGGAGCTTCTAATTCAATGTTAGTCTTATACTATTCAGGTCTTCCCTCCATGTAGATCCTAGCCCTTTTTTATTCTGTTATTTCTTGTCCTACAGGTTTCTGTTTTGTCTTCTTCCAGAATTCTTAGTTTGTGATTTTTTTCTGGACATCTGGTACTGAGGATTTGTCTAAGGCAACTCTTCACAAATTTGGAATTTAGAGAGTAAGGTTTTAATAAATCATCAGTTTCAGCATTTCAGTGGTGCTAAATATATTATGTTCAGAAATCCTGCCCTCCAGACTTGTTTCTCCCAACTGGCATTAAAGTTACAAAGGCACTTCTGGCTTTCACTATTCTGGCTTCAGTATCTTAGCCTATTCCACATGTTGTACTTAAAATGCTGCCAAGGTATGTGAAATATCAAACCTCTTCTATATCCGTTCCATAAAGTGTTATTGATGTTTCTTGTTGTGTGTTGATTCTCATGGTTTTTCGTTTTCTTAGTGTTCATTTTCAACCCTTCTGGTTGTGCATAGGTCTGGAGATCATTTGGTTTTGGCTTGAGTGTCTCTTTGGTTATAAGACAGCAAGTTGATGTAATCTGCAAAGATACAGTTCTCAAACTTCTATGTGAGAGTCCATTATATGCCTCTAGTTGTTTTGTGGTCACACTCTCATTACCCAATGTACCACCAACAAAAAGATCCTGAGTGACTAAGACATCTTCCATCAAATCTCTGCCAGTGCTGAGATTTCTTCAGAACCCTCTATTCTATTTACCCCATCAATGTTTCTAGCAGCAGTTCTCTCAAGATTGAGAAAGTGGTATTTGGAATATATATCAGCTAATTTAATTAACTTGTTTAGCAGACTAAGCACTGCCCAGGGAACTAGATATTTCAGTTCTCATTCCATCCTTAAAAACTGAGTCCCTTCTATGGCCTTGGGCAAGTTCTTGAAGCACTGTGCAGTAGGTTTCTAAAATGGTGAGGTGATCTAAGATCACTATTTACTGTCTGCATCACACAGTTACAAAGATAGGTTTGCTGTAGTGAACTGAGCCTCAAGGACTGTTAAGAGTAATTTATCTAAGATACCGGAAAACTGCTGTTGCTGCTGCTACTCCTTAACTGCACTTAAGGGAGTAATGTGATGCCGGAAACCCAACCACTGGTGATGACTATCTGGACATAGCCATAAACAGGGCTGAAGAATGACTTCAGACTCTTCTTTACAATAGGAAAAGGCAGAGTGGAAACATCCTACTGATGCAGCAGCATATATGATTCTCATTCTTGTACGGACAAGCCGCAAGGAGAAACAAAAGGAAAGCTGCGACTCTGTGCCAATTTAGGTCAATGTCTGATATGGGTGGAATTATTTTTTTTTTAATTGCTTATATAAATTGGCTCCCTCAGAACCTAGAAGAAAACTGGGCTAATAGCAGAGATACAAGGCTGGTGCTTCAATATGGATTGTTCAGATTGTGCTGGGTGAATGACTGAGCTGTTTATGTTGGTTATTTGAAATGGTCCCACTTCTACAATTCCCACCTACAAATCATCTCCGCTTGAACTGTTTTAGTTAATAGAAACCACACAGCCATCTCCTAAGCCAATGGGGCAACTAAATATCACTATTAATTTGTCATGTCACATGCCAACTGCCTGAAAAAAGAACTCTTTGTATTTAGAGCTACCTGGTGCTGCAGTTAAAAGAGAGAGAGGAACCAGGAGCTCAGCTCACCACCAAAGCAATATGAAAAACCAAAGGGCACACATCTCATTCAGTCCATCTCAAAGAAAACTCAAAGTACTAATGAACTCTGACCACAAGAAGGTGTCAGTGTCCAGACCAGAAGACCCACCATTAAGAATCCCGATTCAGTAAATGCATCCCCTTTCTAACCCTAAATGCTGATGGAGCTTGGACCTAAAGCTAGGAGTTTAATCAAGGACTTTATGTCCTTGCTGCAATCAAGAACCAGGAGAGCCTTTGGGTGGATCAGCAGTTACCAGTCTGAGAGGAAAAAATTAGAAAGGTTCTACAGCAATGTCTTCCACACCTTCTACAGTCTGCAGCATGATCAGCACTATTGAAGGCCACTGACAAGTCTGCAAGGAACAGCATCAGGATGTTAAAGACAGGACAAAAGTAACTGTCTAAAATCAAGACATTTTCCTGGAAAAGGCTTTCATGGCTGCTCACTTCAAGGATGCCAACATCTGGTCCTTGCTTAAATGGTTTCAATTTCTATCTATTATAAGCAAGGAGGGGCATGGGTTTAGCCTGGAGACAAGGCAGCATTCTTTCCCCCCATCTTTAGCTCTCAGACCCTAAAAAGGGACACCCTCCCACCAAAAAAACCTCTCAGTCAGCTTCCTTGTTCTACAGAAATGGAAGGTCACTGCATGGCTCTATCCCCCCTGTAAGAAGGCAAGCCACTGCTCAAGGAGCTTTCTGTCCTAGAAAGATGCCTCCTTCCACCTCTGTCGCAGACAGACATTCTAAGGGAATAGTAAGAACTAGTTTCTCATCTCTGCCCCGACCTCTGTTCTGCTACACACAGTACCACCATGATTCTGCTTCAGTCCTCTCCTAGCTTCCTCCATGAACAGCAGAGCAGGACACCAGACATTAAGGAGATTAATAAAGTATAGAAGTGGTCCTCAACCTTTCTAGACTACCCCTTTCAGGAGTCTGATTTGACTTGTGTGCTCCTAGTTTCACCTCGCTTAAAAGCTATCTGCTTACAAAATCAGCCATAAAACCACAGAAGTGTCACAGCTGTGATAACTGAAAAATTGCTTCCTTTCTCATTTTTACCATATAATTAGAAAATAAATTAATTGAAATATAAATTTTGGACTTACATTTCAGTGTAACCAAAGCCTGAGCCCTGACACCTGAGGCAGAAGCCAAAACCCAAGTCTCGCCACCTGGGGCTAAAGTATGTAACTTCACAACACTCTGTGTGGTGCGCACCCCAGGAATTTGCCTTGCTTTTCACCCATCCAATGCAAGCCCTACTGTGTAACCATCCCTTCTCAAACCTATCCTGCACTGCACCTGGTGAGAATACAACCCCCAGGCTGAGAAACCCTGAACTAAGCAAGTATCTAGAGCAGAGGTTCCCAATCTCTTCTCCACCACAGTGAGCCCTGGTACCTTCAATTATTTTGAGGCGCACCACTGTAAACTTGCCAAATGAACTCATGAATATTCATGAGTCGGTCCAGAACTCTGAGTAGTTTTTCAAAAAATTCTGTGGCATACTGGTTGGGAAACACTCACCTAGAGGAGTTGCCGTACCATTGTAGAGCCAACTCCTCAAGGCAGGAAGTAGCCAAAGACAAACCCCAAAGTCGCTATATGTCTCTAAAATCAACATTCAAGACCTGTTTCTAATGTCACTATCAAAAGTATCCATAAATCATTCTGAACTATATACCACTACGCATTACATATGCAAATATTTTACTAAAATACATGTCTTGTGTTGTAATTAATGGACTTACAAACGGCTCTGAACTGGGAGGTGAACAAATTGTTAATTACATACCTATATCTTCATCATGTCCTTCTCCCACTCATGTGCTTTATGCGCAGTGCTTGGCTCTTACTTTTTGGTGCCGAACTCCATTTGCTCCCTGCTGTGAATTGGTAACTTCTCCTTGAAATAGGCTGGGTTTGTCTTGATGAGTTTTGTTATCAAGTAGAAAAGTTGTAAGTACTGTATGATTCCCCAAACAATTTTGATCCCATTCTGACTCTTAGGAGGGCATTTAATGTGTTAATGCCCATTTGATTCTGCAGTTTAGATTTCACAATGTTCTTCGTGCCAAACAAACACTCAATCTCAGTGTTCAAATGGGGGTAGTGAAAGCACCATTACTCCTAGGGAACAAAGGTCTGCAAATGCATACATGTTTCTTGCATCATGGAAAGCACTGATCTCAGCCCAGAAAGCAACAGTTTGAGAAGTCGTCTCCCCCCCCCCCTTACTGAAGTGAGTATTTCACCACTGGGGCACAATTCTGTCTATAGCAACTAAATCAAATCCAAAGAGTTGGGCTAATGCAATTATTTCCTGTATGCCTTTGTTTGCTTTCAGCACTTCTTTGGCACTCAGTACAGACATCATTAAAGTTTCGACATTCACTGGCAGGAGTTGCTGAAGCTCTTTGTTTATCTGTACCATGAAGTCAGTGCCTCTCTTCTTCAGCACATGTATGCTCTCTAGTGACAGCTTTAATGCTCTGAGAGTTTTCAAAGCAAGTGACACCCAAGGACAAAGATTGATCCAGAAGACTTTCAATAGAGGTGGTCAAAATGTCGATCTGTGCTGTCGGAATCATAACTCTCTCACATAAAAACTTCAGGAGGGCTATCAATATGTTAAGGACAAAGCAGGGTCTGAATTCTCCCCTCAGATGCCTTGACTACATGCTATGGCTCTGTAAGCACAGGTCTCAGGCAGATTATGTACAAGCACTTTTTCAGACCACTGCAGGTGGCAAAAAGCAATACTACCATGTAACTGTCCTTTCTTTGAAAGCACTCGAAATGTAGCTTTAATTCATTTCACTGGCATAGAACGCTACTGATGACTCATTCAACTGAGAGCCAACTAGTGGGGCACATTTTTGGTATTTTCAGGGGTTCCTTTACACAAGCAATAGTCTTGTATGCTTCTTGTGGACTTGGCAATAAGAACCACCAATTACAGGTCTGCTAAGTAAGAAACTCAGTGTTCTCGCTCTCTCAGCAAATATGTTGTTGATCTCAATTTCCACAAGTTTTTTCAGAGAGAGTACTGATTTGTTCAGTTGCACCAATGAAGGCAATTGCTATGACCATAGCGTCACTACATTGATGAGAGGCAAATTCTAAAAACATCTACGCAACCTGGCCCCCTTGCTCCCTGAAGTAATGTGAAACAATCACAAATTGCTTTATAATGCTTTTTGCCAGTTGATTCACCTAGGATGAGGCTGTTTTTTCTGTTGCCTATGTCACAAAGAATTGCCTCTTTAATGTGAGGTACCTGTATCTCCTTTATGATCTCTGTACATTTTGTACACTAGTCATCTCAGAAGCAGGTTTTGAGTCAGTAAATGCTTTTTTGCACACATTTATCAGATGATCAACGATCACACATCAGAATAGAAGAATGTTTTGTAATAAACAGTGAAAGTTTGCCCTCTGTTTTTCATGCCAATGCTGCATTTTGTTTGTTGATAGGTTTAAAATCAATGCATGATTGCTTGGGGTGGATGAAAGACTGAGCCTTTGGTGCATGTTTTGCAATAATGCTATGCTTTTTAATTTCAATACTCTTAACCGTTATTTCAGTTTTGCGGAACTGTAAGCCTTTGACAAAGACCTTGTACAGGTTTCAGCCAGTCCTTAAATTGGTTCTGTGACTGCTACTCGCCTCAAAAGCCTTATGTATGTGGCTTTTCTTTAGCCATTTTGTCAGACAGCCAATTAAGAAAAACATACTTTGAAAAATGACCACTGCCATGTACTACAAGCTCTACCCCTCACATGGTGCAAAAACAGGACAAGTGTTTATGACTTCCAAAAGTTATATTGTACATTCCACCGTACACACTTGACAGTTGGCATGTCTGAGAATATTGAAGGATGCTGGGAACACGGGTAGGGGCATTAGCATGGAGGTGGGGAAGCATGTGTCTGTGTACACACAGTGATGGGGCTGCTTTGCTCAGCCATGATATCTGTGTCTGGCTAATACAAGGAAACACATGGTGTTTGAAACCAACAAGCTCAACTTCCCCGTCTACAAAGTACCACCCTGTCTTATCCCTACCCTGGCAGTGGCAACTTGGTGGTTGGGGGGTTCTTTCCCTACCCCTGCTTACACACTCCCCTCCTTCCAAGGGCTGTTTCTGGGCTGTGGAGAGAAGAAAGAGAAAGAGGAAGATAACCAGTCAATTGGCCTACCAGGGGATGGTGGTGGTAATGGCAACTTTGTCCCCAAACTGACACATCTCTCCTCCTGACCAGGCCAGAACAGAGAAGCTAGGGAGTCCAGCTGAAGGCCTGGGGGCTTGTCCTGTCCTTTGAAAAGGGAAACATACAGTACAGTAGTTTCTTTTAATTGGGTGCTTAACACAGACTGATTTTATTATGAATTGCAGATACTTTTTCCTCAGAACATAGCTGTGACAGTTGATAGATTTATTTCAGGTCACTTAGGCACATTTTGATGCCAAGTAAATTAAAAAATAGTCAGCCTCACAGTCACCAGGTTGGCAGGGCCGATGTACCCACTGGAAGACCTCTATGAACACACAGGCATATGCAAACCCCTGATTGAGAATCATTGCAGTACAGTGTTTATGTAGACCCTAAGAAGATGATTAGGGCCACACGACTTTGCAAACATTTCCTTGTTGTAAGCACTATTCAAGCCCAAGTTAGCGTTCATTAATGCTGGCCCTTGGAAGTGTCAATTTGAACCCCGAGGCATATACTCATTTTATATAAGTAAAAAGGTACTAGAAGATCAGAGATAGTGAGGCTAAGCAGATGGCCAGTTGTTCTGCAGGATTTTAAGAATGAATTTATTTCAGGAGCTTGACCCAAGCCTTAGAGATAGTATCACTCAGAATTTTGTAGGAAAAACTACTCCACTCTTTTCTGTGTGCCCCTATGTATCCAATGCTAGAGCATACAACTGCTTGCTGAAGTCATGCACAATGCAAACCTATGAAGTTTTCTTTTTTCTAAGAGATTTACAATGAAAGTTTTAAAAAGATAAATGAAAGCTGGCTTGCTGCTTTATGCATGACTTATGTTTAATAGGAGATTAACAGCTCTGCTGCATAGGTACTTTGCATAAGCTTCAAATTAATTGAGCATATACCATCAAGAGTTGTCCAGAATAAGTCAACAGGTACAGAGCAGCAAAAAGGCCATATTTAGTTCTTACCCTCATGTACCCACTTTGTCTGGTTTTTCTACTATCAGCCCCATGCTGTGTTCTGCACAGCTCCCTGTGCAAGAATTGACCTTCCTGCACATGTTCACATCAAAAGGTCCTCAGAAATGACTCTGCCAGTTTGCCTCTGTCCTTGGACAGAGCTACTGGGTCATCAATGTCTCTTCCTGAAGGCCTTGAAAAACACCCTACCGCATTATGACTGCTCTCTTATACCAAATATAAGAAGATTAAGTCACTTGACAACAGCTGCCAAGCTATTCAGTCAAAAAGCTGTCAAAATACCAATAAACCCAAACACTCACTGTCCAGCTACACAGCCAGTGAATATAATTTTCATCCAGTTTTCTAGCCAGTGGAGCATGCACACAGCCTCCCCACACTCTCACAAAGAATTTCAGATATAAAACCCCCCCCACCCACTTAGTGCTGCCTGACAATCTCATACTTGGATATTTACATTTGAGGTAATATGTTTTACTGGACCAACTGCTATTGGAGAGAAAGCTTTTAAGCTTACAGAGGTCAATTACCACCTCATCCACCTTGGATCTCTAATATCCTGAGACCAATACTGCTGCCACGCTACACACAAGCCTGTACTATGTCTAGGTTTTCAGCAGTTTCAACTAAAACAAAAGGTACCCACTCCCCTCCCACCTCCTCAACATTAAGAAGTTAACATTTTACATGTTTTACTCCATTTCAGCATACATAAACTGTGCTTCCCACATAATTAAAGCTTATTTACAACAGCTAACTTCAGGGGATCCGACAGAGGGGAAGAACAACACTGGAAGAACAATGACAATTGATAAATCCAACTGTTAAATCATCATCTTTTGTAGATTTCATATGAAACTCATTTCACAATTTGTGCCTAAACTAAATGAAGTGCCTGAACCCCAGTTAAACTTGCACATCAGTTTTAGGAAATGTCTCTCATATATGTCCGTGATAATTTTAAAAAGACTCACATGAAAATTTTGGTTGTGCAGGGTGCACATGAACAAGGAAGTCAGACTGATTAATGAAATGTTACAAAATAATTTTGGAAAGTTCCTGGATTTTTGATCCCATGATTCCTAACAGGCTTACTGAGTCGCATAGCTAGAGTCTGAAAAGTTAAAAAAAAAAAAAAAAAAAAAAAAAAAATCTATTCATTACTAAATGCTGTAATCAGCTTTATCTCAGCTGTCCTTTATGATCAATCCATATGTAAAGAAATAAATGGACTATCTTGAAAATGGAAGATACTAGTATGTAAACAATTTATAATCACTGCACACAGTTACAATATCATCTGTCTTAACAGCAATTGTTCAAAACATTGTGTTTAAGTACTAAATACCATTAATATCATAATAAAATGAATGCAAACTTCTAAATACCAATTCAAAATACTACATTGTTGCAAGGTTTATGTATTTTACACACACACACAATCAGAAACAAAGAAAAGGAAAGGTTCTACAATTCAGGGTAATTTCAAAGCCCACAAAGTATTTAACAAGAACGGGGTCTATGGCTATTACAAATTATTGCACACATTATAACATTAGATTGGATGTTACTTTGATATGGACATTGGACTTCATAATATAAATTCAGCCTATTGTGATTTAAAATGCAACTTTTAAATTACTATACATTATAACTTAAATGTTATATTTAATGCCACTAAAGCACAAGGCAGCTTCCTGTCAAGTACCTAGTGCAGTATATAACTTTCCATCATCAAAAAGATCAGGTACCTGGCTGGTCTGCATAGCTTTATACACACATGATGCACAAACTAATATCCACCTGCAGAACAATCCTATACTGGTGAAGTTCTCTATCACCGAATCTCCGTTTGTGCCAAGAGTGCCACTTTGCAGGAATTCTCACCCTGATCTTTCAAACCAAATATAAGTATAGGGTCCTAAGAGTAAGTTGTGTGGGACAGAGACCATTGTTTAGTTCTCCATTTGTACAATCCTAGTACAGTGGGATCCCAGACTCCTAGCCACCACTGCAACATAAAACCCCAAATGGGGTTCCTGGAAGCCTGGTCAGCCAGAGTGGAATGCAGGCAAATTAACCAGGATACTATTTGAAAGTCGCATACCATAGATATATACAAGATGCTTTTGGTCTTGTACACATTAGCCAAAAAAGGCCAACCAATTAATTTAAGGCCACAGTCAGACCACTGCTAGGAGTCAGTTTAATACATAGCTCATTGTCTGCGTATGTTCTGGAACGCAAGCTGTATTCCTTAAGCTCTTTTGTAACTTGTCAGTTTCCACACCACTTATTTTCTCTTTCCCAATATTCTTTTTTATTGCATCAACTACCTAGCTGAGTCTACCCTCTGCCTGCTGGGGGCAGGACCAGTGCAGCACAGTGCTGGTTGACACTGGTGGCCCTTCAGGGTTGTAAAAAATTGCATTTGTGACCCTCATGCCCAAAAGGTTGGGAACCACTTATCTACAAACTCAAAGTGGTGGTTTTACTTTTAAAAGCTAGAAATAAAAATATTCATATTTTTACCTGAATGGCTGAGAAGTGTTTACATTACAGGCCTTTCAAACTTTTCAATACTTTTTTTTTTTTTGTGACTGAGTATGGTAAGCAATTATATTTCCAAGGAAATGTACTTTTAGAGTCTAGCAACCCCTGACATTTAGCACAACTAGAGCCCCTGCAAAGCAGTGGATATCCACTTTATAGCCATAGATAGCTTCAGCCACAGACTATTTTTGCAGGTGGAATGGGGATACAAGTTCTGTAGCCAGGTAGGGCTCTACAATTAAATAGTCCAAATAGAACATGGAATACATAATTAAAGGACGGCACAGACTTCATTTTCAACCTATTATAAATGAAGCATAGCTAATTCTGTATGTTAGAAGTAATCTATTCATTGTAAGCTGTGTTACGACACGAGCAGCATTAAGTGACAATAACTGAGCAATAAATCAGCTAAAGTATTTAGGTTTATTAAGTGTCAGTACTGCAACTCAGCAAATGGTAATTCTTTATTAAAAGGCAACAGTGGGCACCTATGTTAGGAGACAGATCTCTTGGAATGACATCTTACAAGACAAAACTGCATTTCAAAGTGCAGGGCCACGGGTGCAAGCAGCAATCTTAACATTGACTTCCCGACTGAAAACGTTAAGTGTTTCAGACACAAGATTATAAGATCGATTTGTGCTAAGCTGAAGTTAAGATGCAGCACCATGCTTTACTTTTAGGGTCTGCCCTGAACATTACCATAGAGGTGTGGCTGGGTCACAGTTTATCTTAATACGCTTTGGTAACCTAAGCATGAGTAGCTGATTTTACTATACTTGTGACCATCTTCTCTTGCTGACCACAAGTGCAGGAGCCAAGCATCCACTTCCCACAATCTCTTTCGAACTACAGGAATACAAGTGAAACAGGAAAAGCAAAAACCACAAATAGCCTTAACAAAAAGCTCTGCGTTACTGTGATCTTAGGAAAAATTCTGCTACACACATTAAAGAAGACAATGAAACTCAAAAATAATGTTAGACAAAGTTCTTCCTGATGTGGCTTTGGGTAAAGCCCGTTTCTGTTCAAGACAACAGAAATTTAGAACAAGTTCATGTCTTTCATTGTTCAACAACAAATTATACAACATGGACATTACAGATGAGGTAGTAAAGAAAAATTGTGGTCACCTTTATGTTTTAATAGTTGTGAAACATTTTTCAATGTCCCTCTGGCTATCTTTCTTCCCTTAAATTTCACCTGTTTCTCCAGCACATCTTCCAAACCCACTCTTGAATGTATTTTGGCCATGACTGCACTATAAGAAATAGCAAAACACATTCAATTAGTGGTGGGATGTGGCTACAAAGTGGGAACTACTTAGGAACCATTGCAATTTAGTCTCTTCACTAGAAGGAAAAAATGCAGTTTTTCTTGCATGAAAGATTCCAGGTGGTAAGAGTGGAAGCATAAGCAGGTCAGTACATAATCTTCCAGAGATACTGAAGAGTTGGTGGGGGGGGGGGAGGAGATTGTTAAAAAAAAATGCAACAAACCAAAATTAAATTTGAAATGAGAAATCTACACACTAAACTATACAGTAGAAGATGCCAACTGAATTTTCTGAGCACCTTGCTATCCTGTGATGATCCGCTATAACATATTCCCAGACATGCCTTTTAAGAGATTTATTGAAATCCTTGGGAGGTTACACTCATCCATTTGGTTTCAAGCCTTAAGTGCATCACTCCAGTTTCAGGATAATCATTCAGAAATGCATTTGCCATGTCTTACTGCTTCAATGTGATACCACATTTTGTGGTTCCTTGTACTTTATGAAATAAGTTTTCCTGGAAATGAATGGTAAGAGTCAAAAAACAGTGTTTCAGTGCAAACTAAATTTTTCTGTGAGCTTGAAAAACTGTTAGTGTTTGATAGTGAAATTTTATGAGTGTATCCTTTATTCTGATAGCTCAGTTTCCATCAACATATTAACAAGTCACTCTTCACTACATAAGTTCTTTAGCTCTCAAGAGCTGCCTTTTAGGATTATGTAAGAAACATTCTCTCTCCCACCCTGTTCTTCCACAAAAGTGTAAATTTGACACAAAGCTACCATGGCCGAGTAGCAGAAAGTGATGCTTAGTTTCGTTCCACATTCCTAGAACTGTGTATTGACTCGGAAGATGTGGGGCTCGAATCCAGTCTATTTTTAGCCCTACTAGGATGTTACTCAGCCTTTTTAACTGGTAACTTAACACTAGAAAATTTTTGCTGCATAACTGACCTACACTTGTGTTTCAATTTCTTTACGTCTTGTTGATAGCCAATCAAAACTAATTGCAAATAACCCCAAAACTTTTTGTACATACATGAAATACATGTTCCTTTCAGTCACTCCACTCCAATTTCAGATGAAGGCCTCTCCAGCCCCGCCAAGTTGAGGTTGATTTACATTATAATTTTCACCATTAGACAAACTGCTGGTATTCAGCTGAGATGAGCACAGATCTTGAACTCTTCACACAAAGGCTTTCAGAGCTCAAAACACATTAACTTCTATTTTGTATATGTACACAGTACAAGAATGTTTTTCACTCCATCTGCAAATACCCAGTCTTCAGTCTATGGATATCAGATGGTAATTCTTCCTTTAATCTTGTTTGCCTTCACGCCACTGGCGAGACCCTTCATTCCAAGCTACGTAGACAAAGAGAGCAAGTACCACATGAACCGTAATTACAGCAACGATGGCAGCATAAAAATAGCTGTCTCTATTGGACATTCCCAAGATACCTGAGAAAGTAAGACAAAAAGGGCACACTAATTTAAAGGAATCCTGAGTGTTCCTATTAAGAAATAACTTGCAACTGTTCAAAGAGGCCCAGTTTCTTATGTCTATTATTGCTGTGTATCAAGGGTAGGACAGAAAGAAAAAGTAACAGGTCAGAATATACAGTCACTACTGAGACTTTACATGTATTTTACAATTGGGATGCAAGATAATGAAACTGCTTGTTACATTTTTTCTTCATGATTACTCAGTTAACTTTTCGAAATGCAGCATTTTATATCTAAAATGTTTGGCAAATATTTTTCTGCCATCCTCCAACATCAGGCCTCAACACCCCCGCCAACTAAGTACTGTTCTCTTTTTGATCAATGAGGAAAACTGAAAAGCAGAGGTTAAGATATTTGCCTATAGTGAGAGAATCAGTGGTGCAGCTGTGATTAGAACTTGGGAGATCCCAACTATCATGTTCAGACCATGCTTCCCCATCGGAAGTACTGTGTGCACTAGATAGCAAGAAACTAAAAAATGTTTCCCATATAATACAAGATACTACAGATATTTCCAATATATCGTTCTTCTCAGACTAAAAAAAATGAAGTGTTATTGTCGGTAGAGCTCATAGTACCTGATGTATCTTAACAAGAATGTCTTCTGAAAAATCAATACATCAAGTAAATAGAAAACGGAACATTTTCTGACTAACTATACTTCCATTCTCAGATTCAAGAGGCATTTACAACCACAATGACTGAAAGGGACAATTTTGTTTTCAGATGGCCTTTAGTCACAGTCATCAGCTGTTCTTATGTTAAGAGGAAAGTTCTATTTTTGTCTTCACGAAGATGCCTAGGCATAATCAGGAAGTTCTGCCGGGCTGTTCATTATTCCCATTGCAGAATCTGAGGCAAGCTCTTCGTTGGTTGTTACCAATTTAACAAGCCTGGCTCCACAGCATGTTTCAGCCTCAAACTTTAGGAAGTTAGAAAGGATGAAATTCTTCAAGCAACAGAACTTGAATTCTGAAGCGCTTAGCATCTGAATGAAATGTTTATTTATAAACATTCTCAGCTATGTTGTTAAAAAAAAAAAAAATCAGAGATGCTGCTACTGAAGGACAGAATTATGTCATTCCAAATGTGACTCGTTAGTCTAAAATGCTAAAAGAAAACCATAACAGAACAATTTCCATGCACATCACCACTACAGCCTTTCATGTATTCTTCACACAACTAAAATTCAGATTTTATACTCCACATAAGCCACTGAAATAAGTTTGTTCTTTTTTGCAACCAAAATCCTGACCATCACATTTAAATATTTTGAGCCATATATACTGAGAGGGGTTCTCTTTCTACATCAATGCATTTAGTTTGTGAAAAGAAATGGTTACCAAAGAAAGAAAAAGAAAGAAACCTAGTATTTTAAGTACAAAGCTTTTCCTCTTAAAAACATTTCTGTTTAGTAGGAACGACGTTACCTTCGAATACATAGGCCTTTGAAGAGAAGTACAGCCCAATAGGTAATAGGATCATCAGAGCTGTGAAGAACAGAAGTGTTCTTAGAGTTGATGTTAATGAACCCTCATTTCTGAAATGAACAAGAATAGATGTAACAATGGAGAAACTCATAAGGTCTGACATAGTGCACCACCTTTTCTTCCAGGGGACAAATCCAAATTGTTAGTTTTAAAGACCTTTCTTTGTATTTGTTGTTTGGAACATACCAAAAATTAAGCTTTGTATTCAAAGCTGGTATCTGAATGTCTTAATGTTCAGAATTCGTTCAGGGCCAAAATTCCACCATTAAAAGGTTATTGCGAGAATTTTATTTCAGGATATGTCTTTGTTTTCTTTCTAAAAAAGAACATCTGTTGAAGCACCAAAAGGGACTCAAAAATCACACTGCTATCAATGCTTTCTTCCTTGAAGATCAGACAAAGTAGCTCACTGCACATCCGACTGCATATCAGCACCACCTTTATAAGGGTGGCTCCCACAAGGAGAGACGAGAATAATTTTTATAAATAAGACAGGAAAATGTGACTAATACCATAAAATTTTCAAGGAGGTTGAGAGATAAATATTGTACTAAGAACTACTTTCAACACTTAATTGTCTAGAATTCAAGTTCTCTTTTAGTATCCAAATTTCACTATTATTTAACCCCTTTTTTATATATATAAAGTTTTCATTGATTTAAACTCCATTCAACAAACAGGACGGAGCAAAGACCATCATCCATTTATTTTAGCTGCAGCAAATTCAAATTACACTATATCAAACGTATAGACCCGTGTCAGAACAGATCTTGGAACAAAGTTTGGTTGTTAAAAAAATTAATAGTGGTTGCAAAAAAACAATAGTAATGGGGCCAAGTATAACATGGTCAGTAAAAACAAGAAAAAGCAACTCCTTAATTTCATTTGGTCTGTCAGGACAAGTTTTGTCTCGGAAAATGAGACCAGTTATAACTTGTTCTACATTTGCACTTGCTTTCTTTGGTATAGGTATTTACTCCAAAATAGAATGATCTAACCAGCCAACCAACCCTGACTTATTTTCAAAATACTGCAAGAATCAATGCCCATGTGTCCACAAAGTGGACTATTCATTTTGAAACAAGGTCTGTCAGAAGCCGTTTGAGCCAGGAATTTGTAATACTGCTACTAAGCACCTACCAAATGCTTTCCCTCTTTGAACTTCCACAGGTTTATAAAAAAAAAATATGACTTTCCATATGAGGAAACGAAAGGCTGGTCCACAGTTAAATGTTGTATCATATTACTATGTTGGTTGGGGTGTAATTTTTTTGCCAAAATACTTAGACTGGTAAAAGCCCTAGTGTAAATGCCACTACACTGGTAGAAAGCTGCCTTATAGCAGTATTAACAAAGCATGCACCCCTCTGTCACTTCTAAAGACTAACCAATTTAAGAATAGAATAGACTCATGGGGCTGGAAGGGACCTCATGAGATCATCTAGTCTAACCCCCTGGGGTTTGAACCCAGGACCTTCTGTGTGTAAAGCAAATGTGCTAGTCACTACACTAATTAGCTGAGCTTTTGTGGGAGAGAATCCCACTTCACCTTGAAGAGCCCAGTCTTCAAGATGAAGTGGGATTTTCTCCCATGAAAGCTCATGGGATCAATAAATCTGTTAGTCTTTAGAAATGCCACAGGGCTGCTTGCTTGGTTTACCGGACCAGATTAAGCCAGCTACCCCTCTGCAACATACATCTGTGTATAGGTCTGGAGCCACAAATGGCTTTTTGGCTATCTCCTGGTGGCTCTGGGCACATACCTTCCACCATAGACCCTGCGGGTGGTACGCTCCTGGCTTTGGCTCCCCTCTGCCACCAGGGGAGCCCGCAAACGGGCCGCACCAGGCTCTGGGGGCCCTGAGAGGGCGTCCCCCTCCACCAGGGGAGCCTGCAAACGGGCCGCACCAGGCTCTGGCCTCCCCGCCACCACCGGGGGACTGTCAGGGGACAGGGTCCACTCCCAATTCTGGCAAGACCCTGCTCCCAGCTCTCCCCACCAGCATGCTACACCCATTGCAGCTCTCAAAACACTTGGTTATGGAAGGAATTATTTCAAAAGGCTCTGCCTGTCTTTTGGGTGGCTGACCCCTGCTATAGACTAGTTTGGGTGGGGGGGACACAGGCAAGCGGAACTAACACACGTTCCCCCCCCCCACAAGGTGAGTGACCCCCATGTGAAGCCCCAGGCCTGGGGGGCCGACCCCACGCCCTGGGGGAGGGGCAGGGAAGTGACTCTCCAACCGCCCCCCGCCAGGGCCCCGCCAGGCTGAGAGCCGAGCCCAGCCCCCATCCTCACTGCCTGATCTCGGGGGGCGCCGCTCGCTCGTAGCGCTCCATGCCGCTCCGCACCGCGCGCGCACGCCACTTCCGGTCAGCTGACTCCTCCGCGCGTTTATCATGTGACCCGACGGCGGGCGGTTGGTTTTCAGTTGGGCTCCGCCCTCTTCGGAACGTTCCGAGGCAACGGTCACTTAGGCCACGCCCCCCGCTCGCGCATGGGGTGTCGCTGCTCGTAGCCAATGGGCATGCGCGCGCCTCTCCCGCCCTGAGCTGCCCAGACTGACACAGCCCCTGGGGCTTTTCTGCCCTCAGCCCAGGGGTCAGCCCAGCTGGCTCCCTCTGTCACACATTCAGCCCATTGCATTTGCACTGTGCATATTTGCAGGCTTTTCTATGCAGTTTCCAAAGGGGTAGCCTGTTAGTCTCATCCAGCAAAAAAACCCAAGGAGTGGTGTGGCACTTTAACAGATTTATTTTTTGCATGAGCTTTCGTGAGAGAAAATCCCACTCCAAGTGGGATTTTCTCCCACGAAAGCTCATGCAAAAAATAAAGCGGTTAGTCTTAAAGTGCCACACGATGCCTTGGGTTTTTTTCTATGCAGGCCTGTTAGGCTAGTAAAGCAAAGAAGGCAAGGAGTCCCGTGGCACTTAACGACTAACCAATTTATTTAGCGCATGAGCTTTCCTGAGAGAAAAGCCCACCTTGTCAGATGCTTTGAAGAGGGGGAGCTTACAGAATGGGATGGAAATAAATGTTATGGGGCACCACTCCAGGGTAGCCAAGCACCACACCGACTTTT
This sequence comes from Podocnemis expansa, assembly GCA_007922195.1. NCBI lineage: Eukaryota > Metazoa > Chordata > Testudines > Podocnemididae > Podocnemis > Podocnemis expansa. The sequence goes on along the minus strand of ML681991.1, from coordinate 12,107,550 downwards.
TTAGCCTCTCTATTAAGTAGAGATGTAGCCATCCCATTTTCTGCCTATGGAAACTGAGGCTCAAGGGGGGTTGTGGCAATGCAGGGGCCTGAGCCAAGATCTTATGCAGCTCAGATCCTGCTTTGGGCAGACATTTCTGTCAAGCTGTGCTCATGTGATCTAGCCTTTGGTGTCTTTACACCTGGGCTTGTCACCTGAAATTTTTACCAGTGTGCCAGGTTCTCCCCATAAACTCTTCACGGCAGTCTTTAATCTGAGGCATTTCGCTGAGTGTATGTGCCTAAAGATCACTGATGATAATAAAACCTTATTAGAGAGGGACCCAACTTCTGTCCACAGTTTGCATCAGGATCTAAAATTTGTGGCTCAGGCCACTCGTACAATTAAGGCCTCTTGATGAGAGGTCAAAGCTGCTCTCGGTTTTCAAATGGGTCAGCCATAACTGACAAGCTCTATGGATTCTTTATCAGGCAAGGTAATTGCTTTGTTTTGCAAAATTTAACCTGCTGACAAAGCAACCACCTGGTGCCACAGCTCTTTAATTTGTTAGTCTTTAAAAATGCCACAGACCAGCTTCCAAAGGGGGAGCCATGTTAGTCTAGTGCAGCAAAACAAACAAGAAGTCCTTCCTGTGGCACTTCTAAAAACTAGCAAATTTATTCATTACATGAGTTTTCATGCGAAAAAATCCCACTTTAAAGCATCTGATGAAGTGGGATTTTCTCTCATGAACGATCATGCAATAAATAAATTAGTTAATCTTTAAAAGTGCTACAGAGCTCCTTGTTTGTTTTACAGGACATCTTGTTCATTTTGCTGAACGAGATGACCAAGGCTATCCCTCTGGAACCTGTTACCTGACAATGACTTTCCTCAGAAAATCCACAGGTGGCAGAAAGTGGTCCATTGAATGAGTTTTTTCTGTTCAGTCCCTTATTCTATTACCACATAAGGCAGAAACAGACTCCATAATTACTTCACATGGGCCAAAAATAAAGGGTAAAGCTAAATGAAAAGTATAAACGTAGAAAAAGAAAAGGGAAATTATTATATAAAAAGAGAGAGCATTAACTGCAGAAATATTCCTTGACAGAGAATGAGCACAGATTAGCTGGCTGCTAAGGTCATGGTTGAGACTGGCGTGGAGCTGCGGGCTAGGATTAGAGCTGGGGCCAGAAGAAAGCCCCGAAGTAGGGATGAGTGAGGGTTGAAGCTGTTAGGGGACTCTGGAGGTAAACCTGGGCTCTGTGTGCTAGGGCTAGGACTGCCAGGGGTGTCCCAGATGACCGTTAGCTCCAGGACCAGCAGGAAACCAATGGGTTAGGTTCTGGCTGGGAATGGCCAGGATCCCCAGGCTAGGGTTAGATCTGGGACCTGCAGCGGACCCTATGGTGTAGTTAGGTCTGGGACTGGCAATGGACCCCAGGCCACAGTTAGGGCAGGGACAGCAGCTAGGATTAGGTTTGGGACCAGCAAGAGTGCCTTGAACTCGCATTAGAGCTGGGATTGGCCATGGGCTACAGCTAGGGCTAGGGTATGAACTGGCGGGGGTCCCAGGGTAGTGTTTGGACTGGGACCATCAAGGTCACTGGGCTAGGGTTAGGGGTTGGCCTATGGTTAGATCTAGAAAGTCCCAGGCTGTGATTAGAGCTGGGGCTGGAAGAGGACTCCAGGTATGGTTAGGGTTGGGGCTGGCAGGATACCGTAAGCTTTGGGCCAGCAGGGTAACGCTAGGGCTGATGTGGGACATGGGTCTACGTTCAGGGTTGAGGCTGGCAGAAGGCACCAGTTAGGATCAGATTTTTGGCTGATCAGGGTTGTGGACCTCCTGGGATGGTTTAAGGAATGAAGTAGTTTTGTGGGTAGTGGGGAGGCCAATGTAAATGGAAGATGGAATGAGAGCAGTGATGTAAACTAGGGTGAAATGATCATGGAGAGGGTTGAACTCACAAAAAAGGGCAGTAATTCCAAGCAACTCTTCCCCAGCCCTGCAGGCAGGGAGTAAACAGGACACTGTACTTGATGTGCTGTCAGACACTCCTCGTACTGGGAGCTGGATGATGACAGCCACTCTCTCGTAATTCATAGCCCACCGTCTCCAAACCTCCCCGCGAGAGATGCAGGCCACCAGAACTGCTGACAAGTGGTCAAAATGAGAAATCCCTGGCATTTGCTGCAGCCTGCAAACCTGCCCTCTTACTCTGCCCCCCCCCCCCTTGGCTGACTCTGTGTGAAGAGAACCTCTTTGTCCATCTGTCTTCCACACTGTGAAGGAAAGCAAGATCTGGGTTTGACTCACTCTGGTGAAGAAACCTCTTTGAAAGCAGATTTTATACATGTTTTTAAATATAAATTTGTCACTTATTGTGCAGTCCACACATTCCCTTGTTCCCCACGCCCAGAGTGCTGGGAAATAATTGTTAGAGCTCTGAGTATAGCCATGCCACCACTTCCAGGCCTCCCTTCTCCACTCCTGGGGGCTGCTCCATAAATGCTTTTCCAACTCCACCATTTCTCATGGTTTAAATAGGGAGGCAGCAATTTGTGGGTCAGAGGAGCCCCATAAGGAGGGGAGGTGCTGCTGATTTCCTCTTTGCTTAAAGACTGGGGAACAGCCACTGAGCAAAGGTAGGAAGCATGTCACCTGGAGGAGTCATCTTCATCTTGTTGCTTCCATCAGCTGGCAGCTGCAACCAAGAGTTGCTCAGCAGGACATGGCAAAGCTAGGTTTCCAGTTCCTTTAGATGAATCCAAGGTGGAACATTGCCTGGCACGGTATGGTTGAGAGTCTGGGACAATAGCTCCTGGGTCTGCAGAAGCATTCACAGTTGTACTCCTCCAGGGACTGGTTTTTCTCTGCTAGCCATTGTAGGGGCTGAGCTGGGATAAGGCCTCATCACTTGTCCGGCTGCGATGGGGGAGAAGATCACTAGGGAAGGCTCCTGCATTCCTCCACCTCTTGAACAACTGCGTGCTAAAATCTGACCCTGGCATAGAGAATGGTGCCAGTAAGGTACACGGGGGTCTACGCTAACTGCATGGTGTCACAGCCACAGCACCCTTGCACAACCTCTTCTGATCAGACATGGCTCTGTGGGCACTTCCTGCCTCAGTTTACAAGGCATGGTGACCTGTCTGCAGCAGGGCTGCCCATGTCATAAGCATGGCTTCAGTCTTTAAATGTTTAGACAATAATAAACTCAGAATTTTACTGTTGGTGACTTTAAACAAACATAAGGGTCGATTTCCACGGAAGGAAGAAGTGCATAGAAAACAGAAAAGGTGATCTGTGAAGTTTTCAGTTTGGGCTTTCATCATGTGTGCAAAGAATAGCATACAGCAGAGATGCAGGCTTGGCTCTCACCTCGTAAACTCAAAACTACTGTGTCCAATTATTTGCAGAGTGTTGCTTTTGTATGGAAGACAATAACCCACACAGCCACTCACTGACATGGATTCCCCAGGCTTTAAACAGCAGCGCCATTTTACACATGCTGCTTGGATGGAAATGGAAAGTGTTTGCATTTGGAGGAAGTGCAGCAAAGAGCACCAACCTCTCACAAAGCTTCCACCACCTTCTGCTTATTGTGCGAAGGATTTCTCAGTGTTTTCAATACAACACAGAACTAGTGCCAAGAGATTTGATGAACTCATCCTAAAAAAATACTCATGATGAGAATGGATGGCCCAGTCTTCACAGATCTCCTCCAGTACAGGGAAAAATCCCCCCAGGCTGGACTGTCTGTAGGCATGAGCTAAGAGACAGAAAGCTCTCAAAGGATATCCTTGTGGAGTTTCCCCAAATCATTCTGGAGATTGGGATGACGTGTGGCTGACTATAGCCCCCTAGTTGTGTAAACCATCTCCACTGTCTGTTCTAACAGCCATGGTCTCCACTGCAGAGGGCTCTGTGGATTAAGTTCTTTCCTCAGGAATCTGCATGCTGAGCGGTGCCTGACTTGCCTCCTGGCATCAACCTCCAGCCTGTCCCACACAAACCTCTTTCTGCTGAGAGCTGTCCGAAAGGATCACAAGACCCCATTCTATGAATTATGGGCAAACATTTGGACCAGCTGTTTTAAGAGTGGTGCCAACAGAATGACTGTGCTTCATTTTCATCATGTGTGTTTGTGGAAATACCCTGTGAGAGAGATTGAGCCCAGTCTTGAACATATGGCCTGGTTTTAGAAGGTTAGAGGACTGTTTTTATCATATGATAAACAATCCCTTGAGAAAAAACAATGAGAGTCCTGTGGCACCACAAAAACTAACAGACTTTTTCAGGCATAAGCTTTCGTTGGCTCCAACCTACTTTGTCAGATGCATGAATGTGACACAGTGGGTTGGAGCCCACAGAAGCTTATGCCTGAAGAAATCTGTTAGTCTTTAAAGTGCCACAGAACTCTAGTTTTTGCTGTACACAGACTAACAAGGCTACCCCTCTGGAAATCCCATGAGAATTGTTTTCAAATCAAAGAGTGACATTCAGGATCACCGTTAAAGACTCACAAGTAACCAGAGCCATGCTGCTAATATTCAACACCTGCAGTTTAGGCCCCACGTTTGAGAAAAGTATGAATTATTGGTCTTGGAAAACAAGTGCCTGTGTATAATAAATATATGTGGTTCTAGCAGGACATAATTTAGATGATTCCATGCCCTGCAGCTTCTTTCTTCCTCTGTGTCAGTACCTCCAGATTTTGAGAGCTGTAACTGAGTAAAAAATAAGACGACCAGATGAAACACAGCACTATGCTCCTTAGAGACAGAAAACTAATCAGCTGTCTAATGGTGGTGCTATAATGCCTGTGGTCTTAAGGTCCAGGTCTTCCTCTGTATTCAAAGAGCAATGTGAACACTGCTGGCTGCAGATAAATAAACGCTATGATGAGTCTCTTGCGAGTTACACTTGCTTCTGAAAAGAAGTGCTTAAAAAGCCTCTACTTCAGCAAAATTTATCCATTTTGGGGGGATATGGGCGAAAACTACAGGAAACATAAAATCAAAGTCCGAATTGGTCTTGATCACCAGTCACCATTGCCCTAAACAGGATCTGAGTTCGCCTCTTAAAACACTGTATGTTCTTGCTTCCCTTGCTGTAGCTGTACAAGGGATTCACTAAAAGCTTATGATAGATAGAGCAAGCAGAAAGAGCATGCTAGGACTAAGGGAGGAGGATTCAGGAGAGAAGATAAAGAGTTCATTTCCTACTAGTTGGCCTTCCTGACTTTTTTAGCCAACAAGAAAACAGAGACCAGCTGAAAAGGCAAGTGGATGAAAGGTTTTGCCATCATGTAGAGAAGAGGCATGCTCATCCTGGTTCGGGCTACCAGATACCAAAGCTTGGAAAGGAGGTCAGGGAAATATGAAAAGGAGGACATTGGAGGACATGTGGAAAAAATGTAGTATTGATGTAATATTCTTCTGTTTTAAGGAGACACTGGAATGCTTTCCCCTAAAAATAAGGTATTCCATGGCATTCCAGCATATTTTAACCCCCTATAAGTAAAAAGCCAGGCAAAATCACATATTTTAAAATGCCTGCCAGATGGAGGATGTGAAGGTAAAAAGGAAGACATATCCTCCTTTTGCCTGACATTGGGTAACCCTAATCCTGATACGTCTCATTACTTCTCTAGTACATACATTTCAGTTTAAAGAGCAAGCATCAAAGCTGGTGCTTGAGATGCTTATCAACAAGGCTTCTCATTCTGTTTGACCTTCTCCTGATCAGTGGGATATTTTAGATGGGTCAAAAGATGAGGTGCGTGAGTCTTTTGTAAATGTAAAGCAAGTGATAGTTAATACTGTAGGACCTTTTAGCAATCTGACTCAGGACAAATGCATAAAGAATATAAATGGGGTGATGAAAAGAAATGAACATAAGCTTCAACAAAGGCCCACCAGATTTTTTCCCCCCCATTTTATTGCTAGGTACAGGATGTTTCTTTTGCCTCTGGCTTCACTTTGCTGGTTGCTTCTATGGTGAAATCAACCACACACAACTTTTTTATAAACAGCAGGGAAACTTAAAATTGGAAGAGTTTCATATCATCTACACTTACTATGAAAATTTATATCCATTATTAAAACGCAAAAAAATCATTTGAAGTGCACCTGCCAGTGGACTGCAAATGTCATTTTGTTTTAAGGCAAAAATCTCATTAGCTATATTTGTTAAGGGTTTCTGAATCATTTTCTTTATATTTAACTCATTTTCTTACAGAGAAACTTAACAGGTGCAAGAGCAACTGTAAAAGCAGCTGCTTAAAAACAAAATCAAGTCAAAGGCACTGTAACTTGAGAACCCCTTGTCAAACTACTTCATATTTAGCACACACAAACTACACTTACATCTGAGCGGTCTCACTCAATTTCAGGCAGCCCTGCCCAGTCTTATGGGTTATAGAGGTGATGTAAAATATGCCCTTCAATAGAAACTCTGCTGCAACCTGAGCTATGGCGTGACTAGTATTGCTTCATACCATCTGATACCATTACATGGAGACTTGCTATTACAGTGCTGTCTGCAATCTTTTTCATATATGTTTTCTTAAAATAGCTACTGTTCAACCTCTGACTCCTGTGCATACAGCAAACTATTTTTCATGGATTATTTTTTTCATGACTTATTTCTTCAGACTGTGAGTTGATCTCTTGTGGCCTTCTAAGGTGCTTATATGGAGCCATTTACTGTAGAAGCTGTGCATCCTCACAATACCCCAATGACAGAGAGAAATACAATTATTGCAATTTTACAGATGGAACCAAGCCAGGGAGAGCTGAAGTGACTCATCTGAGATCACACATGAAATCTGTAGCAGGGCAGGAAACTGAATCCAGATATACCAGGTCCTAGGGTAGTGTTTGAACCAGTTTCAATAGCTAGCTAGCTAGCTATCTGCAAATGTTTGTATTTGGTTTGATTTTTGGCTGTATCTTCTTCTGCCCTTGTGTTCTGTTATGGAGATAGGTCCTTATATGTTAAGAAACATCCATATCTATAAGTTCCAAAGGGGTAGCCGTGTCAGTTTAGTTCAGTAACACAAACAAGGAGTCCTGTGGCACTTAAAGACTAACAAACTTATTTCCTGCATGAGCTTTCATAGGAGAAAATCCCACTTTGTCAGATGAAAGCTTATGCAATAAATAAATTTGATAGTCTTTAAGTGCCACAGGACTCCTTCCATATATATAACAATCTCATACCAGAGCAAGTTTTCCCACCACCAGAGCAATGGGAAATTAGCTAGGTTATTTTCACTTGCCAGCCTGAAGCATCAGATACTTCCCACTGCTAGAGACAGGACACCAGTTTAGACAGACAAACGGTCTGACTAAGAATGACAAATTCCACAATGTGTGTATTTAGCTGTTGTCCTGCCTATATTTACTCTGGCCAGACCCTTCCTCTCACTACTAAACCATTGCACCTTATTTCCCATGTCCATGCATGCTGCATCCTTCCCTACTGCTTTAAGTGGTCCCCTGCACCAGCTCCAATTAAGTTTGGCCCCTTCCCCCATTAACCGGAATGACTTTTCAGCAGTTAACTTGCTTTCACTCTGTAAATGTTAAAAATATTGTGCTACATTCATCTGCTGTGAAACTTTTTAATTCAATCAGTTGAGCCCCTTCTGAGTAAGTGTTGTGAATAGACAGTTTAGATGTTCATGATTCATTTCGAGCAGCACGTAAACAGCATATCATGTAGTGCTATAATGTTTTGAGACTGCAGATAGCACAGTGTATTTATATTCTGCCTCATCTTTTCCCTGAAAGGCACAGATCAATATAAACTATTGTGTCCCTTCTTCACACACCATCTAGTGGGTGCTGGAGAGAGAGGCTACAATCTCAAAAGACCTGGAAGAAAAAATGTGAGAGAGAGGAGAGAAGAAATGAAAAGTTCAAAGATTAGTCTTTAAAATCCTGTTTATTGAGGGTTTATGTAAAATAAATAAATAAAAAAATCAAAGATTCTTTCTATGGTAACTTACTGGAAAAGGGGAAGAGTTAAGAGAAAGTGAAGGAGGCAACTACTGGAAGGGATGACAGAAGCAGGAAAAGACTCAAAACTGGGCCCAGTCCTCCCTCCTGTGAGATGCTGAATGTGTTCAAGTTTGCCGCTTCCTGGGGGGTCTAAGCAGCATCTTAAAGGAGGCATGCAAGGCCTTGCAGCAAGTGGGGCTGAATAGGTTGGGTTAGAATTTGTAAATACTGTTACAGGGTTAGAAATGATTTTCAAAATGACAAAAAATGTTTTGAGGGATTAAGACTGAGCACCTTTGGGGAGAAACCGCAGCATACTCTTGGAGCTTCGAACAGAACCATTTGTTTTTATTTCAGGTTTGTAGGTTTCAGTGCATGAAGAGCAGGATGTGCTAGAGGCCAATATGAAGCACAAGCGTCGGAAAGCATTCGCAGATAGCCAGAAATCTGCCCTGTCTTTTATTATTATTGAGGCAGAGGCTTAATATGCAGTAAGGGGAATATTAACTAGTTGCTATAGAAAAAGGAATGGCGTTTGTAACTGGTTGAATTACAGGTTTAGACACACATGCCTCTCTACCCATTTGTTGTAGAACCTCCACACCACCAGAAGAAAGCATGGAGCCATTCTGTCACCAAAAGATACAGCCAATCTCAGAATGAAATGGAAGGCAGATTGCCTAGGTAATCACCCTGTTAAAATAGAAGGTGAATGACAGCATTATTAACACATGGGGTTAGATCACTTCCATGGGAGGGTGAAATACTCCCCATTTCTGTGGGCAGAAGGACAGGATCTAGGATAAACAGCAAGACCTGCCATTCTCTTCCTGGTTTGCAGTTGGCTGCAGTTTGTGGACTCGGTGCCCACATGGCTAACACTGGGTGTGAGCTATTAATTTGAAAAGGAAATGTCTGAGGGACACCATAGGGTAGGCCAAGAATGGATATCCACAGCCAGCCCTTGCACTGTAAAACCCAGGAGGAGGTAGGTAAGGAAGAATTAAACACACACATTTGAATGTTGGAAAACGTTTAAATCTTACATTAACAGAGCACAACCTGCATTTATTAAACTTGCCAACCAGGTTCCCAGTACTAGAATCCTTCCTTCGTGCCTGTTGGTCCTTTGTTACTGCATTCTGATTCTCTCTCCTCTTCCATTGCTGCTCTCCATGTTCATTCTCTGTCTCCTCTGTTTGAGTGGGCATTTCTTCTGAAGCAATATGATGTTGCCATGTAATGGGAGGAACCCAGAGCAGCAGTAAACTGTGATTCAGCAAGAGACGTGCTGCTGAAATGCTACAGGGAGTGACATGGAGAACAGAAGGCAAGGAGAAGAAGGGCTTCTTCCATTACATACAAATAATGGAGTTAAACAGACAGACTGGACTCCCTATAAAGCATGAAGCCTTTTCACAAGGTAGATCAATTCGCTCAGGTGTATGGTTTGCTTGGGCTTGTGGACCGCCACCTCTGAGATAAACTCAAAACAAAAGTTAGAATACATTGATCGATGGTTTACCTGAGTGTTGTGTAGAAAAGAGACCTTGACTTGCAAGCATACATCCAAACAACACTTTATAGGGCAGCAGGTATGCTAGATACTGTACGGTTTTAGGGTTGTGTGGAATACAATACTGATAGAATTACAAACGTAGCTTCTGATCCTGGTTCAGAGCATCCATGCCAAGCTCCACTGACTTCAGTAGGCGATGAGCCCAGCTGGAGTCACCCTGCAGGACCAGGACCTCAGTTGTTACTGCCATAGAATGACTGTGCATTGGCAAAGAACCACTGACTGGGGTGGCCAGTGGCCACACGTATAAATCAGTGCAAGATCTAGCTCAACAACTGTAAGGAAATACATAGATTTTTACAAAGGTTAGTCAAAGTATTCATTCTTTACTGTTGCCAGGAATTTCATTCCTACATTAAGTATTACAACTAAAATGCCACAGTCCCATATATTAAAAATAGAAATTAGTCAAACAGCTACAGTAGCATAATCATGCAGGTCTTTTGTTTAAGGATTTACTTTAGAGACCACAGGATGTCAGGCATTCTGGAAGTGAAGGGTTTATCTTTATACAAGAGATGTTGTAATGTTTATAAAATAGCATATCATACCTTCCGCTTCATTCTGAGACTGGCTATTCCCAATAGCATAAGAGACTCCTAGTTCATGACTAGAGCTCTGAGGTGCTACAGCAATATCAAAATTAATTCTCCTCTGCAGTCAATCCATCTATGAGATTCTATCCTGTTCTCATGAAGTATTACCAGCTAAATTCCAACCACATCTTTTATGAGTGGAGAAGTGGGGAATCTTAAAAAAGTTGAGAAGAACCCAGCTTAACATTCAGATCCCAGGTGGAGTATTCAAGCCTGGCTGTTAGAAATATTACTCTTTGACCAGTCAGCTGAATGTGTCTGAGATGAACATTGCTAGAGAATAAAACAAATTACTGTGTCCCTCCTCCATGCCACTCATTTCATGTCTAAGAGGTCACATGCAGACAGCTTAGAATTCCTTCATTGTGGGGGATAATGGCAAAACAGCCAACTCCTTACACACTCTATCCATGAGCCCCAACACACAATATAATAGCGCTCTGGTTTCTCTCCCCTCTGTCCCCTAACTATCCACAGCTGGGACATAGCATTGCCAACTCATGTACATTAGAGATGCTCTCTGGCTGCACCAACTTACACCAGGGCTAAACCAAGTGGAGCATCAGGGAGCTATAACTAGTTTCCTTCTTTCCCCTCACATTTGTTGTAACAATTGGCTCTCCGTCAAAGCAACCACAATTTTCTCATTCCCATCCTCCCATCACATAGTTTAAAACAATAGCAAGGAAGAGTTCACATTAATTGCTTGCTTGCTGCATTATTCACACAGTGCTACAGCTGGGCACAGCCCTTGAGAGACCAAAAAGCTTCAGTCCTCTACAGTACTGAGTGTCCTCAACTCCAGTGGGTACTGAAGTGCCTCAGCACCTCACAGGATCAGGAAATAATTACAACAATTTATCCTATTTTGGAAATTACTGAACATGTTGGAGTTATTTTCTATTTGGAGATGGAAAATTACATCTAAATGCAGAGGGGAGGAAGGGAGAGTGGTATTAAAAGTGCCAAAGAGACAGATAAATGCTGCTTCTATTATTCATACACGTGGATGCTTCCCAAATTATGGCAGCTCACATTCTACCATCATTATAAACTGGTGTTAGAGCCTGTTGCTGAAAGGCTTGTCAACTTGGCTCCCATTTATATTAGAGTACTTTATAATTACTGCATATGAGCTGGTATCCACTCAGACTTCTCCAAGGCTGTTGTTCTTGGCAGGCTAAGACTAACACAATTATGTTTGCAATGGCTAATGTACAGTCCTTGCATGGCCAGTGCAGAGGTGAAGTGCTTCTACAGCCCATTCAGAGAGTGCTGAATACAAATTCCACTTGTCCTGATCATTATCCAACACATCAAAGAAAGGCATTTTGGCCATCAGGAAAGGGTTTCACAAAGCAACATTTTTCATTTTGACACCTGAGTAACAAAGTTCCAAACTCCGTAACAAAGAATTAAAAGTCACAGAATTCAACTACACCCTGGCAGAGAGCAACTTCTTGCCTTCTGTGTTTGGTCTGGAGCTACACAGCTGATGAGTCTTTGTTCAAATTCTAAGGACAAGAGTCAACGTCACGAACTCACAACAGTGAATGAAACTATTTAGGCCCTCCTTGGAAGTCTTAGTAGAGAGGCCAAAGAACAGATGGGCATGGATGTTAGACTGAGTCTATTTGTGCTACTTCTATGGCAGGGGTCTCAAACTCGTGGCCCACAGGCCGCATGTGGCCCCAATGTTATTTCCTGTGGCCTGCAATGACACTATCATTATCGATATTTGCAATATCATTGTATGGAAAGGTTTCAGTGGTGCGGGCTTAAGGCTAATGCACTAGTTCTCATGCAGCCCTCGTGGTGATTTGAGTTTGAGACCCCCTTTCTATGGCCTCAGTCGCCAGTGTTTTTATTCTCACAAGATACCTATGGATAGAACCTTGGCTACACTCAAAATCAGCCCCAGTAACTACCTACCTTTTGCATTTTAAAAACCACTGAAAGCCATGTCATAGGCTGCCTAGATGGTAAAACTGGTAAGTAGGGAAGATACTGGCAAACTTACTTGTTTGGCTGGTCTGGTGAAGAACCTGCTTTTGCAGGCAGCATTTTTGATTGTTGTCATAACAAACATTAACGTAGACTGAGTTCCTCATCCGGGAATAGACAACAGAAATTTGGAAACCAGCTTCTTCCAGATTTCTCAGGCTCTGCTCTTGTGAGACAAGCACTCGATGCTCCATTTACAAATGAAATCAGACTTCATCCATGAAAGCACTGAAGCGCAAGAGAAAAGAAACAGCGCTCTCAAATTAGCTGTAGTTGCTCAATATTTTAGTCACTCATATGGCACAGCTTGACCATGAAACTCACAAGCTAAGCCAAAAAAAAAACCCATGCTGTTTCTTGAGCAACAAATATTTGAGATATAAATACTAAAGATAAGGGCAGACAGACTTGGACATCAGCTGCACTGAACCACAACAATTAATTGCATTAACATATAAGCACTGTGTTCAGATATTTTCATATCTTCAGTTTCCTCACTGAAACAGCTAGAAGTATTTTTGATGAGCTTAGAATTATCTTCTCAAACAATTACATGAAATTCTTTCTCCTTAAAATCTGTTTCGTTTTCATTAGAACTTACACACAAGATGATTCCCTTTCATACTGTGCATCCTTGAATGTGCTACAGGGGGTTTTGTGTTCAGAACCAATTCAGTCACAATATGCAGATTTTTGCAAAAAAGGTCATCTTTCCCCATCCTCTCGTGCTAAGCTATTCATCAATATGACAGTTACATTATTTCACTATCCAATAAAATGAATAACATTTATATAGCAATAGGGGATGACACGTTCTGCTTTCGTAACTTTAGGAATAATTTAGCTTAGTTTTAAGTCGAGATGGTTGTTTTTACTTCTGTCCTTTACGTTCTGCACCTGAAGTGACTGAAGGAAGACTTCAAGGTCACTTTCCTCAGGATAAATCTTAGCTAGTGCACAAATACAAAATGTAGCCCAGATCCAGTTAGATGGCCATATTTGGCATGCATCCAACTCATCAGAAATCACACTGATCTGGCCCCCTGCACTGCTATAGTTGGAAGTTCTTCATCATTTTAAAATGAGGGTGGGTTATAGTGTTTATTCTCATTGAAATTTCTCTTTACATTGTTCCAAAGGTGCAGCTGTGTTAGTCTAGTTCAGTAAAACAAACAAGGAATACTGTGGCACTTAAAGACTAACAAATGTGTTTATCACATGAGCTTTTGTGGGAGAAAATCCCACTCCTCCAGATACTTTCAAGATGGGGGAACTTACAGACTGGGAGGAAACAAATGCAGGGGAGTGTAAGTCATGGGATCAAGTCACACTGTAACAGCAAATCAAAGCAGTTGTAAAGATTCAAGAATTGGCGAACAGCATAGAGAGGAAGATGAGGTCAAATCACCTGTTGTAATGAAACAAAAATCCAATGTCCTTATTAAATCCTGAAGCAATGATTTGAGGCAATGAATTGCTTCAGGACTTAATAAGGACATTGGACTTCACCTTTAGAACCCATGGATGAGAAGGAAAGGTGGCAGAAGACCTCCTGTGCACCTTATCAGTATGTTACACCAGACAGTGTGTGGTACATGTGCATGGGAGAGAGGTGTTCTGACTGGTGATGTTCTGCGCCCCGCACAGATGTCTGGCTGCATGCATGAGTCTCTGTATGTGTGTACCCTCAAGATTACCCCCGGCTCAGATCTCTGACTGAGGACTCAGCCCAATGATGTGGTGCCTGGCTTGGATCTTTAGCAGGAACTGAGTTAGCCTGGTGATCCTAAGCCAATTTGCTTCAAACAGATTTGTGGGCAGCATTGGTGCTCTCAATACAACAGAACAGCTCAACTGACAGCAGGACATGCTGCCGCTCCCTTTGGCTGCAGAAAATCTGAGCTCCAGGGCTCCTATTCTTATACCCTACTTGGACCTAATGACTTGGTCCCATTTGGGATTCAATTTTACCTTGATTGGTTCACATACCCCTTTTCTGATGCTACCTATCAATTCAATAGGCCCACGCATTACTGGACATCTCCATTCATCAAAGTGTCAGGTTTGACCAAGGCATCACCTTTAGGTTTGGCCAAAACATTACCTTTATCTCCTTGGCAATAGGCCGACCCAACAGCACCTTCCTCAAGATATTTTTCCATTCTTCATACTTATTATTGCAATTTCACTTATCTGTTGCCAATTTCAATTAAGCTGAACTTTTTGCAACCTGCCTCTTCTCAGCCTGACTGTACACTTAGTTCAGGACCACTTTCTGGATTATTTTGCTAGGCCTTGGGCCACCAGCTGTGCACTTCTACTTATCTTTTCTATTTTAACCTTTTACTTTCTCCTACACTCAGATGCACCCAGCCTCTGTCCCCATACAGGTTCAGCTCACATTTTCCTGAGAGCGCACCGTAGAAGTGTGTAAAGGCCCCCAACTTTCAGATGCAGAATGACAGAGGCCTCCTAGCAGGTCTTCACTATCAAAAATCCCTATCTCTGCCAATTTCTTTCCCTCTAAAGGATCACGACTCCAAACATACAAAGGGGATAAAAAGACTCACAGTTCCTTATTGTCAGAGCTCCTTCTGCAATTACAGGATCTTCTGATCAGCACTCCAATGGAAAGTGAAGGGCTCCACTCCAGAGGAGCTGCTGACAGGCTGGGATACGTTTTGTGTAATCTAGTCCATTGTTTTTCAGCCTTTCCAGATGGGAAAACTCACTCCAAAGGAAAGAAATGTGTATAACCTCCTTATATTTACTACAAGAATAAAAAAGGCTATAATTCTAAGCTTACATAGCATGAGGGGGTTTCAAACAATTGACACACCACTTGACCATAAAGAGCGAGGGTGTGCAGGGAGAGAAGGACCATTTATTTACAATGCAATACATTTTTCAATGGCTTATGACCCTTCCCCTCAGCAGGCATAGTGATTATAAGGTTAAGAAATCACTAGTCTAGTCTATCCCTTAGCCACAGGACTCCCTTCCTTGGCCTAGCACCATTGCAGGATATTTGAAACAATGATCCATAATCTTCCCTTCACAGTTTAAGCATTAGGACATCTTTGATTTTAACTTATCTCAAAGCAATTAGCCATTTGGTCGGTTTGTGAAGTATATTCTACATTCCTCTTATGGTGAAAATTGCTCTGTTTTTAATTAAAATATTCAGGAGTATAAGCCAAGCACACTAGTGTATACAAGGGAAATAGCTCCCCTGAGAATTCCTAAATATTACAGCTACAAAAGAATGGTATGTTGCTAATTACACTGTGTACTGAACACTCGGATCAGAGCTCTAGTTCCCCAGTAGCCTAAGGCCCAATGACAGATGCTTCTGTTTAGCCAACTGCTGCCAGTGATGCTGCAGTCATTTCCTGTGTATATAATGTGCACATTTTATTGAATTAGTTTCTTCTTGGAAAAGATTTCACTCTTCATCTTTCCCCTTTCCTTGCTATTGCTCTTGATGAGCTCAGTGGGACCTTTGCCGTTCACTTAAATGGGAGCAGAATGGGCGTTTAACAAGAGGCAAATAAATAAACAGACATGTAACACCCATGTAAAGATGGAGAAAAGAAATCTCTTGCTCGAAAGGATTTCCCTTACATTTAAGCAAGTCCCATTCAGGAATAACAGAATGACTATGCCCTTGTAGCTCTGCATATCACAACCTACCTTGCAGTAATAATTCAGCTTCCACATGGCACTTGTGAGAAGAAGTGTTCTGGCCTTCCAGTAATGGGAGAAGGGGTGAAAGTAGAGTGTTGGGAGGGGAAAGTACCTGGGCAGCTTATGAGGGAAACAAAAATAGAGACAGCAGAGGCCCACAGTCCAGCAAAGTTTATTAGATAGCTAGCTGATTTTAGCCAAGCACTGACATAATCCTATTGGCTAGCTATAAAACTGCTGTCAGTCACATCTATGGATTGGCCAACTCATGAATTTGGAATCTAAGCTTCAACTCAACAGCAACATTTCCACTCCTCCCTGGCTGCAGAAATAATCCTTCCCAGAAAAAAAGCACATATGATAAGAGTTAATGTCAAATCTCGACTTTATATGCGTGGACTTTGACACTAATCATTCCTGATTTGCTCCTGAATAAGATACATGCAGTGAATGGTTCCGTTAAGTGCACCTGGGCAAAAACTATTAGTCCGTTCATTTAAAAGGACATCTGAGGAAACTGATGCTGGAACATGCAAGCACTTGGAAAGCAGGGCTCAATTCAGACTTTGACTTGTCTTTTTCTGCTTTAGAAATTAAAGTCTTTAGCCTGAAGTTTCTTCTCAAAAAGGGAGCAAAGAAACACTGATGGGGCCTTTCCAGACTAAATCATTTTGGAAGCTCAGAAAACCTCCTGACAAGCCCCAGAACCTCACATCTTGCTCAGTGAGGAACTGTCATCTCCTGCATGTGATTTCCCCATCCCAGAGAGCCTCATGGAGCAGTGGCAGTAACAAGCCTTACAAAGAACTAAAAGAAAAAATCCTTCCTGAAGTAATTCAGCCCAGCTGCACCAAGAGTCATAGCAACCAGGGCCACCACCACTGCTATGCACCATCTACCCTTTCTGTGTGGTAAGAGTAAGAGAGAAGAGCACTCACTTACCTGAGCCTTTTAAAAACAACTTCAAAATGGCCCTCACAGAAGGAATGCCCTGAAGTAAACCATAGTCAAATCAGAGCTGGAAAAAGCCATCACTCTATGCTTTCCCTCTTACAAGTCTCTGTGAAATGGCCAACCTTTTCTGAGCAACTTAATCAAGCAGTGGTGGCAAGGGGAAGCTGTGCAGGCACAGCTCTTGCTGCTTTGGTGAATGGTGTTCAATGGCGTAGACAAGGAAGGGCCACACACAAATCTCATTGGATGTCTCTGCAATACAGGGGACTCCTGCCCATCCCCCAAGAGAATGAAGAGGTCGATGGAAACACCCTGAAATAGCATGAATCTTTCTAGTCAGTCCAAATTCCTAGGGTTGAGATAGGCAATTGACCCTCTGCCTCTGTTAGTCTCAAACTGCCACACGACTCCTTGACGTTCTCATGCCAGTGCTGTTCCACAGGCTCAATACTAGATCCTATCTTAATCAGCATCCATTTGAAGCCATCAGGAAAGCTGGGGGCCTACCAGTTCAAGCTTCAACATGGGCCAAAGTACCATCAATTCACTGACAACATAGCTCCATATCTCATTTATGTCAGATGTAAATAGTGCCCATGCCCAGCTTTTCCACTGCCTTGTAGAGATCAATACCTGGATGGAATGGAGTCGGCTGAAATGAAACCCAGGCAACGTGGAAGGGATGCTGGTGGGAAGAGCAAAGTGTCTTTGAGAAAACTGCTCCCTCCTAACATACACCATTATAAAAAGAAGCAGCTCTTAGACTGTTCAGTCAGTTCACAGCTGGGGGGTCCTTTTGGACTCCTCTGTCCTACTGGATCTCCAGATCACCATGGCTATGAAAATCACCCACTTTCATTGCAACTGGCCAGAATGCTGCATCCCAACACATCAGACATAGACTGGCACACATGTAACGTCTAAGGATAATTACTGTAACTTATATTGATGAATTAAACTAAACTCTCCTCCCCTTCTACTGGAGAACACAGCATTCCATAGACTTAGCAACACAGGTCACTGGAAACCCACACTGCTGGTGCTACACTAGCTCTTCGGTGAATATCAAGCCCAATACAATTATTCTATTATCAAAGCCCTATGAACCTAAATTAGAGCTAGGCAAAGTGGTCTGGCCAAAACCATTTTTTCCAAATGAAAAATGCAAAGTTGAATCAAACAAATGCATCATGAATTCATATTAAACATTTCTGCAAAAAGAATCAAAATGTTTAAACAATTTTTGATTTTTCAATTCCAAATGCCTATTTGAAAAAAAAAAGATGACCTCCCTGCACCCCACCCCAACTTTCCCTGCAAAAGCTTCATTTTGAACAAAATGCTTTTTTGGACTCAAAACTAAAGTTTTCTGATTTTTCAGTTCAGCCACTGAACCGAAAAAGCAGCTCTTTGCACAGCTCTACTGTAAAGTCTTTGGGAAACTTTTATTGGGACTGTTCAGCAATTACAAAAAAAAAAAGTTTCTAAACAGTGTTGGGTGTGCACAAGAGAGAAAATGATGTAGGACTATCAGTTGGAGAGTGTCGCATAGTATAAAGAATTTAGCGACTCTGCTTATTCTAATGGCACCCTTTGCATGTTAAAATAAATAGGAGCAAAATAATCACCAAACTCCCATTGACTTCAGTTCGATCTAATCTTACATAATTAAAGGTGCTGGGAATATGGCTAGTGACTTCAGTGGAGCAGGATTAGTCCTGCAGGCTGGAGAACAGATCTCTAATGGACCTTTTTGGAGCTGACTATGAAGTCCTTGCTAACTCCTCATAAAAGCCAGGACACAGGACTATTTCCATGTATGTCCTTTGCAGTCTGCATGGTTTTGAATAGTTGATACGCACCTGTTTGTTGGTTTTAAGATCAGTTGTGGGCCTTGCCCATTCCCTGTGCTTCCACAAATGCAAGACTGGGGTGCCACGTATCCCAGCTCAGAATGGGGACACATCATCCTGGCTGCATTACTTACCTCTCTCTCTTTGCCCCAGAGAGGTCCCTTGGGGTCCTGCTCAGGAACCATGATTCACAGGTAGAGGCAGGACAGAGAGAAGGTCACTCACTGGGACATCATCTCCTGAAAACCAGATCTATGGGACTGCTTAGTATTAATTTGCCCACCCTTTTGACTGTGAAAATAATCTGGAGGAAAATGCAGCAAGTGCCAACATCATTCCATTCCCTTCCACATGGCCCTATAGAGGTTGAAATAAAGAATGGGACCAAGCCCATATCTGTTCCAGATGTGAGAGATGTTTGAAAGAGTTTTAAAATACAGAAATTTTCCCTGCTGCGTCCACTGTGTAGGTCAGCATGCATCATTCTCTTCCTTCCCTGCTTTATACCTCAGCTTGGTTTACAAAGCCCTCTAGATGGTGCTGCACAGCAGGAAATGATTGCCACTTGACAGCAATGCATTCATCTCCCTAAATGTTTCCCTGGCATCTCAGGGGAGAACATGACCACATGACAATTAAACATGCACATCCTTGTTGGGGATTTTGAGTTACACGTGCATCCTCTAAAGGGTGCCCTAGCAAAGCAGTCAAGTTATTCCCCACGTTTCAATTCATTTTGCTGTCATGAGAAATCAGATTTTGTTTGTTTCAGAGGAAGCCCGTGAACACAATTCTTCAGGCAATTCATTCAGGCTGTTCTAATATAAGAACAGGAATTTGTACTCTCTTTCATTGAAGACATAAATTCCCTCTGTTAGAGGGAGGCTTGACTGCAGGCATCATGAAGGTAGGCTGGGATACCCAGCATATTCTCATCACAGGCTGCACTAGTGTATCTGATATGTTTAAGAATCTTCTCCTTCAAGCAATAGGTTTTATTTAATTTGATTTGGAATAAGGTTATTTGTTATAACTCTGTGTTGAAGCTACTGTTCCCTCTAAGCTGTGCGCACGCACATAGGTTGTGAAACCCACTCACACAATAAAATAAAGTGCACACAAAAAAATTCGACAATGCTAATATTAGCGCACCCCACAAAGAAATTACTTGCACACACAGCCTATGAAAAATTAGAGAGAACATTGGTGGAAGCCTGTGCAAACAATAAAGAATAAATAGTGCACAAAATCCAGATCCTTGTTGGAAAATAATTTTTCTTCTTGTGAGGGTGAATACAGCCCTGCTTCAGCAGGGTACATAAACATGTATTTGACTGTAAACATGCAAGCAATCCCCCACTAACTTCAGTGGGACTATTCATTGCTTAAAAGCTAGATACAGTCTTGTGCTTAGTCCCACTGAAGTCAATAGGATTGCTTATATTTTTAACATTAAGGGTTTAGCTATACTAATTTTTGAAACTTTTTTCCCCAGTGTCTAACAGATTCAATAAACAATGAAACATTTCATGAATTCATGTTGACCTTGCAAATTGGCTATTTTGGGGAAGGGGGACTAAAAATCCCATTATTCATCTAGCTGTAGCAGAAGACCTGCTTAACAACCTTGTTGATCTGCAGCCTGCTTGTTTTAAAGGCCAGAGGGCAAATAAAGTTTCTTTTCAAGTTGGAGATGATAAAACTGCAAAAGGGATCCAATGCACAGATAAATAGTCCAGTGCAACACAGTGCTTGTTCTGCTCATAATTTAATAAATAAAAACACACAATGTCCCTGCCAGGATTCATGTTTCATGAAAGTCAGAAAAGAACTTCAACTTCAGAAATGTACAATTCTGTCCAAGGTTTGAGAGTAGATTCCTACATCCTAATCAAGTCCCACTGAACGACTGAAGTGGAGTAAAGGGAGTTCTCCCATCTCAATAGCCATGCAGCTCTAACAAAGATTCAGGGAGATTCTTGTGCCTTCTGATTTTCCCACTAGGTTCTTTCCTTTTTTAGTTCTGTAACAAGCAATAGGTGGAAGAGCATAGCTGATGTCCACATTGCAAAGGAAATAAGAATTTTTATCCAATTCAACTATCAGTTAGGGCTTTTGCCATCTGTTTCTTCTCCTTTTATGGCAAATTGAATGAAAATTCTTATTTGCTATGTATCTGTTGTATAGCCAATTCCTTCTGCCTTATTGTTTGTTATTACTCAGATCTTTGTATGCAAGCACTCTTGAGCAGGCAACCATGACAGGATTTACTTATTCCTTTCACATTCCAGATGGATCTTTTTCTACCTCTTTTCCTCTTCTTCTGGCAGCAGGTACTATGGTCCCTGAGGCTTCACAGGTTTCAGTAGGCAGGGATACATAAGCAGATCCAGGGATGAGAGAGTTAATTCCTTGATCTTAGAAAAGCAGTTAAATTGCTATCAAAATATTTTATGATCCCTAGCATTCATCTACCACTTACAGAACTGGAACACAATTTCATAGTCCCAGCCTGCTTTTTTACCCAGTGATCTGTCAGTTAAATATTGGGACAATCACAAGTCATGCCAATACATGTTAGCAGTTTGCTTGCAAAACTTTGTTCATACAGCATATGAGCTGTATCACATGCTACTGAATGATGATTCTCTGTTCAGCTACTTTATAACAGGCAGAATGAAGAGCAATGTATCGACATTGAAAATGAGATGCAAAACTAAGGTCCTGACCACCAGTGCAGCTAAAGATTTCATGGCCATTTTCACAAGAATATTAACATCAGAGTGTCCAGTACAAATTCTAACATGGGTAAATTGCATCTTAACTAAGTTTTCCTCTGATGTTTCATTTGGATATAATTTTTTTTAAATGCAACTTCTGTTACAGTAGAAAAAGTAGAAGATAAGTTGCTAAATGTTATGAGAGAGTATCTACCATTCGTACAGAGATATGGACTACTCATGGAACAGGGTACTACTCAACAGCTCTGCTCATCTGTTCCTAAGTGCCTGATGTAGATACTATGGAAAGCACCTTCTATCTAGACCAGAACTTCAGTCGCAACCTGATCCAAAGCCCAATGTTTTAATTCTGACTTCTGTGTTCTTTGGGTCAGGCCGTTTCAGAATATTGCCAGATGATTATGTTGTAATATTAGAGAAATCGACACTCCAGGCAACAACTGAACATTATGTTCTAGCCACCAGCCTAAGAAAGTGACATTCTCCCTAGAAACTAAGTTGTATACTGAATACGTCTCCTCTGACTCAAAGGTGACAATTAGAAAGTATGTTATTTCCTTAGAGCAATTTCAACTTTTAATTAAGACATTTTTCCCCATTTAAAAAGAGGGGCATACCTCAAATTTGTTATTTCCTTCCCTGTGTTCCCACCAGACATACTGAATTATGATTAGACTCTTCACTCATTCCTGTCCTATGACTAGGGTTATGAATTTCTCATGGAAAATTAGGCAAAAATCACAGAACAGTCATGGTAAAAAAAAAAATGAATAAAATTGTGGTATGGTCATAACCACAAAAATATATAATTTTTAACAATAAAGTATTACAAAATGTTAACATTTACATTGCCCGGCCAGCCTCAGGCACCTCCACATTCAACAGCAACACTCACCTGGGGGAATCTGCCTACCCACCAGCCCTGCAGCAGGTGCTGTCTTCTGGGTCCTAGTGCTAGAAGAGTTCCAATTCCATGCATGCTGGTGGCCCAGCAGACATAGGAGTGGGAAGTCATGGGAAAAGCCACGGGAGGTCGTGAAAGTCATGGAAGGTCACTGGGAATCATAGTTTCCATGACTTCTGTGACCTGCATTACTTATTCTGAGCCCTAACAATGATACATTCCTAGCTTATGCCATTTCAAATGACTTGGAGATCACAGAGATATTTACCCTCAGTAATCTAGAACTTTTTGCATAGTGCAGTTCCCTGTTACTTCTTTTGTATTATTAAATTTCAGTATGCAGAACTTTACTAAATACCCAAAACAAATCCCAGTGAAGTCAGTGGAAGTATTTCCACAGACTTAATGAGCTTTGAATCAGACCCTAATAAGTTAACAAAACATCTGAACTAGGTGTCTGGGGTTGTAATGGAACGCTTCTGGGCCATGGAAGTCACATATTTTTAGTTTAAAGATGAGTACTAAGAACATTTTAAATTCTTGATACTAGCTGCACAAAAAAGGGGTACCCAGTTGCCAGACTGGCAATCCTTTTCACACCCTGTTTGCTTCCTGGCCTTTGCAGAGTTAATTTGGGATAGGTGAACTGCTGGTTGTATACCTGTGTACCTATAATAGTGAGATGTGTTATTTACTGAGTAACACAAGAAATGTTTCTAGTGGATTGTGCTACAAAAACACAATAGTTTCATTTGTAAAAAGAACAGTATTACCTGTCTAGTAAGGGCACTTATCACAAACCATCACTCTAGCCCACAGTGAGCCTTACAGAACTGGGCAGCAAGAGTTCATTGGTGCTTTGAAAGGACTCATTAGACATGCATTTCCACTGCAAGGTATTATCACCAAACGTTTTCAGCAGACAAAGGGTTTTAAAGAACAAAGGCCAGTTTTAATATCAGTAAGAATTAAAGAACATGCTGAATATGATAAAACTGTATCCCTCTAACTGCAACCCGACCAATCCAAGAGTGGCAGTCAGTGGCATAAAGAAAACACTTCACCTGTCACTAAATTTCACCACTTCTGGGAACAAAACAGAGCGTCTATTAACAACACTCAACAGAAACAATGCATAATAGTTAGATGTGGGGAGTGAAAAATACACTATAGTACAATGGAAACTGCAATGAGAATTTAAGCTAGGCAGAATCAAAGCCTCTGATGAAGTGGGATTTTCTCCCATGAAATCTAAATCTGTTAGTCTTAAAGTGCCACACGACTCCTTGGTTGTTGTTGTTTTTTTTTTTGTTTTTTTTTTTTGCTAGAATGTAATGAACTGACATGGTAACTGGTCAGGACATTGGGATTCAAACCCTAAGCTCTGGTGATGTATGCTATGAAATCTTGAATGGCCACAAAATGATCAACCACTTGGCATGACATCTCACCCCCACCCCCCAATAGTACAGTGTTCTTTAGACAGCATGGTGGGTTTCTCTACTGAAATCAAAGGAAAAGCACTTTCTGCAACACTCTGGGCTTCTTCCTTTGATGTCTCCAATCCAAGTACAAACCAAGACTGGTCCTTCTTCATTTTAGGAAATCTGATTAGATTGCAACTCCAAAATGGGCTGGCTAAAAGAGCAAACTTTGGGAGCTGGCTGGAGGTATTACAGCTCTATGCAAGCACTGAACCTGTAATGAAGAAATGTTACTACTGGTTTCCATAACATAAAAGCAAGATCTAGTTACACACTTAGTGAATTCTTCCTCTTAAGAAAGAACATAGGTAGAGACTTTTTTTTGCATGAAAAGGTCATATTCTTTATGTGAGGTAGATGTGCTTTTAGAACGTTAGATTATTTTTATTCAGTTGTAAAATTGTACCTATCTACATAGATATCTTTTAAGTATCCCCTTGCAATGTTATGTTATTCTACATGTAATTGTTATTCTTTGAAAATAGGATCTTATAATAAGGGCTAAGGTATAGAAAGTAACACTGTAAAGGTAGAAAACTGACATCAGAGGAAGGATAAAAAAGAAGTCAAGGAGAAGGCGGTTGGTTTGTAGGTGAATACTGACAGTGGCCCTCATTCTGACCTCATCTTAATGTTGTTTCTATGCTAATACTTATTCCTAATTCACAATGGCACAAGTGAGTCCAACTTTACAGATGATAATGAGCTTGGAGGCAGAGCAAATGCTGAGAAACAGTGCAACCAGATTCAAAAGAATTTGTGTGGGTTCATATTTAATGAGGATATTGATATTAAAAGCATCATAGAAACTTAGTGGAAAGCGCCTAATTAATGAGACACAGTAACACCAGAGAACAAAATATTTTGGAAGGACAGAATAGGTCATGCTGGTGGGTGAGTGGCACTGTATGTGGGAGAAAGCATAGTAGAGTCACATGAAATAAAAATCTGAAATGAATCAAACTGTGCCATAGAATCTCTATGGATAGTATTTCCAGGCTTGAATAATAAGAATATAGGAGCAGGGATACACTACTGACCACCTGGCTGGGATGGTGATAATGACTGTGAAATACTCAGGGAGGGAGATTAATTATCCCCATATTGACTGGTAGGTGTCACTTCAGGAAGGGATGCAGAGATGAATTAAACAGTAATATGTCACCAGGACCAGACGGCATTCACCCAAGAGTTCTGAAGGAACTTAATTGTGAAAATGTAGGACTACCACCTGTACGTAACCTATCATTTAAATTAGATTCTGCACCAGATGCCTGGAGAACAGCCAATGTAATGCCTTTGGTGGGGTTTAATAAAAAGGCTCCAGAGGCAATCTTGGCAATTACAGACTGGTAAGTCTAACTTCAGTACCAAGGAAATTGGTGGAAACTATAGGAAAGAACAGAATTTTCAGAAACATAGATGAACGTGATTTTTTTAGGGAAGAGTCAGTGTGGTTTCTGTAAAGAGAAATCATGCCTCACCAAGCTACTAGAGTTTTTTTGAAGAGGACAATAATCATATGGACAAAGGTGATAGAATGGATATAGTGTACTTAGATTTTCAAAAAGCCTTTCACAAGGTCTCTCACAAAAGGCTTCTAAATAAAGTAAACTGTCATGCAGTAAGAAAGAAAGTCTTCTCCTGGACCAGTAACTGGTTAAAAGATGGGAAACAAAGAGTAGGAATAAATGGTCATTTTTCAGAATGGAAAGAGGTAAATAGTGATGTCCATCAGGTGTCTGTACTGGACACAGTATTATTCTACATACTCATAAATGATCTGGATAAAGGAGTGAACAGTGATGTTGCAAAATTTGAAAATGATACAAATTACACAAGATTGCAGTCTGTTTTGAACTTAACTAAGAGTTTCAAAGGGAACCAACAAAACTGGGTGACTGCGCAACAAAATGGCAGATGAAATTCAGTGTTGACAAATGCACAGTAATGCACATTTGAAAACATTGTCTCAGTTGCACATAGAAAGTGATGGGCTCTAAATTAGCTGTTACCACTCAAAAAAGTGATCACAGAGTCTTTGTGTTCTCTGGAAACATCCACTCACTGTGCAGCAGTAGTCAAAAAATCTAACAGACTGTTGCAAGTCATCAGGAAAGGGATAGATAAGACAAAAATGATCACTTTTTCTCTGTATAAATCCATGCTATGCCCACATCTTGAATACTGGGTGCAAATCTCAAAAAAAGATATATGGAAATTGGAAATGGTACAGTAAGGGGCAACAAAAATGATTAGGAGTATGGAACAGTTTCCAAATGTGGAGTGATTAACAGGACATGGACTTTTCAACTTGGAAAAGAGATAATAAAGGGAATATGACAGAGTCTATAAAATCATTACTGATGTGGAAAATGTAAATAAGGAATGTTATTTACTTCTCATAACAAGAACTAGGGGTCAGCATATGAAATTAATAGGCAGCAGATTTAAAACAAACAAAAGGAAGTCTTTCTTCACACAACTCACAGCCAACCTCTGGAATTCTGCCAGAGGATGTGGTGAAGGCCGGGATTTTTTTCAAAAAAGAACTAGATAAGTTCACGGAGGACAGGTCCGTCAAAGGCTATTAACCAGGATGGGAGGGATGCAAAGCCTTGCTCTGAAGTGTCCCTTGCCTCTGAATGCCAGAAGCTGGGAAGAGGAGACAGGGCATGGATCACGATGATTATCTCCTCTGTTCACTCCCTCAGAAGCACCTGGCATTGGCCGCTGTCAGAAGACTGGATACTGGGCTATGGACCAGTAGTCTGACCCCATATGGCCATTCTTATGCATGGCTGAGCAGCAAATGGCAAATGCAGCACACTGAAAACCAACCTCAGGAATGTTATCTACATAAAATAAGCATTCAACAGGGGGATGAAGAGAAGGATTTGGGTATACTTTGAGGGGAAAAAAACCCACTGAACCCATCAGCTCAGTGTACAGCTGTACTGAAAAGGTAAACAAAATACCAGTACAGTACAGGTAAAAAAAAAACTTGCTATAGAGCCGCGGTTCTCAGCCACTGTATCGGGACACATTACTGTGTCACCACACAGCGGTAAGTCTGTCATGGAGAGCTGAGGAGATGGCTGGATTTGGCCTGAGGGGAGTGGGCTGGTGTGTCCTGTAGAGTTGCTATATACTGCTAAGTGTGTCACGAGCCACAAAAGGTTGAGATTGAGAATCACTGTTATAGAGCACAGGACAGAACTGGAGGTGATTGGTTCATGGGGTTCTGTGTAGACCTTTTATGAATTTGCATTCTTTGAATTTGATTAGAAGGAAAACCCCAATGCAAAGCGATCCTCAAACAAAACCACCACTTGCCAATTAGTTTCCAAATCAGAACCCACTTGGAGTCAATCAAATCTTTATGTAGATTGGAAGAACTCACCTGATCGGCCCAGTCACATTCCAGTTGGCATCAGGACTGCAGTTGTGTCAGACCTCAATGCTGCAAAGAATGAAGGCTGCTAGGGCACTCCGCACGTGCACGCTCAAAAGGGGTTGGCTGCAATCCAGACTGGAAAGAGAGAGTAGTTCCCTGAATGAAGTTGAGACGGACAAATATGTTTTTCTTATTTTGGAGATATTCTGAAGGAAGGATACCCTGCCTCATTAAAAAAACAAATCAGCACTTATTGTACCACCGGAAGGACAGGAATGGTATCTACAGGCAAGATCTTAGAGCAACAAACAGCTATATCTTGCATTCCTTAGTGGTGCAACTATTAGTACCAAGTATTTAAGTGGCAATCATAGTAGGTATCATAAGAATCAGGAAAGTAGGAACCCCTACAAAAGTACACTCTGTGAAAGGATAACAACCGTATGCAATGTGTACCCAGGGAAGGCAATCAGTAGGTTCATGCTACACCAAGACCAGTTCTGGAAAAGCAGGAGATAACACAGCAGGAAAATAGTGCGAGTTGGAAGGCATGTTGACTTGGCCCTCTGGGTCCAAACTAGTGTTCTACTAACCACCACAATTTCTGTTCCAGCTTTCAGTGAAGGGGATGTCTATCGCTAATTGCCCTGTACAGCCATGGGTAGACATAGCGGGGCATCTGATTTATGGGATAGTTTACTTAGCTGGGTGGTGTATGTCCCCCTGCTAGTCCCCTCCCCCCAGTGATCTTTCTGGTCTTCAAGGACTTCTGCAGAGGATTGCCTTTTCCATTTGTGCAAGGGACTCTGTATTCTAATAGTTCTGGTATTTGGGGGATCATCCAAAAATCAGACAGATTTTAAGGTTGAAAAGGATTATTGTGATCATCTAGGCTGACATGTTGCAGGCCACAAAATCTCATCCACCCATTCCTGTAATAGACCCCTAGCCACTGATTGAATTAGTTAAGTCCATAAATCATGCTTTAAAGATTTTAAGTTATAGAGATTTCACCACTTACACCAGTTAAAACCTGTATGTGACCCATGCCTCAGTGTTGCAGAGGAAGGCCAAAAAACCCCAGAGTCTCTCCCAATCTGATCTGAGGGAAATTCCCTGACCCCATATATGGTGATCATTAGATCCTGAGCATATGGGCAAGACCCCACAGGCAGATATCTGGGAAAGAATTCTCTTTAGCAACTCAGAGCCCTACCCATCTAGCATCCTGTCTGCAGTCATTGGGAATTTTTGTTACTGGCACTCACCGATGGGTAGTCTCATCATACCATCCCCTGTCTGAAATTTATCAGCCTCAGCCTTGAAGCCAGTTTTGGTTTTTTTCCCCACTACTGCTCTTAGAAGGCTGTTCCAGAATGTCACTCCTCCGATGGTTAGAAACTTTTGCCTAATTAGGAACCTTAACTTGTTGATGCCCAGTTTATGCTCATTTGTTCTTGTGTCCACACTGATGCATAATTTAAATAATTTCCCTCTGATGTATTTATAGAGGGCTACCATATCTCTCTTCAGCCTCCTTTTGGTCAGGCTAAACAAGCCAAGTTCTTTGAGTCTCCCCTCATGAGGTAGGTTTTCCAATCCTCAGATCATCTTAGTAGCCCTTCAGACTGTCACTGAGGGTTATATTTTCCCTCCAGTAACTCTTTTTTATTGGCAGTTTTCTTCCTCATTTACTAACCACTGAAGTGCACCTGTGAGTTAAGAAGAGCCCACATAACTAAACACTTCTTTAAAATTATTCCATTTGGCTCCCCTTTCCGTAATACTTAAACCCTCCTTGGTGCTGAACTTTCATTCTTGCACATTGCCTATGCCTACAATGGCATATCAAGGTTAACGGCTGTGTCATCATAGAATGGCATTGGCAGCAACTCAGATAGAGAGACAGGCAAGTGAATAAACTTTAGCTGCTCAAATTACACGTGCCTGTTTGCAATCTGGGTTCCAGAATACTGGACTAGACTTAACAGGCTGTCACTAGAACAGGTGCTGTGGCTGCCACAGTGCAGAAATTTTGGTTAGCTCAGTTTTTAAAGTATGACTGAGGGACTGTGATGAAAGCAGTCCAACATGGTGGTGGAGGCATGATTAGATGACTGGACAGTGGACTGAAACATCTTGCTACTCTTGATGATGCAGCAGTTAGATGGCTAAACAATCTAAAGATTGACTTGTGACACATGCTAAAGAAAGAGAATCTATGCCT
Organism: Podocnemis expansa; assembly: GCA_007922195.1. Classification (NCBI taxonomy): domain Eukaryota; kingdom Metazoa; phylum Chordata; order Testudines; family Podocnemididae; genus Podocnemis; species Podocnemis expansa. The sequence continues at coordinate 12,078,132 of ML681991.1, read as the reverse complement.
GCAAACCCGCCTCTTCATAACTTTGCCTGGGTATTCCACTGTTTTTAATCCCCTGACAAAGTCCTCATCCATGCTGTGGTCACTTCTTACCTGGATGGCTGCATCACACGCATTCCCCATTTGTGCCTTTGAATGTCCCAGGTCTTCCATATACCAGCAGCCACCGGATTCCACCTTCCCACTACAGTTGCATCCATGCCAAAACATGGAACCAGAGCCAAAATTCCCAATAGCCCAGGAGTGTTTGGATCACCCCAACAGAGAAACAATGCAGAATAAAATTAGAATGATTAAAGTCTTAAGAGAGGGATTCATAAACAGCTGTTCTTTGACATTTCCTGTCTATTACAGAGTCTGAAAAATCAAGGGGAATTTCTAAGTCACATATATAATAAAAATTTAACTAACCTAAGACTTGTAATTTTAAGCCTGGCTGAGTGTAAAGAATATAAAAGAAATGCAGTCATGAACAAGAGTTTGAAATAAGAGGGAAATTAACAGTGGAACTTACAGATACCAGCAAAGCAGAAAAATCAGAACCCAGATATTTGAAATATTTATCATAAACAAACAGGTTTCATATTTTGAAAAAACTGACCACGCACATGCTGGGTGGCTAATGACTGAGTTCGGGAGGAATGAATGGAACTCATTTTACCGAAGTGGGACAGATATGAGAGAGATCTGAATGTACAGCTAGTTAATAAAGCTGTGTACAGGTTTAATGCGTCACCTATTGTTATCTTGTCACCTGGCCTTTGTTTAATATAAAGACATTTCTGTGGGATGGCAGCTCTGAGCTGGATGGTTCAGTGGATTAACCCTGAAATCAGGGTAAAAGATAAGTTTACTGAATGGAATAGTAGATGAGAGAAGCACTTTCAAGAGCTTTGTGCACTAAGCTTATGCACCATCTAACCCCCAAGGGGTCTTTACACTTTATTTCAGAAGTAAAATGCATGCTGTGTAATGCAAGCCTTCTATTCTCCCCACAGGCTGGAACAGCTTTATTTTAAAGCACATCAGTTGGATGTGTTCTGGGGTAACTATAAGTTACACTGATACTTGGCAGAGCTCACAGGAAGCAGGGAAAAATTTACCGGAACAGTAGTCTTCCAGCACCCCCACTTAGCAGATTATGGAGGGAGATGAGGATCACTACCCATTCTCCCCAATGGAAGAGGTGGTGTAACATTATAGGTGCTGCTGCTGCTCAAAAGCTTTTACAACAGCATAAAACAACTGCTTTTCCATTCACAGGGGCAAGATTCTTGCTGCATGCTCCCCCTGGAGATGCCTAAAACCCACACCCCTTGTAGGACCACGCAGTAAGGCCAGGATTCCCACTCCTTTAATGTCAGTGAAGGGTACTCAGCTCTGCCCTCTGGTTAAAAATTGATACAGCCTTAAAAGAGGTGCCACCCAAGGAAGAACAAATTGGCTTCTCCCTCAAACAGGGGGGTGCACAGAGACTAGAAGATCAACTAAGTTGAAGAGAAGAGAAGAGAAGAGAAGAGAAGAGAAGAGAAGAGAAGAGAAGAGATGGTTGAACAATGGTTGAAGGCACAAGAGGAGGCTGGGAGCACCCAAAGTCCACAGACCAGTAGCCAGCCGCAGGGCTGATGCCTGACACTGGGGAGGACCTATTGGGACAGATCAACTAGTCTGACCTCTGGCTTTAGCTTGCTTTCCCTGCTTTGCACCATCTGCCTTTTACTTCTGTTACTGCCTGGATCAGACAATTGATTTAAGCTATCTCAACATTACTTTAATTACGAGGAGGCTGCTAATCAGATTTTGCTGTTTGATAGCAATACAAGTTCCACTATGCATTGACAGTGCGGGCCCAATCCCATAAACACCCGAGGGTGCACTGTCACAGTCCTTAGTCAGTCAAACGGGAAAGTTTTCAGCTTCCCTTATGCTCAGCAGAATCAAGCAAGGGAATGAGTCTCATGCCATGGGAAGCTCTCAGTTCTCATTGATCTTGCAAAACTCCCTACTGAAGCTAGTAAGGGAATCTATAAAAAAGAGACCTACCTGGCTGTAGAGAAGTTCCCTGATCACCAACTCCAGAGCAAAAAATGTATTCAGAGATATAGTTTTTCTCCTTTACCTTAGTTAACATTTGTTTTCAAGAAGGTCTGCGGTATCTTGGATGATGGGAATTCTCTGAAAATGGTCTCACTAATCTCTGCTTCCATCTTCTCACACAGCACACCAGGGTTTCTGGAGTGGTGGTTAAAATATCCTTTTACATTACACACAGTCTTATTAGCTTCTTATCAAAGCACTTGCACCAAGGGAAAAATAGCCTCCTTAATATTTTAAAAGCCATTTACAGCAATGCCTCAAATTATTCTCAGAAGTAATGCTGCAGTAGTAACAACAAGATCTTCTTACTCTAGTATAGAGTCATTCATTCCAAATTGCTTAAAAACCTTAACACACACACACACACTCTCATTCTTACTTCTCACCAGAACACAGGCATCTCTGGGCAAATTAAACAGGAAGAATGTAGCTACCCTGACTGGCAACTGGCCACGACAATAGCATTTGCACTAGAACTGGTCAAACTGATTTAGAAGTACGTTCACAGGCCCAACAGCTTGAAATCAATTCTTTGCAATTCACGAGGTGCTGTTATTCATTAATCAGAAGCATTCAGTGAGAAGGGGGAATTCAAAAAGGCATTTGTGAATCCCAAAAAGTGTCAGCAGCTTATTGTTTGTTTGCTATTATTGGTTATTCTCTTGTTTAAGTGTGTCATCCATCCAATCTGCAAGCTGAAATTATACCTGCACTGTACAAAAATAACAAGCCCAAGCAACCATTTTTTGAATGACTCAGAGTCTGAAAGTTTCTCTTCCAAACCATTTGTGCCCCACTTCAACAAAATATTTAAACATACCTGTAGGACTTACTTTGAGAAGCCTTAGTTGCTCCATGCAGCTTGCTTGATGAATGGTGCAAGTTCTGCTAAATGTATTACACCTGTGGTTTGTACGCTGCATAGCTTTCTACTGAATTTGTATGCCAGTGTAATTTTGTTAGTAGAGTTCATTACTTGGGCATTTCATTCTTCATACCACGGCAACAGCTGAGGTGAGCCACAGCCCTTACTGGTCTGTGGTATTGGGGGGAATGCTAGGAATTGCAGAAAAGTGATAAGGGAAGTCAAGAAACATAAGGAAAAGTCTATGGCCAGCGGAGTTAGGAGACAATAAGAAGCAGTTTTTAAATATATTAGAAACAAAGAGAATCTGGATAGTGCCGGACTAAGACAAATGCAGAAGTATTCAACAAATATTTGCGTACTATATTTGGGAATGGAAACAAACAGGTGATGCAGTCCCATCACAGGGTGATAATACTAATTCCATTCCACTCGTATCTCAGGAAGTTGTTAAACAGAAGCTGCTAAAGGTAGATGCTTCTAAATCAGCAGGTCCAGATTCCTTGCATCCAAGAGTTTTAAAAAAGCTGGCTGATGAGCTCACTAGATCATTAATGTCGATTTTCAGTAAGTCCTGGAACTGGAGAAGTTCCAGAAGACTGGAAGAAAGCTAATGTTACAATTTTTAAAAAGGGTTTGGAATGCTCCCAGGCAACTATAGTTCTGTGAGCTTAACATCAACCCCAGGCAAGATTATGGAGTGGCCAATACGGTACTTCATTAATAAAGAATTTAAGGAAGGTAATCTATTTAATGCGTGGGCTTACGGAAGATAGATCTTGTTTAATTTGATTTTTTTTCCAGTGTGATTAGAAGGTCAGCTGTAAAGGTAATACTTTTGATAACTATACTTAGGGTTCTGTAAGGCATTTGACCTGGTACTCCCCAATATTTTATTTAAAAATGGAATGATATAAAAATTAAATGGATTAAAAACTGGCTAAGTCTCCAAAGTGTAACTATAAATAGGAACAAATCACCGTTGAGTAGTTTGTTTCCAGCATGGTCTTGCAGGGCTCCATTCTTGGTCCAATGCTATATGTTTATTAAGTGATCTGGAAGAAAACAAAGATCACTAATAAAGTCTGCAGATGACCCAAGAGTTGGGGGGGCACTAAATAATGAATGGGGGGGTCACTGATTAAGAGCAATTTGGATTTCTTAATAAACTGGGTACAAGCAAACAATAGGTGTTTTAATACAGCTAAATGTAAACGTATACATCTAGGAACAAAGAATGTAGGCCGTAGCGATAAAATGGCAGACTCCATCCTGGGAAGCAGTAACTCTGCAGGAGACTGGGGAGTGGGGGCGGGCACACATTGGTGGATAATCAGTTGAGTATGACCTCTCAGTGCAATGCTGTGGCCAAATGAGCTAATGCAATCCTGGGAAATATAGACAGGGGAATCTGTGGCCATGTCTATACTGAAATTGCTGCATTGATACCCACAGACCAATGTAGTGGGATCAATTGAGCGGCCAGTGTAGACTCATTCAGTTGATCCCAGAAGTGCTCTCCCTTCAATGTTGTAACTGCACCTCTATGCTGCATTGAAGGGAGAGCATTTCCCATTGACGCAGCTGAGTGAAGATGCTGCGGTAAGGGGAAGTAAATTGGTTGACGGGAGACGCGTGTTGCACTGTATAGAGACTGCATATCTCCTGTGGACTTAGTGTGGTAGTGTAGGCAAGGTCCCTGTTTTGCACCGTTGTGACCTGTGCTGGAGTACTGTGCCCACATTTCAAGAAGGAGGCTGTTAAACTGGGGAGAACTCAGAGAAGAGTCAATAGAACGATTAAAGATTAGAAAATGTGCCTGATTGAGTCAATCTGTGTACTTTAACAAAAGATAATGTGGTGAAGAGTGATGGTTACAGGCTATAACACCCTGGGAATCAAGTATTTAGCAATGGGTTCATCAGTCTAGTAGAGAAATGTATAACATGATTTAATAGCTGGAAGCTGAAGCTAAACAAATTCAGACTAGAAATAAACATATATTTTTGACAGTACCCGGGGTCATGGTGGATTCTCCATCAAGATCAGTTTAAAACAGGATCAGATGGGTTCCTAAAAGATTTGCTCTAGAATTATTCTGGGGAAGTTCTATAGCCTGTGTTACACAGGAGGTTAGACTAGATATTCAGAACAGCTGGCTACCATGGAATCTATGATCTATTAATTTTTCTGGGTCCCTATAGTCACATCAGATTAACTGTGTTTTCCTGAATCCCCGTTCCCCCCCCCTTTTTTTTTTTTCTTTTTGAAGGGGAGGAAGAGGGAAGTACAATTGACAATCAAACTCAAAGAAAAGTTACATTCTTGTAAGCAAGCTCCTCTCCCCTTTGGCCAAATCACTGGTGTATTTCTAACTGCATCACTTTCTAACACATCTTACGAACTGGAGGTTGGAGTGAGAGTGTGAAAGAGAGCAAAACCACCCAGATTTCCAATTTATTTCCTCAGCTGGAGAAAAAAAACGTAGTAAATACACAATTAAAATTTGCCCAAAGCCACACTACCGAGTTCTCTCTGTCACACAGACACATCAGAACGATCTCCTATTACTGTTCTTTGTGCTCTGGTACTTGAAAATTCTAGTTTAATTAGACATCTCCTCCCACAAATCTAGGGGGGTAATGATACATGAAATAATAAAAATAGTATCTAAGGATTTCTGCTGTCAAAGCAACCTCATGCTGTTTTAGGGCACTATTCGCTGATGATTACAAGTAATGTTGTTCACGTGGATGTTAAATTATTTGCTAGCAGTCATTGTTAATATTAAAGTACAGAACGAGTTAAATGCTGCAACTCTGGATGCAGGGGCACGTATTCCTGATCTTTTCTCAGCATATTTTTCTGGTTACTATTTTAATGCATGATCAGACACAAATATGTTTTTAAAATACACTTTTCAAGCATTTTCCTTGAGTGTTTATTAAATATCAAAGCAGAGCATTTTAATACCCAGTTATGACATTAATGTATTGAATATGAAAAACAATGACTGCTGTGATTATATCTAATTATAGATGCCTTGGAACAATTCAGAGACCATCAGAATGGTTTCAGTTTGATGCCTTTATGGATATTCAGCTTTGAGAACACTAGGATAAATTAAAGAAATACTTTCCTTGTCAGGCATTCAACAGAATGGCTGTGCATTAGAATGGCCAGTGTTTCAAACTTGGGAACATATCAAGGGTACAGTTTAAAGTACTTTCCGCTGAAATGCTATCCAAGTCAACAGGCTGCTTGGAGACACAGTCCTCTGTCTACAAAACAAGTACAGTGAAGGGTACTGAAATACAAGGTTCTCCTTCAATATGCCTCCATCCCTTCCTGGGAGTCAGAGCCTAATGCCAGCCTTGTCTGCTCTGCTAAGACAGCCAGTAAAAGTACCACTTGTGTGTAGCAGTGCTGAATACCACAATGGACGGGCCTTGTTCAACAGAAGGGCCTGGTGGTGCTCATCTCTTGTAGAATTTTTTTAATTGGTTCAGTATCATAAGCTCCATTTCACAGATAAATGAGGCAGTAATAAAGCCAGTTTTGCTGTCGTTTCCTTACATACATTTGGCCTGAGTCTCATCTCTTTTATACCTATACATAAGCCAGTGACTTCAAACAAGAATTTTTTGATTTATGTTGGGATGAGAGGAGAGAGATGCTCTGGGAGAACTAAAAACCCTATCAAAGCAGGCCAGTGCATAAAGCTGAAGTCTTCAAGGACTAGAAGGCTTCCCGGTTTCATCAGTTTCACATTCATGAATGTGGGTATTATTAACCTCAAGCCATGACTGGAGCCAAGGGCCAGGCAGTGGAGTTCATGACTGGAAACAGAAAATACAACATCTGTACATGTGGTTGTGGCACACACAAAGGAGTGAGGATCCAGGTGCATCCTTTACGAGCATTGTGCTGGGTCTGTACCACGGCTGGCATGGCAGGAGGGGAGAAAAGGAGGATGGCTTCTTGCTTTCCTCCTTCCACTAGGAAGCTTAGCACCTTGGCAGAGCTTAGTCCCCGAATATTCCTTTTCAGGAATTACTAGCACCAAGATTCCCTATGTCTCAAGTCTTCTCCTCCAACTCTCGGGTACCTCCGTTAGACGTGTCAATCTGTGGCACTTTCAATCAAAGTCTAACTACAACAAACATACTTCACTGTTTGGAATTCAAGGAGCAACGCCACCACTGGGGCCAGCACATGGAAAGGACCATTGCGTTTTCTCCCCTCATGCCTGAAAAGCCCTGCGCATAAACATCAACAAAACTATCTCATCATCCTCCTTTGCCACAATGCCCACAAAAACCCTTGACAAGGATTAGGCCATTGCTGTGCTGAGGCCACTGCCAAACATGTTGACTACTATTACATTTTTTCCTTGTATTCCTCAGTTTGTCTGTATCCATCCATCTCTTGTTTTATACTTCAGCTGTAAGCTGTTTGGAGCAAAAATTTTTTTGGTCTGGTTTTGTACAGTATCTAGCACAATGGGATCCTGGCCCATGACAAAAGTCCTATGGTAAAATAAATAGTTATAAACAGAAAAATGTATGTTAAGCAAGCGTAACAAAGTTTTTGGACAACTGAGGGATAAACCCACAAGCAATTAAAGTCTATCACCATTTCCAGACGTTATCATTCAAATTCTTTGTTACCAAGACAATGCACTTTTTTAGCACTTTCAACACTTTACAACTATTCATTCATCTGACAGAATCACAGAAGCTGGAAAGGACCATGACAGGTCAAACAGTCCAGTTCCCTGCACTCATGGCAGTACCAAGTACCCCCATTAAACCATCCCTGACAGCTGTTTGTCCAGCCTGCTCTTAAAAACCTCCAATGTAATGGGTGAAGTGGGACTGTGCCCACAAAAGCTTATGTGATAAATCTGCTAGTCTTTAAAAGTGCCATAGGACTCCTTGTTTGTTCAACCATTTACCAAGCTTTTCAGCACTCCTGCTTTGGGAAGAGGAAAAGGGAAGGAAAGAAGAGTTAATCTTTTGTTGATGATCAGATAGTAAGCAAGTGGTAGAGTCCTGAATAAATCCCAGATCTGTTGTCCCCTCACTCATTATTTAGCCAATAGACCTTACCCTGTAGGAGGATGAACTGAAATGAACAGAATGCTGCCTGGAATTCTTTTGTATTTATGGACTAATTCAGTTAGTTTCTCCATTTGTTTTGTCAAATTTTCCATCTCTTCACTCCCCCACCCTCCACCATCTGCTTATAATTGCCATCTGTTTAAAAGTCTGGGGGAATTTACAAGGACCTGAAGTTCGTACCACAAAAATAACTAAACTGGGCAGATTTTTACATTCACATGCTTTCCCCAGCGCATGACATAACATCAATCCATGCGACTGAACTGTCTTGAGCAACTTCATCCTCCTTGTCTGACTGGGGACCAGCTTATACTTATGCAGTGATCTGTTACATAGTGATCTGTGGCACCATAGTCACAGTGCCTAGAAACCCCCTTCCAAGGCCACAGTCCCCTTGGGCCAAGCTCTGCACAAACAAAACAAAAAAGGCATGTCACCTCTTGGCTTAGTTTCTTTGATAAATTCTGGGTTTTTTTTAGGGTGCTCCAGATGCTTTAGAACAGTAGTTTTCAGTCATAGGGTTGGGAGCTGGTGCTGGGTTGCGGAACTCCCTTCTGCCGCTGCCAAAAGACTGGACTGCATTGCTGAAAGATACAGTTGTTGGGTTACAGGCATAAATAACTTTTCTCAAGTGGGTCACAACAAAAAACTTTGGAAAGCACTGCTTTAGATGCAAGTCCCTGTAATGGGCTGACCCCATCCATGCTCTCTGATGTCCAGAAGCTTCTCACTCTCCAGTGAGTGGCACCTCCACGTTCTCTCTTTATAGTCCTATCACCAAACCCAATACAATCTTGTGTAGCAGATTATTTACAGAGGTCTCTTGCCCTTTCCCACAGAGCCAGAGATCTCCCTCTCTTGGAGTCTCGCCACACAATGGTCCCACCTAACCCAGTTCTCTCCCGACTTCCTTGTTTCATAGCTATCAACTGATATCTAATTGGTTTATCAGCCAATTAGCTGCATATTTACCAATCAACCTTTTCCAAGGCAACTAATGGGTGTCAAGTTGATCAGAGGGCTGGCTCGCTTGTTAATCTTGAGCACTGTCATAATCCCCTTCGTTAACACACTGGGATAACTATGTCTACAGTGCGGGAAGGTCTCTTCCTACCCCAGAAACTTTGACTGTTGCCTTATGTCCTGAAGCACGAAGTATCACATATATACTTTTTATTCTTTTATATTTTTAAGTGTAATCCTTTTTGGAATCCTATTGAATTATTTGCTTCCATAAGATCTTCCATAGGTGAATTACTTTTTTTGCATGGGGCAGAGCAAAATGGGAGCAATCCCAGACTCCAGCTGGGGGCAGCAGAGGTAGTGGAGGATGAAAAAATACTGGTTAACTATATTCATTAAATTCTGAATCAGAAGCCTGGGTCCAGAGTAGAATACCTGTCCCATCCCCCCTCCACCCCCCCTGGCTTCACCAGGTATTTCAGAATATTTAGTTTCATTAAAAATTCTACAGTTTCTCTATTTTGTCCAGATATGTGGCAAAATGGAATTCCGAACTCTCAGAATTTCCCATGTGATGGGATTCTCTTTTTAAAAACATCTCAGATAACTATATAGAGCCCTTGCTCAATGCCACACAAATAAAAATGATCAATCCATTAACACAAAAATGAAAGAGATTAACAAAAACCCTTCATAGCAACAAGAAATGTTAATCGCAAGGCCATTTTCAATTTTTAGATTTTGTTCCCTGTAAAAACAGAGGCACAAAGTTTATACAGCCTTCAAATTCAAAGATGCCTATCAAATGTTGGAATTAGTAAAATAATCAGTAACTTTCTGGAAAGAAAAGGGTTTCAGACTGCCACTGGAAGTTTAGTGAAAGATATGTCATGTTTATACAGTATAGAGAAAGCCTGCTTATTTTAAAGCAAGAATAAGGACCGCAAGAACACGAGTGGATACAAATCTAATGTTTTTCCTCTGCTTCTGTTTCTAAATGATTCCTTCAAATGAAATAATTCACATCTTCAACAGAAGAAAATGAGGTTTTCACAGTCCTGAACCTTGCCTGCTTTCTGTCTCCTACCCCAGCACAAAGATGGCACATGAATGACATTGATTAATGCTACTATTAGGGCTATGCTGCGGTGTCCCATTCATTTGGGCATTTAATCAGTCACATACAAATAATACGTATTATATGAGTCATCTTTGGCTCAGCCAAAAGAGAATATGATGCCAGAGCCACGTAGGTATAAAGGTGCACTCCTAGCCTCTCCTTAAACATTTCTTTTGGAAGTTAATCACTTGTGTAAGCAGAGCAGTCAGAGCTGATGTGCGGAACAAATTCACACTAGGCCCGTTGGCTGAGCATTCCCTCTTGGACAAAAGAGCACAGCATGCATGTGGCGTCTGAGCCCAGCTGCTGATGGATGGGGTAGAGGAAGGAAGAGAGCACCCTCTCTTTGGGTTTTCCTGCTGAGAAGTAGCTCAGTTTCCTCAGCAGGCAAAACCACACAGTCCTTCCAAAGTCACCAGCTCTAACCCCCAGCCAACAGAAGACCCGATTAAGCTGTTAGACACCAGAACTCAACATTAAATCCAAGCGCTGCTGGGTGAAAATCTTGTCCAATGTGCAAGAGTGTCTCTCAACCTGCCAATGCTTCAGAACACTTTCCTCGGCTGCACCATCCCATGGCTGTGTCAGGCAAGAAATGGGCCACAGCTTTCAAGCATTCCAGGGAACCATCTCCAGATGCAATCAGCTTTATTTCAGCAAGTGTCTGAACCCATCAAGCACAGAAAGAATAACCAGGATGAAACCCGCTTAGCTCACAGCTGACAATGCATGTTAATGTGTCATTTTTAAGACCTATGCATCAAACCCCACCACAAGATTCGACACAATGCAGCAGCAGCTCCCTGCTTGGGAGCAGAGCAGTCCAGAAATGGAGGAGCAAGGGTATCAAGGGTTCAGAATCGGATGCACTGGTAGAGCTGGGAGGAGGGGGAAAACATGGACTGTGACTGCTGGTTTAAAATTAGTTCTTTGCTTCTTTGAGCATCACATTGACTCCATTTTAAAAACACACACAGAACAAGCCATAGAGGCAAACAAACTGTCCAAGCACTTTTCAGGTGTTCTCCCTATTGTCCATACACAGACTGTCCTCACTGCTGGTAATACAAGCCTGTATTTGTCATAGCAGCTCTTCCACCAGAGAGATTGGCTTCTGACGTGCTTCTGGTATAGAAGGGCCAGTCTCAGTGCTGCTTTCAAAGAATCTGGGCAACTAACACCTCTGAACCTATGCAAAGGAATAAAGGGGCACCCAAATCCCCTTATGTCCAGGCAGCTGCTACCTGCATTGTAAGTGGGAATCAAGCCTCTGTTGGGCCACTCTCACTCCCAGGCTGGGGATGGGGAAGGAAGCTTCACTCTACCAGCTCCCAACACATCAGCAGGTGTAGATGAACCCATGAGAGGAGGGAATAGGCTGCTCCAGAAAGAGGGCATCCCATGGAGAAAGCAAGGGCTGCATTGTGACCATCAGACACAGAACTGAATCGCAGTTCTTGTGTGGCCTCTTAGAGCATGCTGTAAAATTACAACCCACTTAATCCAGCAGCTGCAGGGCCTCACAGGCTGTGGTTCAATGCAAAAGTGGGATATTCTCCCATGAAAGCTCATGTGATAAATAAATCTGTTAGTCTTTAAGTGCCACAAGACTTTGCTTTTTTTGCTTTACTAAACTAACATGGCTGCCCCTTTGGAACTTGCAACTTCTGGCATGCGTTACTTGCTATGTGTAGGTCATAGTGCGTTTTGGGTACTGCAGCACAGGTGGCATGAAAGCTACAGGAAATATGGTATGCTAATCCAGTGGTTCTCAACCACTGTGTCAGGACACATTACTGGGTTGCCACAAGAGATCCTGGAAGATGGCTGGATTTGGCCACAGTTGGGTAGTCTTGTATATCCTGTAGGGTCACAAAATGCTGCCAAGCATGTCATGATCTGCAAAAGGATGAGAACCACTGTGCTAATGCCATGAGAATCATCCACTACTGAAAACAGAGGAAGGGCTATAGCTATCATATTGACTCTTTGTTAAGCAAGAGTAATAATTCCTGTGTAAGATCGGATATTAGGGTGATCAAATGTCCCACTTTTATAGGGACAGTCCTGATATTCAGGGCTTTGACTTGTATAGGTGCCTATTACCTTCCACCCCCTGTTCCAATACTCCATACTTTTTATTTGATCACCTTATGTGATAGTAACTTTATCTTTCCAAAGCCTCTTGCTTTCTGATGCATACAGCATTGTACATTGCCTCGCTGCATGCACTAGTATTGTCATTAACTAGACAGTCTCTTGTCTGGCATTAAGCTAGACAGTCCTCCTTTTCTAGGGTGTTTTGCTCACCTGGCACTCAGAACTGTTTTAGACATTGTCTGGTACTGGATGAAAGATCCTATTTTAAAGTGTGTGCCATTCCATGCCCACCAAGCCAACATGACCTCACATGCAGTCATGGGGAGGAGGGGCAGGGCAGCATGCTCTTAAAAACTGCTCACCCCCCACCCTGTGGCATGACCTCACAGGGACCATGCGCTAGAGATAACGCCGGTGAGGTTATGCCAGCAGGGGTGGGCCTGCCCTGTTCTCAGAAATACAGAACTTCCAGTATTCTGGGAATGCTCGAGTGGTCACTGTTAGCACTCTTGGTGGAAAAGAAACACTCAGAAATGCAGTGGCTGCAATACTGGCAAAAGCTTCAGAAGTGTCTGAATTTTGATCATGAAGGAATTCAACTGTCCTTGCAGCCAACTAAGCCTTACAGAACAGGGAGGAAGAAAGACGGCCTCGTGGTTAGGGAACGAGTTTAAGATTTGAGAGAGCTAGACTGGTGCCCCCCTGCAGCCCAAATATATCTACCTATCCCCAAGGGAGGTGCAGGGCTTAAAACACATCCGTCTCATTGGCATTTCCCACTGGCTACCTTAGGTGGCTCCCAAGTCCCCCCCCCACAGCGTGCTGGCTTTATGTATTGCAGGGTAAGGCACCTCACTTGCTGCAGTCACTGTATAGGTAGCCTACGTGCCTAATTCAGTTTAGTGGATTGTAGTTCCAGCAATTTTTTTTAGGTGCCTAAAAGGGTAGGCACCACAGCACTCAGCGTCACAACATCTAAATCCCTTGCCAGATTCTGTGCTTACCCTTTGTGCCCAGTTCACAGGGGTGTTGTGGGGATACGTAGATTAGAAACTGTGAGGGGCTAAGATACAAACTAATGAGACTAGATAGAAAATTCACAATAATGTGCACCTCAGAGTTACCCAGCTCCTTACATCCCTTTATGATGTGCCCTGGGAATTACCTCCCCTCCAAGAATGTTGCAGCATCCTCTTGGAAATAAACAGAAGCAATTCCACAACAACAAAATTGCAGGGCAATACTCTGGTAAGTGTAACAAAGAAATTATCCAAGTTACACCGCAAGGGAATGATTACTACTGCAGTGTGGTATAATAGAGTTTGAAACTTCATCAGGACTCCAAAGATTACAAATTTCCTAGGCCAAAAGTGTTATGAGAAGAGTAGGGAGGATAGCTAACTAAGTTTGTCTGGGCCAGGGGGCAGCAACCCAAAAGATAAGAGCAGCTGTTTTTAAAAATTCCTTTAATAGCCAAAGTGTTTTAAGAGCTGCAATAGGTGTCATCTCCTGGTGGGAGTGGGTGAACTAGGCCAGGGTGCCTACCACAGGGTCCCTTGGCATCAGGGGGAAGCAGGAGCCCAGAAACAGTGGGGGGGGGCCGCCTGGAGCCCAAAGGGATAGCCAAAGAGCTGGTCGTGGCTCTAGAGCCACAGTTTGACAAAGATAACACCCCAAGGACTTCCCAGCATCAGTCATGGCAGCAGCTGAGGTGATGTGGAGGAAGAATTGCTACCAACACCCTACTATTTATTTACTTATTTTTACAATGTTATCATCATCAAGATCACCCACTTTGTGACTAATTAATTAAACATGCCAGAATTTACCACTCTAGCCAGTGGCTATTGGCACCTGCCCTTTCCTTTTCTCCCATTAGTGACTTAATGATGTGTATCCCTTGGCATGCTCACTGAATGTGAAGAGGTGAAAACAAGATAAAGCCTCAGTTGCTTTAAAAAAGAAAAGAAGAAGAGGAAACATTTAATGACCAGCAATGTGACAAACTGACTTAGGCCTGGTCTACACTGGCTATCATCATGAGACAGGCAAGTTACACAGTGTAGCTTGCATATCTTCTGTCTAACGAAGAACTTTCACTTACCACTGTAAACAGAAGGAATTCCCATGGAAGAATTTTGTGATAAGCACAGATAGAAGGTGGTGTCGCCATCAATCAGCCCTGACCAATTAACCCTGTAAAGGCAGGCAGTAAATTAGTCCAAGCTGACATGAGACCCTGCAGGCCTACAGAAGAGAAACAGGGATTGCTAACTTTGCAAAACAAGAGATAAGACACCTGCAGGAAATGCAAACAGTTAATGAAGCAGACCCTACAAGCCCCCATTCCCCCTCCCCTTTTCCTTGGCTAAGTGCATAAAAATTGATATTTAGCTTTCAATTACTGGAACTTTGTCACTGGAGCAACTGCTGTGCTCACCACCATGAGTCACTGCTCCCCACGATCTGCATCCACAGTTGTTTCACTGAGGTTCCCGTCTGCTGAAGGGGCGTAACCATTGGTTTCCTATTTCTTTTCTTTCTTGTCTGCTTGTTTAATAAAACTATTTTATTTTTACCACCTTTTACCTTGTCTCCTGGTGCTGTCTCTTCTGAACCCTTCAAACCTTAAGACCTGAGCTACAGCTTGCAGCCAGAGTCCTGTTACACCGTGGCATCTCTGCTATGCTGCGCTGACGGGAAATGCCCTCTGGTTGATGCAGTCTTATGCTTTTCACAGGGGTGGATTTACAGCATCAAACAGAGAGCACTTCCAGGACTGATCCTACAGCTCTGGCACAGGCCAAATCTGTTAGTCTTGAAGTGCCACACAACTCCTTGGTTGGTTTTTTTTTTTTCCCCTCCTTCTCCAGAAGAGTAGACATATCCATAGATGTATGGGAGACTAGTTTAAGTATTGATCACAGCTCACAGGTAACTCTCCCTGCAAGTGGAAAATGTACCAAAACCATCCAGCAACAATTTATTTTAATACAGTCAAAGGTTATTTTCCCCTCTTCAGAAGCTGAGAATTTGGTGCAATATTTACTTCCCCACAAGTCCCAACCTGAAACCCCTTAAATAACCTTTGGACTCAACATCTTATCTAATTCCATAGATAATTTCAACCACATTCACAGACCTTGCCTGGACAAGCATGAAGAAAGATTTTGCATTCATATGCACGCTCTTTTCTCCTGAGTGCATCAGCATTTACCAAAGCTCGCCATATAGTGATTTGTGGGATCTCCACCCAGAGAATGGATCAGTTATGATTAGAGGTAATTACTGTAGCTAGAATTAATTAATCCTTGTAAAATAGTTAGAAAGAGGTAAAGCCACAAGCACTTTTCATCACTGGTCACATCACCAAGGCTCAGAAGAAAAGTATAACAGGTCCCTCAAGTACCTTCCATCTTGCAATTATTTCCACTTCCTACTGAACATGAGCTTTTACTTAATTAAAAGCAAGTGAAATTTCTAGTGATTTTGGTGGCAACAGGACACTTGGAATACTCTCAGGAGTCCCTTTAGGAGAAAGTCACTTCCAGACTGAAAAATAGCTCAAATAGCTCCAGCAGCAGAAGCATAAATCTACATCCCTGGTGAGCTCTTGACTTAGGTCACCTCCCTGTGACATGCAAGCCTGGCACACGGCTAAGATAAGGGGAAATGGCTTGTGACTTCTGAGTTCCTGGAAGCAATGATAGAAGATCTCCTTAAATCTAGAGTTCAAGTGAATGGAGTGTGCTTGAGTCTCTTCATGACCCCTGTTAGAAGTGATATATCAGTCAGTCCAAAACCAACAGACACCCTGTGACAGGTTATTCTACTTATGGTAGGTATGGCACCTCCTCAGAGGTCTGGGGAATAGCTCACCAGGTGAACACCTCTCTACAATTGCAAGCCATGTCTCCACCACCAACTCTTGGTCTCCAGCCCCTCTCTCAAAAGGAGCTACTGTGGCTCCTTTGTGACTCAGCCCTCCAGCTAGGTCATTGTTGTGGGTTTCCCTCTGGAGGGACAGAGGCATCTCTTCTCCCAAAGAGGCTCAAGCAACCTTGGTGTACACTGTCCTGCTGGTGCCACACTTCCCTGGGGTCTAGCTATGGAACCCAGGCTTAGACTCTACTCAGCAGTCAAGGCCCATTTACCCTATTCCTTGCTATGTTTCCCTGAGCCCCTTCCTAACCTGCTGGCTTACCCTTCCTCCTGTGGATCTGCAAGCTTCGCAGCACCCCCAATAAGAAAGCAACTGCAGGCTATACATCTCAGTAGCCTCCAAACATACCTTCCTCATCACAAAAACCAACTCCAACTCCAACTCCAACTCCAACTCCAACTCCCCCCTCTTAGGGCTGGCTTCTTGGCTTATATAGGTCTCCATTACTACACAGACGAGCCTCATTTAATCAACCCTTGCTGCCTGGCCCCTCCTTCAGGTGCAGCCAGAAGATTTAATTGGCCTACTTGGCAACCTTAACCCTTTCAAGCCTTGTTTGGCATGGACACACTGTCACCCACCCAACCACACACTTAAAAGTTCACTCTTTCTAGTCTTCCCTGCCCAAGTAATTAGGTCAGATCAGTTCTTCCAGTTTTCTCTTGCTGCTGTGTCTGCTCAGGGAGAAGCATACACCTTCTCTCTGCCTTTCACTGGACAACTCACCTTTCCAATTCACCCTGCAATATAATTCACCCCATGTTAACACTGATAAGGCTGGCAGCCAGAGACAAACAATGGTTTACGTTTCAGTTGAGCTCGCTTTCTTGGTTTGCCGCTGGCCTGCTGGTGACCTTAGAAAAGTGTCTTCAGTCCTCAGTCTCAGTTTTCCCATTCACAAAATGGGGATAATGATGCTTCCCCGACAGCAAAACTTCAGATGCAACCTAAGCAATGTAAGAGAAATAAAGGTAGAATAAAATGAGAGAAGAAAATTGTATTTTCTACCTGATTTTACTTTGTTCTTAACTGTAATTCAGAGATATTATGTGAGCATAATGCTTCATCATACTTTTCACTTTACCTGGAGCTGTCTTATAGAAAGAAAACTATTGAAGAAAGGAAGAGATAGAGGGTGAAGGTATCATAAAAACTGCATGCCCATTAGCATATATTTTGGAAAAGCGCTTGGGTCGTCTTCTTTCTCCCATCCTCTCTTTTTCTAAGAACAAAGAAAATAACTGTGTTTTCAGGCTGTCCATCACAACAGTGCAACCTATTATCTGGGGCAGCCGAATGGGACTTGAAATGTGATTTAGAGCATATTTGTACCTGGGTGTTTAAAAACCTTTCAACTTAATCCATTCAACCATATCTCAAGGAAGAACTGGCCATCTTTTTCTGTCCTGATCCAGTAACAGCCTCCACTTTCCCCTCCCCTCCTTCCCTACTTATACCTCTCAGCTTGTCTCTCTTGCGGTTATTATTTACAAAGATCTTAACATATACAAAAGAAGTTTATTCTGGTGGCACATCCTACAAATCAATCATGGCTAGACAATTCACCAAACCTCCTCAGGAACCTAGGGTTCTAAATGAGACCATCTAAATCAGAGAGTCAGAGAAGAAAAGCAACATCTGTGAAATAGCTAGTTTTATTGTTATGTGAGCCAAAGTGGAGAAAGAAAAATATTTGGACAGCTGTCGATGAAGACTACCTTGGAACAGAACACAGGTAATAACTGTCAGTTTTCCTTGCTGTGCCTTCAAACCTCTGCATCTTATAGCATATATCAGGAAATTTTCTCCTTGCAAAGCCATTTTAAGCCCATGCATTTATTTATGCAGGACTGTCTGTCTTCTCTCTCCAACAGCTCAGCCTTTGCATCAGTCAGAAAATAAGTGTTTCTGAACCACATGTCAGCCCAATATTAATACTTCAGAAATTGTCTCCAGTTGTTCATGTTCCAGCTAGCCTGGGGTCCCTCAGAAATTCTTTTTCCCTACAACAGGCACTAGAACGCCTGCCTTAATTTTGACAAGTTCCAAAGGGGTAGCCGTGTTAGTCTAGTTCAGCAAAACAAACAAGGAGTCCTGTGGCACTTTTAAAGACTAACAAATTTATTTATCACACTTCTCCGACAGCAAGGCTGAGTCAACATGCAGAACTGTTTCCCCAGTTTGTCATTGAATATGTAAAATATTGCCATCAGGTTAACAGATGTTTACAAATGGGCTTTATGTGAAAGAATAGCTTCCCGCGGTATTCTTTCTGCCTGTTAACACCAGTACGTGTTGGTATTTCTGTTCTATAGCTTTCTAGCAGTGCCCCAAGCACTGGGTCCAGCAAGTGACACATTCCTGTTCTATAGGTTACTAGCAGTGCCCCTGGGTCCATAGGGGTCCAGCAAGTGACACATTCCTGCTGATTTCCCAATCTACACTCCTATCCTAGTTCCAAAGGGGTAGCCATGTTAGTCTGTGTACAGCAAAAACAATGAAAATCTTGTGGTGCCTTAAAGAGTAACAACTTTCTTCAGGCATAAGCTTTCGTGGGCTCCAACCCACTTTGTCAGATGTATCATGGTTTGGAGCCCATGAAAGCTATGTCCAAAGAAATTTGTTAGTCTTTAAGGTGCCAAAGAACTCTCGTTGTTCCTCCTGTCCTAATTTCTCAGGCTTTTGCTCCGTGGTGAGGTCTAAACAATGGAATCCCCTCTTTCCTTCTGCCTGGATCGTGTGGATTTTCAGCCACACTTTGCCCAGTAAAGGGGTGTTTGCAGCTCATATGAATTTCAGATCAGGATAGTATTTCCAACAGCTACCCCTCTTTGCTATTCATACCATGCTTAGTCCTTAAGTAGCTGTATTGGAAGCCTCTGTTTTGCTTGCCCATCTCCATCCTGGATAATCTTTGTGCATCAGTTTGTTCCCCTGCTGCAATTGTAGGTATTGGGTTTTGCGTTACTATGCTGCCTCATCAGTATAAACTGCTACCTGCATGCTGTGGTGAGACTTCAAAAGTTTCAAAGAGGAGGACAATGTTCAAATATTGTTAGAAGTTCCATATGATGAGATGACATCTACTCCATTGCTGTCATCTTAAACATCATATTCCTCAAGCTGTTTATGTTCATAGCATAGCTTTTAGCATCTTGTCCTTTTAGATGAGCAATTCGTCCACCCATTAGAAAACTGAAAAAGAAACAAGTAGCTTTAACTAAAACACAACTTTCCTTACTCTGGTCTTGGAAGTTATATGTGTGTGTTTTTCAGGCTTACCATCTTTGCTGGGAGACTCCACCGCAGAGACTGGGGGCACTTATGCTTTCCCTTTATTGTAATTGCCCAGGCATGGTTAAGCCACTAATCCAGGGTAGAGCAGACCTGAGGCCTACCTTATGATTTAGCTACCATGTCCCCTCTGGGTCCCTGTACTTCCAGAGAAGTATCTGGCAGAAGGTGTAACTCCTAGTTGGTACTCTGTCCCCCTCTAGTACCACCTAGCCCCAACAAGAGATTGTGGAGCCTGTTACAGCTTTAACCAAAGGGCATGTGCCTTTTAACTCATGAAGTCGTGGCTCACATACTAAGCTACAGTGGTCCCAGGTTCAATTCTGCCCTCTGACAACCAGAGTCTGGCTGTTTTATGTAGGAATACCAAAATTGTGTCCTCTTACAACTCCTGTAGGCCGCTTTAGGAACAGGGGTGGCTCCTGAAGAGAGGGAGGGTCAATACATTGGGTCTACCCCTGGAAAAATAAAGGGGTAACATAAAATGCTCACTATATAACACGAGTAGCATCTTCCTGTTTTCTTGGCTATCTGCTGCTTTATTGGTCAAGTTGACAGGCAAAGTCAATGAATACTCTAATTATGAGGGCACTGGAGGGTATGAAAGCTCTGCATAGTTCCACCATCTTCCACTCACATGAGTGCATCCCCTCTGTCATCAAGGAAAGAGGAAACATTTATTATGAAGGTGTAGCAGAAAGGAATCATAGGATGACATTAGTTGGCCGGAGGGGAAGGAATTATGGTTAATGAAGCGAGGAGGGATGGACGTGGAGAGGAACAGAACAGGGATTATGAGCTAGCACTGAATGGCTCGTATTTTTTCAGCTGGTGGATAAAGCATGGCAGAGAAGAGGAAGGACAACAGTGCTCCAAGGTAAATGTTAGCTCAGAAAATCATCATGTAAAATAAAGCAACAGCTGGAAAGAATCATGTGATAAAATACAGATGGAACAGTCTGTATGTAGAACTATTGAAAAGTAGGCCTGATATTTTAGAGGATATTCAAATAACAAATTCTTTTGAGAAGAAGTAAACACATTGTGGGCTTACACTATACTAATGGGTCAAAGTTAGGTCAGGTGTGTGCTTGAACTAAGCCTGAACTTTTAGTGTGGGTACAGTGCACTTTACCTGGATTGCGGTACACCTGTTCAACACAAAAGGAAAAAGTCAAGGCCTGAATGACTGTAAATCCAAACTAGCTTTGACCCATTTTCTTTACTTTGGACAAACCTTGTAGTGACAAGATTTAGCTTTAGGAAAACTAATGTTTTTAAGTTAGTAAACGCACTGGAATCCATTATGTCTCAATTTGGCAGCAACTGGCTGTATCCAACAGGACAGAGATGCTAAACATCATCTGCTATTTGCACAGGTAAAAAACAGCTCAAGACACTGCACATCTGGGTAGCTTATTTTGAGAAGCTCAAAAATAGCCAGAGCAGGTTTGAAGTCATAGATGAGTCACTCACCTGACATATACAAATATGGGGGACAAACATGCGTATAGGAACAATGGTCAACATGGCAAGACTTGACACAGGAGCCACTCAGATACTAGGGTAAAAGGGGCAGCACAAGTACATACCTAGACATAGACTTCACTGAGACTCTATGGAGTTCAGAGCCAGAATACATTGATCTGATTGGGTCAACAGGTAGGATACAGCCCTTAATCTGCAAATATAGCCTTCACAATACACGCTGCAAATCCACACAGGTGCGCCACCTGCCTATTTGCCTTTCCAATCCCTTATAGTGGTGTCACTTACTAGCCACCCTTTCCTTGCATGCATCTAAAAATATGAGTACCAGAACCAATGCTACATTCAAGCAGCTTTTTGTTACTCAGAAACCCTACACACTAGCCCAGCTAGTGTACCTGTAAAGGTATGTGTCTTCTTCTGGGCCCAAAGGATGCTTGATTAGTCTGCATGCATAATACTTTATGCATTCAGTCTAGAATTAAAGGCACACATCAGCTACCAACACATACATGGATGAGTTTAAATAACGAGTTCTAAAGGGTTAGCCGTGTTAATGTAGTTCAGCAAAACAAACAAGGAGTCTGGTGGCACTTGTTTATTTATAAGTAAATAAATTTGTTAGTCTTTAAAGTGCCACCAGACTCCTTGTTTGAGTTTAAATGAATGTCTCTTACTCATAAATACAGTCCTTTACCACCAATAGGAAAAAAATGCTGAAGTGGAAGACAAACAGACCACCACACCAATGTGGACAACTAATCAGTCAATAACTCTGCACTTCTCATCTCAAAATACAATCAAGCACCAGCTGTAACCCTCCTTAACGCAAGAATCCACAGATGTTCAGGGTATTGGCTTTAATACAAAACTACACTCCTTTTTCATTTTATCATCATAATTACAGTCATGTGAAGGGAATCCAGGCATATTTAATTTGAGATGAAAATAAGGAATTTGAGTTATTCCTAACAGAAGTGGTTCCATTATTTCTTTTCAGATACAGCCGCTCTCAATTTAGTGTGCATTTTTTTAATAAAATAAATACTTTGAATGTCAAAGACTAATGTGAAAGAGGCTATGAATCTGTTCTTTGCAGTTTTGCTCCTTGCTTTATCTTGTACATTTGGATATTAATGTAAGCTACCACTTAACTTTGGATATGATTAAAAGTGCTGTTGTGCAGACCTTTGGACACTAACGCTTCCTGGACAGTTTTTCCTACTGTTACTGCACAAATCCAGTAATTTCATTTCTCATTTAATGGTTCTTGGGATGCCCAGTGATTGGCTAGATATTGCCCCCCTCCTTTAAAATTGTTTAAGCAAATGTTATGTTGCTGAACTGTACCAGTCTGAGTCTTGTAGATTGGGATACTCTTTATTCACATAATAGGCTGAGCAAAGACAAGCTTCTATGCATCACCCAGTCTTAAAAGGTGCAATAGCAGGAATAGATGGGGATGGGGATGGAATTTGTTCAGCTTTCAGATACAGAAGGACTAAAGAAAAGGGGGGGAAGACATGATTTATTGAAGGAGGGAACAGAGGAGAGAGAATATGACAAAGGTATACAAAATTATGAATGTTATAGAGAAGATAATCCAGTAATCCTATTTATTACCTCAGACCACAAGAACAGGGGGCCTTTCAATGACATTGAAAGGCAAGCTCCTTTCCTTGCACTCTAAATAGTACTGTTTTTTTTTTTAAACAATACATAATTAACTGCCATAACAGTTAAAGGGGCTTTCATGTAAATGAGAATAGGGTCTTACTGTCTCCCTACAGGACGTAATGTATAGGCTTTTCTTTTACAGTACATTTTAAGAATGCTGTTCTGAACACACCAGTTATGCTACTCTAAAATACAAGGATGCTAAGTCAGCATAGCAAATAACTTCATCAGCAGCCTTTATTAAACTATTTCTTTGAGGCCATTCAGCAGGCATCTAACCACTAGTGGGTTTTGCTTAAAAGATTTATGCAACCAAAAGCTACTCCAAATGCATTCTCTCACAGCATTTTAAAATCTGAAAAAGAAAAAGATGATCATGACTCTCCAGCCTAAAGCTGTCCATTTGGTACTTGCTGATCTGCAAGTAAAATTCATAATGGCTTTTAAAATGTTAGTCAGATTAATGCCTAATTATCTGTCCTCCTTTTGGAGGTCACTCTGCTTGTTTGTTTAAATCATTTTTTTCGAGAAGCTCTAGGACAGATCAGCGATCCGTGTTCCTGGGGTCACAGGGAATTTTGCCTTGAGAAAACAATGCAGACAGAGGCTGGGATGGGATTTAAAGCCCCTGTTAAAGTATGAATCTTTGGGCTGAGTCTTGAATGTTCCTCTATAAAAAGACAATCTGATAAACTAATTTCTAACTATGCCAAGTTGGATGTTTGTTAACTGAGGATATGAAGACCTCTCACATTGCAGCCTGTGCAGTAGGTCCAATACAAGATGTTACCTCACCTGCATTTCTCTTCCATGTCAGGATGCAGCCATTTGTCTCTGGGACATGAATTTGACCTTCACTTCAAGTGAGTGGGGCTGATGGGACCTGGTCAGTCCTGGATCTGACTGAGCTGAGATTAAGATACAGCGGTTTCAGTCAGTGCCACACCAGGATGACTATTTGGATTCAATAGCATGGAAACCCTGCCAGCAGTATTCATGGGTGGATCAGGTGGGGGACTTGCTCCACAGTTCTCCCCCACTGACTGACAGCAGGTGCTGGGCACCCCAAAGAAAACAGGTTATATCACCCAGAAAGATGATGTTGTGCACCCTGCCCCTGAGCAGCACCCTGTGTGGGACGCCTCTCTCACATAACATCCTTCCCTGAGCCCCTATGTGGCTCTTTGCTACAAAGGGTCCTTGGATTCCAACAGCAGCTATAAAGAAGTTCTGCATTTTTACTAATGAATAAGAGATTTCCTACACTTAGCATAGGATATCTACTAGAAGATGAGGAAAATTTACTGCACCCAGTGTATCACCAGTAAAAACCAACTGAAGCAATCACTTATTGGCATAGCACCAAACCCTGTGATCCCAGCTCAGGTTTCATTCAGGAACATTTCCAATGACTTTAGTCATTCTCATCAGGAGGGAGATAGCTCAGAAGTTGGGGTGCTCACTTGGGACTTAGGAAATCCCAGTTCAATTTGTAGCTCTACCAGTCTTTCTGGGTGACCTAAGGCAAAGTCTTGGTCCCATAGGGAAAACAATACAGCACAGCAGTGGAAGGTTATGTTAAAGGAAACCTATGAGGAATTGGGGCTCATATAAGGTACTTAAAATAAGTCCAACAAGAAGAGGAAGGATCTCAGGATTGCCTCTTCCTTTGGGGAAGTATAGGTTGCATTTTGTGTTCCTCACATTGCTCCTACCATTTTAAGTCCCTCTCTTGCAAAGCCTCATATACACGTGAGTAGTTCCATCGACAAACACTATAGCCATGTCTACACTACGCTATAGTGTCACTGTAGGGCCATAGTGCAGACATTTCCTGAATCAACAGGATTTTTTCTGCCATTGTAGTAAATCCATTTCTCCAGGAGGTGGTGGTGGCTAGGTTGATGGAAGAATCTTTCCATTGAGCTAGATGTATCTACCTTGAAGGTTAGGTCAACATGGCTACAGCACTTAAGACCTGAGAGATGTAGCAAGGGCAACTCAACTGTTAGGGTAGCCCAGGCCATGTTAAGTACAACGGCTCAGATCCTCAAAAATATGTAGGGTTTCTAAATTCCATTGATTTGAACAGAAGTTACAAATTCTAATGCCTGTGAGGAGCTATGTTCCTGTCACTAGAGGTTTTGCCTGAGAAAGACCTTCAAAGGCTCAGGGCCTCACTTAGCCCCCCACCATGTGTTTATTGGTTGTTTACATCAGCAGTTTTCAAATTTTTTTCCTGAGGACCCAGTTGAAAAACAAATTATTTATCACACAACCTAACAATTACATCTTTCAGCAATGCATTCCAGTCTTTTGGTGGCAGTAGCAGGTGGCTCTAAACTCCATTACCTGAGGGTCTGTGACCTAGTACTGGCGTCCTGACTGTAGATTGGAAACCATTGGTTTACCTTCCTGTTGAATCACCTTCAGCTGACTAAACTTGGGACTTGCACATTTGAAATGGAAGCAGATCAAAATTATTTTTACTGCCTGAGTAAAACCTACACTAATACATGCACCAAAGAGATGTTAAAAGAACATACTTCAGTTCCCTAAAGCAGCTAAAGCCATCTTTTTAGTGGTTTGCTTATAACATCAATCCATATTAGATGTTCTGTAATAGCTCCTTACCAAGTGATTGCCTTAATAGTCCTATTTCCCTTTGCTGTGAGAAGAGAGAGGCAGTGTTAAGTAGTTCTCAACTATGAAACTGGTTGAAATTACTTATTTTATTAGAGCTCTGACTTGAGGCATTTGCTTGGTATTTGGAACCATCTTTTGCAGTTGTTTTGTGCAAAGATTAAATGTCAAGAGGAGTTTTGCGCAAAATCCAGAGGCAGAGGACACAGACCTTGGGAAAAGTCACTTGGTCTCTCTCTATTTCATCTCCTCTTCTGTAAAAGAGGACTAAATTGCTCTGCTCACAGGGGTCCTGTGATGACAGATATGTTAAAAGTTTGTGAGGTGATATGGCAATAGAGGTCATTTAAATAGAAAGAGGTTTTTTGGAAGTTCTATGAAATGGAATCCCTAAAATATTCTTTTAAGAAGTCTTCCAGGTTAATTATTAGGCAATTAGCATAGCATGTGTTATTTTAACTAAATAGAAGGACCACAGTAGACAAGAAGGTAAATTAAAGCCAACTATATAAATAGAAGCAAAAGAACTGTAATTAATATATTTTACATTCTGTTCAGGCTTCATCTTCCTCCATAATCAGGTTTCTCTGGAAGCCCTAAAACATTTGAATCAGTTTTAGTGATCCTTGACAGGCTGTGGTTTAAATCCAGCGGTCTGCTAATGGGAGGGTGGGGATAGTAGCTCTTTTCCAGGAAAGATGTCTGTGGTTGGGGCAGGGGAAAGAGAAAGTGGTATGGAGAAAACATCATCATGACAGTCCTCTCATGAAGTTTCCTCTGAATTCTTCTGTCAGTAGGTGGGTGTTTGTCCTCATTTCCCACTCTCACCCCCCCCCCATTCCATCCTCACAAATTTGTAGCTCAGCGCTGGGTTTTTATGGATTCCCCAAGATCTCAGGGATTTGGTGGAGGTAAAGGACCTTCTTACCCACTGGTCTTTTTCCTCCATGCCTGTGCCTCCCCTTTCTGGGCTCACGGTCAGCTCCATGGGAGGACCATACTGCCTTCAATTTCCCCTACTTCCTGCTGCCTCCCCCCCACACTTGCTTCTTGAAGAGCCATGCAACAAGGCCCAGAAAGAGGTAAGAGAAAGTTAAGGAAGCCTTCAGTAACATTAACTTTTCTACAAAAGCAGTGCTGTCTCCTGGGTAGGACAATTCACTTGCCATACCCATCCTTTGCCCTTGTCCACACCCATCTATGGTCCGTGGACCTGCAACAGTCCCTAAGTGTGGGGACAGGGAACAAGGGGTATAGTTGAACTCCCTTGTTCAGCAGAGGCATCGCTGGTGCCTGGCACACCGGGCACATGCCCCGAGTCTCAGCACGAGTCCCCCGAGTGTCCTGGCCGGCCCCTTCCCGGGCAAGGGTACCCTCCACAGCGCCTGCTTCTCCTGGTCCCGGTCCCAGCCCTGGCCCTGAACCTGGCTATGGATCTGGGGCCAGGCTGGAGATGGCAGGAGTCCAATGAACGATTGGGCCCAGGGCACCAGATCTTGGCCTAGGTGGCATGGCCAGGGCCAAGAGGGTGGTGCCTGGGCCTGTGGCCTGGCTCTTTCCCCAGGGCAGTGATGTTCCTGTTTTTTAGCCCCTCTCAAATGGGGGTAGAAAATCCTAAGAGTTGGAACCTTTCACGTGCTGATCCATGGGAAAGATGGTCTCCCAAGACATTTGTGAAGTTCGTCCGGAGCCACTCATTCATTTTAATAGATTTTTCCTTGGAATGAGAGTTCAGTTATATCCTTATTTTACACTGTGACTCATGTCAGCATCTAGAATGTCTTTCTTCTAATTCCATTGAGTATCCTACACAGCGGGTATAGAACATTTACTCTATCAGTTGCTTAGTACACAACTCAAAATATTTAAGATGAGCCAGCAGAGGGACACCAGAGTGAACTTTAGACAAAGATTTTTTCCAAAGTAAATGGAAAAGTAAACTCAGAACAGTATTCTAAAACCTATTTTGTGGAGACTCAGTGATAAGATGATTAACTAATGTTTTGACAGAGCCAAACCTGTATTAATCTTAACTGGTCTGTTAATTTCTCTTGGCATGAATTAATTTATGAACCTCTGGGTGACCTTGCTATTTGAAAAATGAGAATTCTGATGATAGCTTGATTTATGTTGGAAACCTTTCTTTGCTAAAGTGTTTCTTCTCTCTGTTGCAGAGATTCATAAATTGGTTTTCTAAGATTGCACAGCAAACCATAAAAAGCATTATTATCCCTGCATACTACATGCAGAGCTACAAAAATAGAGCTGCTGTAAATTAACACAGGACATGGGATTCAAAGTCTCAAATCAATTTTCTTTAACAGTAGCTGGTCCTTAATCTCAAATAACTTCATTATGAAATTTCACATAAAAGTAAATAGGCCTTTGTATAAAGCCTGTTAATATTAGAACAGAGTTAATATGCAATTTATTCTTCATTCATTAACAGAAACAAAGGAATTTCCATTTGCAAGATGACTGTTAGCTTCTTGAATCTGTCCATTATTTAAAATTCTTTGTGAAGTTCTTTACGATTTTTTTCCCAGCTTGAAGAACTCACAAAAATTCATTGTGAACATTTCATTTTGAAGTTCTGGTGATGTGTTGTGCACTGGCAACTTACACAAGTCACCAGACACAAATTCCTTTCTTTGACTGTATGACACCCACACCTAATCAGTGCAACCTGAATATTACAACTGAACACACAACTCAAAATTTGGTATTAGCAAACAATGAAAAACTCAGCATCTGCTCTCCAGAAGTACTCACGCTAGTGGAGCTTGACAGTTTGGTGTCCAGCTGAGGCCTCACCAATTGCAAGCAAGAAAATGGCAATGAGTTCTCATATTTCCCATACAATACCCCAGTTAGGACACTTGTATCAGGACTAGCTGCCTCCTTAGCGCAACCTCTTGGCCACGGATCATTCTGCAGTGCTCTACTACCAAATTTCTTCCTTCTCTTAATCACTCACAGTCCCATAGGTAGTTACAACAATCCCCTCCTGTGATTTCATTTATTAAGCCTTTACATGCCAGTCCTTCAAGGCCCCAACCCCAGTTCAGTCATTCATTCCCTTTAGACAGGGAGTCACTAGTTCTTCCCATTGCTACATTCCAAATCAAAGTCTCCCAGACTTCACCAAGCTGCAGCTCAGCTCTCCTGCTTTCAGGCCTTCTCCTAGGCAGAGTAGCTAGCATGACCCCCCTGCTCACTGCAGCTCTCCCCCGTCACAGTTCTGTTGGTCTCAGAGTCTTCCCTGCAGGAGCCTTTCACGCACTTAGAGTCTCTCCATTATCTCCTGAGCGTCTTCCCTTTATTGCCTTATAAAGAGCAGCAGAAGGATGCCATCTCCCCAGCACCACTCCCTAGTCAGTTATTTCCCATTTTACATTTGATTTTTCCTTCCTTCTTTGTGCTTGTCTTTACTGAATTTTTACCTAGTTGACTTCGGAACAATTCTCCAATTTATCAAGGTCCTTGTGAATGAAGACTTCTGCACTACTGCTTCTACAAATAACATCCATGTCTATTGTTTTTCCAAGGTAAATATACTGACTGTGCTATACTTACATTGTTCAGCACATTGCCTGAAAACACAGAAAGGCATTTGGGATTTCCAGAAAAGCTTAGGAGCCAAGCTATCAACTGCCTTTGAAAAAACAAAAAGAATCAATAGGAACTGGGGGCCCAGCTTCCCATGCACTGTGGAAAATCTTCCCTTTAGATGCCAGTGGTGGGAGTTCTGGAAATACAAGGTAAATTAGAAAGACAAAACACAGTCAAAGCAGAATTCTCAGGGTGTACTACTGAGACACTAAGGATATACAAAATAGCATGCGCAACTATTATTAGTCTCAATAGTAATTATACACCAGAAGCCTCAAGCAAGATCAGGGATCCATTGTTTTAGGTGGTGTATAGAGTGAGAGAATCTTTGCTGCTAAGAACTTAAACATAATGTTAAAGACCAGACACCTAGGACGGTTTGCACGAAACATACCTGTTCTGAAAGTCTGAGGATTAACTCCATGATCAGAACACATTTAATTAATTAAATAACCCTCAAACAAAGTGATCCAACTTTGAGAGTTAGCAGTCCTAACAAACATAAGACTTCCTACGTAGTGTATTGTTGGTGTCTTACGTTTCCACCACCACCATCACGTCCTAGTCTATACTTGCTGCACGTTTCGGCGACAGTCAATGGGAGAGATGCAAGGTACATGAAATACCTTGTGTTATCTGCCAACGACTTTCTAAGAGTTCCTTATGCACCTCCCTAAGCCGACCAGAAATGCCTTCCGGTTGGTTTACTGCAACTCCAGGTCCTGGGCGGAGTTGCTATGGCAATCTCCAGACCAACTGAGTGCATCTACACAGACAGCTCAATCAAACCTGGAAGATCGCGTTGACAGCAGCGGTTCTGCCACTGTCAGTATAGACTTACCTTGAGTTTACTGACTCCAGTGGGTTTCTCTCGGCTCCCATGAAAGCGTGGTCTGTGGGATCAGTGCTATTATCTTTCGACATGCTAGAAAAAGTACAGTAGAAAACCTTCATTAAAAATGTGCACCCTGAAAAATAGGCCTCTCACAGGCAACCACCATACATTATGAGAATTAAAGTTCTGTTCTTTCACTGACTCCTAGAGGAAGTGCTTTTTTTTTTTTTTTTTTTTGGTAAACTAAACAGCTTCATTTCAGTGTAACTAATTGCTTCAGTGCTGGCAGTAAAAGAGCTTCCACTTTATAATTTATACCTCTCAAGAGGGTAAATAAGCTTTAAATGCATTTCTGATCGTTTTGGCCAATAGCCTCCCTTCACCTTTACATAAAGAAAACTATTTGCATATTGTGGAGTTTTCTGATCTGATCTCAGTATTGTTTATATCACTCCAAAGTACTTAAAGGTAGGCTGTTTGCTAAAATGATAGACCAAATGAGCATTGTTCCCCCACTTTGGATTCATCCCTTACCCTGAATTGCTTACTCACACGTTACTCAGACAAACTCCCAGAGACTTCTGTTGAAGGAGTAATCTAAGGAATCCTTTTTATTTACCAAATGAAGCAAATCATGATTCTTCAGTTAACAGGCAAGTGTGTTCCCTGGAGCAACTATGCCAAAATACTTTGCTGAATAAGTGATAGAGTTATACTGGCTACCTACAGTGTCCTTCCTTGGCTGATTTCCTCCTTTGATCATCCTCTCTGGAACAAGCTCATTTTAGAAGCCTATGTAAAAAAAATGCAAATAACCAAATGCAGCTTTGACAGTATAAGAGCTTATTCAAAAATGAGGAGCAGGGGAGAGTATAAACCAGCTTATTAAAAATAATGCTTAAGTCTTTTTCTGTGCCTGTCACTCTTGCTCGTTCTTTTGTGTACCTGCTACACATGCAGCACAGCAGAGAGACATCACAGAGATTGCCCTACCACAGACATTTGGCCCCTACTTCAGTTGGATGCAATTAAAAAAAGGTGGCAAAAAGCTTGATTAAATGAAGTGGCAAATCTATTTGTTACACTCAATTTAATAGTTTTATTAATATTCAATTAACTGAATGACTCTCAG
The DNA here is from genome assembly GCA_007922195.1 of Podocnemis expansa. Lineage (NCBI taxonomy): Eukaryota > Metazoa > Chordata > Testudines > Podocnemididae > Podocnemis > Podocnemis expansa. The sequence goes on along the minus strand of ML681991.1, from coordinate 12,047,243 downwards.
AGGAAAATTACTGTCTGACCCAATATATCCCACCAAGAGACAGATAGCACCAGGACAGATGTGTCACCAGTGTAAGCACAGAAAGGGTAGGGTATGACAAACCCCAATATCAGCCTAGACTCCAGCCAAGATCTCATCCCACTGATTTTAGTGCATAGCTAGAGCATTGTTGAATGTGACTTTTGTTCGGGCTGTACACTGCACACAGATATGGGGCGGGGGGGAGGAAGGCAAGCAGGAATGCCAGATAAGCAGGCCTTCCCTGCAGCAGAGTCCACAGATGTTTCTGAAACTAGATCATGGAGCAAGCTGGCCTCCCCATTTCATAAAAGTCCTCAAATCAGCATCAGATGACTGTATGTGGTAAATCAGCTTAGAAACCACATATACAACATCCAGATGCATAGCTAATGTATCCCAAGCTAGGGATGACCTCCCACAATCCTTCTCATCTCAGATGACCCTGCAACAGAGTGAATGAACTTCCAGTCTCTCCTTTTGGCATTGTATGGGGGACTGAGCTGCCATCTTCTGTGACAGCTTTGTGGATGGCAGGCCTCATTTGAGTGTATCCCTTCTTACATCTTCCACATAATCCTGAGGAAAGTTAGTTAAAAGAGATTCTGTTAATCCCACTCAACAGCACATAGGGTTGGTACAGCCAAAAACCTAGAAGAAATACCATGGGATTGTAACTGGGACAAAACAGAGCCAGGCCATCCTGAAACTTGAACTGGTGATGGAAAGCTGCAGTGAAGTCTTTGTTGTTGACCAAATAGTGAAAAAGAAGATCTATTGTCTAACTTCAGTAAACTACTTCCTGTTGTGAAAATTAGCAAGAAAAATAGTCTGTTCTCTTAAATCTCCCAGACCACCTTCTTTTTTTTTTTAAAGGGCCAAATGTCAGCATTTTATATCTTATAGTGCATAGTTTTCTCAAGTCCAGTCAACATTTTCCTTTCCTTCTGTTTTATTAGACACAGTCACTCTGTACTTCTAATGATCACTGGATACATAGGACCTACTCGAGAGCCACTTGTTGAGGGCTCAATTCTAGATATCTCTTTTGATAAAGAACTCCTGGGAACAGGTTCAATCTGCTTTTTCATGAGCTTGATCTGTTGCCTTGTGACATGCTCAAAGACCATTACTAATACTGTAAAATACCCATTTTATGAATCCCTTAAGCTGGGTTGATTTCAACGTGCATTTAAGCTGCACAGCCTGATACTTTATTACACCATTTCACTACATCATATTTATTGCATGACTTCACTGCTACCATCCGGGAGCTTGACAGTCTGGGAGCTCAACAATACATTTCCACACCTACTCACAATAAAAGTCACACACTCAGTCCATTTGACTATTTCATCAGGGCTGTTGCTTACCATTCTTACTTTGATGGCTAAATTGTTTTACTGACTACTTCTCAGTTTAATCATTTCCCTCTGGGCCTAAAATGGATTCCTCCCCCACCCCCTTCTCAAACCACTGCAGGTTAAATATTTGCGCAGTCCCTGCTGGGACATATATATCAGGGCAACTGAAATACAGTTACATTAGATACCACACTTGATCATCTGAATACCACTTTAACATGGGCCCCCTCAGTGTATCAGATTTAATCAACCAGAATTACTAAAATGATAACTTGTCTTTCAACCCTCACTACCAGTGAATTTCATCCTTTTGCAGAAGGCTAGCATTTAAAAACAGGGATTAAGTGGGTCTGTCTCTTGTAATGATCCTTTGCCTGGGTGAATTTTACCCTAACATGAGTGTTTGCTAGCCAAAAGGGCAATGGTGGATAGACAGGTATTACCATTAAAAATACACTTTAGGGAATAAAAGTCATATTCACAATTGATTTAAGCATAAATTCCTTAGGTAAATAAAGGGGGGTTTAAAATTAAAGACTATTGAGACAATACAGCCCCAGTGCATTAATTCACGCTATGATGGTAATCAGAAAGGTTTGTCCTCACCCCCATTACCTCCCCAGTTGATGGACTTAAGCCCTGATCAACCCAAATTTTTCTTCCTCTCTGTTACTTTAAATTACACCTTGTATTCAAATAAAGCTATCCAGTGGCTTTTAGGACCTTGTTTCACTAATTTAACATACTATTTTTTACAAACAGCACTTTTCGATTAAGGGGCACTAGGTAGTTCCAGAACCTGTCTAATAAGACTAATATCAGAAAAACAAACACCCTTTTCAGCAAAGGACAATGGCATTTTAAGCTTGAGGGCACAGCTAGCTCATGGTAAGCATCTAAAAACGAATTGATAAACATCTGTCAGGGCATAAGAGAGCGATTGGTAACTGCTGACTTCTGTTTAATGTCACTAACCTCCTGATACAAGCGGAGACCTAGATACACCAAAACTAATGCTCCTCCAAGACAGAATATAGGTTCCTTCATTGCCAGTGCTTTTGGACACATGCGTCATTGACAAATGATAGCTCAGACATGCAACTACCATGGGCATGTTATTTAGCTGATCAACCTGTGCAACTCACCCGTGGCACCCAGGAGAGCTGCATGTGAAGACCTGGGACACAACATGGTGAATTATAGTTACTGGGGAATTACAATGCAATGGCAAATCCTTGCATTAGATAGAGCCTCCAGGAGTGACAAAGTTGAGGCTTGTGAGCCACATGCAGTTCTTTAACATTTAAAGAGCGGCTTGGGAAGTTTCCCACATCATTCTTCACCTATCAGAGAGGGGTGAGGAGCAGAGCTGCCCTACAGCAGGATGGTGGGGCTAGAGGATTCTACCCAGCAGTGTGGTGGGGTTTGGGGAGTCAGTAAGTTTGGCCACCCAACTCTAACTCAAAGTCCTCCTTGTCTCTGCTTATGCAGATAACTTTTCAACTCATCTCTAATCTTAAACTCTCCTAAAAAGAATACTGCAAACTCTTAACTAAGGTGCAAATCAGAACAATTCTAGCAGGTTTCAGCTTAAATGCTGTGATCTTGAATAACAAAGATCCAGTGCAAACATCTGTCTGTGGTTACTTCATAGTACAGTTGCTCAGGTTAATAGCAGGCTCTGACAACTGACCCCACCATTTTCCTTTAGTGCCTTACATGCAAAAATCAATCTTTCTGGCTCAGTGAACTTTGGCATCCCATCTTACTTGCATAAGGAGTTAGTTTGTACCACCTGTTTCTTCTTGCCATCGATTGTACTTGGGGTTTCCCAGGGATCATCTTAGGGCAGATCTCGACAAATGTGCTGCACATCTAGGTACTAGCCTAAAACCTGGAGTACCGAGGTGTGCAATATGTTAAAAGCCTCCTGCTTTCCACGCCACCAAAATGGTGCCAGTGCAGGGCAAAGAGGCCCCCTACCACTGCTGAAAAACCACCGGAGACATTGGCAGCGGTGGCAGTCTGGGACACAGTGTGGATACTTGTAGTGGTAGTTGTGGGTGAAGAAGCCCACCCATGCTTACAAAAAGCCATGTGCTGCTGAAGGTGCCAGTGGCTTTTTTTTTTTTTTTTTTGGCGCACCAGCAGGTGTTTTGCCCCTTGGGAGTGCTATGGCACAGCAAGGTAGCAGGGTGCAATTGCTGAGTGCCATGGCAACCTGACATTCAGGTTTTGTCAAGCCCTGTCTTAGGGCCACCACTTTTACAGATATATGTAAGTAATAGCTATGTTTGAGAGGAATCGTGAGAAGACACCCTGTTAACATATATTCTCTCTTCAGCATTCAGATATATTCAGCCTTCAGAAAAGAGAATCCAAGATTCAGTCTTAGTACATTATATTTTATTTTTCAGAGGCTTTGAGATTCAGCTAGAACAGCAGCAGTTTATAGACATATAGGCCAACACAATTCTAACTCAGTATATAAAACCAAAAGTGATGTCAATTTAGGGGTCTTCTATAAACCACCAAATAAGGTGGAAGAGGAAGTGGGGTGTGCATGAGGCATTTCTAGAACAAACGTATGTCTAAAACATAAGACCTAGCAGTAATGCTGGATTTAGCTACCCCCGCACCTATTAGAAAAGTAAATAGAGCAAAACACAAATGTCCAATAAGTTCTTGGAATGAATTGGGAACAACTTTTTGTTTCAGCAGGTGGAGGAGGTAAACAGGGGGACAGCCAGTTTAGGACTTAATTCTGACTAACAGGGAGGAATTGGTTGCGAATCTGAAGGCAATTAAGGTGACTGTGGTCACAAAGTTATAGATGTCCTGATTCTAAGGAAAAGGTGAGAACAGCAGACTAAGGAAAATGGACGTTCAAAAAGCAGGCTTTAACCAACTCAGAGAGACTGACAGATGTGGTTCCAAGGGAAACAAATCTAAAGGAAAAAGGAGTTCAAAGACAGCTGGCAGTTTCTCAAAGAAACAATATTAAAGGTGCATGAAAAACTATCCTGAGGCAAAGGGAAGATAGGAAGAGTAACAAGAAACCTAATGACTCTACCATGCACTCTTTAATGACCTTAAAAAATCACAAAAAGAACCCTACAAAGAGGAGAAACTTGGACAACTTACTAAGGAGGGGTGCAAAAGAACTTCACAAGCTAGAAGGGACAAAAATCAAAACAATTAAGACAAAATGAATTACACCCAGCAAGAGACTTAAAAGGCAGTAAGAAGTAATTCCATAAATACTTCAGGAGCAAAAGAAAGATGAAGAAAAGTGCAGGCCCTCTACTTAGCCAGAAGAGCTAATTATAGATACTGAGCAGGCTGAAGTGTTTAATACCTGTTTTGCTGTTTGATGCCTTCAGTCGTCACTAAAAAACATAAATTGCAACCAGATGTTCAATACACTTTCTATTAACAAGAGGAAAGAAACATTTACTAGACTAGGGAAAAACAAGTTAAAGAATCTTTAGATAAATTCTGTTGGCAGGGCCAGATGAAATCCACCCCAGGAGCACCTAAAGAACTAGTTAAAGCAATTTTGGAACTATTAAGAACTTCTGGAGCACAGGTGAGGTCCCATTGGACTGGAGAAAGGCAAACATAGCACTTCTCTTTAAAAAGGGAAACAAAGAAGGACCAGGGAATTATAGAACAGGCAGCCTAACTTTGATACCTGGAAAGAGAACCAGAGCAAATTAAACAGTTGGTTTGTAAGCACTGAAAGAATAATGGGGCAATAAATAATATCTGATATGGTTCTATCAAGAACGACTCATGCCAGACAGACAAACAATCTCCTTCTTTGACAGGAATACTGGCCTAGTTGATAGGGGGAAGCTGTAGATGTGACACTTCTTGATTTTAGTAAGGCTTTTGACACAGTCCCATGTGCCATTCTCATGAGCAAACCAGGGAGATGTGGTCTAGATGAAATTACTATAAGGTGGGTATGAAAATGGCTGAAAGACTATACTGCTAGAATAAGTCTGGGGATTATATTGGACCACAAATTGAATCCAAGTCAACTGTGTGATGGAGTGGTGAAAAAGACCAATATTCTGGGGGGTGCATTAACAGGAGTGTTGTATACATGATGTGGAACATAAATGTCCTACTCTACTCAGCCTTAGTGAAGCCTCTGCTGGAACAGTATGGCCAGTTCTGGTGCCACACTTTGAGAAAGTGTAGAGAATCCAGAGGACAATCAAAGTTTAGAAAACATGACCTATCAGGAAAGGTTAAAAACCGAGCATGTCTATTTTTAAAAAAAAAACAATTATCAGAGATTGGGGGTGGAGGTAACCTGGTAACAGTTTTCAAATATGTTAAAGCCTGTTACAAGAAGATAGCAATTAACTGTTTCTTCATATCCACTGACCGTAAGACAAGAATTACTAGACGAACTGCAGCATGGAAGATTTAGTTTAGATATTAGTGGGAAAATCCCAACTACAATGATAGCTAAGCTCTGAAACAGGCTTCTAAGGGAGGTGGTCAATCCCCATCACTGAGTTTTTAAGAACAGCTGAGACTAACACCTGTCAGGGATGCTCTAAATTTACTTGGTGCTGGCTCAGCACAGAGGGCTAGACTAGATGACTCCATGAACTCCTTCTCACCTCTACATCAATATGGTTCTGTCCTTTGCAATACAAAACCAAGTGTACTGAGTTTACAGAAAGCACCTACGGGAGGGATGGGCAAACTGTGGCCCACAGGAGCTTTTCATCAGGCCCTGGAGGTGGGTGGGACTGGAGCATGGCAGTTACTCTCCCCCTATCCTTTCACCCCTCTCTCACCACCTGGGCCCAGTACACCCTAGCAAGAGCATGGCACTCATCCCAACTCCCAGCTCCACTCCTCTCCTGCCCATCTAGACACAGATGTGGCCCTCAGAACAAAAAATTTGCCCATGCCAGATCTCAGGCCCCAAACTGATCAGCACCAGTGTAACAACAAAATTAGACCCCTATAAGTCATTTTCAAGTTGTTCTGAGGCATAAAGCAGGCTCAGTTTCTTTCATATAATCTAATCTAAGTATTTCTAGTCCAACAGCTGTGGTGCCATGACCCTCTTCTACATGAATGGTTATGTAGGGTGAAAAACTTGGCATGGGCCTCACTAACCCTGATGACAGTGAATGTAACCTGGAAGATTGCCCAGGGCAGATCCGTAGCAGGTCCACTGCCCAGACCTGAAAAGCTGTTGCAAGCAGAAGAGAACTCATGCAGAGGAGTTCCTCCACAAAAGGCCAGACCGCCCATCTATATTTCATACCTGTCAGTTGCACGGGGGACAGATTACTGCAGACGGATTAGATATAGGGGTGAGTTCTGGGCGGTGCTGCTCCTCCTGCATTCATGTGAACATCCTTTGGCACCAATGTGCCAATGGTCACTGGTTCTCAACACAGTTCACAGGGCTCAGCCAGCTCTGCAGACCGAGGACTGCTCAATCACTTCACTGTCTCTTTAGCTGTCACTCAGCTAGGGTGATCCTGCCCCACCCATCCGCAATGTCACGTCTAACACCCAGTGTTGTGAGATAGCTGGGGATGGAGTCACTTCACCACCTTTAGCCTCCAGGAGCTACAGAACAGTCACTCAAAAGCTATTGTAAAGGATGAGGATACACTGGTAGGAGTTTCCTTCTCCATGCCTACAATGCACCCCAGACACACAATTCAGAAGGCTCTTTCTGCAGGATAGGTATGGGTCAAGATTTGGGCCATTCGGTACAATGATATTTTGTGTTACCCATGATTTCTAGATTTCATTTTTTCCATGCTCCAACTCTGAAACAACCTGTACCTTGTCATCTACTCACTGGATTGTTTATGTCAGGGGCTGGCAACTCCTAGCACATGTGCCAAAGATGGCATGGATGCCTATTCTGAGTGGCACGCAGTGCTTCCAGCCCTGCAGCTCCTCCCCACTGCTGGCTGAGGCTTCGAGAGTGGCTGCCCCCTGTTGTCCCCACCGCTAGCATCTGTTGAGGGTGCCGACCCCTAGATTACATATTAGGCCTTTTCCGATTTATCTTATTGTTATCGGGAATGACTGGGCAGCTATCACTGCTGATTAAAAACCACAACCATGATTTTCAGCTGTATTGAGAGAGAAAATAGCGCTAGCAAAGTGTGGATGCCATTGTAGACACTGGCAACTCACCCTCACCTTGAATACAGCATTCAGTTTGGCATTGTAGGGTTGGTAGCACCAGATCCACCTGCAGGGCATCTCCTGGTGGTGGTTCTGGGGAATCGAATTCAAGTGGTCCCCCTGCTACTGGTCTGTGCTCTGCCTTTTGCCATGCCAGACTCATGTCCGGAGTCCTTTTCTCAGGTCTTAGCCCTCCGGCCAAGGCCTTTATGTCCCTCCTTATGGGGTATAGTTTCTTTCCCCTCTCCTGCCTTTTATGCAGTAAATGGCCATGAAGTCCTGCCCTGCTCCTACTGCACCCTCTAGCTCGCTTAGGTCCCAGCCACTAGGTTAGAATAGTCAGTAGCCAGCAAGCTTGTGCTGCTCCTGATGTGCTGGGGGAGCAGGGAAGGACCCAGGCCCACCCACTTCTCCAGGCCCCAGCCCAGAGACCCTAAATGCCTCCACCAAGGCTTTCTGCCTCCTCCCAGTCACTCCTCAACCGTCACTTCCCTGGGCCGCTTTCCCCAGAGCCACAGTGACATGCGGTTGGTCACTGCTCTGGAGTCCAGCCACTGTCCGCTCCTGGCTCCTTACCCCCAGAGTGCTGCACCAGCCACCGCTGGAATCTGCTCCTTTCAGGATACCTGGCTCCTGGGCTGCTTCCAGGACTGTCTTGCACTCATTGCTCTCCTAGGTGCTGGCACCCACAACCAGCCAGCTAGGAAGACGACCTTCACCCTCCAGCTTTCCAAGGCAGACTGAGCTGCTAGCCCTGCTGTTCCCTTTTTATAATGGCACCCTGCCCTCTTATTGGCTCCCAGCTCCCAGCAGCCAATTGGCTGCCACACACAGGCCCTTCTTAACCCTGTGTGCACCATAGTGGAGCAACAGCACTGCTACAGGCATTAACTGTACAGATATTATTGATCTTTGTAAATAAATTTGAACACCTGCCTAGAGCTACAGCTAGGCATGTTCCAAGACACCCACACAGGGCAAGAATCGATAAATGAATAATTTGCAAACATATAAAACCTCAGGTTTCTTCAAGCAGCTAGTCAAAAGAGGTACAAAAATATGTCAATTTCCATAGAGTCTGTAAAAGATTGTCTTTTAACACCTCATTTCCTTTGCATATTACTCTATGTGTAGGAATTGATTTAATGTTTCCGTGTCAATATCCTACATAGCTGAGCAAAGGGTTCTCCAGTTAGAATTTATGAACAGGTTTCTAAGCTCATTGTGCTTAGGTAATTTTTTTCTTTTAAAATATATTAAATGTGGTGACTACCCTTCATTTTATAAAGATACTAACTATAGAATGGACTTAAATTGAATTTTAACAAAACAAGGCTAGACAGTACACAAGGGAGGCAAGTAAAATTAATGTAGCTGGCTATAGACTACAGCATTGCAATGAAAAACAACAAATGTTCAGTGACTAGTAAGGAATATTTTCAATATTATAAGGAGTCACATAAGAATGGCCATACCGGGTCAGACCAATGGTCAGTCTAATGGTCCGTTCTCATGTTTCTGACAGTGGCCAGAGTGAGATGCTTCAGAGGAAATGAACAGAAGAGGGAAATTTTGAGTGACTTGTCCACTGTTGTCAAGTCCCTGCTTTGGCAGTTGGCGGTTTAGGGACACCTGGAGCATGCAGTGCTTCCCTTATCATCTTGGCTTATAGCCATTGACGGACCTGTCCTCCAGGAACTCGTCTCATTCTGTTTTGAACCCATTTATACTTTTGGCCTTCACAACATCCTCTAGCAAAAAGTGTCATGGATTGATTGTGTTGGGTGAAGTGCTTCCTTTTGTTTGTTTTAAACCCAGTGCTTATTAATTTAATCAGGTGGCATCAAGTTTGCACATCATGTAAAGGGGTAAACAACTCTTTCTTATTCACTAGTTGCATACTACTCATGATTTTATAGACTTCTATCATATTCCCCTTTTAGTCATCTCTTTTCTAAGCTGAACAATCCAAGTCTTTTTAATTTCTCCTCATACAAAAACAGTTCTAGACTCCTCCTACTCATTTTTATTGTTCTTCTCTGTACCACTTGGCATTTTAATATATATTTTTTGAGACAGGGCAACCAGAAATGCATGCAGTACTCAAGGTGTGGATGTACGATGGATTTACACAATGGTATTTTGATGTTTTATTATTTCTCTCTTTTCTAATGGTTCCTAACATTGTTAGTTTTTTTTGGTTGCTGCTTCACATTAATGGACATTTTAAGGGAAATATACATATTACTCAAGTACAAATAAGCAGGAATCAGGGTGGAAGATAAGACTCTTTTGTGGTATCTTCCATTCAGCTCTGGTTCCTATCAGAGGGTGCATCTATACTGATGGTGGCAAAGTTGCTACCATTGGATTGAGTTTTCTGGATTCACTGAGCAGCCAGTTAAGACACACTCAATTGATCTGGAAATCAACTTAATAAAACCACTCCCTCAAATGCTGTAGCTCTGCATCAATGGGAACACATTTCCAGTCGGCACAGCACACTGCACTATAGGGGCATTAGAAAGTTAACAAGAATTACGCAAGCAACTCTGTGTACCTTGCGTAACTCCTGTTGACTGCTGCCAAATCTTGCTGGCAGTATAGACTGGGACAGAATCTAAAAATGAATATGCTCTGATATGCCAACCATTTTGTAACAGACTCCCCATCTGCATATTTGGAATTAGAGCAAGTACAAAAATGTAGCCCCAGATGGATGCTTGTTGTCACTTGCCATAGTTAACATATTTATTGTTAAAACATAGGAAAACAAAACAGGCCTTGTGAAATCCACATTCATGGCTTTTCTGGTTAATGATCCACAATATTATTTCTTGTTCTGTGCCTGGCTCATTTGGTTTCTGGGGGTGACAATACTAAAGACTAATTACAGACAAGGGCAGAGGCCACGGGATCACCACACCTCTCCACACAGGCTGAGTGACAGGGGGTAGTTGGCCTGCTGTGGGAGTCAGGGGTCCAGCCTCTCTCTTACAAGTGCCATGAGAGGGAACGAGGCAGTTAAGAGTAAACTCACTGAGTAACTGAAAGGTAATTAATTAGGCTGGTGAGCACCTGGTCATGATAAAAGGTTTAGACCACAAATGGAGAGCTCCTGAAGAGAAAGGAAGCTGATGGAGAGACAAATGGACTGCAAATGGAGGATTACCTCAGCATATTGGGGAGAAGCTTTCAGAGAAGCCAGCACTTCAATTAGGGCAAAGCAGATCAAGAGGCTGGGGGAAACACACAGAGGAATACTGCTCGAAATTAGCTTCAAGAGCAATATGATACTGAAGAAATTGGTTCGACTTTTCCAACAGAGGGTCCCAAATTGGAACCAAATAGACTGGGCAGTCCTGGATTCTCCTATGTACTGGAGCCTAGGACTTTGAAGAACGCTCTGAAACCAGGAGACCGAGGACTGTCTAGCCCCCACTAACAGGTGGCTACTAACTCTCCATTATGCTGAAGGGGGCAGAGACTATCAAGGGATGGGTCATAACAAGGACTTCATGAATACTGAATGAAGAGCGGTCACCTAAAGGGGATGGAGTCAGATTGGTGTAATCCCTGGCCTGCTGCAAAGGAACGTTAACAGACAAAGCTCCTGTCTTAGAATTTGCCTACGTTTTCCTCATCGTTCAGCTGTATTTTGCCTAAATCCCACAAGTCCTAAACAACCGTTACTTCTCAAAGCCTCCTATCAGAGATCTTCTCTAACAGCTGAGCTGTTAGAGCTCTTCTCTACCAGATGCCTTCAGTCACACCCTCCACACCCTACAGAAAAGAAATTTAACCACCTTCAGATGGTTTCATTAGAATGTGGGAAAAAGCCTCAAACATCTGAAGATATTTTATGTTTACTCTTTGCCTCATGCTGCAGGACTGCAGGATACTCTAGACAACCTTGGGAACTCTGGAGTGTCTTCCGTATTTTTCAGAGGTAATAGAGTTGTCACTGGAGCCTACTACACCAATTAAAGAGGCACCCAGCCTCTAGCAGAAGTGAGATAAAATTCAGGAGGTGGATTACAGTGTGACCTTGAAGTGAAAGGCTCCCCAGCAGAAGAGCATTTGGGCATAGTCTGTCAATGAGTTCCCCGTAGTGTGTCCCCTGCAACTCGGCCAAAGGGATGTGAGTCTCTTACAAGCCCAAGTTCCAGAACCTGGTTCTTTAGCTCAAACTTTAAAGACTTGTGCTTTCAGCTGGTTCAATCCCCAGGGTTGGGCAAGATGGCAGATGTCACACAAGCTTGATATAGAAAGTTCTGTTACACATGTGCAAGTGCCCATTTTCTGGAGTTTTATTATTCAGCCAAAGATAGAATAAATTTTTATGAGGACTGTCCTGTTAAAAAAACTGGAATTTACTTGTATTAAGGTAGAAATCAGCATGAAACACAGAGAAAGCAAACCCATGAAAAGGTCTCTTTACTGAATTAACGCTAAAACCCAGCCAGGACCAGCTGAACTATCCTCTAATAGCCTACCTCTACTGCTATGGCAACAAGTGAGCTCAGCTGCTGTAGCCATCCAGGCAATCAGGGAAAGGACCAAAACACACAAGGACAGCAAGTCACCACACTGACTTTAGGACAGGGGTCTCAAACTCAAATCACCACGATGGCCGTGTGAGGACTAGTACAGTAGCCCAAGGGCTGCACCACTGAAACTTTTTCATACAACTCTATTGCAAATATCAATAACAGTAGTGTTGTTGTGAGCCACCGGAAATAACTTTAGGGGCCCATGTGGCCAACAGGCTACAAGTTTGAGACCCCTGCTTTAGGACTATTCACTACAAAAATCATTATACAACTCCAAACCACAGATATGCTAAGACTGCTATAAAACAGCCGCCTCAAGCCTCCCTGTTGAGGTGCCTGGCTGCTGTCTTTCAGAGCTGCCTCGCTGCTTAGGCAGGCAGGCGGACAAATACTACTGTCTCTGGCCCCTCAGTGAGGCAGGCAGGCAAATATCACTGTCCCTTGCCCCTTGGCAGGGCAGGCAGGTAAATACAATTGTCTCTAACAACAGATATCTAACAACAGAAACATTAAAGCAGGCACACACCCCTGCAACAAACCACGCTGCCAAGTCTGCCCACATATCTGCACAACAGATACCATCATAGGCCCTAATCAAGCCTGCTACTCCATCAAAAGCTCATTTACCTGCTCATCTACTAAAGTGATCTATGCCATCATGTGCCAGAAATGCCCCAATACCTTATACTTTGGACAAACAGGATGATCCCTGCGCAAAAGAATAAATGAACATAGAACTGATATCAGAAATCACAAAACAAAAAAACCCAGTTGCTGAGCACTTCCATCTTTCTAATCACTCGATAAATGATTTGTTAATGACCATTGTCAGAGATGTGACTGGGACATCAAGACTTCAAAGAGAAACAGCTGAACTCAAATTAACATGCAAATTAAATTCTGTGAAAGCAGGATTGAATCGAGACTATGCGTTCTTTTCCCGTTACAAAAGGTCATTTGACTTCAGGCTTCCCAGGGTTTGAACCTAACAACTGCTCTGATTTGCTGTTACTGTATGACCTGATCCTATGTTTTACACCCCCTTGCATTTATTTTCATTCCATTCTGTAAGTTCACCCATCTTTGAAGCGTCTGACGAAGTGGGATTTTCTTCCACGAAAGCTCATGCGAAAAATAAATCTGTTAGTCTTTAAGTGCCACACGAATCCTTGGGTTTTTTTTCTGCTCTACGAATAACGTCTTACTCATTCAGCTACCAATAATCAGAATTGATAACTCATGAAACACACTTTTACATGAATCTTACATGCATCTTTAACATTAATGGATCCATGGTTGATTTTAATTCATTCATTTTCTTCCTTTAAGCCATTCAGAAATTAAACACAGCTGATTAGAAAGACAACATGCCTGTTAAATTAGCAGGTACATTGCTCTGAGGAGAAAGAAAATTTCTTCTGCTGAAATAGCTGATATCAGACTCACCTTTCCATGTCTAGTATATACTAAACCCCACCCACCCTACAAGCACTAAGGACATACTTCACTCCCCAGTACAGCATACCACTGTGGTAGAAGCAACATGATTTCTGTCCTTTATTTTGAGTTTTCATTTGATAGTAAGAATACAGTGTAGAATTACTACATTAAGATTTTATAAATAATTTCTTATTAGAGGTGGATCAGGGGGCCCCAGGGGCAGGGCCCCATCCACAAATGCCCCCCACTCACCATTGGTCCTCCCCCCCAGCAGCAGGCCAGAGGCTGGCTGTGGTCTGGCCAGTTGGCCCTGGGAGTGGCGGGGCTGCACTGCATGCATGTCCCACCACCCCTGGAGGCCAACCAGACAGGTCAGGGGTGGGGCAGGAGACCAGAGCCTGGTCTCTGGGCTAGCCCACCCCACCCCTGGGTTAAACTGGCTGGCCCAGGAGCGAAGCAGGAGCTTGGAGCCAGCCTCTGGGCGAGCCTGCCCCACTCCTCTCCGCAGTGCTGGCAGAGAGAAGGGCCTCCATGCTGTGGTGGATCCATTGGCCTGTGAGATAATCCACTCCTGCTTCTTACTAATGAAAATTACTTTCCCGCATGTCTGAAAACTAAGCAAGATCTCCATAATAGTAATTGTAAGCTTTAAAGGACCATGATTAAATAAATAAATAATGAAGATAAAAATAGAGCACCATCATAGTGACTCTAAACTTTATAAGAATCATTATTCAATTTTAAAACTCTTTATTTTTTTTAAAAAACAGCATCATTACCCATTATACTAACGGCTGTTTGAAGGGATTTTGCAGAGTTTTCCCATTCTGTTTTGGGTGATTTTGTGACCTCATCACTTGATGTTTTGCATGGAATTAGGGATAAATGCGGTTTTCCCCACACTGACTTTTCCAAAAGTACAAAGGAGCATCCAATTTCACACAGAATTTTAGACTGGTGAAATCTGAAGGAGAAAGATGATGGTTAGTGTCCATCTTCTAAGCTTTCCTTTTGTGCTAAGGAAACAGGAGGGTGGGAAAAGGAAGAAAAATCAATTTACCATTCTAAGCGCTTAGTGCAGAACTCTCTTGTTATATCTTTGTAAAGTGTCTTGCGCAATAAGACCTTAATCTCGGGTGGATACCTGTATACTTTGCAGATCCGCTACCATCCTAAGATAATACTGAGACCATGAGGTTGAGAGTCACAAATGAATGGTTACTAATTTCCCCAAGCACTTGCGTCTCGACACAGTTGGATGAGAGTGTTGCACGTCGAGTCATTTGGTTAGCACTGACGTCTATATCAATTTATTACCAGGGTGGAATTCACATAGATAAGATCTTGAGGACTACTGAAGAATTACATTATGGCCTTTCAGACATTCTTGTGTTTATGTGAATGTTTCAGGAATGTCAGGGCGTGTGCCCAGTGTGCAGATGAATTTGAACCAAAAGAATGAAATAGCAGTAGAATGAAATAAAAGTTACAGTGAAGATGGGTGTATGGGAGTGTTAAATTTTAAACTCCTAACACCTGAGAGTGGATAAGAATTTAGAGACGGGGCTCGACGCAATCAATTTATTTTAAAAAGAATCCCTAGACAGTGCATAAATCCTGGCCCTTCCTAGTCCTAATGGCGACTTATATAAATATCAATCAACTGAAAGAACATATACACCAAATCTTCTTTCTCCCACAAAAGCTCATGTAATAAATAAATTTGTTAGTCTTTAAGTGCCACAGGACTCCTTGCTTCTTTAATAATAATGGACTCATATGATCAGCATTCAGATGGAGAAATAAAGACACGTGTTAATTAGCAGATGGTAAATTGTCTCATTAGCACTTTAGCCAAAAAGCTACATTGAAAGAAACTATTAGATTGTTTATTAGGAATAATAATTGATGGGATCAAATTTCCCTGTGCATGTGGTTAATGAAGTCTATGATTTAATGGGAAATCATCAGCAACGGCCATCTGGTGATGACAGACAGATGAGAAGAAGAGTGGGGTGGCTATAGAACATCAACATCAGTTAGTATTAAGAAAAAGCACCATGCCCTAGTAAAGAACTTTGTATATAAAACTTCAGAGAGGCAACTGTGTTCATCTAGTTCAGCAAAACAAACAAGGAGTCCTGTGGCACTTTTAAAGACTAACAAATTTATTTATTGCATGAGCTTTCATGGGTAAAAATCCCACTTCGTCAGATGCTTTGAAGATGGGGGACCTACAGAATGGGAGGAAATAAATGTAGGGAAGTGTAAGTTGCAGGATCAGGTCACACTGCAACAGCAAATCAAAGCAGTTGTTACAATTCAAACACTGGGGAATTTCTCATTACAACAGGTTATTTAACCTCATGTTCCTCTACATGCTGTTCCCCAGTGTTCAGATCTTACTAACTGCTTTGATTTGCTGTTAAAGTGAGACCTGATCACTTGACTTACACTTCCCTGCATTTATTTCCTCCCATTCTGTAAGTTCCCTCATCTTCAAAGCATCTGACAAAATGGGATTTTCTCCCACGAAAGCTCATGCAATAAATAAATTTGTTAGTTTTTAAAAGTACCACAGGACTCGTATGTTGCGTATATTAAGACACTCCTCTACTCATACAATTAGACCTACACATCTTTGCCTTTACATGTTAAAATTCTGGCCCTATAGCGTATGTCCACACAGCAGTTTGACACCCACAGCTGGCCCATGCCGACTGACTCGGGCTCAGTGGGGTTAAGTGCAATGTAGATTTCTGGGTTGGGGCTCCAGCTCTGAACTTGAGGACCCTCCCACCGCATAGAGTCCTAGAGACCAGGCTCCAGAGCAAGCCTGCATGTCTACAATGCAGTTAAACAGTCCCTTATCCAGAGCTCTGTGAGCTTAAGTCAGCTGGTGTGGGCCAGCTGCGCATGTCGAACTGCAGTGCAGACGTACTTGTAGAAGCCAGCAGTAGCTGTGCCATTGACTTCAATGGAGACCAGATTTTCAAATCAACTTTCTTTCCTTTTCTCAAATCAGCATTACTGAAAATTTGAAGGTATAGAACACTCACCCTTTGACTCTATTCAAGATCTGGATGGTAGAAGTTACTCAAGACGTCTCCGTATTTCCAAGTTTGGTCTTCGATATCCCCAAAACACATAACTGGAGCAGAGGGAACTTGTTGATGGGGCCCCTGCCCCCCAAGAAAAACAAAATAAATCTAGCACTTTAAACTGCTCTGGCCTACATTTTGTGTTTCTTTGGGGCCTTTGTTCAAACCCCCAGGTTAGCTCCCAGCCCTGAACAGACCAGCACCCATTCATTGTGCTGACGGAAGAGAGCCCTGATTTCAATGCTAGAAAATGTTGAATTGAGTGAAACAGTTGAACAGTATGAATAATCTCATTCGAGATAAAAAGATGGACCAGTCTATAACACTTCTCATTTCCAGGATTAGACAGGCCATTATACCATTCCCTCCAAACTTATGTGAGTTTGTTTCCATTTCAACCTGTAAGAGAAAAAATGATGCGTTTCACTGAAAGTGCAATGGTAGGGAAATTGTAAATCCGCTGGCACTTCTTTGAGATTGAAGATTTATATACAATTTTAAGAAGTTAAAAAGGCTCTTGCTGTTGTGTAAAGGAACAATATCTAGGCGCTGTGGCCTGAATTTGGATCTCCGCATCACATGTGCAAATCTTGTTGCTTCTTTGTTTCGTTTCTGGTCTTGCCAATCCTCTCTCCTCTCAGAACACCAGATATGTTCCAAAAAACTCCGACCAATATATTTCCAATACACATTTGAACTGAAGTCTGTGTCAAAAGCAAAGAACAATGTACTCAATTTTAAAATGCTTGATTCTAGAAGTTTTCTATTATCTAATATATTTTATGACTTTTGTGCTGATACAAAGTGGCAGATTGCCAGTCCCCAATTTATGAATAATCCAAGTATCACCCAGTTAATATTGTGGCTTTAACTGACTGCCATTTTCAATCATGATTGTGATGGACAACATTATAATCCTCTGGTAGAGTTAATAGCTCTTGAATCAAAATCTCACTTATAAAATTAGTCATTTTAAGAGAAAGAAAAGTTTTTTGTTTTACCAAAAGCCAGTTCTAGAAGAGTCTATTGCAAACGTTTGATATGAATTAGTGCTAGTATTTAGTGCAGCCATAAATACTAGATTAAAGATGCCTTCTCTCTTACACCTGCTTGAATGGCCATTTGATCATGT
Organism: Podocnemis expansa; assembly: GCA_007922195.1. Lineage (NCBI taxonomy): Eukaryota > Metazoa > Chordata > Testudines > Podocnemididae > Podocnemis > Podocnemis expansa. The sequence continues at coordinate 12,029,452 of ML681991.1, read as the reverse complement.
AATTAACATGACTCGTTGTGCATCTTATCGAATGAGCCTGCTACTGAATTTTGACAAACGTATGTATTATAAGCTCAAATTTATCATGGCCTCCTGAAACGTGCTCCTTTATCACCCTCTTTAGTTTCCATTTATTGCACGTTCTTGTGGTTTTGCTATCTGCGTTAATGTGAAACAAGCTTTATCTGCATAATTCTAGATGATATCTAATTAGATTACCCCTCTCCCAGAGTCAGATTAGGGATGGTGAAGTTTATTATAACAATATTGTTATCTTCTTGTGTTTTTCTCATCACTTTAGACTCTTTCTGCAATCTCATACTGCATTAAGTCATGGTAACTTCTTTTTCTTTCTTTAGCAACCCAGTTCTCTGACTGCAGAATACAAGTAATTCCCATTAAATCATTCTCATTGAATCAATAGGAGTTACTCATTCTTTGCAGTGGAACAAGTGGGCCCCAAGAGCCTGGTCTAAATTGAATTAATAATTGTTAAACATTACACATGTCTGCAGTGGAAAACTATAACTCCTTGACAGCCATATTGTTTGTTTTGGACAAACAAAATTTGCTCCCCTAGGATAGAGTGGCTTCATTCAATTCTCCAAGAATAATTTTGCAACAATGAAGTCCCTGAATTTTCATCTTGCTAGTAAAAAGAAGTTAGATTGTGCCATTTGGTAGAAACCAAATAAACTGGTAGCTGGATCAGTTTTGGGGTTTTTCCCCCTGTTTCAGTAACTTTGGGAAGTCAATAATCAGGCCAGCTAAAGTAAGATTACATCTCCCTCCCATTTTCCCACCATCCTGAAACTGAAATAATAGATGTGGAATAATTTTGGCCTGATTATTGGTTCCCTGAGGCATTAAAATCCCTTTAAAACAAACACAAATACAAAGAGATAAAATTCCCATACTAAAACCTCCATAAAGACACCCTATTAAGTAGTGTTCACATTATCAGAGCCTTTTACTAGTAAGTGACACCACCGTTCTTCTTCTTCACAAAATGAGCTGCCTTTTTAATCTCCACATTTCTCACAGTAATTATCTTTTGGACCATGTTTCATCTACATCAATGACAAAGAATGTTCATGAGAGAGCCAAGAGAATTGAACACAACCTAGTGAGCACAGACACATTCAGCACTGAAACCAGGAGAATCATTAGAACCACCAGAAGAGACAGAAGAAAGTGTTTAAATATTGTGCGGGAAGCAGTAAGAAAGCTGTTGGCAGGTGTGAAACCGATGACCAAGAGAAGAAAAACCACAGTAGCTTCCCGTCTCTGAAGTACCACATAACATCATCCATTTTAGACAGAGATGGTTCTGTGCATTAGTCAGGGCTGAAATTTTTATTAATGAAATGACATAGGTCTAATCAAAGCCAAACGGTCATTATGTAGTCTGGCGTACTGCATAACAGAGACCACAGAACTTCCACAAAATAATTCCTAGAGCAGGTGTTTTAGAAAAACATCCACTTTTGATTTAAAACATGCTAGTGATGGAGAACGCACCAGAACAGCTTGCTAGCTTGCTGTAATGGTTAATTACTCAGCATTTTAAAATTACGCCTTCTTTCTACCTTCAATTTGTCCCAATTCAGCTTCAGTCATTGGTGTTATACCTTTCTCAGAACAAGAAAGGAGTTTGGTGGCACTTTTAAAGACTAACACATTTGTTTATCATGAGCTTCCATGGGAGAAAATCCCACTTCATCAGATGCATTGACAAAGTGGGATTTTCTCTCATGCAATAAATAAATGCGTTAGCCTTTAAGAGTGCCACAGGACACCTTGTCTGATTTGCTGAACTAGACTAACACGGCCGCCCTTTTGGTACCTTTCTCAGCTAGCTCAAAGAGCTCATTATTGAATATTTGGTCTCCATGCAGAGGCTTTAGTCAAGTCCCTCCTTAAGTTTCTCTTTGATAAGTTAAAAAGTATTAGCACCTTTAGTCTATTACCATAAGGCAGATTTCTGTCCTTTAATTGTTCTCATAGCCCTTCTCTTAATCCACTCCAAATTATCAACAACATTCTTGAATCGCACCCCAAAACTAGATACAATATTCCAGCAATGATCTCACCAGTGCTAAATATAGAGATAAAATTTCTATTCCTATTTAAGATGCCCCTGGCCCTGTCTAAGCCTACAACGACTGCATTAACCCCCTTTAGCCACAGCATCACTCTGGAGTGGTAGCTCACATTCAGCTGATTAGCCACCTCCACCAAATCTTTTTCCAGGATCTGGTCAGGTTCTTGCTAATGTAACATTTAACTGGAATAATGCAAGGAATCTACATGAAAAACTTCTACAAATAAATGTACTGACACATTTAATGCAGTTAACATCTTTTTAAGGTGCTCAGTAGAAAAAGGGCCTCATTTACATTAATGGTATATATAAGGACTACACATGATTGGCAGTTGTTGGAATTATGTGAAACAGCTAGGAAAAGATCTAAACAGCAATTCATACAACAAAGGATCCCATCATTTTAGTTCATTTTTAGTCTACTTCAGGAAGTAAGGCTATCTTGAAACACATATAGGCTATGGCAAGCTTAGTCTGGACTAATTTGGATCAGGTCTATACTAGGCTTTGCAAAGTTTGAACTAAGCAATTGCTTAGCTTGAACAGTAACTTCGAACAAAGCACTTAGAACTTTAGTTTGAACTAGAGCGATGTAGTCATACAAGTTTGGACTTAAAAAGTTTGAAACTAAGCGGTTGATTTGAACTAGCCATACTGACTAATTTGAACTAGCTTTTTTAGTTCAAACTAAGCTGTGTGGCTACGCCAAACTAATCTGAGGCTAGTTCAGACTAAACTCAGACTGATTTAGTTTAGACTTGCAAGCCATAGCCATAGCTGTTAATTTACTCTGCTCATTTGCCTGCTTCTGCATTGCAGCCCCACTGGTTTTATAGAGCTGAAGAGCATGAAGTGACTCGCCAGTTATCATCACCATCTTATACAGCACTATCACTAGGCACAAGATATGCCTTCGAGAATTCATTGCACGTGCTATATTTTACAGCAGTCCAATACAGAGAATTATGTTATCAAACTATTTAGACCATTAAAACACCACCACATTTCAGAATCTATACATTCATTTTACTTTCGAGTTCACAGGTAGTGAAAAAGAAATGGCAATCTTTTTGCTTCATTTATTTTTATAGGTATTAAAAAGCAGAATTTCCAGAGTGTAAGACTGGAGAGAAAGTTGCCTCTGCAGAAAATATAATGACAACAGCACAAGTTAATGAAAGGCATCTTACCTTCTAAGAAGTTATAGCTTTACTTATTACACAAGCATTGCAATAATGAACATAGATGACTAAGGAGGTGATGCATCTGGGCACATCCTCAGCTGATATAAACTGCCCTAGAAGAGTGTTTTGGTTCTAAGGCTTGGTTCTTACGCCTGGTCTACACTTCCAACATTTGCTGGTGCACTATGTTGGAAAGAATGTAAAATAAAATAAATCACACTTCTAATCGGAGAGTGCTGCTCTGGTAAAATCCCCAGTGTACTGACAAAAAAAGTACAGCTTGTTTTGTTCAAGGAACAGGTATAAGCTACAGTGGGCCACAGATCCTCAATATCCTCTTGTGCACGGTAGCAAGAGCCTTTTTATTTTTACTTTTTAAGCTCTTCATTAAATTTTTCACCTGAGAAAAGTGCCAGCAGATTTACTTTCCTCTCCCTGCACATCAGTAAAACACCATTTTCTCTTACAGCTTAAAATGGAAACAGAAGGATGTAAGTGGCGGATGGAGTGGCTGAGAACTATGAGTGCTGAACTCAGGTCAGATGGGCAGAAACCAAGGCAGATACCTCAGGATGGAGGTACATTTCATCATTCGATTTCACCACGCCAGTAACAAAGTGTACTCCTGGATCACTACATTAGTTTACCATGGAGCCACAGACATTTCCTGTTAGGATCTCCAGTCTCTACTACCCAGAGAAATGGGACATCATGATGAAAGATTAAAGGTCTACTGAGACCAACAAACCCTTTCTGGCACTGATAAGACAATCTTGGCTCTCTTTCTGACTCTTTCGGTGCATCTACATGGAAATGGGGAAGAGTGTTCAGCTTGTGTAGACGTGCCTGAACAAATTTCAATCGACCTAGCACAAAAACCAATAGCTGTGGAAAGCTTCAGTACAAGTCCACCCAGGACTCAAGAATAAGAAGTCTGGCAGCTAGGCTGTGTCACTGTCTGTGCTCCTGCAGCTTCTTTCCTAACAATACCCAGGCCAGCTAGGTGAAAGCTGCAATTATATCTCCTGTATAAGTTGCAATTACACCATCTGATTACAGTGCAGATATACCAGGGTGGCTGTTGAGAAAGCACTTCACCTCTTTGTGCCTCAGTTTCTACATCTGTAAAGTCAGTATTACAGTACTTGTTCCCTCACAGTGATTAGTTACGTCTGGTTTACTGAACTAATGTGCAATGTTCTTTGAGATACTTGGTCCTAGAAAGGCACAAATTGTTGTTACTTTGACTAGTATAGCAGAGGGATAACCATGGGTGGGTCAGGGCCCATCCACTTCTCTACCATGGCCATGGGGCTCTGCTTGATTTGTGGCCACCAGCCAAGCTCCACAGCCATGGTGGCAAAGATCACACCACTGCTGATCACTGCGATGGCTGAGCCTGATCTCACTGCCTCTCTCCCTTCCTCCTCCTCACGACAGCTCCAGTCGCTAAGCAACAAGTGGAGTCTGAGCACTGGCGCTTTGGCTCTACTTGCTACCTACCAACCAGAATGTCATGTAGCTTTTGGTCACATGACTGGATGAGGCCCATGGCTGAGCCCGCCTCTACGGATTCAGGGGCCCAGCTAGATAACTCTACCTGGCTACTCCCCTGTTGCGCAGTATTTTTTTTAAATAAAAAACAAACCAACATGCTACCTCTCTCTTTTTATAACCTATATTTCAAAGCATTTGATCATCTAATGTCAGGTGATTTGGGGTTTTTTAACCAACAGTGATGAACACTATTGGAGGTAAAAGGCAGTTATTTTGGGGAGACTACAGTAAGGGGGTAGCTATTGGCTCAGTGTTAAAGGAGTTTTAAAAACTCCTAACTGATGAGCGAAACTTTGTCGTCTTGTTTTCCTTTATGCATATTCCCCCTTCCCAGTCATGTGTAAAAAATACAAGAAAACAAACACTGAAAAGGAGACCTTGAAAATATTTTCAGTTTGCAGCAAAATGAAAAGTCATTGCCTCGCTGCATAGTGGCAACAGGAATGTTCACTTAAAATGATGTCAAATGCACTGTGGTGCAAAGGATGGAATGAGCAAGTTAACTTAATGGTTTGTTAAACTTGATAAAACTCCAATTTTTAAATGGAAAATATGTGATTTAAATATTTAATGGGCTTCTGAATTTTCCTTGGCCAAAACGATGATCTGCAAGGTTGTGTGTTCCTTAGGGCATCTCAAAGCACTGATAGAAGGGAGGGAATGATTTAATCAAGTCTGAACACATCTGAAGTTTATGCTTTTTGGCAGGCTTTAATCAAACAAGTTATCAGCCTCAATCAAGGAGTACTGGATCAACTGGCCAGTGCTACAGAAGAAGTCCAGCTAGATGAATTGATTATACCTTCTGTTACCCCCTCCTTTTTCTCCCTGGGTTACTTGGGAGCAGGCAACACACACACATACCCAAGCACCTAAATTTGATGACAAGGAGATTCTGAGTTTCCCCAGTGGTTATGTGGGAATCCTCTATCCACCTTCCTGCTGCAGTCCCTGTGCTTTTACAGGAAATTAAAATTGGTGGTGCTTCACCCTGGCTGGATCATGTACTCACTCAGTGGCATGCTTCGGTCACCTCCAGGACTAAATCCATGCTGATAAGAATAATCAGTGGCATAGGTCTAATTCAAAAATATCAGTTAGGCATACAATACACCCAATTACTTAAATTAGTGTTAATAAATCTTTACTTAAATTAAAGAAACTGGGCATTACAGGCTGAAATTAAATATCATATGGCTATTTGAATAAGTCAGTTAACTAACACAGAATACAATAATAAATTAAGCTTGTCCAACTGGCATTTACACAGCCACTCTTACCACACTTCTGGAGTGCACACACCCCCAGAGCTCAGAATCCTGACCCCTTGCTTTCATGTGCATCCTTGAAGGTCTGATGAAGGAGACAAGACAGTGCTCTGCTGCTTCAGTTATCTGTTCAGTCGCAGTAACACACTGAGGATCTGGAGTGGGCCCAATCAAATAACAGTAATCCTGGCCCTGGTCCATAGGGACTGCCACTCTGCCTCTTCTCAGCCCCAGTCAGTCTCTCTGCAGACTGCCCTCCTTTACAAGCCCTGAAGGCCCAGCTCAGCCAGCTCTAGGCTCAGACCCTGCTTTGGGCTGAGTAAGGCCACCAAACTCCAAAGCTCCCTCCTCAAATAAACCTCCATCAGCCTCAGAAGCAGTCGGCAGCAGCATTTAGAAAGGACCATGCTCTCCTTCCAAAATGGAAGCTGCCATGCAGATCAGTCTTCGCTGGGTCTCCTCCCTTTTCCCCAAGGCATGATCCCAGCCAGAATTTGCAGTATACAGGACCGTTTCAAATATTAGCATCCAATTGAATTCAGAGGCCCCTCTAGTTCAGGGTGCCTACACTTCTGTCCTTAAAATGACCAGTCAATCTACTACATGAACACTGAAGTTATCTTTCTGGAAAACATATGTGCTCTTAGCCAATAAAGGGATACAAGACTTGTTCCTACACAGTCCATTTTACTGGCTGAGATACCAGAAGCTTATCTAATAAATTTTAAATATTGCTTCCTCCTCAAGTTGAATTTATATTATTACTCAAAGTGTGCAAAATATTCACATGGATTTTCTCACTCAGTCCTGCATTCAAGGCTCAGTGCACTCGCAAGTCTCAGTCCTTGTGTGCAAATGTTCAGTGATAGTGGGAGAAAAGTTATTTCAACAGCTACATGAATCTAATCAACCTTCCTCCCAGCCCTTTAAACAACCATTTCATCACCTCTTTCCAGTCCTATGATACCTCTTTCCCCAGACATCTAAAGGAAAAACGCAGGTTTTGGGTATGGCTAGGAGACGGAAAGATCAAACTGGACACTCCAGGAGACTTGAGATACTGAACATGGGAGCTTGCAGATGCTGATTCACTGCTACCTCCTGTGACCCAAGTGGCAGAGTTCTAGTTATGAATCCCTCTCCAAACCAAATCTTACAGGTTTTCTCTAGCTTTTCCCTGGAGACTCAATCTCTAGAATATTATCAAGTGAAGATGTCAGGCTGCAGTGGTTACTATGATCAAACTACCAGATATGGCATGAATCTATTCACCCGTTTACCTTGATGGAAAACAAACTATTTGATTTGTTGATCAAAGAAATTAATCATCCTGGCCGTGTAGACATTTTTAGCTGTGCAAACACTAACACAGACCCTCAGAGAAAGACACAAAGCATAACTTATTCATGCCTCCATTAATTAAATCTCAGCTGCATAACTGGCTCTTTGGCTCCCATATACTCTTCTATACACTAGTCTGTGTTTTCCTGCCCCTTACGTTATCTAGGTCTGATACTTCACTACCTTGCAGGCCTTCTGCAGCCCCTCCAGATTTCATTCCCATGCCTCTCTCCCACAGACAATATTTTATTCCTCTTTTATATGGTCTATATTTAGTTCAGTTTTTCATCTGCACCCTTTCTATGTTCTTTGCCCATTTCATTATTTTCCCACTGGCAAAATGCCACCAGGCAAAATACTTGGGGAACAAGCTGTTCACAGCGTGGCTCACTGCAAATGCCACAAGAATTTTCTTCCTTCCCCATCCAAGCCCAGAGGCCTGTACATTTCCCTTGAATGATGTGGGATATATTAAATGGACCAAAAGTGAAATAAGTGCTTGGGTCCATGCCAGACTAACTTTCTCAGAATGAGGCACTGTGTAATTTAACAAAAATAAACATTTTCTCACCCACAAATTACTACTGACAACCTGTCCAGAATTGTGATGGTGATTATGAAATGTTCAGGGAGATCAGAGAGGCTATAAAAGTAGAAAATTCAGTATTGGGGGATTTCATCTGTCCCCATTTTGACTGGGTACACGTCATCTCGGGATGTGATGCAGAGATAAAAATTTCTAGACATCATTAATGTCAGCTCCTTGGATAGAAATACCATAGCAAAAGACAGAGAATTCTCACATTAATCCCTGTGTGGTATTTACTACCTGCGAGTCTGACCCCGCTGCTGATGAGTCAGAAGCAATTCCCCTGTGGACTGAGCCAGGACCATGCCACAGTGAAGGAAGAACGATGGCCACTGAGGAGCGTGGCATGACATCTTGCAAGGTCCTTTGCTCGGTGATTTCAATGAGTGACAAGGTGACTGCCAAATAACCTTCCTTTTCTGAGAGGACTTTGCATCACTATTTCCCAACACAATCACCTCCAAAGCTGTACTCCCCCAATGGCCCTTTTTACATATGAGAAGCTGAAAGTAAAATATTAATTTTTATTTGGTGGGGGAAAATTACAATATGTTATTTGTATCTTTCCCTCCCCTCACTTCCTGGCACCTGTAGACAACCACACAGATTCTGTTGGACTGACAAGACCAGGAGGCCGCAACAAGAAGAGGTGGAAAGCTGTGTGAGGTAGAGAAATGAAGCTTTCAAAGGGTTACCTCTACCTTAGGCCCAGTTCCTTTCCTCTCATGGAAAAACCACAGGACAAGGTATTGAGAAAGAAGATCTGCAAGGATCCTCTCATGGCAATTTCCCCCATCATTCTGGGAGCGTGGGATTTTATTTAGTTATTGCTTTTCTACCTCATGGAAAAGCCATTGAACTCTCTGCAATAACACTGAGCATATTGTATAGCTTCTTGAACTGTCCTGAGCCCTGAATCTCCCAGTAATTGTTCCTTCACTGTCAAAATTTTTCTACCCATTATAAAGAGATTCATTAGTGAATAGTTGTAAAGATCTGAAAGATGGAAAGAGCCCTAGCATTTCCAAGTGTTTATTAGTAATTATTTTAATTGTGGCTTTGTGTCATTACATCAAAAAACTGTGCATGACAGTTGGATTTTTATTCATCCTTTCTTTTTAAAAATATTTTTGCATCCTACAGTTGATCTTGATGACCTCTGGAAAGTTCTTACATACCTCAAGCTGACTTACTGATTTACGTGCCGACCCTGCAAGTGTTGGGGTGTAGGCAAACTTCTGCCACTCGTGCAGCAGAACACCACTAACTTCACATCCAGTCGTCCTCCCAAATGGACCCAGCTCTAGGACTGGGGCCCTAGTGATGTCCCCACTCTTAGGAACCCAGGAACCTTGTTTGTTTTCAAATAGGCTACCTCACAGCTTCAGGCTGTCTGCTATTTCTCTGGGGGAGATTTTAAAAACTCAGCACGACAAGTGATCCCTATCAAAGGAGCATTAGAAGCCTGGCAGACGTTCAGCTGGCACACGTGCAGAGTGGGGAAAACCACCATTTAGCTAGGGAGGGGCAAAGGAGCGCTTTCAACAATTTCCTTCTTGAAAACCCTTTTTTAGAATCATCTAAAAAAAAATCACTGTTTTACTAATAAATCCATCCAAATCAGCTGTGTGTGGCACACAGCCATTAGTCCCATGGTCTGAATGAATTCAGCATCTGAGCTTCCAGCCAGAGATTTTGTTGGCTAGGCCAGCCTCAGAGCGATAACCATCTGGTGCGTCGTTGGTCTCTCCATTTCCTCTCCCTATGCAAACAGACGGTTGGCTGGGCAAAGTCATTGCTTCTTAAATGATCCATGACCCACTTTGTGCTCTGGAGTTATTTTAGTTGTCAGAAGCCTGACAAAACTCCCATTCACAATTCCCAACCATATCCTATGAGACAGATGAACCTTCCCCTCACAAATACTTCTCAGGGATAACATACCTGCCACAGTCTACGTCCTTCAACATGTCAAATCCTGAAGTCTCCCATGCAGCATGGTACCTAAATGATATACTGAGATGGAAGACCACATGCGCTTTGCTTGTAGGAAGATGTCTTTTGGGAAGACCATGTTCACTTCACAGTCTAGTTTAATATTACCTGTAGGCAGATGAGAGGAGAGCAAAGGTGGGAACGCAGACAATGGTTCTGGCATTTCTCCTCCACCTGAGCTTCATGGAGAGATATGCAAAGGCAGAAGTTCAGGGGTGTTCATATCTGGGGTTTTGCCTAACTCAGACTCATTTCATAGATATTTGAACATTCTTATGCTTCTACTTTTAGAGGATACTATGTAAAATCCAACCTCATTCATTTTACTTCCCTACCAGTCATGGTTTACTTACTAGCCATGTGACTAGTTCAGCCTACAAGAAGTCCAATGTACTTTCCCACTGGACAAAAATCTCATCCTCAAGTCTCCATCAAGGCCTACTCAAGCACATGAACTTTGCAGCATGCCTGGAAAGTTAACTCATTCAGACACTTTCAATCCAAGGGGTGGAACATGCCAAAGGACAGGAGATTGTAGAAAATGGATGGTGCGAGACAGCTGGAAATGACAGGCCATCTACCTGGCATGCAGCCTGCCTAGAGGGTCAGGAAATAAAGGAAAAATGAGACAGTAAGGATATCTTCCCAACATGGGTAAGACAGCTTATTCCCTGCAGTGATATAAATTGCCAAAACCTAACTCAGATTGGCACAGTTTAAGACTTGATTTGTTACGCCCCCCACTTATTTGGTACAGTCTGATTTTGTCCTCTCTTTATTTTCAGCCATACCTTGCTGTGCTTCTTCAACCCTGCCTTTGTAGACACTTTGGGAACTTCACATCCTCAAGGGGTGAAACTGTCTTCCACTTCCACAAAAAACCAGTGAAGGAGTGTCATTTACCACATGCTCCACTCCAATTCCCATCCAAATGGCACAGATGGGAGTACTGTAAAGAATGATGGTGGCAGGAGAGCCATGGTAAAACCCCAATGACCATAGATGCAAATGTGAAGACTAAGAAGGCAGATATGACACTGTACATGCCATGGTCTTGCTATGAGTGGGACTGAGCCATCCTCGCTCACATTGATATTATCATGGCACCATGAGCAGTGTGATTGAGTTCAATGGGGCTGTTTGCAGTGGAAAATGCCACTGCACGTGGTTAAAGGAACAGAAACTGCCTCTAGTGCAGGGGTCTCAAAAACGTGGCCCGCGGGCAGTATGCGGCCGCTAAAACTATTTCCTGTGGCCCGCAATGACATTATTGTCACCAATATTTGCAATATCCTTGTATGAAAAGGTTTTAGTGGTGCGGCCCTCAGGCTAACATACTAGTCCTCATGCGGCCCTTGTAGTGATTTGAGTTTGAGACCCCTGCTCTAGTGCTTGCTGGGTTCTCTCCACTTGCAGGGTTCTGCTTCATTCTTCAGTTAAACTTATCTCATCATGCCTGTCCTGAATTATATTTATTGTTGGCACACAGCCATCCTGATTGCAGACAATCTGCAAGATTAAAAATAAAATGTAAATGAAAAAACAAAACCAATGGCATGAATGCAATCTCAACGGAGAAGTATAATTAAGGAATTGGATGCAAATAAAAGGCTTGCTCAGGTATCAAAAGTCAAGAGGAAATAATAACAGGGAAAACACAGTTAGGAGAAAAGATAGCTTAGTAATTTAATTATAAACAGCAGAAACCATTTTGACTCGCAAATATTTAAAAAACAAAGATTTAAAGCCTGTCAGCAGGAGAGATTCTGTAAATCACTGATAGCAATGCAGGCCCAATCCTTATGTTCTTACACAGGTGAGTAACAAACCCTTAACTATTCAACACTGAAGACTGATTCAGGCTGTAAAAAAATGGTGTCTCTGGCGTCTATTATAATTAATATAGCCCTATGTGTGAAAAAGGGGATAAATGAGCAAACCACAGCTTCAGGATTTGAAACTCAGTTTCTCCTTTACTGGGAAAAAAAAGGGAGGTAAAAAAAAATCCATGATACTTATCTTTTATATGAGGAAAGAAAAGTTTCCAGGGAACCAATTGGCCTGATCCTGGAAGATACTGAGTGCCCTCATGGGATCACATCTCTGTATATTGAGTCTGATCCTAAAACCCTCCACCGCATGAGCTTCCCAATAGCTTCAATGGGGCAGTTCATGTGAATAAAGATTTGCAGAGACCTGAAGCTGATACACATGCCTAATTGATGTGTCATCTGTAGAAAATTTCCAGGTACGTTTATAAAACAGGCTAATGGTGTTCAAATTAACTTATGTGCAAAGCAATGGAATCTTTTAGCTGCTGAATTAAATATGGTACAAAACCAATCTGAGATCCTGTATTATTCAGACTCCACTGTTAGATACGAAGTCGTACAGTGCATACATTGCTGTGTTATTTCATTTGCACCAGTCTATGCGTTGAGCTTAAAAAAATAAATCCATATTGAATTTAGGCTAAATCTAAGTACCTTATCCCGCAGGCCAACCCCAGTCTAAAGAGCAGAGGCCAGGAGGTGATCCAGGTTCTGATTAGCTGTGAGACAAATACAGTTTTCCCCCAGACATTCAAACACATGCATGGAATTTGCTAGAATTGTTCTGGGTTCAGGTCTGAAAGGCAGAGAGAAAGAAAAGTAGTGACTGGTGTGGCAGGGGATGAGAGGAAGTTCATTAGTCACTCTTGTCAAAGCACAGACCACCCTCATAAATCCAGCAGCACCAGCGAAGCATCTCAGGAGAGCTGTGTGCCCTGTCCATGGCCTCCTGTGACGCCAGCTTCTGAGGTTGGATTTTCTCCTCTCTTTATGTTTCAGCTCATTTAGTTAAGTAGGACACAACTTGTATCAAAGAAAGAAACAGCCAAAAGGATCAAGAAGAGGAAGACATCAAATTAGCCAGGATAAATGCTATCAGATGTGTGCACTATAAATACCTAGGATAATGGTAGCCAACCCAAGGAACATTTTCAAAGAAAAGACTCCAGGCTTTGATGCCTTTAGAGTCCAAGGACTTCAACTTTTTGCTTTCTCTCTCACCATTGCACTTCATGGTTTCCCAAGGGAAATAAGAGGCACCAAAAAAGAAATCCCTCACCTTTAACTGTGCAGCAGCAATTTCCAAGATGAGTTACTTTTAGAGACTGAAGTAAACAAAAAGTAGCAAGCATGGGAATTAAAATGCCCACAGGCACTTTGCTGAACCCTTGCGAGTCCTGAATCAATTTTATCTAGCACACAAAAGTAGACTTAAAACTTGACTTTCATGCCGTGCCGAAGCCCAGCTGAGATATTCAATTATTCATGCGGCCTAATCAGATTCAGAGAAGGTAAAGCAACTAAACATTGCTGATGTGCACATCTTCTGAGACGAGGTGTCTAATTTACCACAAGTGTCCTGACAGAAGCGTGCTTGAAGTCCTAGCCCCGCTGAAGTCAATGCGAGTTTTGACGTTGGATCTGTCTACACTTTGAGCTGTGGGTTGATTCTCAGCTCAAGCTAATGGATAAAACTAGAACACACCCATTGCATGAAAGACATGAAAGGGGCCCCAGGTGCACACTTAGCAAATCCGATGTGTGTGCACTTACGGTGGCTAGTCCCTCCCATCAGTTGCATTGTCTGGTTACAGTCTCTTTTTAGCACACTACTTTGATTACAGCTAGCATGGGTATGTCTGCTTAAGCCGAGGCACAGCCCTGGCTTGAAATGTAGTCATTGCTGAGGTCAGAGGCCAGGATGTCACTCTGCATTTTTAAGGGCTTATTAGAGAACTAGTGCTCACATTAGCCATGCAACTGATCTTCGACATGGTTTTGGGAGGGAGCCACTGGTCAGCCCCCTGCCGTGTTAGCTTAGCTAGCTCAAGGACAGCAGACCGGGAAGGTGGCCTGGGGTTTGATTGCCCGAAGGAAGGAAGGTGTGTGTAGACACAGACTGAGCAGCCTCCCAGGGGGTTTGCTTAGGCTAGGAGCTGCAGCTGTCCTGCTAGCTCAGTAAGCTTTATCAGCCAGGCCCTAGAGGATTCGAGAGACTGGAGGAGACAGGAGTCGGGGGCGCAGAGGTGTTGCCTACCTTCCTGGACCCTGAGCAGCCCAAGCAACAGCGAGCCCAGGCAAGGCACTGTATGGTAGTAACAGCTTCTACTGCACCTTGTAAATAAGCCATGAGTGACTGGACGTGTGAGGATCTCCAAATCTTTTTTGGTCCAGAGGGAGATTGGAGAGAGTGGTGATCCATGGTCACATGGATTCTCAGCCTTTGTGGATGCAGAATCCAGGGCCTGGTGCTTCAAAATGCCCCTTTTCATTGAAACTAAAGGATAATGAAAGTTGCTGAAAAAATGCAAAGAATTATTAGCTACTATTATATTAAGTTTCATGGATTCTTCAGACCATCCACACACCCTAGAGAAGTTCTAATACTCCAACCAGTAAAACTAGTCATTAGCCTGTAGACTGTATCATCTCTTCCTCATCTCACTTGTTCAACAGCAACTAAGCAACCACACAGGTAACACTAGAAAACAGAGACAATCAGATTATGAAGTAAGTTTCAAAGCATCTGATGAATGCACATGAATGCTCATGTGATAAATAAATTTGTTAGTCTTTAAAAGTGCCACAGTACTCCTTGATTGTTTTGAACTAAGTTAGTTTCCATCCTGCCTGCATAATAATTAGAGCTAGGTGGGAAAATATTTCCCACCCCATGGTAATTTTCAAGATTCTGAAACTCCTTTCTCCCCTCTTGAATTGAGACCACCCCCCCCAAAACCCACCAACACCAAAGTCTCAAAAACGCTCATGAAATACAAATAAAAATACATTTCAACTTGAGTCAATCAAAACTTTTTGTTGAGATCATTTTGAAATGTTTTTTGTTTTCCTTTTTAAACTACAAATTAAAATAAATTTTGAAACAAAAAAAATCATTCCGACTACAAAATGGAAACTTTTCATTTTCATACTGTTGTAAAAGGACATCTGGATAACCTTGAATTTTTTTTTTCCCCCAGCACTTTTTGGAAATGGGAAATTCACTGAAACCAGTCCTTTCATACAAATGATTTCAGTTTTGACAAATTAGCATTTAAAAAAGAAAAGGTTTTATGACAAAGCTCCTGAACAGCTCTGGTTACAGTATTTAACACTTAGGCCCAATATATCAAACCCTGACACAAGCACTTAAATTTACTGTTCTGTGAACCATAGTTCCATTGAATTGGCATGGATCACACCTTCTACTTTCAGAGTGTAAAATTAAAAACGTGCATAAGTATTGGCAGGATCAGACCCTTATATGCTGCCTTTCACCTACCAAGCCCTGTGATATTAATGAGTTCCCTCAATGCACCCTTGAAACAGCAATTTATTAATCTTTGAGCTGGATGGGTGAAATCCCAGGGCAACAGTTTGCAAAGGACCACATCCAGCATTTAAAAGCATAGGTGAAAGGCTACATAAAGAATAGTTCATCCATCTGCTCAAGGAACAGACATCATTTAAAATGATTAAGGCAGTCATATCAGCAACAGATACAGAAACAGTCTGCAAACAAGCTCCTGCAAGCCACAGCCCATTCAGAACAAGCTGTACGCAGGGAAAAAACAAAATTGATGCAGCATCTTTCATGAAAATGAGAACGTGTCACCCACAGACACACAAAACAAGGAAAAGAAAATAATAGGTGCTAAAAATACTCACCAGTTGTCCGGGAGGACCTGCAGAAGTCAGCTATAAAATGGTCTCCTAAGGGCTACAAGCTCTTATTTAGTCTGGATTTAAAGGGCCAGATGCTAGAAAAGCATGATGGGAATGGGGAAAGGTTCTTCTAAAGGGGTGAAGTCAGTCTGAGCAGCCTTTTTGGGCCCATCACAGCAGCAACTAGAAAAGGGGTTGAATTCTCACCTGACTGAGGCCCAGGAAGCTGTCCACAGCTCCAGTCTGTCTGGTTTGACACAGTGTGATGCCCTTTGATGTTTCAGGAATACAAAATCCAGCTGTTTTTTGCACATTAGTGGCTTCCAGTTGAAGCATCCCTCAACCCACAACTCATTATAAATTGGGTCTCTCTCTCTCCAGTTTGTAACAGCACCACCACCTGGGACATTTGCCTCTTTGTCAGAAATTGAGACAATTTCAAGGGTGGTGACAAGCTCTGTATTTTCTTCTGTTAAGCACAGCAAATTAGAAAAACAACCTCTACAATCCCTTCCTAGGACATCCACCTCCCCTCCCACCCCCCATGTGTATTCAGCATGTCACTGCTGCAGAAAGGGAAAGGTTTTAGATAATTAGACCCCAGTCCTGGCCTTTGGACAGACCGGTGCAGAGTCCAACACTCTTAACTGGGTCCACCATGTAGTCCTTGTGCGCACTGGTAAGGATTGAGTCAACAATGATGTGACCGCAACTGACAGACAGAATAAAAGTTGATTTATTATGGGGTACAGCGCTTACATCCCTTCAGCAGCTGGGGAACCCGCTACAGCCCTGGAGGGGCTTCTGGGAGTTGTTTTCAAGGCACCGGCTGCAGATTCCAAGGTCCATTGGAGATGTCTTATATGCATTAGATGCTCCCCTGAATTTGTGCTAGCTGAATGGGAGAGTGGAGAGGCGGTTTGCAAAGTAACTAGAGATGCACACATGTATACAAGCAGCCTAGGTTGTTACAACATATCGACATAATGATCACAAGATGAGCATCCATGGTAAATAACTAAACGTGCATGCCATCAGGTACTCAGCGTGTGGACAAGGCACGTAAATGAGTAACTATTCATGTCTACAGGAACTTAGCATGGCCAGGGCACACAGTGGTCAGGTTGGGGGTGTCACTCATCTATCCCGAACAATGTCTTCCGTGATTCCCTTACAATACTCATTGCAGCTTCTGACTAAACCTCACAGCATAACCACCTCAGGACAATGTCTTTGTCATAGTTTAGGCCTTTGAAGTGTGATGCCCAGCTATGGCCTGAATAAATAATAACCATTCTCTGTATTTCTAATCCTTTGGGGTTCTAGATCACTGAGAAGATAATCTCCATCGTGAACATCTCTCTTCTATTTTGTAGCTGTCTTATCTTTACCCTGTCCATGCAGTATAGAACAGACTCCTAACTCAAATCAGAAGTAAGGAAATGAGATTCACTCTAGTAATAATTTGAGTTTTTACTTAATCTAGATAAGTGCATGAGACTGTCTTGTGGACCAAGACCCTGGTCACTGGAATCTAATTCTAACACTGGCTTAACAGTGGCTCCCTGAGTGAGGGGAACATGATTCTCTGCCTCAGTTTCCCCCTTCATTTAATGGCACAATAATTTTTCACCTCTTACAGTAGTGCCCAGATGATTAATTAGGTAATAATTAGAGAACATATGGGAAAAAATCATTGCTACTGTAAGGATTGTCATTACTGCTTGGGGAAAAATTGCCTCTGAAACTTTGTCTGGGGGCAAAATCAGAATCAAAGAATCAGTGATATGAAGTTTTTCATAATTCATGTTGAACTTGCTGTATTGTTTCAGTAAAAAAATACTAACAAAAATTCAAAACTGAAAGAGTGACATTTTCAAAACAGAAGTTTTGTTTAGAAATTTCCTTTCCTTTTGTTTTTTTTTTAAGTATAAAAAGGGGGTCAAACAAAAATTGAATATTTCATTTGACTAACTATTTGTTCAACCCAAATTTCTTTTTTCTTTTTTGGGTTGCCAGTGAACAAAAATATCCATTATTCACACAACTCTATTTGCAATGCAGTCTATAAAGCCACTGATCTGACAGTGCTTGAAAATGTAATACTAAACAAGCAGTATATTAGTCCATTAGGAAGTGTCTGGAAGCAATAAATAGTATTGTGCAATGACCTTAAATCAGGAGAGCAATACAATAAAAAAATGAGAATGTGTGCAGATCATGCTAAATTTTGTCACATTACTAACTGAAGTACAGTATGTTTCATTTTTTGATTTGTTAAGATGAAAAACAGAAGTCAAGGTCTTTGTCAGTCTGATGTACCTGAAATCTAGACATAAGAAGCATTTATCCAGGAAATGATTACTGAAAAACAATAGAAGACCTTACTGCCTTTAATTCAAAGAAAAAATTGTATTTTAAGGATTTTCAGTTTTAAATCAAAGCTCTTCTATATGTTCATCAAAAAGCAGGAAACATGACAAGAACTTGAGCAAAGCGATTGCTTGTTGGCTGTTGATTTTTGATGAGTAATACCATTTGAAGATTATTATGGCTGATTAAATTTGCATTGCTAATAGATGACATGCCATATGCCTCCGACACCTGTAGAATGCAGCTCCTAGCTTTGAAAGGTTATTAGCCTTTATGTTCTGGCAAGAAAGAATTGATGAAAAATCTTTTGCAAAGGTGATGTTTAGGAATGCATTAAGTTTTGTGCTGCCACTCTCATTTCCAATCTTGCAAAGAGGGTGCTCTGCTTTTTCAGCCATAGAAGAACGGGAACACACAAATGGCTTCTAAAATAATTTTATGATGAGGGGAAGGAGGAAACCATGTTTGCGCTGAACAATACATCTTAATACACAGCTTTTGCATTATAGTTGCTGCTAGAGTAGCAGGCAGAAGCTTTACTTGAAAATAAATAAATACTGATAATTATGTCTCTGTCACTGCTGAAAGACTCCCCCCCCCTTTTTAATAAATGTAATGACTCTTCTTCATCTGGCTTCTTCTGAATTTCAAATGGCTTAGGAAAAAAACTTGACTGAGAAAAAAATAAAACCTTACTTTAAAGAGTTTTGTCATCATTAGGGATTGCTGGCATCACCTGCTTCTCCCTGAGGTCACATTCCAAAAATTAAACAGACTTTTCATCATATGTGGTAGTGAGCATGGATTTAATCCAGATGAAAAGCATTTAAAAATTAACACCACAAAGACAAGTTCTTTGTGATTTATTCTAAAGAGTACAGTGACTACACATAACCTCAGGTATTAAATTCTACTTACCAGTAATTAATGATACATTTTCTTACAGTCCCACTCACTTTTCCTCAGGGAATTTTAGACAGTGCCTATTGTGGGCTTTCCCATCCTTTTCTAAAACAAAGCTCACAATCTGGGAAGATTTAAAAACCTCACCCTCTTTCTGCAATGTGGCTTTATTAACAGAGAAACAAATGTATAGTAAGAAAATTCAGCACAAGCCATTTCTCCAGGCTTGCATCTCATCTCTTTCAAAATTCTCTCCCACCTCTTCAAGAACCAAAAAGGCTATTCGGGCACATGCTGTAGATTTAGCAACCCATTAACCCTTTTATTAGATGGGTCAATATCTGAACACAGTGTGGAAGGGCTTCCAGCAAATCCTCCCTGTCTATTACTATATATGTTACACTTCTGTGGCAGAAAAGGGTCTTTGATTGGCAGTTGTGAAAATCTCAATCAGGAGATTACATAAAGGACAACTTGAGGTACAGAGAAAAAAACCTTAGACAAATTGAAGTTGCAATTATTGATACTACCAAGAACTAATCAAACACTATGGAAACAGCATATATGAATAGTTGTTGAGTTTCCAAACACATATTTTTTCAAAATTTTCACAGCCCTTCTTAGTCACGGTTTCTCAACTTTCATATAAACAAGTTTCTGTTCACAAAAATGCTAGTGACGAACAGCTTTGTTCTTCATATGCATGCTGTCATGCAAAGAGTTATAATTCATAAACAAGAGCAGACAGAGTAATTCAGATAGTCAGATAGGCTCTGCCTACACTAGGAAAAGTTAGTTTGAATTTGTTAATTCAAACTAAGAGATTCAAGTTTAATTAGAACTAGACTCAAACTTACTAGTTTGAATTAACAGTGAATTTTACTTAACGTTAAGTCGAATTAGTTCACTTCGCTAATTCAAACTAACTGCCCTTAATTCAAATTTATTAAGTTCAAACTAAGGGTTAATTGTAGTCTACATCATTATTAGTTCAAACTAAGTATTGAATTAGGGGCTTAATTCGATCTAACTAGCAGGTTTTACTAGTTCAAATTAGGCTTTCATTTGTTCGAATTAAGGAATTACTTAATTCGAACTAATGAAAGCCTAGTGTAGACAGGGACTAAATTAGTTTGAATTAAGCCTCCTTAATTCAAACTAACTTGCAAGTGTAGACATGCCCATAGAGGCTGAGGGACTGATGCATCTGTTATCAATACTGTGTTTTCTCTTTCAAACCAAAACTCTCTCTCATAATCCTAATCAAGCAGGATGGCAAGACCACTTGACAAACAAACTTTTACTTAGCTGCCTGTTGGTGGAAATTTTTATTAGACAAATACAGATGTTGATAGTACAGACCTGTGTTCAGTAATACAACTGGAGGTCTGGCAGTTACATCCCTAGGAAAATATTTGCAAATACCTGTCAATCTGGGGACAGCCTAGAGTCAATATGCTCCACTCCAAAGGCCATTCGCTCATCAGGAGTGAAAATCCTGAACCCACTGAAGTTAGAAACAAAACTACCATTGATTTCAATAGGGTCAAGGTTTCATCCAAGCACGTTTAGAAATCTGAAGAATAAGTCACTAGGTTCAGAGATGACATAGCTAAATAAGAGAAGGGAGAACTCCATTTGGGAAAGGTAACCGCACTCATCGTCTCTTCAGTGGCAGCACGTTAGTAAGTGGGAAAAGGCGTCTCAGCACTGTGACCCGGCTTAACCTCTGACAGAGTATTTTCCAGAGCCCAGTGCTCAGGAATTCAGTCCTGCGGGGTACACTGAGCCTCCCAAAATCTCCTGTTGATGCAGTGCCAAGAAGATGCCATGGTATGTCATTGTAAATTGACAGGAGATATGCAAGCCAGATCAGATAGTCTGCATATCTCCTGTCAACCACTGGTGGCAGTGTGAACCAGAAGACAGCCTATGGTCATGAAAACATAACTAAATAGAAAAATGGGGGGGGGATCAATTGCCTTTTGCAATTTACAAGCAAAAGTGATCACTTACTATGAGAAACCTTAGTCTCTTGAATACAGCAATGGGCAGGAGCATAACCCACAAGAACAGTATTACTTTCTAGAGGATTACTTTAATCTTCCCTGACATAGACATTCCTTCCTGGACAGGAAGAAAACACTAGAACATGAAAATTCCCAACTAATGGGGAGAATCCAGTGATTAATGAACACACCCATGGATAAAGTGCCATGTTACTAATATAACTTACAAGATTGATATTAAAACAAGCCATGGGGTAACAAAACATGCAAGGACTTAAAAATAATTTTTGACCAAATACTAGGGAGGTTTCACTAGATTGGTGTCAACATTCCCACATGCTGTTCCTAGTAATAAGTATGCAATGTAGTTGTAGCTATGTCAGTCCCAGGATATTAGAGAGAAGATGGGATATAATATCTTTCATTGAACCAACTTCTGTTGGTGTATATATAGCCTTATACAAATGAATCACTTTCTTGCCTGTGTAGGTAAGCCACTGAGAGGCAGCAGGTTGATCAATGGACAAATTCTTCCACAGCTTGGCACTGTCAACACTGGGGGTTAAATTGGCTTACATGTCACCTGAGAGCCGTAGCTATGCTGCTGTAACCACTCAGTGTAAACCAGCTCTTATAAAGAGCCTTCCTCACTTCCCCCAAAAAACAACCATGAACACTGCCAAGCTGAGAAAGGTTTGGGTTACTTATTTTTCTATAGATGACACATTTTGAATGAAGAGCGTTTCCAAAGATTTCACAACTCAGGGATGCAGAGAGGCACAACTGAAAAGATTTAAGTGAGAGTCAACTATGGAATTTTGATCAATTTATGACAGGAATCTGCTGGCTTAAACCCATTTTGAAATGTGCAGAAGTAGGGCCTGATCCACCATTTCCCAGAAGCCAACATCTGGATTCCTCACTGACTTCAAAGAGAGTAGGGTTGAAGCTGTAAAATAATATGCTACTTACAAGTGAAGGGCACCATGATGCTGGATCCTGCACTAGTTAAGGGAAGGGTATTCAAAAAGCTTGTGTGAGTTGGAGTGGTGAACCTGTGTTGCCTAGACACTTTTGAAAATCCCACCACAAATCAATGGGACGATTGCAACTGACTTAAGTGGGTGTAGGACTAAATGCAAGTAATATACATTGTAATAATAGAATCAGGTTCTTAGTTTTCATAATTGCTAAAGACCCAATTCTGCCACTCCAACTTGCGACAAGTAGGAGCAAGTTGCTCCCTGATTAGATCCACTGATTTTCATGAGACGCCATGTGCTACTCACAGTGGCAGAACTGGGTTTCCACACCCTTTACTTTTATGCTGCAAAAGTCCCGTTTCACACTCCTCCAGTCTGTAACTGACTCAGATTTCCATTGACAAAACCAAACATTAATAAGAAAGGGTTTCTCACTCACAAGCAACACATACAGGTTTACATTGTGCTGCTGGCACATGGGGCTCCACAGCCAAGAACAGTAACTGGATGAAAACACGGGAAGCAAACACCTATCTAAAAAGACAGTTTGCTTTATGTGTAATTGTCATTGTTCAGCTGACTCTTCTTGTGGCAAATTGGGACATTTATAAATTCCCTTTCATGGAATCATAGACTATTTAGGGCTGGATGGGCCCTCATGAGGTCATCTAGTCCGACCCCTGGCTAAATCTTTCATCTCTCATCTTTCAATAGAACTGACATGTGACAGGGTCCCCACCAGGGACTAAAGACTAGTCTCTGCCTGGCTTTATGGGATGCAGAATTCAGGGGGTGATAAGAGAAAGAAACCTGTTTTCTTCTCCCCTTGCACAGCCCATTAGCCCTGGGAAAATTCCAGTCCCTCAGGAGGGCCAAAAGAGGCGGGGAGGTAGAAAAAGTGGAGTCACGACTGTTGCCGTGCTGTCCAGTGGAGCTGGCTGGGGGTGCGAGACTGCACCGTGCTGAGCTACAGCAGCCCCTGCAATATCTTGGCAGTATAGCTCTGTAATTTGCAGTGTAGCCCCAACATTGCCTTAACCCAGTGAATCCCCCAGCGGAGGCCAGCCAGCTCCCTGCCATATGGGGTTTAGTTGCTGGAACCCCCACACGGGAAAGAGGGTGCAATTCACTATTCTCTGCCCTGTCGCATGAAAGTCAGGCTGCTATTGCTGTTTCTTGTCATGATTGCCCTGGTAATCTATTTTAGCCCTAAGACTAAGAGAAGCTAATGAAACCTACTTTAAATCTGAAAAGCACGATTGGTTTAATGAAATGCTCATCTCTTCCCCTAACCTCAGGAAACTGTACTGTCAGCCCTTCTCAGCCATACTGTGCAGTAAGTTGCATCATGTAAATCCTCGCCAATGCCCTCTATGCACTAAATAGAGAAAGACCTTGAATGTTCTGTTTAAATTTAATTTACAAACAAGAAATGTGAAGTCTCTTAAAAGAGCATGTCAATAAATCAGCATCAATTTTGCAGCCTTGTCAAGGATTAGCCGTTTTCATCAACGTCAAGTGTGAATTAGAAGTTAGAAAATAGAGCTGAGCTGTTAATAACAAGTAGTTCATGGGTGCCCTTAATCTCCTTAATTTTCAGTGGGTTGCAGGAAAGTTGAAGCTGACCACAGAATGTGCTGTGTAGATAAAACAAAAATAAGCTTACTGCTATTATATATCTAGTAGGATATTTGGGATCAAGTTCCGGTTTCCTACCAATCACTGCATCAGTGCTGTCTGATTCTGCTCTCATTAACTTGGCTATACAACTGGAGTAACTCCACTTCAACTTCTGGAATAACACCAGGGACCCTATGGAGCTTATGGCCCTTTGGTGCTTTTGAAAATGTTATCCATAATCCTTAACTGTAAAATGTTCTGCTTTTGCTGAATTCCAAAAATGTTAAATAAAAAGAAAACATCACCTTCACTTTTTTTTTTGTGAGCATGTTTTTCATAAGTGTTGGAAAACTCTTAAAATACAAATTTAAAAAGGAAGGAACAGACCCTTAAATACACTTGTTGTGTAAAGAATTTTAAAACTATTTTAAATTACCTATTTATTACAATCTCCTTTTTGTTCCCTTTATAATCCATGAAGCCGCAATTTAGGCACTATTCCTGCAAAGACTTGTGCATGTGCCTAACTTCATATGGCTGCTCCTCTGGAATTTGACACAGAATATCACTGAATTTTACTCACAGTATGCAAAATTAATCAGGTGTGAGAACTGTTGCAGGATTGAGGCCTTAACCAGGAGTGGATGTTACTTCGGTGTAGCGCTACCAGGATCTTCACTGCGTGGATCTGTATTTGTTAGCAGTCACCACACTGACATACCACAACACTCCTTTGTATGTAAAAGAGTAAATAACTTTGGATTCCTACTCACAGGAACAGTCCTTATTTGTGCAAATAATACTGCTGAAACCAACAGAACTACTCATATGAGTAATGACAGCTTGCTGAAGGTGATAGCAACTTATATCATTTGATTTACACAGTGCTCAAGGTGTGTTAGTCACTGCACAGAGCCTACAATACACACTGTGTGAGCCCTGAAGATTTTAAAATATAAACTGAGTTGGTACAACAGACATGCACACAATTCAAATGGGATAAGTAGGGGAAGGAAGGTCACGAATGAAAACCATAAGACTGTAGGGTTTATTGGAAATGTGGAGGAGAATTTGTTTTATGACACAGATTTTTGTTGATTTTATACATTTTTAAATTTGGGGGCAGGCATTAAAGTTAAAAATGACAGATAAGTTGTAAGCAAAGGATGCCATGGTAATGACCATTGTACTTTCAAAATATGACTCAGCTATGTAATTACTTTCAATGGTATTCATTTTCCCTTTTAGGTTGTGTTTAAGTATATCAGAGGAGAATGTGCTCCATCTGGAGTCATAAAAATTCTGAACTACTCAGTCTAAGAACCTTTGCCAAACATATTTATCCTTTAAGAAAGAAAGATGCAATGAAGTAACTGGAAATCACACGGGATAGTCTCATCTTGCTCCATGAGAATTTATGAGGCAAACTCCCTTTGGTGCGCATAAAAATTACATGTGTTAATTCTTGTGCATCAATAATCTGTTTCTAATTATTTTTTAAACACTAAATTGATGGGTTGCAAAATAAATTAGATTTTAGGCCTTGATATACCAAAGATTTATGTCCATGTTTAACTTTACAAACTGTGAGTAATCCCATCAAAGCCAAATTAAACACATGCATAAATCTTAGCTGGCCAAAAGCCTTAGTACTTCTGCAAATACTTAAGAGAATTTCTGATTTTACACTTGTAATTCGAGAGGCAGACGTGGGTAACATCTTTTTTTATCAATATATCTTTTTAATGAAAAATGGCTTTTCAACCAAAGCATTTACACAAAAAATGTTTGTGTTTTGAAATTTCGTAGTTTTTCATTTTAAAGAAAGCCAAACAAGTATGTACATATTTAGTGAAAACCAAACTTTTCAATTTTTAAAAGGTTTTCAGTTTGTTTGTTTTGTATCAAAAAAGCTAAAATAAAAGGTGGGCAATGGGTGAAAGATTGAATATTTTTCACGAATTTTTCACATGAAAAATAACTACCAGTTTTGACCAGCTGTCAGTAAAGGCTATTTCCCATGGAACAAATCATGTGTCACTCATGTACATAAGTACTGATATACTAACATGAAATATATCTATTATGCTCCCTCCACTTATCACCTCGCTTAAATTTTAAGTGGATTAAATTAAAAAGGAGTTAAGAAGAAAAAATAAAGGAAAAAAAGGCTGTCACTGTGGCTTTGAATTTTTAAAATTATGCCATTTTATCCACTTTGGGAGGAATTCCCCTCCTCACTCTCGGCCCTGTAGGCTGCTCTGTTAGTACGCAGAAGTAAAAGAATCTCTGCCGGCCTTGGGAGAACTCCCACATGCCAGATCCAATCTTACACAAAACTGGGCCATAGATGACTTGTGTAGAGCATCTCTCACAAACCTGAACCTAGAGGGTTTGGGATAGGCGAGGGTGGGGATCTGCAACGCAGGCTCAGTGAGCCACCTGCGGCTCCCTGAGCATCCCCTTCTGGCTCCCTGGCAATCTCCTCCAGGGAGCCAGGTGTGCTTGGGGGACTCCCGGCTGGCCCCAGCATTGTGGCCAAATCAGGGGCGCCAGAGTCACCCCCACCCTCCCACCACAACCGCATCAGCTGGAAGCAGCCCAGCGGCTGCACCACGGCCCCTAGCGCAGGTGGGGGGTGTCCAGGTGGCACGTGCTCCCTCTGTCCGTCCCTCCGCTAGTGGGGTGGAGCAGCGCTGCCCTCCCTATCCCCAGCCGGCCGTCCCTCCCGAGACCAGCCGGCAGAGAGCTGCAGCTTGCGGAGCCAGGGCCCTGAAATGGCCCCTCTGCGGAGTTTGGGCTGCTTTGACCCAGCCACTCCAGGACTGAACAGAGGCTGCCTCACCCTCAGGCCCTGAATTGGGTCCACTGAGCCCTGGGGTGGCCGGGTCAAAGCAGCCTGAACTCCGCGGAGGGGCCATTCCAGCCCCCACTTCCACAAGCTGCAGCTCTCCGCCGGCCACCCCTGGGAGGGCAGCCAGCTGGGGTTAGGTGGAGCAGTGCTGCTCTGTCCTGCCAGCAGCACCATGGATGCTGTTTTAACTTAAAACCATCCTTTGAGCAGCTCCAAGTTGCATGATGGGGTCATTGCAGCCCTTGACCAGCCAAGACAAAGTCATCCCTTAGTCTCCACTTCCCCTGGGCTGCATCTCCCAGCAGAACACCACTCAAAATCCCCTTTTGCACCTGTAAATCAAAACATTTCTACCTAAAAGCACTCATTCTTTCTCTGTAAGTGCACATCCTGCATGCCATCTTTCACAAGGAGCCTGCCATGAAGTTCACAGGCATCAATGGAATTTAACTAAATACTTAAAGTTAGGAGGCACAAGTTTAATTACTTTAGTGAAGAGGGATGGACTTAAACACATGATCTAATGAAGGGGTCTCAAACATATGGCCCCTAAAGCTATTTCCTGTGGCCTACAATGACACTATTGTTACCAATATTTGCAATATCATTGTATGAGAAAAGGTTTCAGGGGTGCGGCCCTCGGGCTAACATACTAGTCCTCATGCGGCCCTCGTGGTGATTTGAGTTTGAGACCCCTGATCTAATGTGTTTGCTGAACCAGAGACGCAGGCCTGATTCGAAGTCCATTGGAATCAGTGGAAATTTGACGGGGTTATGCAAAGGCAGGCTGAATCATTGGGTAGGATAATTTCCTCCAGCCGGTTTATTGCAGTCCTTTGCACCAAGCCTCTGAGGGCCTATAAACCTCATACTGCTAAATCCCAAAGGGGTGGTCATGTTAGTCTAGTTCATCAAAACAAACAAGGAGCCCTGTGGTACTTAAAGACTAACACATTATCATTCGCAAGAACTTTCATGAGTGAAGTCCCACTTCTTCAGTGATTCTCAGCTCTCTACCTCATCACTTTCTGATATGTTGTGTTCGAAGCTACACAACTTGTTTGATTTGCTGACGTAATCTGATCTGTTGCAGTGAAATGTAAGCACAGGATTTATTGTCCCCTCCCATGTTTTTCAATGCAAGTTTTCTCCACTCTGGCATCTAATGAAGGGGGGACTTCCTCACAAAAACTCATATGAAAAATAAATTTATTAGTCTTTAAAAGTGCCACAAGACTCCTTGGCTATGTCTAACCTAAAACCTTAGTTCAGACTTGGTTAGTTCAAACTAAGTAGTTTGAAAGTTAGTTCGCACTAAACACTTTTTTTGGTTCGAACTAAAAGTTAGTTCAAACTAAAAAAATGTGCTTAGTTCAAACTAACTGCTAGTTTGCACTTATTTAGTTTGAACTAGCATGTCTACATTGGGCTAGTTCGAACTAAATATGAAAATTAGTTGGAACTAAGCAGTTAGTTCGGACTAACCAGCCAAACTAACTAGTTCAAACTACGTTTTTAATTTAATTTAATTCAATTTGAATTTAAGATTTTAATTTTAATTTTTTAGTTTAAACTAGGCAAAGCCTGGTGTAGACAGGGTTCAAATTAGTTTGAATTAATGCTTCTTAATTCAAACTAATTTGCTAGTGTAGACATAGCCCTTCTTTGTTTTACTCATACTGCTAGTGAACAGTCATTGTGGGTTAATCTGTTCGCCATAAACTAGATTGGTGGACACCCTAATGCTTGCCATGGTGAAAACAGGTTCACTTTACTAATCCTCTTCTACAATGTTTGTACCATTTAATTGTGTGTTGAAAGCTATTATAGAGCCTGCTTATTTCACCTCAACAGAGTCGCAGCACTTTAAACATGGAATCTGTCATTTCTCTGGTAGGGAATACTGAAAAACGGATGAACTTTTTTTAAAAAATCTATTGCCAAATTATCTGAACTACACCAGTGGGGCAGGAAATCAAGACAAGACTATGTTATGCTATAGAAATAATCCTTGCATCACTACAGCAACTTTTTAAACAAAGATGACACAGCAAGTTAGAGACTCAACCAGGAAAGTAGCCCAAATCTCCTTGTTCAACAGGCCTACCTGCTAAAGAGCAGTGCTTCCTTTCATAATCGATGTTCTCTCGTTCACAAGTGTGTCTTTAAGAAAAGACAAGCTTCAGTTTGCTGAAGAGATGGACGCTGAGGCCAGCCCTGGAGGCCCCCAAAATTGTGATGTGTCCAAGATTTTAATTTCCAGTTCAATGGAGTTTAAAATTAGAAAGTTCCAGAATATTGCCAATACATGTAAAATATATGAGGTCCCGATTCAGTAAAGCACTTAAATGTGTTCTTAAGGTGGAATTGGGGCCTTAATTAATAAATTTAAAGGTACTGAACTAATTTTCTTCAGACCCAGCTCATTTTGTAGACCTCACTTGAACTTAAGCCAAACTAGTACTGCCTTGTAACTCTGTGTGAAAGATTACATAACTTTCCCATTTGTATTGTAGTATCTATCTATTATTAAATGAAAAATAAGTTATGAGATAAAGAGAATCTCATATTTTAAAGATATAGTTCTGAAGAACAGAATTAAGCTTAAGCCTTCAGTCTTAACTCTGCATTTTTGAGTGCTTGACTTCTCAGCCTCAGCTAAGAGGACAAATGCAATCCTTAGATGTACAAATCAGGGGATTATCAAGTAATAGGGAAGTGATATTATCTTTGAATACGGTATTCTGAGAATAATACCAAAATGCTATGTCTGCTTCTGATGTCCACACTTCAAAAAGGATGTTGAAAAACCAAAAAAGGCTGAGGAAAAAAAACCTAGTGGAATGATTAAGCTACATTATAGTGCCTCTAGAAAACATGACTTAAAAGAGGAGTCTGAAATCCTAATCACTATGAAGGCCACTTGAGCACGGGTACATTAGACCAAGGGCCACACCACTGAGACCTTTTCATACAACAATATTGCAAATATTAATAACAATAATGTAATTGTGAGCTGCAGGAAATAACTTTAAGGGCCACATGCAGCCTGGGAGTTTGAGACCCCTGACTTAAAACATAAGAATGGCCATATTGGGTCATCTAGCCCTGCAGCCTGTCTTTTGACAGTGGCCAGTGCCAGGTGCTTCTGAGGACATAAACAGAACAAGTAATCATCAAAATATCCAGCCTACTGACATTTCCTGTCTTCTGACAAACAGCAATCCCGGCCTGTCCTGTCTGATTGCCATTGATAAACTGATCCTCCATGAACTTGTAGTGAGACTATAGAAATTCAGACTGAAAAAAATTCACCCAATTTAGTTCATACAAGAAATGGTTTAGAGGTGACTTTGTCATGGTCTAGAAGCATCCACCCAGTGAAGAAATTTCTGATAGATTATAAAGCTGTCTACTAACAGTGAACGGCATAAGGAGGTGCAGTGTTAGAAGCTGAAGCTACACAAACTAATACAAGAAATAAGGCATAAATTTATAATATTGAGGATAATAAACCATTAGGACAACCTACCTGGGGATGTGATGGACTCTCCATGGTGGATTCTCTATATGACATGACATCATGAGGAAGTACACAGATCATTGAAAACTTCAGCTCCCTTCCAAGACCCTGGAAGAAAAGGAAAATCCAAGTAATCTTCTTATTGAGTCTTCTGGTCCTATGAGCAAAAGAAAGCAGAAAACACTAGTAGTAAACCATTGGCTACACAACTGATTAAAGCTGAAGATTTTGATTTTGTGGAACATTGAATCACAATGGTGGTGTCTCTCAGGTGAGGGGCCATTCTTCTTGGCTAGTGACTTGGAGGAGCAATCAGAAGTGCTTTAAACTAAAAATGCAAGGGGAGGGACGTCAGGGTGCAAATGCAGTACAAACAAACTCAGCATGTCATGAACAAATTGAACAGAAGTGGCAAAGAATGAAGAGAAGATATTTTCAAATTGCTTATACACAAATGCAAGGTTTCTCAGTAATAAATAAGAGGAATCAGAAATGAAATGATATGAAATGTGATGTCACTGGCATTAGAGAAACTGGTGGGATCAGTCTCGGGATTGGGCTGTTAAACCACTGGTGACAACCCGTTTAGGATAGAGTGGGGGTGGCCCTCTACATCAAAGCACCACTTTATAACTACAAGCCATAGTATCTGGACTGCATATGGATCAATGCACTAACTTTTTATCATAAACATTATCTTTTTTTTCATTTAATGAAAAACGTTGATAACCCTTTGATGATTACTTTCATTATTTTTTCCACAAGCCTTCCCTTCTACTTCTTTTATTACTCAAGGTGTAGTTGAAGGTTGCTATCACATTCCCCCCCCCCCAGCCCCCAAGCTCCAGTCCCCTTACTTGAAGAGATGCTGTAAAGAGGAGGGAGCTAGGCTGTTCTCAGTAGTAACAGAGGACAGAACAAGGAGCAATGGTTTCAAGTTGCAGCTGGGGTGGTTGAGGATGAATATTAGGAAAAAGCCTTCTCACTTGTGCTTCTCACTTGAAGCACTGGAATGAGTCACCTAGGGATGTGGTGGAATCTCCATCTTTGGAAACATTTAAGGCCTGGTTAGACAAAACCCTGGCTGGGATGATTTAGTGGCAGCGGTCCTGGTTTTAGTAGGGGGTTGGACTAGATGACCTCATGAGGTCCCTTCCAACCCTATGATTCTATGATATCATCATTCTACTGGCTCCTCAGGTCCATAACCTGGGCGTCATCTTCAACATGGACCTGTCTTTAGGTCCTCACATTCAGGCCAGATCTAAATCTTGAAGGTTCTTTTTCTCCCGAACATGTTTGATATGGTCTTTCCTATCCATTCACACAGCTAAAAGTCTTGTCCAGGCTCTCAGCACCTCAAATCTCAGTTGATGCAACATCCTTCTCTTTGGCCTAAACAATTGCAACTTTACCCTGCTTATATCCATTCAGAATGTTGCTGCAAATATCATGTTCTTACCCCATCATTTTGGCCACACCAGCCCTTCCTTTGCATTGTCTGCACTGGCACCCTCTTCTCTTACATCAAACACAAACTTATTATAATGAAACTAAAGACACTTCACTTTCAAGGCCCTTCATGATCTGTCCCCCACACTGATCACCTTTACTTCACTAGTGTGATGAGGGTTCCTGCCCCCAATTGGCTCATGAAGTCAATTTCCATCACGCATTTGATAAATATGCAAGCCAACGTCTTTCTGCTTTTTGTCATGCTGCCCCTCAGGCATGGGAGGTACTCTCAGGAAACACAATATTCTCCTTCAAAACCTTCCTCAACCATGAAGTCTACCAAAAAAAAGCTTAACAGGTAGGCAGCTGGCATGCTTGGACCACTGCCGGTTACGTTAACCAATACTGTCTCATCGTTCCTTTGTACTCCTCAATCTACCTACATTCATCTGTTGTCTCAGGACTCAGACTGTAAGCTTTTGGATGCAGGGACCATCTTTTTTGTTCTGTATTTATATACTACCAAGCACGATAAGATTCTGGCCCATAACTGGGCATAGTGAGTCTTTCCTGAGCCTGGTAGGTGACCTCAGGTAATTACATGTGAGCCATACGATAGGTGCATGTCAATTAACCAGGGCCCAGCCAATCCGCAAGCAAGCACTTAACCAGGTGACCCCAACGCAGGTATAGAGGCTCCTAATGGAAGCAGCCATTACTGTCCGATGAGTGTTGCTACTACGGTGGAAGAATTCCCAGCTGTATGTTATTTCTGACTGACTGCGACAGCCTATACCTGCTTCAGTGTCAGCCAGCTGCCCCCAGTGCTCCTGATGCTTGGGCTCCTACAGTAAAACAAATAAATACAGACAGAGAATTAAATACATAGACAGATAATAGCCTCTTTCTTTCCCAGCTCAAATAATTCATATTGTCAGAACATTTTTCTAGGCATAAACCGGAAAGATTGAAGCTAACATCTTATTTTCCCTCTACAACTGGAGGCTTAATCTTAGCATCTACAATGGCTTCTTCACCCCTGTGAAAGTTAATTCTTACAGACATGAGTGTGAGTCCACTGATAATAATGTGCCCCCACATTATTCAAATGTGCACAGATGGACCAGGACTAGTGGGCCTAACTGAAATCCTTATGTAAGTAAATGTAGCCTCCAGGTTGTTAGATCTGCTCAGCATGTTCCCCCTTGAGGTTTCAGGAAACATCTCTGAAAGGATTGTCACAGCTTCCATTTGGCTTGAAAAACAAGCCTCCAGTCTCTAACACTGAAGGGCAGATGCCCTGAACTATGGACAGCTATGTGGCTTTCTGACCTTCATCATTTGGTTAATAACAAGCTTACTTCATGGAGTCCCTAAAAGCAAATGGTTGTCGACATCCTCCCAGAGCGACACCCTAACATGCCCATAAATGCTTGCAGACCAAGCGTGTCTCTATCATGTTCATTAGATTCACCACCCTCCTTAGTGTTTCCTCTGCTTGTCCATAAAATCCTGTTATAAATTCATTGCAGGTGCCTCTTTCTGTGGGGCCACTGGGAAAAAGCCTACATTTTATATTATGCAATTAGTTGATGCCATTAAAGAATAGCAGTGTCAGAGCTTGGGAGAGCGCCGTTCATCAGGCCATGTCTACACTGCAGGGCCTAAGTCAGCACAGCTACCAAAATAATCCTGTAATACAGACCAGGGGTTCCCAAACCTTGGGGGTGTCAAACTCATGGCCCGCAGGCTGGATCAGGATCGGGCTTTTTTTTTTTTTTTTTTTATTACGATCAGAAAATGGACTGCAAAATGACACTTTCTTGCTCTGAATATGGAGGGGGAAAGGGTTAGGGAACCCATGTAGCCACATGGCCCGCGACAGGCGTCCTGCCTTCCAGTGTGGTCCCCCCCAACACTGAATGACTTTGACACCCCTGGTTCCAGATCCACTGCCTATCCTTTCTGCACTGATACTTTGTGCTCTTCTCAGCACTACCTGTCTTTAGCTAGCTGTCCATATTTCACCACTACATACAGATATTGTTATAGTTTTATGTATACAACTGGTGGGGGGGGGCCTGACTAAGTTCTGAGCTCAGTTGAACTTAACCCAGGAGATATGGTGATTGAAAATGAGGGCGTTGTATGTCAGTGTCTCAGTGTCCTCGCTGACCCATCTTGAAGGCAATCAACCACCATATTTTACAAATTCCTACAGAGTTTTAAAGTTTCATGTGGAGTCCATTATGAAAATGCAATAAATAAAATAATTAATAAATAAAATCCACCACCACACAATTTCTTCTGCGTACCTCCCCGAAATGTCTCACGTACCCCTGAGAGTTTGGAAACCCCTAGTGTGGATGCACCCTACAGAAACAGAAGCTGTTTTTTCCAGGGATGTGGGAACACCACCTGCCTAAGCAATGGTAGCTAGGTCGCTGGGTGGTACGTTGGCGTAACTACAGCACACGCAGGCAATGTGAAGTTTTCCCACATCTGAGCAATGTCACTTTTTTGATCTATTTTTTAAGTGTAGACCAAAGGGTTGCCAATCCTCCAGGACCATCCTGAAATCTCAAGGAATTAAAGATGAACCTGTTGTGTGGTGAAACCTCCAGAAATACATCCAGCCAAAACTCACGACTCTAGTAGACGATGACTCACTCAAATGAATTTAATGTGTCTAAAGTGTAAGACCAGCAGGATTTGGCTCTTGGTGAGTCATCAGAGGACTTTGCCATTGACTCCATTCTGCAATCCTACTTAAACTGATTCAATGGGACCACTCACATAGGGTAAGTACCAATCAAAATCATTGTGCCCTGTCACGGGTTTTTACACCCCTAGACCACCCCCAGGGCGGGGCAGTGTGGCCTAGCAGCCACGGTCCACCACCAAGCAGTCTCTATATGTCCCCTGAGCGGGGTAGCATGGCCTAGCAGCCACAGTCCACCAACAAACAGTCTCTATATGGCCCCAGGGCGGGGCAGCGTGGCCCAATAGCCAGAGTCCACAAAGTCTCTATATGGCCCCAGGGTGGGGCAGCGTGGCCTAGCAGCCACAGTCCACAAATGATCAGTCTCTATACAGCCCCAAGGCAGGGCAGCATGGCCTAGCCGCCACAGTCCATAAACAAGCAGTCTCTACAGGTCCCCTGGGTCAGGGCAGCGTGGCCTAGCAGCCACAGTCCACAAATGATCAGTCTCCATATGGCCCGGGACCCCAAGTAGGGGGGCTCAGTCCCACCCAACTCTCTGAGCCCCAGCCCAGGGCCCTAGGGGTGTAGGGGCACGCCACCCAATCAGCGGGGCTCCAGACCGCAACACGCTGACTTGGTGCCCCTCCTCCCCTGGTCCTTCCCTTATCGGACCCCTGGGCTGCTTCCTACCTGGGGTAGTTGGGTGGTCCCCTTAAGGGCAAGAGGCCTTTTTCCTGGGTCTTGATGCAACAGGGATCAATCTTCCTCTGGGTCTTGTCGCCCTGGTGCAGAGCTTCCTCAAGGTCCGCGTTCCTCCGGGGCCTCTACCGGCTGGTTAGCCTCCTCAGGAATGGGCTGGCGGAGGTCTGGGGCTGGAGTCTTCTGAGCGCTTCCTTCCCCTTCTCTAGCCAGCCCCGATTGAGCTGAGCTGTAGCCTTTTATCCCCGCCCAGGCGTCTGAGCATGCCCCACAGGGCTTTAGGGGCTGGGCTTCTCCCTTAGATAACCCAGCAATCGCTGTGCTAGTGCAGGGTGTGTCTACCCCGTCACATGCCCTAAATAATTTCCCTGTATAAAACACATGGATTTTATTTACATTAGACATCAACTGACACTCTAAACATCTAGCTTCTCCCTTTCCTTCCAATCCCAGTCTTTCAAAATATTTGCTCCTGATGCAATTGCCTTGGAATGCACAGCAAATTATTAATTCTTCCATTAAAAGGCAGTAGAGAAGGCTTTTTCTTAAAAAGATTACACTGATATTCTCTCCAGACTTAAAAGACTATTCTTTTCTTCTGGGCAACACCTGTATAAATAAGGTCCAGGACTTTTCTCTACAACAATTATAAAGGCCAGATTCCAGGCTGATGTGGAAAAGGGATGTGAATGGATTAGCCAGCCAGTTTCAATTAGTGTTAATAGGATCTATGTATCTATTTCTTAAGCATCCTGCTAAAAAAATCTGCACTGAACTAATGTCACCTTTGAGTTTGTTTCTCCAATGTAGCTGAGGTGGGCACCCTGCTTTACAAATACATGCACTGAAAAGTGCATATCACATCACTTATAGCCTTGTTTCCAGATCAGTGACAGCTCTTCTGCCTTTTCAGAATGTAAAGCCGGTCTTAGATCCCAAGAATTAGGCACCTATATAATTTGAGGGTCTGAGCCCAAACCTTCTAATTCATGTGAAAATGAAAAACTGTGGTGTCTTTACTAGGATTTTAGGTCATGTTAGCAAACTTGAGTTAAGAACACAACCACTGGTGGATTACCGCAATGAGCTACACAGCCTGTGAAAAGGAATCAACCACGATGTGAGGGTCCCTCCACCCTGCCGGCACTCTGTGCTCTCACCCCACCCCCTGGGCCAGCTGCTCTGCCCCAGGGGCAGGGAAAGCGAGCCCAGAGGCCAGGCTTTGAGGTCCCACCCTGCCCCTGGGCCAACTTGCTGGTTGCCCCAAGCGTAGGGCTGCCTTGCACGCAGTACAGTCTTCAGCATGGCCTTCGAGCCACATCAGAAGCTGTACCACACATGCCCATTGGCCCCACCACCCCTGGGGCTGCCGAGCCAGGCCAGGGCCAGCCTCTGGCCCCAGGATCCCCCCAGAGCTGGCCCACCTGTGAAAGACCAGGCAGGGCCCCAGGCGGAGGGGATCATGGCCCTAGGCAAGGGAGGGCCTACATGCCTAGGTGAGGGTGACCCAAGGGCCCTGCAATCCCTACTCCACCTCTGAAGAGAACCTTTCCCCTAACGAAGATGTCATCTCTGGAGCACATTTCTGGAACAAATGAAAGGCTGGCTGACAAAGGTCTTCCAGCTGCCAAAATGTGGAGAGTGAGCTCTGAGTGCCATTTCCTGCCATGATGAAGATGAACATGGAAGAGAAAGGAAACAGAACTTGCATACTGAATCATTTTTCACTTTTATTTTAATTTTTTTCACTGAAATCCCAAGTCCCAGGGGAGGTCAGTACCAGCCCTGGTTAAGCAAGCAGCAGCCACAAAGGACATGACCTGAGGCCCCCACATCATAGTATCAGCTGCCAAACTGATCATTTGGCTGAATAGCTGTGGCCAGCTGGCCTCTCTAACAGGAGATGCCAGATGGGGCCTCTCATATCTAGTGATCCTAACTAGCAACAACTAAGATACACAACACTGCAGCAAACTGCCATTGACTCATTTGGTTTACGAAAGAAATGAAAACGATTGAGTAGAGGATGAGTAGGGATGGGAGCCAGAAGGAGTACTTTGCACCCCACAAGGAAACTCTAGCCTCACCTATGCTCCTCCAGCCTCTACAGGACGGGTGGGACTCCAGTCAACAACTCTGCTATCTCAGCCCACCCAGTCTCATACGGGCTTTCCAACTCCCCGGGTCTGAGAAGGAAATGGCTTCAGTTTTGCTGTCCTTTACACTGGTGAGAGTCCGGGACAACAGCACTGAAGTCAGCTCCCACAGTTAGACAACAGCAAAACCACACAACTGACACTGTAGTCTGGCTTTAATTATTTTAAAACGTGTCATGCTTACGTGACCTTTGTGAACATAATCATACCATCTACTCAGTGGCTCTCAACCTTTCTGAGCTCAAGACCTATTTGTAAACCTTGATGATCTATCACAAGGCCACAGAGGCTCTCAGAGGCAATCCTACCTCCTTCCACCCACACCACAGGGGACATAGCAAGGGCTTGAGAGCTGAGATACCAGACACTACAGCCAAACATAAATAACTAGAGAGATGCCCCCCATCAGCAACTGGGGAAAGGGAGAGTGAGCAAAGACTCTTTCCAAGAACATGGCCCACAGGGGGCAGAGGATAAGGAGATTTAGGAGCCTGGAGAAGTGGGGAAGTCTTGGGATGTAGTGAGGATGGAGTTGGGAGGCAGAAGGGTTTGAAGAAAAGATGTAGGGGCACAAAGGAGTGGAGGATAGCAGATATCTCTCAACAACCCCCCTACCCTCCCCACTTGCACACGCACACAGCCTCCACACCTACAGCCCATTGGCAGCAAGAGGTAAAGGAGCAGGGAAGGAAGCTGGAGACACAGTGAAGAAAGATCTGGGAGTCTGAGGGGCAGGACCAGTGGTATGACCGATGGGGAGTTGCCCAGGTATGGGAGAGGAGTAGACTGGGGAGGCCCAGGCGGGGGGCAGGTGTGAGGGTAGGTAAGAAGCTGTCACCTGGGTGTAGAGGGTTTTTCAGGGGGGGTGAGTGGTCACTGGAGAACATAATGCCAAACACTTCCAGCCAGCACCTGTCCTGCAGGGTTGGCTGATCTCAGCTCCTGCCTCTGCGTGTTGAGATCTGGTGCCTGGGGATGAGTGTCACTCTTTCAAATTTGGCCTGACCAGATCTTCTGCCATCATGAGGAAAGACAAGCTGGACCAAACCTGAGTCACTGTGGCCTAACACACTGCCTAGAGTCGGGAGTTCTGCCCAGCCAGCCCACACAACCCAGTTTTGGGTTGTGACCCAGGGGTTGTGAAGCACAGATTTATCTGCCTTTTTATTTCACATTGCCATGATTATGGAAATCAGAACAGGGGACCCAAGTCATATTTTAAGAGGTCATTAAGCAGTTATGAACAGTGGCCATCAAAGGTTTTGTGCACCTAACTTTAATTGAAATTGATGACATTTAAGTGCCTAAATACCTTGGAGGATCTGGTTCTTAAAGTCATAACTCATGAGAAAGATGCCTAAAGCTTGAATGCTGTTTGTGGTGTAGTACACAGGACCAGTCAACCACAAAGTGAACACCCCTTGACACTTATTTGTACAATGTCTCTTTCTAAAATTTGTATTTCACTTTTCTTAGATGGTCAACTCTTTCAAGCAGGAACCATTCCTCCCTTTGTGATTGTACAGTTCCTGCTCAATCCTAATCACAGCCAAAGGACACTATTGTAATAAAAAGATTAAACTCATACTAAGAACAGTGCGATCTGTATATTGAGATGGAGAATGCATCTATCTAGAAATGTGTTCCTAAAAGTATGAATGCATGACCTATCTACAGTGAACTAGATTACAGGGAAGCTTCTGGGAAGGCAGAACTCCAAAAGCTTGTTCAGTCTTGTAGCATTTTTAAGTAGATACTTTGCAGCATTTTTTTTTTATAAATAGATCCCTCAAACTGCTTCAAGATGGAAGGTGTTGACAACCCGAAAAAAAGAATTCAGCAAATATAATTGGAGATGAATTTAAAGGAGTCTGGTTGTGTAATATCCATGTTGCTTGTATGCAGAAGAAAACCTCATCAACTTCAAGGATCCTACAAGGTTGAACACCAAAACCAGAAATACGTGAGGTACACAAGTACTTTAAATTGCTCAAAAGTTCCAAAGGGGTGGCTGTGTTAGTTTAGTTCAGCAAAACAAACAAGGAGTCCTGGAGCACTTTTAAAGACTAACAAATTTATTTATCGCACACGCTTTCATGGGAGAAAATCCCACTTTGTCTGACAAAGTGGGATTTTCTCCCATGAAAGCTCATGCAGTGAATAAATTTGTTAGTTTTTAAAAGTGCCACAGGACCTCTTGTTTGTTTGTTTGTTTTTAAATGCGCCTATTCTTCCACAGATGGAACTGCTTCAAATGATTTAAATGCAAATCAAATACTACCTAGGTCAGACTTGTTTTCTGCAGGGCCCATGTCTGAACTAAGACCAGTGTGGAGGGAGGTCACTGGACTAATAGAATAGCATACACGGCTCAGAAATGATCCCTCCTATCACTATCCTACAATGCCTCAGTAGTCTTTTGAAATCTCCCAGAATCCACTGCTCCTGGGGCTCATGAAGTAGGTAGCATTGCAATGGAGGGCCAAATTCTCAGCTGGTGTAAACTGGCACCAATGGAATGAAGTGAATGGAGCTATGCTGATTTATGCCACCTCTCAATCTAGCCCCGAAACTGTTTAAAACACTGTTACAGCTACAGAGCGGCCGCACAAATTCAGAACAAAGAATCATCAGCAGCTAATTTGGAAAAACTGAACTTTGTGCTGACAACAATTCTATCCTGCAAGTTCTGTCAGTTCAACTTTCGAGATTAGACATGGCAAAAAATGTGGATACATGCAATTTCATGGTGCTGTCGAAAAAAAGTCAAATAAGCTTCCATCCTTCTCTTGTTGTATATTGCTTATGCATTTGGAGCACAATATGTTTCATAAATACTTATGCAATCCCCTTCATAGGGGCATTGAATATCATTATTGTACTTTCTGTCTTCATTAAACTCTTCACTGTGTTGCAAAATGCTGTAATAGTTGCCAGGAAGCCTTATCAAAATTATTTGTAAAACAGTGTGCAGGCAACCTGTGCAACCAAACAGTTGTAGCGAGACCAGGCTGCAACCATTTTGAGTTGCATGAATTTCTTAATACACAGTATCCTGCAACTTCTCTTTACTTAGTAATTTCAGGATGTAATGCTAAATATAAGCAAAACAAGACAACTAACAGACTGCACCCTTGCAATACTTTTTAGTGAAAGATGTTTTTAATTTTCTTGGAAAGTAGGCATCTTCCATTTGTTTAATAAAACCAGTGGTCTTTAGACAGAGTAAGTCAGTGACAGTAGCCTGTGACTTATGCAACAGAAACACTGATATGTGAGAAAATTTTCTCAAAGAATCCTGACAAGTTCAGTTCCAAAGAGGTAGCTGTGCTAGCCTTGTCCAGCAAAACACAAAAGGAGTCCTGTGGCACTTCTACAGACTAATAAATTTATTTTTCACTTGAGATTTCGTGGGTGAACTCTAGCATCGGATAAAGTGGAACTTCACTCATGAAAGCTCATGTGAAAAATAAATTTGTTAGTCATTAAAAGTGCCACAGGACTCCTTTTTTGTTTCAAACAATCCCATCACTCTTTTGTCAAGCAGTAGCAGGTCTGGGGGCCTTGCAGAAAGCTCTTCCGAAAACCCACTGGGTGTGCAAGCTGATATTTTCATAGTGTGACTTGTTTTATTTACACCAATCTTTTAATGGGTACTCACAAATGGAGCGCAAGCAGTCCCCTCTTTCAGAGATCTCAGGTGACACAGCAATGTCCCATTCCCAAGGAGGCAACACTGTCACAAGAACTGACTCCAGTTAGAGAGCTGAAGGGAATGGTGTGGACTGTGGAGGAATGATAAGGACAATTCATTATCCTGTGGAGAGCTCTGTTAAGCTATGACAAGGTATATGTGATAGCAATCTGCTAATATACAAAGTGCATTAAGGGAGAAAGGAGTTAACAGGGAATATACAAAGGAGCATCATGGACTAGTCATTCAGGCATCAGACGAACACCTGGGTTTGATTCCAAACTATGTTGCTGGCCTTCTGTGTGAGTACAGGCAAGACGCTTCATTACTCTATGTATGCCCCTTTGTCTATCTAGAGATTATAAGCTCCTTGGAGCAGGGACAGTCTCTTACTCTATGCCTATGCAGCACCTAGCACAATGAAACCTCAATTACAACTGAGACACCTAGGCACAGCACTAATGCACATAAGGAGGAATAGTATTAATTAAAATTTAGACAGAGCAGCAAGATTAACGTCCTCAATGGGAATATAGTCACTGCTAGAACCACACTCAGAGAACCACAATACAGTCATGGCAACTGAAAGCCACGCAAATTGCAGAGGGCAAGAGAAAGTCAAGGGAAAATTGCAACTGATCAGAAAAATAAAAGTGAACAGCAGAAACATGATGGAAATAAACACATCAGCTACAATGTAAAGAGGTGCAAAGAAAAAGGGCATCCATCAAGGTAATGCAGGCACAGAGGAAGAATCAATAAAGGTAAACAGGCTCATTATAGTATGTTCAGAGCAGACAAACAAACAAAATAAAATCAG
Source organism: Podocnemis expansa (assembly GCA_007922195.1). Taxonomy (NCBI): domain Eukaryota; kingdom Metazoa; phylum Chordata; order Testudines; family Podocnemididae; genus Podocnemis; species Podocnemis expansa. The sequence goes on along the minus strand of ML681991.1, from coordinate 11,987,904 downwards.
ACCAGCTTCTATCAATACATTCATCTGCTCCACAGAATCGCCAGGTATCCTCTATATTCATGGCAGAAATTTCCCTATCAAGCGTCTGGGCAGGAGAGTTCTCTAATAGTTAGAACAGGGGACTCCAAGTCTGACCTTCCAGCTCCACCACGAATTTGCTAAAACAAACAAGGAGTCCTGGGGCACTTACAGATTAATAAATTTATTTATTGCATGAGATTTCATGGGAGAAAAGGAAAATGAAAGCTCATGTGATAAACAAATTTGTTAGTCTTTAAGTGCCACAGTATTCCTTGTTTGTTTTGCTGAACTAGACTAACGCAGCTGCCCCTTTGGAACATGAATTTACTGGATTTGACTTTCAGAAAGTTATTGAATCCCACAGTGTCTTAATGTTCCCACAGGGGGCATTATAACAATGAACATATTAGGGTGTTTTGAAAAATAATTATTAATTGATGTTCACAGAGCACTTTCGGATCTTAAGGCACAAGGTGCTTCGAAAAGACAAAGCGTTATTTTTACTGTGATATTAATTAGAGCTAACTTGCATCCATGGCACTGCACTTTGCAACAGCAACAGTGTGGGTTGTCTGGGTGTCTCTTATTATCCTCCAAGACACCATAGGTTACCGATAAACTATGCTCTGCTCATACCCCATGGAATCTGGGATATTATAATGAACCTGTTATAGAAACTGTAAATCAGCGCCAGGTAAAACTCCTACAAGGCAGTGAATTCCAAGTCTCCATACCTAGTCTGTGGAAATGGTGTGTGAAGTTTCCTGTATGGTGCTGAACACTTTCAACTTCTATGGTCAGGATAAAGGGAGCTGAGGGGTTAGCAGGAGGAAATTCACAGCTGCCAGGATCAGCCATCTAAGCAAGTGATATTTTGAAAGTTGGGGACTTCATGGATGCAACCCTTGAAGCCTAGAACTGACAGGCTGGGAACTGACTGGAAGGGAATGAGGTGACCTGGGTATCACAGCCTGGTCTGCAAGACCTGTGCACATGGGAAAGAAAAACTCAGTCTGAGGGCAGATCTACACTGCGGTGGGATTTCGGTGGCAGTTGGAGATACAGAAAGAACTCAAAACCTTGTGTAGCTGCTTCGACTGCCTACTTACCACAGTATCTTCAGTGTGCCAAGTCGAATAGAAATGCTCTCCCTTTGACCCAGCGATACTCTAATTGTGAGTGTGGTCTTCAGCAATTAACTTCCTTTTTGACTGAATGTGTCTACACAGGCCCGATCAGTCAACTGGGAAGACTGATCTGATGGCGGTGAATTTGTCCTGACTGTCAGACTGCAGGCTGTCTGCAGCATTGGTACTGGCAGGAGGATGGCAAGGGAAGGAAATAAATAATCTTTATTCTTATAAACTGAGCACCTTTGCCATTATTCTAGGAAACAGTAAACATGGATCATCATTATTATGCCATTTTTACAGTCCTGTTTCAAAGAAGAAATATACTTTTAAACCTTCATGACTATTCATATTCTGACTTCATGCTGCCTATCACCTTACTGTAAGATACATTGCAAACAGAATGGATGGAGCAGTAAAATATTATGGTCTCACAGCAGCTACTATACATAATCCTCACTGTGCTTCATAGAACAAGGAACGCTGACATTTCTGGCTTCACACAGAATTAGGTGGTAAGCTAGAGTTCAAACTTCACATGAGAAAGGACATAGGAGGCTAACCGAAGTCGTCTTATCTGCAATTCCTAGGAAGATCCCACTGCAGGTTCAAAAGACTGATCACAACCAGCAGTACTTCATTCTAAGTGACAAGGGAAATAATAGCTACTGATCTCATGAGGACAGAAAGGAAGGAGCCAGTCAACTTTCATCTGCTCCTTTTCCTTCAGAGACAAGCACCATCTGAAAAAAAGAAAAAGTCATTGATATCCTTATCTTTAGGACAAAGCGAGAAGGCACAATGCAAAGATTCCTGCTATTACATAACAAAATGCTGACAAGTTCCAAGGGGGTAGCTGTGTTAGTCTAGTTCAGCAAAAACAAGGAGTCCTGTGGCACTTTTAAGACTAACAAATTTATTTATCTCATGAGCTTTCGTGGGAGAAAATCCCACAACGCCAGACACTTTGGAGATGGGGGAACTTACAGAATGGGAGGAAATAAATGCAAGGAAGTGTAAGTTATGGGATCAGATCACACTGTAACAGCAAATCAAAGCTGTTGTTAAGATTCAAACACTGGAAAACAGCACATAAAGGAAAGTGAGGTCAAATCACCAGGTGTAACAGGAAAAGAATCCAAAATCCATGTTCAGTCCTGATTTCACACAGTCAAACAAAGTGTTATGTGCTTTTTTTGATAAGGGGTGTAAATTTCAAGAATTACTAGCATTTTGGCTTCCCCTCTACTATCCCTGCTTGACAATGTTGTGCTCCAGTGCTAAAGAATAAAATATGAACAATGTTCCCCAGAAGAGGCATCGGAGATTCTCACCGACTTTAACCTTTAGAGCTATCCTGTATGGAGGATGGACTCTCATGCCATGAAGGACAAGCAGGGCTGCATTGTTGAAGGCCTTGTCTTCGCTGACAGTGGTGAATTCGCCACCATCAGATCAATCTCCCTGATCAACTCATCAGATCTGGGACAATCAGCTCAGCCAATCAGGAAGCCAACATGCGAAGACCACCCCCACAGATGGAGAAGGCCTGAGTCAGCGGGAAGGGGTTTCCCCCAGCTCAAGCTACTGAAGACAGCGCAGCAAATGGAAGGTAGGCAATCAGAGGGAGATATGCAAGATATTTCAAGTGTTTTGCCTATCTCCCTTTGATTGCCGCTGAAATCTCATGGCAATATAGACCAGCTTGAAGACGTTAACTGACAGAGTACCGACGACAGCAAGCAATAATGACAACAGAACAAGTCACCATTTAAGTCTTTGCAACTGCCTGGCAAGCATTCATATTGTCACACAATTCCTCAGACACCCCCGACATGAATATTGCATAGTTAAGTACAGGGATTACGCAGTAATGTTATAGACTTGTGAAGGAAAAGTGCTAAAGATGTTAATGGAAGCCACTGTACTGATTTTTAACTAGCATTTAAAAAAAATTCAAAGCAGAGTGTGAACAGCATTATTAAATGGAGACATGAGGATCCCATTAGCATGGCCCTATGGTGAAATAACACAACGCCACGATCCAAAGGCATGTGGCTATCCAAGGCCCCCAGGGCTCAGGGTCATGTTTGGTTTGAGTCTGGGAGAAGGCGCCTTTCCTCAATGTCCTCTGAAACAGACCGTATCAAGCAAACGGACTCCTTTTCTGGGATTTGGCTTTAGTAGTCAAGAAATAAACAATGATACAAAAATGTTCAGATCAGGTCTCTCCCACGAGCTTGGCTGCTCCCAGGGATTGGGACCATGCCGTCCATACTCTAGCTAAGATCCTCTCTCTAGAGCACAGGTTCCCAAACTTTTTCTCAACACAATTCCATGAAGCATTTCCTGCCGGGACCCCAGACAGCATGGAAGATGCCATTTTGGTCTTTGCACAGTGTGACCTCACATGCAAGGTCATGCTCTGCAGAGGAAACTAGCATCCTCTGCATACTAGGAATTGCTTTGTGACCCCATTTGGGATCACGACCCACAGGTTGGGAACCACTGCTCTAGAGTCACTGCTACATCTTACCTCCCAGTAGAATAGTAAGTCATCCACTTCTGTGAATCAATAGAACCCATTTGTCTTTCCCTAGCACAGTGAACAACTGTTTGCAGAATTGGGTGTTTCAGGCCCATCTTGACTATTTGCTGAAGAACAAAATGCACCTGCCAAAGGGTAGGGAATGAATTAGACTAGTGGTTGAGTCCACCAAACACCTGAGAAAATGTTTTACAAATCCCATTCACAATGGGTTGCGGAACCTGGGCCACAGGACAATATTTCAGTCCTTTTGGGGAGCATGAAGGAAAAATGTTTGAGAGTCCATAGTGCAAACATATCCTTCCCTCTTTGGAGTCCATGCACAGAATCATGGTGAGATGGGGCCATTTATAAAACATGACCAAACAAGGGCACGATGTGGTGCACTTTATGAGAAAGTGGAAGCCAGCCACAGAATATTGTTCTCATTCATCATAACAGAGCTCTGTTTCCAGGAGTATGTATGCAGGAGACTGCATCATACTCTGTCCTTTTACCTGGTGTTTTTATGACATGCTCTAAGTGTGAACATTGACTACCATGCCATGAATCATGTTTGTGTCCAACACTCTGGCCAAAGGGAATGGAAATGGAGGAGAATGATTTGGGTAGTGACCATAAATCCTCTGCTAGCAAACATATTCAACTTCTGTTCCCTGCATCTGAGACTGACGTGCTCCAAATGAGAGCCAGAAAGACTTTGTAATGGTCCTAATCACCTCCATAATCACCCAAATGAATATTCACTGAGTAGCCAGGAAAACGCTAGTGGCAATCTTTTTTTGTTTTGCTTTGTTATTAACTTTCAGCAGATGTTACAGATTTAGCCTCACTCCTGCAACTAACTAGGTGCAGGCATTCTTCAAGGGGTTTGGTCCTGGACATGGAACTCCTTGTGAAATCAGCTAGCAAGGCAGAATGCATCTCCAACCACTTTGAAATGTTAAATCCTATTATTGAAATAGATGGCAAAATGGATTGCTTGGACATAGATTAGTGCAACAGCAGGGACCCTCTATTGAGTGAAGGCAAAGACCAGAAAGCAGGTGGAGCTGAGGAAGTGACTTTATTGGCCCAAACACCTGTGATATTTATCTATCAATCACTGGGGTTGGGGGAGAAAATAATGAGCTTAATTCAGAGAATAAATATGGAAAGCACTGTGAAACTTACCAAAATTAAATCAGGAAAAGTGATTCAAAATATGCACCTATGAAAGCATGAGGTTTTCACCACCTGTCTTGCTCAATACTCCCAAACCTCTATGAATATATTGTCTCTGAAGTTTTTATTACAGGAGTGTGCTCTCATTTTAATGGAAGGCATTTCCAAACAGAACAACTCCCTTGAACATTATTCAGTAATATTGGGTCTTGGGTCCTTAAGAGGAGGGCAGAAAAAATGTGTCAGTGCCAGCAGATTCATTGTGGATGAAAGGAGCCTTTGGGATTCTTCACTTTTCCTTTTTCCAAGTTACTGCCCAAGGTTTTGTACTATGTCTCTCTCCTCCTAACATGGAACAGACAGAAGTAACTCCCAGACAATCTTATCAATGGTGATATGAAATAATAATAGCTTGCATTCCTAGTTCCTTCAGCATAACAATCTCAACATGCTTTACAAACGTCAACGCCCCTTTGTGAATTTACTGTCACCATACCAATTGTGCAGATGGGGAAACTGAGGTATGGAAAAGTTAAGTGACTTACCCACACTCCAATTTTAAAAATCTGTAGAAGGGCTGAGTCTAGAACCCAGACCTTTTACACCCATTCTTATGCTTTAACCTCTAGAGACTAACACTTCTCTTCAGTTAGCTATATCATCCTCCCAGGCGCATCTAAAAGGGGGTAGCTATAGACCGCGTGTAGATACTCCAGCCCACCCGCCCCACAGAGCTGCCTCTGAAGCATTCTCCAACTCTTCTGACCCCAGATTAAAGGATGGAGATCACGGCTCAAGTGTGGGTCCCACACGTGATGGGTGCTTCAGACCCTTTGTAATCAACAAGGACATTAGCACATCACAACGGTGAATGATATAAACATGGAGACCAATTAGTGTGTCCAGGAGTTCCAAAGAGCTCCAGGCACAGAGCCACACAAAGGAATCGGTTTGCAATGTACAACACCAAATTTTATTGGGCCTTCAAAGCCCAGTCACTAAACTGCATATTCCTGAGCACTATCTACTGCTGACATACCTACAGTCATGACACAGAGCACTCCCGTAACAGGCATAACACCTATTCAAAGTAATTACAGCAAACCATGTGTGGAACTCAGGGTTTCTCTGCATGGTACAGCAATGCGCATTAACATGGTGCACATTAATTTGTATCTGTAAATAGCACTATATAAAAGCATGCTAGGGAACCTTTAGCATGAAATAGCAGGGTCTACTCAGACCAATTAATATGCAGCATGATAATGTACTTCAGAAACTTCACTCTTGTAGAGCACAGTACCCCACACTGTAGATGAGCCCAGAGCCATAGGGCCCAATTATCAACCAATCATTCTATCATTCTGTACTAATCTTTGCAATTAGGCATCCAAATGGACATTTTGGTTTTGCATGTCTGAGCCAGTTATTTAACCACTGACTGCATGCTAGTATAATATGCATTTGCAGATTTAGTCACCAACCATGATGTGACATTATTTGAAAACTGGGCTTACAGAACGAAATCATCACTGAGAAACAAACACAAACCACCCTAAATTTAAGCCACAGCAGAGGCATAAAGATTCTTAATTTTCTTGAGCTCAGCTATCTCCGATAACACTAATGAAATTATGACAATGAATTTCTCAGGGGAGAATAAACATCCCAATCTCATTTGGCATATGGGAATTCTTTTAAGCCAAATTGATTTTCTTGTATTAAAATAGAGAAATGCCAGCATGCATCCAGGCCTCTGCATGAACAGAATATAGATTCAGTAATAAATGCAATGGCACATTTACAAAGGAAACAAATGACAAAAATAATTGAAAGTACCTAAATACATTCTAGTGCTGGGAAGCTTCTACTTGTGATGATACCATTCTTTCCCAGACAATGGCTATTCCAGGAATCAGCTTAGTCCATAGTGGAAAACATCCATCCCTTAAGATCTCAGACTATAAACCCATGACAGAAGCTGGCTCCTACATCTTGAAGGAGACAGAGCTTGTTGGAAGCAAGCAGCACCCAGCCAAGACATATATTTGCAATAACTGCCAAAGATCATGCAAATCTCAGATTGGACTGCATAGTCACATGAAACATTGCTAACCTTCCACATCAATCTGAATTTTTTTTTGGATTACTGGATCACAAATGTCAGAATTTTGACTTTTCATCCCATTGTGCAAAGGGAAAACTGTTCAAGTCTAGAATGAGAAAAGTTCCTTTGTGAGGCTCTACTTCTCTCCAAATATTTCTTTTTAAGCTTTAGAATAAAGGCACATGAGGCAATCCATTTTTCCCACTGCTGTCTGTCCAGAGCAAGACATTTGATTCCATTAATGTCTCCATGATGATAGGCTTTCTGATGTTTCCACCAAGTGCTCTCTTCTCTCCAGCCAATCTAAGACATACGTTGTGCTCCTGCCACACGCTAGCCTGATCGCATGGCTGATCTAATTTAGCCATCTCGGCTTACTGAGTCCGTCTTTTTGTTTATCCATGAAGTGCAGCATTTCTACGTAGGGTACATGATCTCTCAAATGAATTCCCAAGACTCTTCTTAAACAATGCTAGTAGAGTGTATTTGACTTCCTGTTGCCTGCTTCCACCATCTGACATGCTTCAGAGGCATTCAGAAGCATTGGGAGAACAGTTGCTTTATCCAACCACATTTTAGGGTGTAGATATATCTTCTTAGGCTTCCAGGTATTTGATAAGTGGAAAAAATGATATGCACTGGTTTTACCAATTCTTGTCTTCATCTGTTTAGTGAACTGGACGCTACCAGAAACTGTTCTCCCAAGACAGACAAAGTCATCAACTCTTTCACACTCTTCTCCATCAGCCGCACATTCACTGGTGTTGACAGCGTTCTCTCCCATCTCCATGATCTTGGTCAGCTGCTTAATGATATAAAGTCTCATTTTGGCCACTTCTTATTTTATTCTTACGAAGTTTTTCATTCCTTTGAAGTTAGTAGTAAGTATGACTATAGCATCTTCAAAATCCAAGTCTCACAGCTTCTCTTGCCATAATACCAGCGTTCTTGGCAGCAGCTGTCATTCGTCCCATAAAGTCTATGCCAGTGCATGAATAGGGATAATATACAACCTTGCCTTAAGTCAGTAACAACCTTAAACCATTCAAGATCTCTGCTCACTGTCCTAATGCAGCGTATGTCTCACAGGATCTTCCAGAGAGCTATTCTGTGGATACTATAAAGATTTCATAAAATAAAAACTTAAAAAGCCATTGTCTCCAAATATTTTAAACCAGTGGTCCCTAACTAGTTGATCTTGATTGACTCCTGAATGGCAATTGCCATTAATACCCATGAATGGTGCACCATCTGCTGGCAAAAGGTTGGAGACCACTGTTCTAAACATCTCTCAATGTCTTCTCAAAATGAAAATCTGGCCTGTTCTTCCTTGAGTACTCTATCATTTTGCACAGGATGAAAACTGCTCTTTATGGAAAATGCTTTTAAAAGTATAGAAAAAGGGGGTCACCTTTCTCTGGTTATCACAAATAAACTGGCCCCCATTTTTTAGGAATGTTGCAGATAACAACTCTTCTCCAACCTCTAGGACAGATCCCCTTTTCCCAAACCACTGCATAGAACCTACCTGTGTAATTCACCATCACTTTCAACCCAGCTTTCCATTCTTCAGCATCAATCTCATAGCCTGGTGCTTCACCAGTCTTCAGTTGGTTTACTGCAGGGGTGGACAAAATTGAGTCGTATTTAGACACCAGCAAGTTTACTTTCGGTCACCAGAGGGCACTCTTCCATTATATTTCTACAGTGGAGCCAGGCAACCTGGTTGCCATGGTGACCAGAAACGTAGATTTGTTGAGGCCTGCTGTATTGCCTTTCTTCCAAGATGACGACTTCTAGGGATGCAGGTAAATCCACTCTTTCTTCACATCTCCCAGTGTGCATTAAATTTCCCTTCCAAGAGGCTCTTTTTCCTATCTCAAGCTGTGACAATGCCACAACAATGCAAGAATTGTGATGTCTGTTGTTTAGATACAGTGAATGCCATTTAATAGAAACTCTGATAATTGTGGCTTTTTCATGGCTCATCTCAAAGCAAGTAGTCAATATTCTTACATAGTCCCATTCCTTCATTGCTTCAGCAGCTACCTTGTTGAATAATAAGTCTGTTTGATGATAATCTGCCTCATCCAATACACATCATCTCCCCAGTCCAAGCATACCTAGATTAACAATTTTCATTTTTCTGACAACTTGCATTGGTATGTCCGTGCTCCAAAGTGACCTGACATTCCAACACGCAGTGCTTACCCTCAGTTTAGCAGCAGAAGGCAGGAGTGGTTAACATGAAGATATCTCCTACCCCATCCCACATGCACAGTTGCGATATATGATGAATTATTTATACCTGGGTATTTACCAACCTATGATTTTTTTAAAACCTCTCACAAATCTACAGGTCACCTTTACATCTGACAGTGTGATCCTATGGAACAGAACTCTGTTATCCATAGCGGTTAACCTCCTATAAGAGCAAACCTCACATAAGACCTCATATAAAACCAAAACTTCTCATAAAACTAAAACCTTGGAAACAGCAACATTGTTCTTTAGCTCCATACTGAAAGGTACTAAACACCCTAAGCCCTTCAGCACATTATGGGACTGCTTGTGCGCGTAAAGATAAGCATGCACTTAAGTACATTGCAACACTGGGGCCAGAATGCTCAGTACCTTGGAAGATGGAGCCTTGAATTAGTCCAATGGTTGCAATTTTATTCTTTTTTTTTAAACTATATACAATATCTGTTCTCATTTATTTTTCTTTCTCAGTTATCCTCTTTTGGGAGTAAAGGAAGTTGGATTTTCATCAAGGCTCATGGTTGTGGAATAAGGGCTTTGTTCCTGCTGAAGCCGTCCCAATGAAATGCTTCCTATTGACACTGTCTTGTCAATAGTTCCACAGGGGTAGTCATGTTAATCTATTTCAGCAAAACAAACAAGGGGCGCCACAGAACTCCTTGTTCATCTGGTCCATAGAAATCGCTAACATTCAAGTGATGCCATGGGCTCCCCATGCTGGCTACAGAACAGATCTTTTCAGCCCAAGGCTTAGGGACATCATATGGTGGCTTTAACAGGGACATTTGTGAGCCTAAATGTTGCTGGGGTCATGTTGTCAAAGCCCAAGCTGTCTTTCTCTCAGTTTCATCCCTGGATCTAGCTTTCATTCTTTTTCTAAAGACAGATAAAAATAAAACAAAAATTAAAGTGATCTAAACAAAAGCATCCAAACTATCCAATCTGTTAATTTTTGTTCATTATATACGACACCCTGGATGCCATCTTTGCTATGAGTGCTTTTCAAATACACACACACACACACACACACACAATCCAGTCCTATTAGAAACAGATATCATCTATCAGTGCTGCTGCCAAATGGAAAGAATAATCTTCATGACCAACTTCTAAAGGTTTGAATGCAGCCAAAAGAGCAGTGGTTGAGCTAGATTTCCCTCTAAGTAAAAGATTTTTTTTTTTTAAAGTGACACCACCACACTACAGATTTACTTACTGGCTAAAGTCCATGCAAGCAGAATTTGTTCAGTATGTGAATATAGAACTAAGAGGAGAAAACTTAAGGGTAACTGGAAATCTGGCCACCATTTTGATTGAAAAGAAGAAAAACTAACAGAGCTAGTTAAGCCTCTGATGTTGCCACTATGCAGCAATAACTCTACGCTGATTTGCACCAGCTGAAGATATGGCATGTGTGGTTAGGAAAGCAGCATCTTACTGAAACTGAGATGCGGAATAATCCATTGACACTTGATGGACTTGTGTTGCATGAAAACTGAAAAGAAGGAAGATCTAGTGGAAAACCTAAAGAAAAGATTGAGATAGATAGGAAATGAAGCAGAAGTGGAGAATGAATATATATGTCAGTGAGACCTAGATTCATTTTAGCACTCACCAGGCTCACCCAATCCAGCCAAAGTTGTCTCTCTCTTCTACCATCATGCCTGGCAGAGAAGTAAAAGATGGATGTCCCAAAATTTCCTTAAAAGAATTATTTTTGATAAACTGAAACAATAAATATGATGAAACTTGATTGCCTGGACAAAATGTGCTTTTAGTCCTCAATTGTATTTGACAGTGTATGCAGTTTGTCTTTGTCAGCAGCACCAAGAATTAAAAATGCAGTAAGCAACCTACTTCTATTTCATGAGGCTCAACTGTTACAGTCTCTCTATCTCTTTGCTGTCCTAGAACCAGTGTTTGTTTATGCAACACCGTGATATGGTGTAACGGCCTGTATTTGACCAAGCGTCAGGTGTAATTATTGAAAACTATTGCTGTATGGTTTCCTGTTGGCCTTGAAGTGCCTGCAGATAGCTTAGACTGCTTCAACTAGGATGCTCAATCAGCCTGGATAAACCTGGCTATTACTTCCATTTTGCAACTGCTTTACTGCCTTTCTGTCAAGCAGTTGTAGCCTGGTTCTTTATTATTTGGGATTTCGATGGGGACTGCCAATAAATTTTATCAGGAAATTTGGGTTCTTAACCTGATCACAGGTAACTTCAAAATAAGGACCCCCCTAGGGTGCCCAACAGGAATTGTTACATGGATACATCAAAGTATTTCATACAAATCTTTCATTGCAACAAGCATAAATGATAAGTTGAGTTCTGAGAAAACAGTTAAATGAACAAATGAATAGCCAAATTACAATCCACTTCTATTTTGATACATATAGAAAATATTCTGCAGTTTATATTTTAAAGTATACTAAGATTTATATTAGATACCTCAAGTTAATATACTCATAGCCATGCCCAACAGCTTGGTCAAGAAAGAGATGTCCATTTCCTTGACTTGACAGGAAGAATGAGGGCTTGGCATACTAAATAACTGCAGGTAATAGACTGTTAAAGCAAAGTTTAAGTAGCTAGTAGGAACACAAAGATCAGGCTGTCACTGTTTCTTCAGCTAACAGCTGAAGCTTGAGCTGAAAGCGAGTTAAAAAATTAGACAGATAGCTAAGTAGAAAAACTGGAAAATCTAACCCCAGCAACAAGATTGGTCCCTTTATACCAGGGGTCTCAGACTCAAATCACCACGAGGGCCGCATGAGGACTAGAACGTTAGCTCAAGAGCTGCACCACTGAAACCTTTTCATACAACAATATTGCAAATATTGGTAACAATAATGTTGTTGCAGGCCGCAGGAAATAGCATTGGGACCGCATGTGGCCGACAGGACGCGTGTTTGAGACCCCTGCTTTATACCCTGTCTAGCATAGTTTAGTATGGCTCCTCCTTCTACACCCAAAGATGGGGCCTTTGCCCCCAAAATTGTCGGGATACATCTATTCTATTGGTTAATAGGTTCATGCATATGATTGACACAGGTCCTCCTTCCAGAATGTTCTTCTGTCTTCCCCTTTATTGTTTCTAGATATTCTTGTGGGTTTTGCAGTATTCTGTTAGATAGTTAGGGCCCAAACTGGCAAGTCTCTGTTATCTTCCTGTCCGCTAACCTGAGATTCATGATCAAAATATAGCCCCCTGGATTTTTGTGCCACTGCTCATCAAACACACAGACCTACCTGTGCCAACATATCTAAATTAAAGTTATCTTCTAAATGTGTCTGCTCACTTACAACTATGCCCTTAGCTGTTTCACACAAGCTCTACATAATTTCTACATAGGCCTGTAAGGTACCTTCTGTTCCAGATCTTAATGAAAAAATGAATATGCTAACTTAAGAATTTATGCTAAGTCTATATCTCTATAACAACAAGATTCCTTAAACCTATAAAGAAAGACATATAAAGATTGATATACATATGCAAGCCAAGCATAGATTATGCTAAGGGCTACACAGTGAGTAGTTGAAAAAACTGCTTGATTTATTGCACTGCCCAATGAAATTCCTTCTTCCTTACCTGTTTAATGGATTCGCTTTTCCATACGTTTCAGTCTCATGAATTAGCTCATCCATTCAGATTATGGATAGAGCTTAACCAGGTAAAGTAAGATTCTCCTACTCTCTTCAGTCAAGCTTTAATCTTTGAGCTATAGGAAAGTTTACTTATGAAGTTCCCCAATACCTGCTCCCATTCTCTATCCCATCTGCAGCCCTTGCTGTAAACTTCCTCTCACTCCAATACTCAACATGCATAATTCTTCCCTAAATACACCTCTCCCTCTGTGACCCCAAATCCCACCTCAGCTGCAGCTCACACTCACCCACTTTCTGTGATGAGAGCCTAGTCAGCCTGCTTTCCTACAAAGTACCTCTTTCTGCACTCTGGGCCTTGTTTATGAGGTGTGTACCATGACTTAGATCCTGGGATGCCTCTGAGATACACTAAGCACATCCTGAGCACAATGCAAGGGTGGCTTAAAATCAAATATATGTCCCACTTCTTAATCATAGGGCCATCTAACAATTGCTACAGTCCCCAACAAGGAGCTGCCTTTATAAGTTCTATTATACACGATAGACAATGGATCCCAAGGACCATTGTGTTAGCCAGAGATCTTCGTGGCACAGGAATTGCCCATTGATAACCCCTTCCCTACGTTATGACTTCTAAAAGAATCTCATATTAGGGCTGGAAGGGACCTCAAATGGCCATCTAGTCCAATTCCCAGGCTCAAAGCAGGACCATTTCCAACTAAATCACCTCAGCCAGGCTTTGTCAACCCAAGCCTAAAATGCCTCTAATGATGGAGATTCCACCATCTCCCCTGGTAAGCCATCCAGTGCTTCACCACCCTCCTAGTGAAAAAGTTTTTCCTAATACCCAACCTACACATCCTGCACTGCAACTTGAGACCATCACTCCTTGTTCTATCACCAACGATCACTGCAAACAGTGATTATCAACTTTTCATGAAAATCTGAAAGTTTACGTGAAGGCTATGAAATACCAAGGAAAAGTTTTAGCTGACCATAGAACTTTTGCCAAAAATATTGTAATTAAAGAGCTATTAATCAATTAAAATAAATAAGTATTTCATAAATTCCCTTTTGATTTTTCCCCATCATCTTTGGCAGGTTACAGCTAGTACATAAATAACTTCTAAAGGAAAATGTGATGACAGAGGGGAAAAAACCCAGAAATTTAAAATTCAGATTAAAAACTATCCTTAAATTGCATAGCATATACAATGAATAAAACATACAGTAAGTTAAAGTCAGTTTGCCTTCCTTCAAGTTGGATTTCCTGACTCTTATTGTTTTATTTAAATATAAAGGGTGAGTCAAATAACTACAGCAACAAAATCTTAAGTAAATATTTAACTATTCTGTATTTGTCCAGGCATGTCTCCCAGACCCTATGTTGTTTCACCATTTTTAAGTATTAATTCCTGGTTCACAAAGTCAAGAGATAATTTTTATTTGTTTTTCTTTAGTCTCAATAGATGCAGAAGTTATTGAAATAATCAAGATAAGAGAAAGGTTGCCTCTGAGTAACAAGACAGTTTTTCTTGCTGGTTCCAAAAGTCTTTCATAGGAATCTTTCAAATGCTGTTGCCCATAGTTGACAGAGAAGCCCAAAAAAGATACCCTCACAGAAAGTCCTATGTCTGACAGCGTCTCACTGATATCTGGAATCTACATGCAATTTGGAAAGTCAAAGAAATCCCGAAGACCATGAGGCATGTTTGTGATTAAACTATAAGGAATACTGACGTACTTTTAATTCATCCATTAGGTATCTGTGAAACAAAGATATAGCTAAAACACAACTCTGTGTAAGTGGACCCCGATCCAGCAATCACCTATGGACATGTTGAAAGTGTATGCACACAAATAGCCCTATTGAGTTAAACAGGACTTTACTGAACTCAAGGGGACTTAAGCACTTGCTTCAATGCTTTGCTGAGTAGGGGCAAGATTACTTCCATGTTAAATATAAACATGCACTTGAGTGCTTTGCTGGATCTAATCTTAAACCCCAAATTCTAAGACATCAGAAGATCTGCTTTTCATTTACCTAGTGTAACTGAAAGCAGAAACTGGGGAGATGGAACCAATTATGAGTTAAGTGCTACTCCGCAGGCATAAGAGTTGTAGAATCAGGCCCTGTGTACAAAGATAAACTCATATGGCGTTAATGAAGGGGAAGACAAGAAGTTCAATAACTGGAGCTTTTAGACCAGGGGTCTCAAACACACAGCCTGCAGGCCCAATGTGGGCCCCTAAAGCTACTTCCTGTGGCTCGCAACAATGCTATCATTACCGATATTTGCAATAGAGTTGTATGAAAAGGTTTCAGTGGTGTGGCCCTCGGGCTAATGTACTAGTCCTCATGCAACTCTTGTGGTGATTTGAGTTTGAGGCCCCCCTGTTTTAGACCATTGCATGGACTTTATAATTACACTTGGGTGACCAGATGTCCCAATTTGATGGGGACAGCCCTGATAGTCAGAGCTTTTTCTTATATAGGGGTCTATGACCCACATCCTGACTTTTCTCACACTTGCTATCTGGTCACCCTACACCACCTCAGCTCTATCAGGTTTTAGAAAGAATTTCACATGAAATCTGCAGGATTTGACCTAATTATAAATGAACTGTCAGCTGTTGTGCTCTAGGTCATTACTATAGAATATGGTAGCATTTTCTTAAGGATAACGGACAATACATATAAAGTGCCTGAGGATGATGAATGAGGCAATAACTAAGGATGATCAAATATTTCCCTAATTTGAAACACACTCAAACATTGTCTGTTTGAAAGCTAAACTTAAAAACACATGTTATAAGGCCTATATTCTCCCTAGGGCTAGACCAGTGTCTGCAAAGAAGTTCCTCTTTGACATCAATAGTTAGCAGATGAGGTGCTACAAAGCAGATGAAATAACTCCATTGAGAAAACACAGAGTGAAGAAGGGGGGAAAAAAGCAGAGACGACCAAGAAAAAATGGCAGAGGAGCTGAGGAGAGAGGAAAATTCTTATAGAACTATTGTAGGGCACCAACAAATACCAGCCTATCTTTTCGGAGGGTTAGCTATCCCAGCTGCCCAGCCCAGCCAGCCTTTCAGCTAGAAAAACATTTTAAAAAATAGAATAATTTTCAAATAAAACATGAATTAGAAATGCCAAAAGGAAGGGTTCAGGAATTCAAATTAAGCTTGCAAAGCTCCCAGATACCATGAGAACCCTGCCAAACCATACAGTGCATAATAAAGTCTTTCTTTCCAAGATTAGGACAGGTAGTCAAACAAGGTTTGGTTTTGTTTTTTTTTTTAAATCTCCAGTAGAAATAAGTGGGGCCAGTTGTTTCATAGACCAGCGGTTCTCAACAACTGTGTTTGGACACTAGTGTCACCACACAGTGGTAAGTGTGTCATGGAGAGCCAGGGAGATGGCTGGATTTAGCCTGGGGATGGGTGCGCTGGTGCAGCCTGTAGGGTTGTGATTACCCACCAAGCATGTTACAACCTGTAAAAGGCTGAGAACCACTGTCATGGAGAATCAAATTTATTTCACAGACACACAAATCTGCTATGGAACTAACGCATGAGAGAAACAGAACCTCCACCTCACTTCTGACAACCACACTTCCACCTCTCCACAAGATCACTGTGTGTGAAGTATGTTGGTAACGTTTTTCAAAGACCTCTTCAAGGTACTTTTCTTGCAGCTGTTGCCACCAGCTCCTAGATCCTCAAAGGCATTTAAGCACCTAATTCCCATTGAAATCAAAGGTTTGGCTGACCAAAAGTACATCTTTTTAAAATGCTCACAACTGATTTACCCGACCACAGTAAAAATCAAAATTATTCTGTTCTTAAACCTTAAAAGTCTTGCAGGTTTAGGAAGGCCACAGCATAGCAGAAAAGTGGAATCCCTGAATTAAGTGCAAATGTCAAATATGAACTGGGGGGGGGTACCACTATAATACAGAATTCCATAAAAGGATTCATTTAGAAATTTTCAGAACGATACACTTCAACAGGCAAAGAGACTTTATGAAGTCTTGGGAAAGGACTCTGTCCAATGCAATTTTTGTAAACTTCCAGCTGACATTGCATTTTGATTTGAGCTGTCATGTCACAGTACACTAGCCACGCTGAGTCACAATACAACACAGAACTCAATGCACCTCACAAAATGCAACACAATGTTTTCACATTGGACTGTCAGAGCATGATGTGGGTATTTCTGTGGATGTGCCAGGGAGGGAGCTGAACAGGGACCTGCACTGGAGAAGATGCACCACTATCAGGGGCACTTAACACGTGTAGCTGAGCAGAGGGCTATTGGGCTTAGCTGGAGCAGGCAAGCCACTACACTGAGGATACATTTGGAAGCATGATTTATGAAGCCTTGGGAATTGAACAGAATCATATATGACATGTTCAAGGAGTGATGCAGAAAAGCAACTCTGCAGCAAGGTGAGACTTGGTGTCACTTATGTTTCGTCGAGTATAAGATCAAAAGGGATCATTAGAACATCGGGCCTGACCTCCCACTTCTCGCCAGCCATCACATTTCACCCTGATACCACTAAATGGAGCGCAATGGCTTTAGTTAGACCAAAGAACATCACTTTTCAGGAGAACGAGCTGTTATGTACCAAGGCAGAGGAGAACAGAAGAGCTCGAGGTGAACCAAAGCCAGAGGTCTATGCAGTGGCAAGGGTAGATCCCAGTAGACAATACAGATCTTGTGCTGCAGAGGAAAGCAAAATGTCCTAAAATCTGTGCCAGCCTGACCCACGGGTAAACTCCTTCCTGACCACAAAACTGGTGATCCGTTGTATCCTGAGCACAAAAACAAGATACACCAGCCACACATCCAAGAGGATTTTATGTATCACCTCAGAGCACTAATCCACCAATGTCCTCTCTCCAGCTGCTGCCAATACAAGATTACTTCTGAGGAAGATGGGGGGAAAAAAACCACACTGAATTTGTCTAGCTATTGGAGAACTGGAAGGTAAATTTCCTGCCTGACCCCTACAGGCACCTGGTGGAAGTTCTGAAGCATGAGCTTTGATTAGATTCATCATTTTAGTCTAATAAATTCTAAGGTCAGGAGGGACCAATATGATCGCATGGTCTGACCTCCTGCACAATGCAGGACACAGAACCTCATCCAGTCGTGGAATAAACCTCTAACCTCTAACTTATGACTGAATTATTAAAATCCTCAAATCATGGTTTACAGACTAAGGTACAGAGAATGCACCAGCAAGTGCATTGTCCCCCATGCTACAGAGGAAGGCATCCCCCACCAGCCACAGCCTTTGTCAATCTGCCCTGGGGGAAAATTCCTTCCTGACCCCAGATATGGCAATCACAGTCTGAATGAAGAAATCAGAGTATTACAAACATGATGAAAGCAGACACTGTAGGGGAGCAAGCTTATTCTTCTGCTGGCTTTCAGAGGAAGAGGATGGAAAGGGGGATACATAGATTCAGATACCAAGAGACCTTACAACCATCCAGCTCGACCACTCATACAAATAGGCCAAAGAATTTCTCCCACCAGATGGATTAAAGCATCTCTTTTAGGAAAATAGCTAATCTTACTTAAAAAAAGACTCAAGGTGAGGGGGAGTCTGCCCCTCCCTGGGTAAGTTGTTCCACTATTTAAACTACCCTCATTGCTAGGACATTACTGCTTCCTCAAATTTAATCTAACCCTCAACTTCCAGCCATTGGATCTTGCTGTTCCTTTGTCAATGAGGTTGAAGAATCCCTCATTATCATATCACTTTCCCACTGGAGTGCCTACATACAGCGATCGAGTCACCTAAACAAACTGGACTCGTTACCGCTCACCTTGTCAGGATTATTTTCCAGGCCCTGGCTCATTTTTGTGGCCTCCTTTGACCTCTCTCCAGTTTCCTACGTCGTTCATGAAGTGTAAATTTTGGGGGGAAGTTCTCTTCTAATTTATACAATGTGATTGCACAGCTCTACAGTCTGTAGCTACAGCCCCCTCAGATCTTACAAGCTAAGCCCTGGCAGGCCCCTTAGCGGCCCATCTAGGAGATCTCTGAGGAAGCTCTAGATGCCAGCTGGAAGTGATCCTGGGGCCACAATAGGTGATGGTCCCATAAAGAAGCAGAGAAATCTGCCAAGTGTCCTGCAAAGTTCATTAAATCAGAGGGTACCCTACAAAATCATTTCACTGTCCATTTCACTGTCATTAAAGCTAATGGGATTCTTTCAAATGGCACACTAAGCCGTTCATTGTAAGCTGTGCCAGGGACATTTTGAAACCACAGGGACATTTTCAGGGCAGACAAGAAGAACATAGATTGAAAGGGAGTTTTAATAGGATTGAGAGGAGCAGATGCTTATTGGACACCATAACACCCTGAATATTGAAGGATTTATGGTTGTGCTATCATGTAATTCAGAAAAGGAGCGCTATTTGTTCCTTACGAAGCTAATCATAGTATGGGTGCGTATTACAATTCTCCACAGCTAAGCAACAACTTTTAGCTTCTTTGGAGGTTTATTAGCCGCTATTAGTGTAGGTTAATGTTAATGCAACACTGGGTTCTTAGCCCTGAACTTTTTCTCTAAACTAGGGGCCTGCAACCTGTGGCTCAGGAGCTGCAGGCAGCTCTTCGGCTGCCTCCTTGCAACTCCAGGCTCTGAGCCCCCATCCCCACTGGAGGACCCGGTGGGTGGCCTGCTCCTGGCTCCAGGCCCTCGCTGCCACCAGGGGTCCTGTGGGCAGCCCATGCCAGGCTCTGGGCTCCCCATTACCACCAGGGAGCCCACTTCTGGCTCCAGGTTCCCCTGTCCTCTCCCTCCAGGCGCCCTGGCACAGCTCCCCCACCCACCACTAGGAGGCTACACCCGCCGTGGCTCTCAAAACACTTGGCTATTGAAGATTTCAAGAAATGGCTCTTCTCATCTTTCGGGTTGCCACTCCCTGGTCTAGCCTGATGAGAGAGAGTGGGCCTGTTCTTGGATTTGCCAACACTGGCTGACTTTCTGTTTTTTCCCCTCATTTATTTTCTTTGAGAACTTTACTGCATGCTCCATGCTGGAAGCTGACTGAACAATCTGCACTGAAGTTTTAAAAAAGAACAAGTTGGACTGAGAACAACACAGAACAGAAGAGAGGAGAAAATGTTGAAAGACCAAGCGGGGTCTGTACTGTACAGGGTTAAATGATGCTGATGCAAGTTGATCAAAAGGGCCATGTGTGGAGGTGGAGAGAATGGATGATGTGCAATGCGTGATCAGACCCATTCTGTACTGTCACCACACCACTGTGGATGGCTGCTTCAAAGAGGAAAAGGAAAGCAGTTAAGAACATCATTAATCTGGAGAGTAGATAATGATGTTGCCTTAATTAGACTAAAGCAGCACTGAAAAGTTTCTCATACGGTAAGTCAATGGATCCTTTCCGCTTATGGTTTAAAAGAAATGCACCCACTCACAGCTGTCAGCTGACTTTACTACTAGCTATGTTACTCCTTTAAGACCCAACAACAAACTCTTCCATACAAACCTGCTTTTTCTTGCTTTTTACTACAATCAAGTACTGATATAATATATGCTGAATATTAAAATCAGTGAAAACTTGAACCCCACATTAGTTTGAGGTGTCTACTTCATCAGTTTGTGTCTGTCTCATTAGAGGATTCAATCACATCACAGGGTGTTTAAATCAATATCCTTCAGGTGGGGATTCTATTTTTTGTTGTTAGGCACTGGATAGAGTCACAGACAGACACCATCCTGATACGTTGCTGTGGAATCTCATTGATACCGTAATCAAATAAAATAAATAATAATGTAATATAATGCAGTTGAGACTACATCCAGCAAGATGCATAACTCAAGACAAGAGATCCCAAAATCACATCTAGCCCACCAACATGTTTAGACCAGCCTGCCAGAGGTTGGCAACCTTTCACAAGTGGGGTGCCAAGCACCCTGGCCAGAAGCTGCTCTGGGCCCCATGCAGCACCACCTGGGGTGGCTACTCCCACCTCAGCCCTGAGCCTTCCCTCCACCTCTCTCCCATGTGACATGGGCCCAGAGCCCTAGGCAGGAGCAGCCATTCCTGATCCACAATAGGACCAAGACTGAGTGATGTGGCTCCAGCAGCTGAAAGCTTGGAGACCTGCTTCAGGCTCTTAGTCGGTCAAGAGGCAGCAACTTGGCATGTAAGCTTAGACCCATAATATTTTTAAATACAAGAAAGTTTTTACTTACACTTTACAGTCCTTGAATAAAATACTTGAGGCAGACAGAAGTAATGGATAAGAAGGATAACTGGGTTCTGATACTTCTGATAAATGTTTTCACTACAATTTTGAGAAGTGCCTAGGTGACTTGGGAGCTAAAGGCCCATTGACATTCACTGACTGTTGTACTAAGTGATTTAGAAGCTTGAGAAAGTTGTACCTTTGTTGTCTATGTACCCAATAGACTGACAATGAAGTCAGTAGGACTTTTTCCATGGACTTCATTGGGTGCTCAGTCATACCCCACATCATTATCTTCTAGTAGAGGTTCCTCTGCTATAGACACACCCTTTGTGTTTCTGTTGGTAGAGCGGAGAGATGGGGGTACTTGGATTACAGCCCCTTTCACATTTAAGGCTGAGATTTACAAAGATTCCTCAAGGTTCTGGTCATTCAGTTCTCACTGAAATGATTGCCAACAGGACACCCATTGCATTGGGATTCTAAGCACTTCTTATGGGGAAGATTTTGCTCAGTGTGGTGGAACAAGTTCTCTCTTCCTTAGCACCCCTTCCTGCCCACTACTACAGGCACATGGCGACTCACATCTTCTTGTGACTCGGTCCTTAGCCAGGTCATGTTTGGTTCCACCCCTTCCAGTAACAAAGTCCTGCAGAAACAAACATCCAATCCCTTCTCTTTACAGTCTGCCATCCTCAATTCTGGAACCATAAAAGGGTTTCTGTTAGTTCATGTTGTCCTCTCCAGGGTTTCACACATCCTTACCTCTAACACTCGTTTCCAATCCAGGGACACTATGACAAGTGCTCAAGTTTCACACCCCCAGACTTCTTGCTGCTGCCTCTCTAGACCATCTTCCAGACATCATTATCCTGGCTTTCTCCTAGACCTGCAAGAATCTTCCTTTTCTTTACTGCTCTTTTCATTCCCTACTATCTGGAAAGAGATTGTGGTTTTTCCCTGCAGTCTCCTCCTTTTTGATTGTTTTTTGACATAGTGGCCTCTTTACACAATGCTATGACCTCCATTTTCTTTATTCATTTTTAGCCAGTGTTGAGTCAGGGTAGGTGGGTTGTTTGATATATATATCTTTTCATTCAGTCTGCTGTCCTTCAGGATATTTTGAAAGGTTTTTTTGTTTTTTTTTTTTGCACTATTCCATTTTTCTGACACCCTCAATCCCATCTGGGAAAACCTTTGATTCCAAGCCAACTCAATTTTTCATAAAGGCATTTTTTTCTATAGAATATTGCCCACAGTTCCCTAGAACACGATCAACAGTTTCATCAGATTCACACACATTATACAGCCCATGTGTATTTAGTTTGAATAAGTTTAACTTATCACTTAAGGCACAATGACCTGTTAAGGCTCTAAAAATGACAACTTCACCTTTTCTGTCATGGCTGTGGAGTATAGCATTAGTTTTGATTTTTGAGCATACATCATAAACCTTCACCTTTTTGTTTCCTTAGCCCATAGGATCTTGCAATTCTTTCACAAGCTCCTTCACGACCACTCTGCTTTGTGCCAGAATCAGTGCCACTGTTACACAGATACCTGCTTGAGTTGTTTCCATAATTAGAAACATTATTTCACTTTACATCATTTCGACGTTCTGAAGTGTCTGTTCTGATTGCCAGAATGCCTGATAAGGAGACGAATAAAATGGCAGCTTGCAGGCAGTCACACATCTCTCATCCAGGTTAGTGACAACATTATCTCCCTTGCATCAGCTGTCAAAACGGTCACGTAATTCCATAGCCTTTTCGATCACTGGATTCCAAAACTAGGAACACAGAAGGCGGTTCCCACTCTGCCATCTTTTGATCCATCTGTATAGAGATGACAAAGCTAGTCCCATTTGTGATAAATAAATTCAGAAATTTCACTCATCATAATGTGTGTGGGGTTTTTCCTTCAGTTCCAATCCACAAAAGGAAGAATAACTATCCAGGTATAATATAACTTCCCATGACTAAAAATCTTTAGTCTCTCAATTTTTCTCTTTTACGTATTCCTTTACCCATTTTTTGACCCTGATAATATGAGGAAGTCCATGACAATCCATATTATTTTGTCTACTAAGTTACCAGCAATCCTCATTTATTCGTTACATATTTCTGTTTTCATTACTTCATTTTAACTTGACTCACAAGGTTTGATCTAATATTTTCATCCTTCAATTTTTAAGTGCTTCCAGTGGCTATTTGTAGCACACGAACTGGTGTTGTTATCATTGTCCCAGACCCTAATCATAGAGTCTGGACTCGGAGCTGATTCAAGTTTCCAATAGTGGCTTTTGAGACTGAACCAAAAGCTAGTTACCCACCATCTACAGCCGGTTTTACCAGTGCTCTTTGCTTCATTATCCACACCTTCTTTTTGAGCCCCATTTGTTTGCAGCTACAACATCTAAGCAAGTTTATCTTACTTTTACAATTATACGTACGATATTTCCAAGTTCATTTATTATCAAATGTTCCTCTTAGGAATCAACTTTTGAACTATCTGAATTTTTTCAGCATAAAGAAATCAGCCTCCTTCTGTTCCGAACTTCCTCTGTTTATAGCAAACCCATTCCTTCCCCAGGTGGGCTTCATGATTAAATAGGCCTCTCTTACCCTGTGGCTGCAAACAGGGGGATTAAATTGCCTCTCAGGCTCACATTAACCTTTTTGCAACCCATGTGGGGTAGACAGCTCATCACACAAAGAGGGAACTTTGCCACACCAGGCAGACAATGAAAACATCTTCTTTCAGCTACATTTCACATCCATGGAAATCTCTAAAATAAGTTTTTCATAATGACCAGGCTTTAACCTTCCCATCTAGAACAAAACAAACAAGGAGTCCTGTGGCACTTAAAGACTAATAAATTTCTTTTTTGCATGAGCTTTCGTGGGATGCTTTTAAGATGGCAAACTTACAGAATGGGAGAAAATAAATGCAGGGAAGTGTAAGTCATGGGATCAGGTCATACTGTAAAAGAAAATCAAAACAGTTGTTAAGATTCAAACACTGGGGAACAGCATATAGAGGAAGATTAGGTGAAATCACCTTTTGTAATGAGAAAAAACAATCAGAAGTCTCTATTTAGCCCTGAAGCAATGCAATCAAATTTGCAAATAAATTTTGAGCTCTGCAGCTTCTCTTTGAATCCTTGATCTAGTATTGATCTTGAACAAACTCACACAGTGCCATGCACTGACTCCCCCAGCAGTTCCTTGCATTGCTTTCTCAAACCAGATTAATTTAAACTCTTGGCTCCCACACATATACAGCACCTAACTTCAATTTGTTATTCCTTCCTTCCACTCATCATACCACAAAGTAAAACAAAATGGATGGTGGCCTGAGCAAATTGTGAATATACTTTAAGTGCTGAAACAAAGCCAGAATGCTGGGTTTGAGGATTACAGCTCATGTTGAGACTCACTCAACAGGGGTCCTGACTGTGGATACTTTGCTATCACAACACCTTTGGCGGCAATTAAGAATTGTAAAAATCCACCTTAAATGGGATCAGAGAGTTGGTAATGTTACTTCGTGACAAAGTAGAGATGGACCTTCACCAAAAACCCAGCTCCAACCTTTGACAAAGAGACTGGTCAATGCAACACAAAGAACTCCTTACCAGAAGACTCCAGGTAAGGGAACTTGCTGTTCCATCCAGTGGCAACAAATTGAAGGCTGGTCTGTACCTAAAATATAAGTCAGCCTTGCTACAGCGCTCAGGGGATGTGAAATATTCATACTCCTGAGCAACGTAGTTAGCCCAGCCTAAGTCCTGGTATAGACCATGCTAAATCAATGGAAAAAGACCTCTATCAACCTAGTTGCCACCTCTTGAGGGAGGTGGATTTTATGAAGAAGGGCTCTGTCTCCTAATATTCTGGGATCTTGTTCCAAAGGGGTAGCCGTGTTAGTCTAGCTCAGCAAAACAAGCAAGGAGTCCTGTGGCACTTAAAAACCAACAAATTAATTTATCACATGAGCCCTATCGTGGCCACATTACTGTATCATCACCTTTTGAAGGGAGAGAAGAATCAAAGCCTGAGAGTGGATTTGAATCTGGCAAACGGTCCCTATCTTTAGAATAAATTTAACAAAAAGCCTGGTTCTAAGCAACAGAGTTCACTACAGTTACATCCCGATAACGGTTCTGCCGCCCAAGCATGTCTCTAACCAACATGTGTGTTTTTCTCTCTGCCATTTTAGACAAAGGAACGCCCATGAATTATGCATCCTGAGCATAAAGGCTTGAAATAAATTTTGATCCATGGGCTCAAGACCTTGTCAAAGCATGTGCTCTATTTGTTTCCATCCCTTAATAGCTGCTTTCTTTTATGGATCACCCAAACTACATGCTTGTCTGCAGGAAGTTGTAAAATGTGTCTGCTTTTATTGGCAAACTAAAATTCACATTTTGTGTGTAGGATGGAACATTTTTAATTAAAACGTATTTGGAAGAGTCCTAACGCAATGGTTCTCAACCTGTGGCCTGGGGGCCAAAAGCGGCCCGCGAGGTCTTTCCAAGTGTCCTGTGGCTCCCCTCCTGCTGGCTGCAGAAGGAAGCCACAGCCTAAGGACTCAGGCAAGGTGCATTTCCACAGCTCTAAGGGGATCAGTAATCCCCTTTCCCTGTCTGGAGCAGGGAACATGGCAAAGTGCTCTGAATAGGTTCATAGGTGCTGGGGTCCCTGCTGGAGCAAGAGGGAGGGGACCACCGATCTGCCATTTCCCTGGCTGCAGAAGGGAGCACTGCCTAGCAAACTCAGCAGAAAACACGGGGCTACAGGACAACCAGGAGGACAGGAGATCAGAGAGAAGGTAGCCCTCTCACTAAACTCCTTCCATGCAGCTGTAGAGGGATGCCTGCTGGTGGAGAATGGTGGCCCTTCAAGGTTGTAAAAATGACATTTGTGGCCCTCCAGCCAAAAAAAAAATTGGGAACCACTGTCCTAATGCATGCATCCTGTACACACGCCATGTGGCTTCTAATCATCACATATCACATTCAAGTTTGGATCTAAAGGCCTTTAAAGCCTTTCAGATCAAATGGGAAGTAGTAAGACCCAAAGGGCTGTAAAGCATTTCAGTTCAAATAAGTACAGATAGCGGGGGCTTGTCCCAATGTGTCAGAACTATGCAGAGCCTCGCTTCCTTATTAGCACATGAGAATTCATTGATTTTCCAGCATTATTAGTTATAATGTTCTTAGTGCAGAAGTCTCCAGTCCTTCATAAATAATGCATTAAGTCTTTGGAGACAGCTGGGAAAGCGAATTAGCTGGGCTGAATCTGCATATCAATCATGGCTAGAGTACCCCTTGTTCAGCTACCGGGCAAAAAAGCATCTCAGAAATCCAAGGCGTAAGTAGTACTGCAAAATTAAATACCTGGACTAAAATAGAAAGAGGTGGACTACGGTGTGGCAGATCTGCATGGGGAAAGCATAAACAACACCTTTCTGAAGAGCATACAGCTTAAGGCGGAGCTATTGGTTCAGAGGCACTAAATGCACCTATAATTTAAAGGGAGGAATTCAGCCATTTGCAGCTGGTCAGCAAGAGGATCTCTGTGCCATGTTAGTGGGCACAGAAGGCTGCATCCAGAGAGACTGCTCCAGCCTGGAGGGTTTATTTCATGTTGGCTCTATGGGGTGAGCCTCTGGAGGTAGCACAGTGGATTTACATGGATAGAGCAGCCTGAAAACAAAGACAGGAAGGAGGACTGCAGAGGGGCTGTACTGAAGCCCTGCCCCATCTGTGGGTGGAGGAAGTGAATTTAATCTACTCCAGTCCTTACAAAATTCAACTCTGAGTCGCCAGTAGCTTGGCGAGAAGATGTGGGGAGAAATGGGAGTTACCAAAAGAGGGAGGAAAAAGCAGTTAGGATGCAACTATGGCATCAGTGGTGAGATTCATACGGTCCCCCTGAGATCAGAATTGAACTCCATGGATATAACTATTTCCCATCGACATGTATGCTGATCTCTAGCTGCATGTGGCATCTTTACTTATTATTTAAACTTCTTATGCTTTGAACTGCTTCTTTCTTCTCCCTAGCCCTGGTGACATCTGGAACCTGTAAATGCTCCTTGTTACCCAAGCACCTGCAGAATGGGTCAGTGATGGTAGACAGGTCATTTTCCTATTCTTTTTGGTTTCAGTAGAAGCAGAATTGGCCCTAGTGCTCTACTGAGCATGTGTCAGAAGTCCATTAAGGTAAATGCAAGATGAGGATTTTCCATGGAAATATCTGATGTATAGCAAACCCACACAAAAACATCTCCCTTCTGTTTTTAATCTGTCCTTATTATAGCCAGTTTATTTCTTTAGTCCATATCCATCTCTCTATTTTGCATTTAGGTTATTGTTCAGGTGAGCTCCTCTTACAGCTAGCGGACCTGGAGATGCAAAGACAAAAAACCAAATACACATAAAAGCTGATGCCAACCTCTAGCAACTTCTTATGGCCTTGTGATAGGGAGCGAAAACCATGTTAGTATTTGGAGTTTTACTTACTAGCTGAGTGATCTAAACATCCTGTACTCCAACATCTAAGTGCAATTGCATCAATCCGTATGTAGCCACTGCTATGTTTAGGACATGATGACATCCCAGCCTCATCTGAGTTATTACTTCTGATGATTAGTCATAGGAAAATAACAATCCTATATAACACAGAAATGGAGCAAGGGCTATGGTAGGAAAACTGTCAACATTAACTCCCAGAGAATGCTTTTAACTGACATCAGCATTCATGCTTATCTTGATAGGGGTCTGCTGGTATACCAACCTACTGATGATATTTAATGGCTTAAATGCATAGAAATGAGCCCAAACAGATCACAGAAGTCAACTGATTATGTGGCAAGCCCTTATTCCTTTAATATGGCGCTGTAGCATCTCCCTCTCTAGTCTTCTACCTAAAATTCTCTGAGTCATGCCATTAGAAGACATTGCTTTCTAGGTTTCATAACTCATTCTCCTATATTCACTTGGGCAATTAAAAGCTACAGCTCTGAGTCATGTTATTTTTTATTTCACTTGGTCTGTTTTTAAGTTAAGACTGTAAATAAAAAAGGTTGCTAGGCTGTGATGGATAATTGTCCTTATAAGCTTCCAAAATGACCCTGATTTGAAAGACATTTTGCAAGCAAATAGCCCATTTCATGGTCCAATTAGTTTTATTCTTTGGGGCAGGAGGGGAATGAAAACAAGTAACAGAGCCGTTGCAATTTAAAAGTTGGCTGCCCTGTTTCCTCGGTAAACAACTCTGATGAAATTTCTAAAGTGATTTGATTATGAGCTTAAATGCATATTTAAATTTTAGAGCTACTCAACAGACTGGAGCAACTGTGGATATTTACAAACATCTACTAAAATAGCAAACTCAGTAGAGACTCCAGAATGTATCTAGATACTAAGAGACAGTGTAGTCCACTGGCATGAGACTCATATGATCCAAGTTGTATCTTCAGTTTTCCCTCTGACCTCCTGTTTGACTTCCTCTCTCTATGCTGTCATTTCCCCTCCCATTCTTTGGCTTGTCTATTTAGACTATAAAGCCTTTAGGACAGGCACTGTATTATGATGAATACACCCAGTACCTAGTACAATGGGTGCTGCACCTTCATACAGTGAAAGATGCTCCTATGATACCAAGAATAATCTGTTGGCTGTCACATGCACAAAAAGCCTAGTCCTATAACCATTACCCATGAGTTCTCCAGTAGGATTCCACCTGGGAGCAAGAGTTGCAAGATGGGGCTTCTTAAAGACTAGAAAAAGAGACTGTATAGCAGCAGCATCAAAATGAGAAGAAGAAAAAAATATATCACTGGCATGGTCTTGCGCCCTGCAAAACTGACGTTGGGCGGGTCTTCACTGGCAGCAGTAAATTCACTGCCATCAGATCAATATTCCTGATCGACTGAGCAGGTCTGTGAAGAGCTGCTCAATTGATCGGGAATTCGATCCCTGAAGACCGCCCTTCCCCGCGAGTACCATAGTGCTGAGTCAGTGGGCGGGCATCTCCCATCAACTCAGCACACTGAAGACACTGCAGCAAGAAGGTGTTAGGCAATCAAAGGGAGATATGCAAGTTAGTTTAAATAACTTGCATATCTCTTTCTGACTTCCACCAAAAAGCACATGCAAAGTAGACCATGGCATTGAATAAATGTAATGATTGAGCCCCCCTGATAGTGTGTGATTAATTTCTGAGCAACCACTAAAACTGGATCCGAATCAGTGAACTGAACTACAGAGATGTCAGGCCTGATCCGAATAAAGTTGAAGGGATATAGCAGTAGGTAAGTCCCAAGCCTCATTCAACCAGTGCAGTGGTACAAAATACTCAGCCACAGGCAGCGTTGGTGAGACTAAGTTTGGAAAACTGGATCTGTTCAGGTCAGCTGAAGAGGAGCAGCCATATGGTTCTGGGTGCTGGTAAAATCCACAGCACAGAAAAAGCTAAAGAACAAGGTTGGTTTTGTGAAATCTATTTGCATATCCCCCACTGGTTATTTAAAACAAACAATTCTGCCTGGAATATCATTACACGACATGTAAATAAAGATCCCAGGTCCTATTAACATGAATCCTTGCACCCATACAGAGCACAGAGGACCATGCTAGCTGATCCTGCTGTAGTGTTCAGATGATGGACTCCAAATCCCATTTCTCATCGGGAGTTTGGCTCGTTTGGGAAAAGGGTCGTGTCTCAGCTGTTTTCCCACTAAAATTTCTTATCTAAGTCTGCGTTGTGCCCCCCAACTTTGAGAATCACTGTCAATGGATCATGGCCAATGAAACTCTATGAGTCATCAGTGCTGACAATAATCACTAGCACAGCACAAGTTTTTGCATACAGAAATAGCACACACATCCATAACTTACAGCAGTAGTTCTCAAAACACTTGGAGGCATATCACGACCCTACAGGACACACCAGCCCATCTGCTCGCAGCCCAAATCCAGCCATCTCCCTGGCTTTCTGTGCACACTTACCACAGTGTGGCAACACAGTAATGTGTCCCAACACAGTGGCTGAGAACCACAGAGTTACAGTACAAAGACGATACGTACACGTAAACAAGACCGTCATCTTAGCAGACGATAGCCTTACAGTGGTATCTGACATAGCATATTTTGTAACATCCATTGTAATTTTGGATCATTAAGATCAATATTATAAATGATCATTATTATAAATATTACAAATCTTCCAGCCAGCGTCACACAGGGATACCCAGCCTGCTTGCTTCATTTCCGTTGATGCTTTGACTAAGTCAACACATTGCTGAAGAACTTTCTGATTCCATCAAATCAGTATTGTTCAATGGCAATTGATTCCACCAGAAATTTCTGGACAGCTTGTCACATTCTTGACCAGACCAGCTCAGTTCAAACACCCAACCCTATTTGAAACTTTCCTTTAATGAGAGAAGATGTTACCCACTCAAACAAGCATTCACAACAGATCTGGTGATGTCATAACCAGCCTGCAAAACCATTTTCTGTTCACATAACTGCAAAAATAGGAGCAATGCTGGGAACTTCCCGAGCAGAAGAGCTAGGGCCTGAGAGTTCAATTACTCTCACTGTATTATTGTCCACAATAGAAAAGTTGTAAAGCCATGAATGGAAAGTATATCTGGAATTGCACCAGATAACCTCCCTGTAAGTCCAACCAATTTATTTTTCTCATGAACTTCCATGGGCACAGTCCCACTTCATCAAACGTCAGAGTGAAGAAAACTGATGAAGTGGGACTTTGCCCAAGGAAAGTCATGCAATAAATAAGTCTGTTAGCCTTTACAATTGCCATCAGATTCCTTGTTTGTTCTACTGAACTAGGCTAACATGGCTACACCTTTGGAATTTGCTGTCAGTGCTGTCAGAGCTACTCATGCAGGCACACAAATTCATTAATATTTTCCTTAGCTCCTTCAGCTTTCTGGGAAGGCTTGGGCATGATGGACAGTCCTCAGGCATTAGCCAATTTTGCCCAGAGGAGAATTATATCTATCCTAATATGCCCATTACTAGATTATTGAGACACCAGCTCGCTGCAATGTGACATTTTATTAAAAGCTAACAGCAGAAGATGCACTACTCATTGCACCAAACTCAAAGGTGCTTCTATTGAGGGAATAAAGTAACACAGGACAATACTACCCCATCCAAACGATCTTTGGGACTGAACCATCAGTCTCTCCTTAAGAAGGGAAATAAAGAAACTTTAAAACGGGTTGGTTTCATGTGAATTGGCTCTCATCTTGGCAATGGGTACAAACAGCAGCAACGGGAAGAAACTTGAATAATTCTAGTTTTCATAAGAAAGGCTTAGCCACCTCCAAAAAAATGCAGTTTAATCTTTCTCCATGAGGATGCAATAATTGGCTGCATGGCTCAGTCTTCTTGAGAATTCACTGCTAGCCGTGGTCAGTAACAGTCTATATTTGCTGCCCTTCAGGGAACGCTGCAAAGCTCACCCATCTATTCCCTGTGGCGCTGGGGAGAGCTTGGATGTCTGGGAAAGGTAGTGTATTTGGGAAGGCTCTGTTTAGTCGACTATACTGGGGGGCAGGGGGAGAGACTGTGCTTTTAGCACTTGTTTAGAGATTGAGAGTCCAGGACAAAGACTCTTAGTATATAAAAATCCAAGTAAATAGAAGATCCATAAAATAAGCATGGAAAATAACTATATAAAAACATAATGCAGGTTTGAAAATAGAATTAGGTACAAAAGAGGAACGATAACCAGGCTAGTGACTGATCTGGAAACTAAACTAGAGTCCCAGAGGAACCAAAGTTGGATCACAGCTCACCTTCATCACCAAGAGCCTCCTGCACTGAAATCCTGTGACTCACAGCTGGAGTTTTATAGTGGAACAGATGATCAATAGTTACCTTCCCCAAAACAGCAGGTGTCCTGCCAAACAGAAGCAGAAACTATTCTTATTTGCCAGAATGGATGAACTGAAATCCCAGTCCAACACCCACTAAAGTTGATGGGAATCTTTCCATTGAGGTCAGTGGATACTGGGGTGGATTTTAAATAATCAATCCTGCGGATCCAGCCATCACAAGATCATGTTTCAGTAAACACTTCCAAGGCCAGATGACACTAAGCATGCTCAACTCTCAGTGATGTAAAAGCATGCTCAGTACCTCACCAAACTGAGCCCCAGGTAAAGGTCTTTAGTAGCAGCTTCTCCCATTGTTGAAGAGCATAGGCTAGATGAACAGTCATGATCCTTCAGACCTTAAATGAGTAGTTCTAATAATTTCAGTGTGAATTCTCATGCAAGTAATAGCTGCAAGATTGGGTCCACTATTTATGAAACATTCAAGCCCTGATTCACTGAAGGGGATTTAGTAGATGTTTAACTTTAGTGTATTCACTTGCTTAAATATCTAACTGATCAAAGCCTTAGTGATCCTTGGATCAAGAGAAGATAAATAAATGCATTAATCATATATCAACATAGGCATTAATAAAATCATTTTATTAGCACTATTTATAGATTCATCTAACTACACATCTACTACTGAACCCACAGTTGGAAGTAGTGAGTCCACTTGCCCACAAAGGATAGAGATGGCAGGAGCTGTTGGATAATTCATTTGGTCAGAGGATATTTTAAAATCTTCATCGCCTAGAAACACACAAATCTTTTCTAAGGGAAAATGGTGGGACAGGCTTCCATTTCCAAGCAAACCATCCACAAATTTCAGCAACATTTTCAGTAAGGCCCAAACCTGAAAACTCTTATCTGAGTCATTCCAATGAACCCATGTAAGAATAACTCAATGTGAGCAAGGGTTGCACACTCAGGGAACGAAATGGGGCTTTTTGCATGAATCAGATTATGGGCATAAGTGTTTACAGAACCATGGACTAACAGTAAAGCACTTTCTGGTTTGTCAGTTGTTGTCAATAGCTCCAGCCTTTCCCAGCAGTCTAGCATGAAGCAAAGGACCAGCAACCTGTCTGCCCTGGGATTTTGCAAAACTGCTTTGATAGCTATAAATGCAAAACAAAACCTGCTTTCCATCCATGTCTGTCTGTGCTACTTTGGGGCTAATTTGCCTGCACAAGAGGTAATTCACTGACTGCAAGTAGCTTTGGAGTCAGGCTGTGATGCAGTCATGATTAATTCACTGGATCTTCCCACCCTGCGACAGAGGGAGGGACAGAGCAGGATTCTGCTCAACTCCATGCCAATAGCATGGCCAGCTCATTGAGGAGAAGGGAGGAAACAGCACTAAGGTCCTACCAATTGCAATCCCTCCAGAAGGGTGAGATGCTGCCCCACCAGAGCTGCTCTCTCACTTGGCGTACCAAGCTGGCTCTGTGTCAGATACTCTCAAACCACTGGCTTCCTGCACAATGCTGCTTGCTAACTGGCAGTGTGATTTTGCATGACTTGTGCAACCAAAACCCTCTCTTTGTTGAGCATTGAATGAAATTTGCTATTCACAAATGATTAACCTCTCATTGAAATGCCACCCCCAGGACATTTTCACTGTAGGTGGAGTTAGGCATGTCACTTAGAGTTCAACTTCCCTGATGCTTCTGATTGAAAGACCCAGCTGATTGTAGCTTTTCCAAACATGAACCATTTGGGCTGAAATTTTCCATGCTAGTTGTTTGCTTAAGGCTGAATTTTTTTTTTAACCTATGACCTCTAGCTTGGGTCTGAAAAATGAAAGTAAGGGGAAAGAAATTGTTTTGCCCACGCTAAAAAATTCCTACTGGCATTTGGTTGAGAGGTGCTAGTACCCATATGCTTTGGAGCAAGGACTTGAAATTTGGCCTGGATGTGCCTTGTGCCATCTCTGTGAAATCCACACTGCTTTGGTCAAGGTAACAGACTCCAAAAATCCTGCACATGCTCAAAAGAGACATGTTAGATTTGGGACTCTAAATTCCCTTAAGACTCTTTCTGCATGGAGCATGCTCCAACCGTTTGCAGCTTCAGCACATCAAATAGACTGCCCATGTGCCATCCTCACTGACTTTGCGCCACCGTAGGGCTAGGCACAGAAATAAAGAGCAGGGAGACTGTGTCTCCTACGCTTTCAGTGATTGCTTCTGCCCTACACTTGGGCTCAAGCAGGGTGGAGGAAAAGGAGGCATAAAGTGACTTGAATGCAGAATAAGAAATGGAGAGGAGGACAACATGGGGAGAAGAGGAGATTGCAAAGACCAGATAGGTGTAGGAGGGGGAAACTGAGCAGGAGTGGGCTGGGGAAGTAAGTAGATAGAGGGCGGGAAGCAGGACTCAGACTTGGGGCAGAGAGGCATGATGGGTGGGAGGAGGGCGCATTATAGAGGCCTCCATGAAGAAATGAATGATTTTGTATTCACTACTGGATTTGGCTAGTGTGTGAGGAATAAGTCCTGGGACCACACACTGAATGTGGATAATTAAGAAATATGGAATATTTAATCACTCATTGAATGAGGCAAGAGTCCCGTGGGAAAAAAGTAGCATGTGATCATGCAATTAATGATTGTATGCATGTATTAGCATGGGGCGGGGGGGGCAAATTAAAATGGTTGGGTGACCTTTACTCTGGCACTTCCTAATTTTGAAGTGCTTGACTTTGCAAGTTGTTTGTGTTAGTCTTTTGAGATTTGATACAATATAGAGGAACTGGGATGGGATTATTCCTAACCACAGAAGCACTACAGCAAGAATCCCAGATATTTATACCATGTCCCTCAATATAACAGAAGCATCAAACCCCCTCAATTAAACTTCTGTTCCCACACAATCAATACTAATTACATCCATTCTGTCAGTGCTCTAGTGATGAAGAGAATTATACTGATGATAATGGGGTAATAAAAATCTTTATCCCATGCACATCAATAATTTGAACTAATTCATACTTTTTAGATGCATTAGTGTGGATGTTCTCCAGCAACTGAAGATTCAAATTTATATGCAAGGCAGATGTGCAGAAATTCTAATTCAAAACCCTAAAAGTTAGTTAAAATAACTAATGCTTCTAAACCAGTATCTCATAAAAAATTTTCTAGAGCAATCTCTTTGATGAAAGCTTGCAAAACTGATGTTGTGTCAGTAACAAAACAGTACCCATACATTCTCATATAAATATTCAACTTCCCGCAATATTAAAATCTGCATTTATTTCCTCAGGGATTTCGAGTTAGACTTGCCGGACAACCCCACCACCTTTCTCCCTCAACTTCCTCTCTCGGGCTTTTGGTTACACTGGAGGTGATATCTTAGAAATTTACCAGTTTTCTACTATTTGAAAATGGAGGGCAAAATAATTATTAAGACTTTAATTTTGGTAGGCATTGAGTGCTTCGCATGACTAAGCCTGCATTTCTAATTGCAGGGTTAGTCTCGCAAATTGCTCTTGCCACTAGATCTTCCTTATACTACTTTCTATTATGGCTAACATCAATCATAAATCAAAAATGGACAGATTTGGGGGAAAAAAAAAAGAGAGTTCAACAAGAATGCATTATCAAAGGTAAGGTCACATCAAAAAAATTAATGACTTCCTGAGAACACATTCAACCTTTTACTGTAATGGTGTCTTCAAGCACAATCTCTGGTAGCCATTTCCAGGCAGGTTAAGTATTGCTTTTGAGGGGTGAAATTAATTTAGATTTAGCAATGCAATTATTGGAATTCTGAAGAGTAATTTCAGATTGAACTGGGGCAGCCTGACAACTTTTTAAAAAAAAATAAAAATAAGCAAATAGAAAAGTGACAGGCAAGAAGCAGTCTGGTCCCATGGAGAAAGTTTGGAGACGGGTTTTCCAGCACTACCATTGACCAGTTGTGTGAGCTTCAGCAAGTCCCTGATCTATAACTGTTTCCCCCTCCCCACCTCTTATCTATTTGAACCGTACATTCTCAGGGGTGGGGATGGTTTCTTTTTACATGTTTGTCCAACACCTAGCGCAGGAGGGCCTCAGTCTGAGGTGGATCCTCTAGGGGTGCTACCATGACACAAGCAAGAACAATCTGAACTCAATCCCCTTCTTTGAACTTCGTTTCTTTTGCAAAAAAATGTGCATGCTAACAACTGTATGTACTTCGGTAACCATAAATATATGTTAAGTAACTATTCAAATACCTTGGTTGAAATTTGCATTTTGTCTTTACTGGACACAGCATTAATCACATATCACTGCTTATATAATTATTGTTCTTTCATCATAGCTTGTTTTACTTTTTAGTTTCTTCCAGCTAAATAAAAACCCATGAACTTGTAATAAGGACAATAATTTCAAGGATCTTTCAGGACTCTGCAAACATTAACAAATTTTTCTTAATGCAGAAGCTTATGCACAGAGACATTAAGCCTTTTGCTCAAGGGCACAGAAAATGTCTATGGTAGAGCCAAGGATACTGTTCCAAGGATGAAACCTCAGCCCTTTGAAAGCAATGGCAAAACTCCCATAGACTTCAGTGGGGACAAGGTTTCAAACCAGTGGGTACGTCTCCATTGACAAAAAGAGCCAGTCCAGACTGGCCAAAGTGACTGATAAGCATTCATACAGCAGTCTCCTTACAGAAAGGGGAATGACTGCTCTTTGCACCTCTGCTAGGCTGGGCAGCTCACACTAACCAGCCTGGAAACACTTTTGTTTTCTCTCTTCTCAAACTGAGTTTGTGAGCTCTCTTGGTATATGTGTGAACTGGTGGTTCATGAGATTAAGAGCTTACTATAAGTGACTGAGAGCCAGAAGTAGAGCAGCAAAGCACTGTGAACAGTTCACTCCCATAACTCATCAAACGTCTCCACTAACAGTTAAGTCTGACCTGAAATTTTCCCTGCTAAGAGGTCTGTGAGCACTGAATGGCAATTTGGCTGAATTACTGCATGGCTTTGTGATGTGAATCACTGGGAACTGCTGTAGGATGAACCAGCCAACACATTTGCTGTTGTGATCTAATCGGCATTTGAACAAAGTTGTTCAGAGAATAAAAGATAGTGTATTAACCCACTGTACCACTTAGTTAAACTAAATCAGTTTGTGGGGAGAGCGAACAGCTTCACTAGGTCCCCAGAACCAGTCACAGGGTCAAATCTCACAGAACTCCCCTGGGAGTTATTCCTGGGAAGTCGATTCCCATGGAGGCCTCAAGCCTGTAAACAAAAATGTTGCTAACGTGAGAATTTGCAAGATGGAGCGTGAAACAGGACTTTGAAGACTTTGGTTTCCTGATTCTGACTCACGCCGAGTACTAACAATGTGATCAAACTGCATCCACACCAGTGTGGCAGAGATCCAAATCTAGCTCCTGGAGACCAAATCTTCCTCCCTGCTTTGAAGCTGCTCAGAGAGCTGCTCTGAAGAGCTAAGTAGCATTTTCACCCAGCCTCTCTGCTTTGGCTGGATGCTTGGATTCTGATCCCTGAAGGTAAAGCTGAGGACTGTCTCAGGAAATGTGTCTGTTCACTGCTGACAGATCCAGCAACTCTTCCACTGGGTGGCACTTACTCAAGTGAACAGTCCCACTGAACTCTAGGGGGGCTGATCTGCATTTTCACTAAGGTAGCTGATTGTAAGCTGGACCATGGCTTTCTTTTCAGAGAGGAAAATCAGTTCAACAGAGACAGAACGCAGCCCCTTGAGCTGAAGGAGAAATACATCAAACATTGTGAGGCACTTATAGTAATGAGGATCAAAAAACCACCTTAGATTCTGTTGAATCCAATGGGTTTGCACAGGCCTCGTGCCTGTTATTACTAAGTTTAGTACGGAATCTGCTCTCTTCTTTATGAGGAAGGGGTGACTATGTTGCAACAAGAGTCAACCAGATTTCCCTGGAAACAGAAATAAATCAAAAGCCCAGGATTATATCATGTGCACATGGTGCAGTACAGGTGATGGAAGCAGAAGAAATGAAATTTTATAGGCTAAAAGGAAAAAGCACATCTCTTCTGGATACAGAGAGAAACCAAGAAAGTAAGGGGTGCTTGGAGAGTAAATTAACAAAGGAATTTTCAAAAAAATCCAACCCCGGATGGCTGTAAATCCAAAATATTTTTTTATTACTATTATTCTATTTTTCATTTCATGGGATTTTGGACTAATCTATCTAGTTGGGAAAACATCTCTCCTGCACACTAAGAAACATTGCTTGGAAAAATATTTGAGTAATAATGTTTTCCTCAGTTTGTTAAGAGGACTCTTCTGTCAACAATTGTGAAACAGAATGGTACTCGGGGCTCAGACCAAAATAAAGAGAAGGAATATGGAAAAAAATGAAGGTGTTTGTAAAGCTCTTTTTGTGCTATGTTGAAAAACCTCTCTGAGAGCCGTGGTTGCCAAACAGTGCTATGGATTAGCCTACAGCAAGTTATATATTATGTTAATAACATGGATTTTAGGGGAAAAGATCTGTCTACACTGAGTACTTAACTGTTGCAAAGACCTAAAGGGGCAGCCATATTAGTCTAATTCAGTAAAACAAACAAACAAGGAGTCCTGTGGCACTTAAAGGCTAACAAATATTTTTATTGCATGAGCTTTCATGGGAGAAAATCCCACTTGGATGCTTTGAAGATCACAAAAGCTCATGCAATAAATACATTTGTTAGTCTTTAAGTGCCACAGGACTCCTTGTTTCTTTGAATACTTAATGTGATTGTCACACTAGAGTTTTAACTGCCTCTCTTTTTATGGTTCTGAAATATCTTTCTCTGTTTTCCCTAGACATATCCTGGGTGCCTTTTTACCGTCACTACTACCATACTGTGAACTAACTATTATTCATCTCAATGACAGATACGCTCACTGGCAAAGAAACTGACTTAGCCTACTAATGTTATTAGGCTGTGCGAAGCAATTAGTTATAATGGGACTCGTCCATTGTTCACACATCTATTCCTAGTGCTATGAATCTGAGTACGTTGTAAGAAGTAATCAGATGCTGTCTGGAAAAGCATCATTATGAGGTAATTAATAAGCATGACCATCAAGAGGACAGATGTGTTTTAAGAAGTGCAATAATTTATTTTCTCTGGAAAGCAATGCAAGTCTAAAACTATGGCTGCAGTATTTAAATAGTTATAGTCACAACATAGTGCAGCATGCTGTCAGCAGAGGGAGGAAAGGGAACCTAAGAGTCTGAACCCTGCTCCTGCAAACAAGTTCCAACTAGAGTATGCTGAATAGTGCCACAATGACCTTTCGAAGTGGCCACTGATTTATTACTTCTGACTCAGGATGGGACATGGCTTCCTGTGAACACTCGGGAAAAGGGGTTCTCTCACCACAGGAACTCCTCCTTGTAGCCAGCCACAGAAGTAGATACCCCAGTGCAAACCCCTCAGGTAGACAGGCAAAAACCACTCTCTGCGCCAGTGCAGGGCACCCCGGCTTGAAACTGAGGTAAGCAGCATCAATGTGAATCACAGCTTAGAGTGGGAGAGCAGAGGAATGACGAGTCTCGGGAATCCTCTGTTCGATTTCAGGCCCTGGGGGACAGCATGTTCAGGTGAGCACAGTCCATTCCCAAGCTTTGTCCTTTCTGCACCGTCTTTTCCAACCTCTCTCCATTCCAGTCCCATTCTCTTTGTCAATTCAGGGTCCACTCTCCAGTTTCTTTGTCCAAACAATCCTAACCTCACCTTCTGGGCTTTTTGTCAGAGGACCTAATCTCCACCCCTACCCCAAAACATATTCCCAATTCCACCCTCCTGGCTATTTGTCAGATCAGCTCTTCTCTTCCCCCCCACTACTTCCTATTCTCTTTGCCCACCAAGGTCCCATCTCCCCTCCCACAAAATCCTCATCAGATCTCACTGTCCACTCCCTCCTACCCTATCCTGTATCAGCTTCCAGGCTCCTCTTTATCTCCCAGTCACAGTTTCCATTGCCCCAGGTGTAAAACAGGAGGTCATAATCCATACAATACCTGCTCCATGTGTTCTCACGCTCCGTAGCTAGGTTAATTAGAGTTTGTGTACACTGGGACATTCTTGGCTCCAGAAATGCAAACTATAAAGGTACTGAAAGGGCACCTTCAAACTGAAACATGGCACCTCTGCTCTGTTTACCTTTTCAAAAGTGTTATTACATAACTGTTGTATGCCAGTGTCATTTGAACTTGTCTGTTGTTTAGTTTGTACACATATTGATGGTTTTTAACGTGGATCTGAAGAGGAACACAGGTTTTCAGTTTCCACTGAAACAAAAAAACACTTTAAAGAGGAAAAAGAATTTAATAAATATTTATACTGCAACACTGATTGCCAATTTTCCAGTAATTTTGACTAAACAACAAGTTTTGACAAAAAGTTTAAACTTTATATAGAAAACCAAAAATCAGTAAAATATAACTGGTTTTGGTTTTTGTGGTTTTGGCATCAACATATATGAAAAAACCCACTTATTTCCACTTACCCCTGTTCTAACCAGCTAGAGTCTGATTCTTCTCTATTAAATCAATAGATTTGTTGTAGATCTCAATAACAGCAACTTCAGCTTCTGGGCCAACCATTGTCTGAGGTCAGGAGGTGTTCATGAACCAACTATACAGAATGTAAGTACAGAGGATATACATACTACATTGATGAGTGAATGATGGGGTAAGTATAACAGATCAGCGTATTCTTCATTTAGGCATAATTTCCTGGTTTATACTATTAACAACTATCAAAAATACTATGGAGACTATTTCCACTTCTCACTGGCCCTAGGCCAGAATGCTTTATTTTTCTATGGCCTTTCCCTGTCATTGCCCTATTTATTTCCTTCCTAAGGGTTGCAACTAACCCCACAAAGACTTTGACATAATTAATGTTGTTGAGAAGAAATAAACAAAACTTTGGTTCGGATCCAGAATGTTTTAAACCTAAATTAAAACCGAGGTCGGGAATTTTTTGGATGCTTGATGAGGAGCTGAACCGTGTGACTAGGAGAATACCCAGTGTGCTGAATAAATTACAGTGAAAAATATTTCTTGTGCTTTGCACACAAAAGGTCTGCTAAAACATTAGACCCAACCAATGTTTGCAGCAGCAGCCAAAAATAATTACAAAGGCAGTTTCTGTTGGTGTGAAAAGAAAACATATTGGGATTGTTTTGACATAACCTCTTCAGAGATGAGTAAAACTTGGAATGAATATCAACCACTTGAAA
Source organism: Podocnemis expansa (assembly GCA_007922195.1). Taxonomy (NCBI): domain Eukaryota; kingdom Metazoa; phylum Chordata; order Testudines; family Podocnemididae; genus Podocnemis; species Podocnemis expansa. The sequence continues at coordinate 11,946,659 of ML681991.1, read as the reverse complement.
ATTTTAAGATGAACCTATTCTGGTTCTGGGATTGCTCCAGTTTAAGAAAGGCTTATATTCTGATTTTATGTTGTTCATGATGAAGACCTCATTAAAAGACTTGATTAAGAATAATCTCATAGACTCACCCAGTCCTGCAATATTTGAGAGAGATTGCAGTCCATGCAAGTCCAGTTTTATACCTAGCACAGACCTGGGTTCAAGCACCACTTCTTCAGCCTCTGTTAATTTTGAACATTATTTATTACTACCTCAGAAAGAGGAGACTACTAAAAGTTTGCTAAATGTCACTCACCATGTAGAATACTGAAGTCCCCATTCTCATAAAATGAAAGCATCAAGTATCTATAAAAGAAAATCAGATAGAGAAGAGGGAACAAGGGAGAAGTCAGTAGGAGTTTTAAGACTAAATGAATAATTCTTGGAGAACAGTAGGACCCATCCTATGTCATATGCATGCCTCCATCCATCTCAGGAATACATTAGCTTTCCCAGTTAACTTCTTTTTAATCTTCCATAATTCATTATCACAGGCCTACATGTGCAACCACCATCTTTGCAATGATGATTCCCAACACTGTAACCCTAGTGTTTCAGGCATCCTTGTGGTCTCCATAAAGGATGTCTATTCAAACAAACCTGCAACTACAGTTTTCTTCTTAAGACAAGACTAAGCTTATCATTTTTGTTTCACTGGCCTTAATAATTAAAATGTAATGTCCACTGGTCTTCTCAATGGCCATTTGTCTTCTCAAGAAACATGACTGTAGTTAAAATTCAAATCAAGACCCTCATGATCTATAGGAAGCAACTGAACTTGTTGAGCCAAAAGGCAGATGGAAGCAGCTGTGCTAGGCATTTCTGAACCAGAAGTGTCTCTTTTCAGACCTTAAGAAACAATGATAATGGATACTTTGGACTTCTATTGCACCTTCCATCGAAAACACCCCAAAAACTGAATATGGTTTTACAGATCAGGAAACAGATACAAAAGAGAATAAGATCCTGATCTCAAAGTCTATTTAAGTTGATGACAAAAGTCTTTTTGGCCATGTCCTGACAGGAAAAAGAATGTGCTTTTCAATCATGTTATCTTGAAAATCCCCAATAAGATAGCCTAACACAGCTGCAGATGGGGGTGGGTGTACGTCTACTCTTCCGTGTCGTTCAGACTACAGGGGTGTGAAAAGCAGTGAGTGCCAAAATGCTGCACTGTAACAGCCCCAGGGAGGAACTGCATGCATGAACTAGAAGGCTCCTAGTTCACATGAATTTAATCCTGTTTGAAGAGGATAAGTTTGTTCCCTCACTGACTGTGCCCATATAGGAAGCAGAGCCTAATTTTATTTGCTATGTATCATCACTGTGGTAACTATGTAAACCATGCATAACTGTGGACTTTATACACTTGGGCAGAAAATTCAGTGGAAAAATGTATGTGAATGGGGGGAAAAATCACATTTTTATTCTGACATTCAAAGGTCCATTTTATATCCATGACAATATTTCCACATCAAATTTGAAAACATTCTGCCCCCAGCCTTTTTTTATGTTAGCCTGGACTTAAGAAATGAAACAAAAGCTTCTGGTCTACTTCTACCACCACCCACTCCTCATACTTAAACACCGCTGAATTGGTTCTGCTTTGACATTCAAAAAAGATATATCGCTTTGGTGAGGATACCAAGCTTGAAAAATTTTAGTCCAAACAGCAACAGTTGAGTAAAGATAATGAATAGCTGAAATCAGAGGGCTAGACTGGAAAGGGTTAAGCAGCCTTAATCACAAAGTTGTCACAAAGACGCAGTATTAAAACGATCTGTTGATATGTAGAGAGTCGTTATAAGCTGGATCATCGTCACATACTAGCTATTTTTTCATAAATTAACACATTTGATAACTCTTCTGTGCGTTACTAATAGCTTCATTTTTGCTCCTGTACTATACAACATTATGCAGTTTTATTAAAGATGGTCTGCCCTCAGTGCTGAAAATTTTACTCATTACTCAGGCAAAGTCCCCACCGACTTGAATGAGAGTTTTGACTGAAGAAAGCACTTCAAGAACTAGACCCAGTGGAGGTGAGGAAGTGGATGGAAATAGGCTAGAATGGGATTGGATTCATTTGCGTGTTCCCTCCATTAGGTAAAGTCATGAGAAACCTCAGAAAGTCAGCAGCTGCTCAGCTGCCAACTTGCAATCAAACCCAAACCGTCACAAGAGTGAAGGCACCAGGCATGTGAACAAAAAGCCAATTGCAAGATGGCCTGATAAACTTGATCTTAAATCTTGCTTTGCGATGCTACAAACCTGGCCTGATGACATTCAAAAACAGCCATTTCAACCTGCTTCTCAGCCAAGGTTCAATAGCATGACATGCTGTAGTAAATTACTTCTGTGAACTTTTCATTTCTGGATGCCTAGGAGATCTGGCATTCCCATTTTCCTGTCCTGGTGGCAACGGTTTGAGAGGGGCAGCAAAGTTTCTGCTGCTTTTTGTTAACCCTTCACTCAGGAAAACCCTTCAGCTTCCCACAGATGAGCGAGTGACCTTGACTCTTTCATCGCTTCCCTCTTTAGCTCATCTTCTGCAAAGCTTCAGTGAATTCTCTGCCTACAGTAAAAAGCCCTTCCTTTCTTTTACCTTCTCATCTAATATCTACGATATTCTCTGTTGCTGCATGGGAAATAGCTTAGGTGGGTACTGAGGGGAAATATTTAGTGTCTCTATAAAGCAGTCTATGCTCTCTCTTTCTCTCTTTATGTAGCAAGGCATATATCTGCTCCTGCAGTAATAAAGAAGAGTGAAGTTGTCCTGAATCACTAACATAAAACCTGAATCCTAAACATAAGCTTACAATAACCTAGTTCCTTTAAAAATTGCTGAATAGTTTCAAAAAGAAATGAAATATTTTATCCTCTTTTAATCCCAAAGAGAGACAGCTGTTGCAGAAACAAGAGAGAACAGAACTTCAACCAAAACAAAAACGTTTTAAGAGATTTTCATAAATTAACTTCGGATCCCCATTTTCTGGTCTATTTTGTCAGATACCAAGCAAAATAATATCCACAAATGATTATATCTTATTTCACTTCATGCTATTTGAACATATTAATGCTGATACAAGACAAATGCCTAATTTTGCTGTAAGACACTTGCAGACTCACTGGATTCTTAGATGACATGTCAAAACATAACTATTTAATAATAAGCCACTGCTCCATGAGGACAGAATGGATCAACTGAGCTCTAAGGGTCTCGGGTGAGTTACAGTAATTCCCCTCCTCTGGTTCAGATACAAGTGACCCTGATTTAAGACATCCAAATAATTCAGTGGTTCCTGCCCTTTTCTCTGCTGTGGCACACCTGGATACCTTTAATTATTTTGAGGCACACCACTATATAGTCGCCAAATGAACTCATGAATATTCACTAGTTAATAAAGCTGCAATCCCGCCATCAGCAACCAAGGCACCTAATCAGAAATGGACCAAAAAGAGAATGCCAGACCCAATCCAACCACCACTTCTAACGAATGAACATGTTCAGATCCAAACATCACAGCTCAGGCCTATTTCTTTGATGAGCTGTGGTGAATTAGAGTAGGGCTGCTCTTGAGCTTCATTTCACTCTTCTTCAGATTCCCCACTTGACCCTTAAAAGATATCAACTCACCTGCCTTGTCTCTCTCATATCTAAAACCCCATCAAACACTGGGCCCACCTCCTGTGTAAGGCAGCATGAGACTGGCTGTGATTTTTTTTTAAGCTCCATGGGTCCTACTTCAGACCACCTACTCACATGCCATGGGGGATTCTCATTAGCCCCATCTACACTAGAAAATTAACAGTTGTCAGACGCAGGCAACCCATACCTGCTGAAACGAAAACTTCCCACAATGACATTTTCAGCAGCACCATGAGAAGTTTGTGTGCAGGCAGGACTGGCACTAGGTGAGTGCCATCACCAGGCTATTGAATATTCCCAAGGTGGGTGTCTTGCTCCCATTGGAGCTGTTCCATTTTATATGAACTAAATGTTCGTTGGGCCAGAAAGAGACGACTCTATAGCCTGGTGGTTATGGAACTAACCTGGCATATAAGAGATGTCGGTAAAGTAGATCCTTAAATGTGAATCACTCACATCACTGCTGAGTATCCCAACCAGCGGGCTACTCGAGATGAAGGTGGCTCTCTTGTTTCCCACAGGGACAGGAAAGCCCTTTTCTAACCAGCTCTGTTGGCAACTATTTGCTGGAAATCTAGTAAGGCTTGCTTTAAAAAGATTATCTTCCAAGCAAGGTCCCTGCCTTCCTGACCTCCCACACAAAATTATCCCATCACCCTGCCGAAAAAACCAAACCAAACCAAACCAAAAACAAAGAAACAAACAAACAAAAAAACAAACAAACAAACAAAAAAACCAACACAACTACCATCCACTCTTTTGGGGCATTAAGCCTGCAAACTCATTTTGGTACCAAGAGTACCATTGCTGAGGCACCAGCTCATTCTTTATAATAGCTTCTCTGCTTGACAATGGTTTTATTTTTCTCACTTCCATGCTACGTTCCAGGTAGTAAATGGATAAAGCTGCAAATGTAGTCAGGAGTCCTACGTGGGCAATTTCTCTCACAAGTTATCCCTCATTTGCTAGCATGATCGAAATCTCCAGCTAAAGACAACCAATGGATGGCACACACGTTTTTAGTTATCCTACAGGCTCTGCAGTCATTAACAGGATTTAAGGTTCAAACGGGGGGGGCATGTTAGTCCAGTTTGGCAAAACAAACAAGGAGTCCTGTAGCACTTAAAGACTAACAAATGTATTTATTGCTTGAGCTTTTGTGGGAGAAAAACCCAACACTCTAATTTTCAGTACCTCTCCTCTCACGCTCCTTCCCCCAAAAAATGAGACTTTGCTCCTAAAGAACCACCCAAATGCTGGCAAATAATCTGGACTTTCCAGTAGGTCAAGAGCTTCATATGCCCAAACTTCCCTGAACGGAGAGCTATTCTGGGCTCTCAGAAATTCCACTGCCCTCTTTCATCTTAATCTCTTCATGTGACCCACTTCTGACCTCATTGAGGTCTGGCCTGAGGAAGGCATCAGGATCTAGTGGTCAAAGAGCAAAGTAAGAGGATAAGTATGGCAAAGATGGAGCAGGTTGAGTTGGGATTTATACCACTATAGACTTTCAACCGGGCCCAGGATCTCCTAGCAGCCAAACTGTTCTTACCTTTTTCAGCATGGCATTTCCTGGCCCCATTGGAAATTACTCCAGAAACAGATGGCATCCACCAGCCAGCCTCCTAAGGGTTAACAAGATCTGCATTGTCAGCTGTTATTTTCCAAATGTTCTGCCTCTGTTTCTTTTTTTTTTTCCTTCCCTGCAGTCTAATCTCCTATTGCTGCTGTAGCAAATTTTCTGGCGTGGGCAAGAGACCATGCGGAAGGTACTTATAAAGTCATTGATATGCTAATGTATGTTCTAGAACTTGGAGCCATTTCCTCTCTCTTCCTGTTTCCCTAATGACTGTCAGTGAAATCTCTTACCTCAAGGGGGTTCAATTGTAGCATTACAGTTATGCTCTATGAGACTTTTTATTAAGCACCTTTCTTTTTCCATAAATAACCATAGTGATTAGTCAACGTCACTAAAATTTATTTTAAGCCACGGCACATGTCTGCTTAGAAAGACAGTACTGTCCAGTGTCCCAAGTTCAGGATTGAGAGCCAGGAATTCACTTGCTAGCTAGGAAACTTCAGCATGTCATTTAACCCTCTGGTCTTGCCTATGCTATGCAGATTTCCCCTGAAATGTCCTGTCACCAGTATTCTGCATCTTCATTGGTGGGAGCAGTGGTGGTAGAGAGAAGCCACCAGCAGCCTCCAGCATGTTGTTCAAATCTGCTCTGGACACAGGAGATAAAATAACTGAAGCAGGATTACACTAGAGCCCTACCCGAGCTAGTTCCTGCAATGGTATGAAACTAAGGGGAAAACAGATTCTACAGATACCGGGAGGATGGTCTAATGGTAGGGAGCTAAGCTCAGATACGAGAGCCCTGGGCTCAGACCCTTGCTCAGCAAAAGACTTCCTGCCTGACCTTGGGTAATTCACCCTGTTGCACTAGGATGTTGGTGTTGTGAGAATAAGCACATTAAAGATCATAAGGGACTCATCCAATACAGAAATGGGGGACATATGGTTGACTTAGGCATAGCCCTAGCAACAATCTCTGTACCTCATTCCCATTGCCATACGACCCATCTTCCTCCCTGAAGCATCATTTATCAATATATTTATGTGGTAGGTAAGTGCTTTGTTTTTAGCCAAATCAAAAAATATTTTTGAACTTGTCTTTAAGCTACAAAGACAATCTGTATTTTAGCCAATTTTGCATTATTTTGTCTGTACCAAACTAAAAATAGAAGCTTTGAAATAGTTAGGAACGTTTGCCAGCTGATTCTACAATGCCAATTAGACACTTGGGACTGGGTTCTAATAGAGTTATGGCCAATGACTTGATGGGTTTATCTGCAGCACAGTCCTGGTCCAGTCCCACTCATTCTCTTCCCAGGGTAACAGGCTGGGAGCACAGCAAGAAGAAATACATTGTGTTCACAGGGAAGATTGTACGTTCCCTCACCCAAAGGGACCCCGGCAAACATTGAAGAGGATGTATTAATGGGTCCCAAAAGGAAGAATAGTGGCAGGAAGAGTGATGGCCATGACAAAATCTGAGGGCAACATTGAAGAAGAGCCTTTGATAGGGATAGAAAAAGAGTATCTAAACAGCACTGTTATTGGTAGTGCCTACAGTCTCCAACCAATAGACGGTGAAAGTAACTGTAGCGTATTCACCTCATATCATGTCTAATATGTGTACCTACATATCTGTCAATCTGGGTATACAGTCAATGCATCTTCTTCTCTTCCTCTAAACTTGCAAATAAAATCACTTTGTTCTCTATTATGTCCCTCATTCCCTGGAAAATGCATTTAGGAAAACAGACACCTCAGACTTGCTGGAAACTTAATACTGTAAATTAAATGACAAAAATAAGCATTTGCAACACATCTTGCACCTCACAACCTAAAAAAATATACAAGTGAAACCTCTGCTCTCATCAGAGACCTCAAGAAACTGAAGGTCTGCACTGATTCCTTTAAACATCTCACTGTGAAGCTGAGATGCAGATTAATATTCAGCAAGTAATATTTGTTACTAATTTTGCTTTACAAATTGGAACTGCGGTTAATGAATATATCGCATGCCCTGAAAGATTGCCTGGTTTCATAGTTTCTTCTTGGGTAATCACCTCGCCATCCAGTGCTGAAAAGCTGTTTTGCAATTTCACTAGATCATGCTCCTCACTGAGTTATACTGCAGAGACTCTCTACAACCATCAGAAGGCAAAAATGTGCTATAGGAACACACCATTTTCAAAAACTGGGATGCTATCTCACTACCCTCAGAGCAACAAACCAGAACACAGACAAACAGCTCTGAGCTAAAAAGAAATACCTCAAACTTGTGACTTAATTTTACAAAACTTTGGTTCAAAATATTCAGTCATGTGAGAAGTTTGTTCTGACTTCTGAAATATTAACTGTGTGCCCTGAACACATCCGAAAAACACTAGGATGGAAAGATCACTCACTGATGACCAAACTATATCTCTGCAATTAGCTACATATGGCTCGTGATGATGACTATTAGTGATGTCTACTGACAAAGAGTTTGGCAGACAGCCAAGTCCAGAAGTCCTAGCTCAATTTTTACTCAAGTAAATATCAGTGGGAGGTTCTGACCGGATAAACACTGCAAGAGACCCCACAGTTATTGCAGATCCGCAGAAGGCCAGCCCTTTGTCTGACCGAAGTCAAAGGGTTTGTTGCCTCTGACTTCAGTGGGAACAGCCTCTAACCAGAAATAATGGGAGAGAGACAGAGCCAAGTCATGTTCCCATGGAACTGATCAGCTAACTTCCAATTGACTCTAAGAGAAGAGATGTAATCACGTAATCGGTGGCACTCACCACTCGTGAGCGCTCCCTGGCCAGGTGTGCGTCTATTCCTCTCTCAGTTTTTGAGGTGGTTTCAGTGATTCAGTCCTCTAGCCAAGTCTCACAGTCAGTCTGTGGGCTTTTAACAAAGCAACATCCCATTGAGTATAAACGGTTCAATGGTAAAGTCTCGGCATGCAGTCTTTAAACAGTGCCAGCACTGGTATTTAGCTGTGCTTCCCGGGCTTTCTCCCTGGGGGGCCATGGTTTCAGCCTCTGGTTCCTTCTGGCCTGAGCTCTCCAGCTGGACCACTCAGTTCAGTTACCCTTCCATGGGTGTATCAACGGCCAATATTCACGCCACCTTCCCCAGTAGCTAATGTGGGAGGGGGTGTACCCAGGCCTCCCCACTATTCTGGATGCCAGGCCAGGGACCCTATAAATAGCAGCCACATACCTCTGTGTCCCCTTTAATTCTTTATTCTGCTGCTACGTGTCCCTGGGCCACTTCCTCATGGCCCCAGCACCTTCATAAAAGCTTCACACTTATCAGAGGACCGAAATCTTGTAGTCAGTCCACTCCTTCCAGCCAAGTGCTCCTTGCACCACTGTCTCTGCCAGCAAATGTTCTGTCTGTAGTCCTGTAGCTCCATCAGCCAGACAGCAAAACTGTGCACACCCCGCCAGCACCAGGCAGCAACTGGCTGGCTCTGCAGTTCCTTTTATATTGATCTGCAACTCTCTGATTGGCTGATCCATGCAGCTTTTCCCTGATTGGCTGCCTCCTCCACAGTCTCTAGGCTACTTGGAGGACTTAGCTCCACTGCCTCTTTATGGGATGGGGTGCGGTAAACCTTGAGGCCTCCAGCAGGAGGCCTCTCAGCCTGGTAAATCCCATCACCAGGGCAGAGTCGGACTTTTCATGGTTTGTGGTTTTTCTTTCCTCTAATTGAAACTGACAACATCGGTTTGAGCTGTAAGCTTTAATTAATGCTCACATTATTTTCCACTCTGAAGAAGTTGTTCTTTTTTGACAGGAAGAAAAATCGCATCCCTGAATCAACCCTGAAATGTAGAATGTCATCACCAAATGCGAAGTTAATTTAGGTAGTGTCACTGGAGGTCATGAAGCTTCAGACAGACATGATGACGTGATGTTTTAGACAGGCATCCAAAGCTTTTTTTCTAAACAACTCCAAACATGTTAAAGGAGGCTTATACAATGAAAACTGACAATTATTATTATCAGCATTAGACTAGTACCTGAGGGCCCCAGCTAAGATCAGCATTTTGGCAAATCCCAAATGGCTGTAAACTCCTTATGGATCAAGCACCACTCAGATTAGGGCCCCATTATGCTGCACTGCACACAGGCATATAGTGAGACTCTTTCCTGCCCTAACCAATGTAAAATTTTAAGAGAAGACAGCTACCCCCATTTTACAGATGGAAAGTCAAGGCACAGAGTGATGAAGGGCCAAATATTCAGGTATTTTGGTGCTTAAGTCAGTTGATTTAAATGAGCATTAGGCAGCTAAATGTGTAACAATCTGTCCCTTGGTGACCTGCCCAAGGTCACACACAAAATCTGTAGCAGAGGTGAGTCCAGTTCTTCTCACTGTTAGTTCTGTGTTTAAAGTGCACAAATATCCTCTCGGCTGGACATTAGCACACCTCTTTGACATCACAGACCCAAGCCTGCATTCTTTGGCACTGAAAACTGCTCTCCAAAACACAAGAGAATGTCTTTTTTTTTTTTTTTTTAAATTGCACAGTCCAAAAGGCATTCTTTAAGTGACACCCTTAGCAAAACAGGACACCCACCACACTTTTCAAACCCTCCTCTGATCAGGACCAATTAATTCTGAGATTTTAGCTAGGTCAGTTATAAAGGGTCAAATCCTGGAAGGTGCTCTGCACATACCACAAGATGAGTGTCATCCTCAGCTCCAAATCACAGAGTTGAGGGTACTGAGCACCTAAGCAGGAGCAAGCCCACAGGCTGGGGTTGTCTGGATCCAGATCTAAGGTTAAATAGCAATGTTAAGGGTATTCAGGATCAGGGCTTAGGTTTGGATTCATCTCTACTCATTTCCTTGTTTAGTTGCCTGTGACTTACTCTCTGCTGTTATTTCAAACCAAAGGTGCACAGGATATTTTGGCACAGTATATAAAAAGGTCATTTTAGGACTAAAGCAACATTCTCATTAGCATTCATTCCCCTTTTCCTCCAGTCCCCTACACCAAAATGGAAACAGATATCCAGCTCCAGTTAGAGCTTTTTCTATAACTCTGAAAGGAAGAAGATCTGGAATTTCTGGGCTTGTCTTCACTAGCACTAGGCCAATACAACGTGTGCTAACATACTTAAATGTTGGAACATAAGTGGACATCCCTTATTTCTCCTTGCTGTGGTGTCTTCACTATCCTATGTCGAAGGGAGACTCTCTCATTGACTCAGCGTGTCTTCACCAGCCCCACTACATTGATGGCAGCCATGATGATTTGTCAATTTTAAAAGGGATAGCCGTGTTACTCTAGTCCAGTGAAAAAACAACAAGGAGTTGTGTGGCACTTTAAGACTAACAGATTTGTTTTTTGCATGAGCTTTCGTGGGAGAAGATCCCACTTCCTCAGATGCTTCGAAGATGGGTGAACTTAGAGAAGGGAATGAAACTAAATGCAAGGGGGTGTAAAACATGATGATTTGTGCCATAGTGGAGACAAGCCCTCCATAAAATCCACTAAACTTTGTTCTTGTCAATCTTTTATGTGGAAGGGGCTCAGATACTGTGGTGCTAGGGGGCAGCACAAAACCCTCCGCTAACTAAATAGAGGAAGACATGATTCAAAGCCCATTGCCAGAAATGGGAATCTTTTCATCAACTTAAATGGACATTGAGTCAGGCCTTCAGAAGCATATTTTGTAAGCATCAACTATGAACTTATTGGTTTTCCACTCTGACAACAAATGGCAAAAGTTCTTCATAATTTCCCAGTTTCCACCCCAGACAAATTTCTTATAGATTAGTTAACAGGCTCCTGGGAGCATTTACAATGTAAAGGCCAACAAACCTTTGATTACAGTGGTGTGAGCAACACAGCTATAATAAATCACTGAAATCAGAGTCGTTGCTGTACCACAAATAAGATGTTTGGGGTTGTTTTGTTTTGCTTTTGAAAAAGAGTAGATGTGGCCCAATTAGAAGAAGATAAAGCAGAAAGAATTTGTAAATGGTCTATCAAATAAAAGAGAATATTAAGTAAAAGAAGGAGAGAAAGACAGTGTTACAGAACATCAAAAGATGAACTGTGCAATAAGACAAGCAATGTGGTGTGAAAGCAATGCTGGTGCATTATCCTTTCATCCATGTTAACAGAGCTTAGTTCTTTTTCCATTTGATCCACTGCAGATTTAATTCACCCCCCCCCTTTGTTCTAGTCTGCCGTAGATTTTGGTCCCCCCAAAATCCACACATAGTTTGGCACCAGTGCCAACCTATGCTGAAAAAAAGCCCAGAACTGAGGCAGAGCAGAGTAGGGAAAACAAGAATGATATTCCCTCACTGGTGGCTCTTTCACTCCTTCCGAGGGACCACACTGAAGTCAATGGGAATTTTGCCATTTACTTCAACCAGGCCAGGACATCAGTCTCCATTTTTAGTCAGACACGTTGTGTACTTTTTATTTCTCTTTAGGTTCTTACATGAAGCTCAGCATCCGGGGGCCTCAGCACAACCCAAGGATTTAGATCCATTGTTTGCTGTCTTCCCCAGAAGCCGAGACTCTTCCCTGGCCTCTCCGAGAGACCACGCTCCACCTGGGTTTTGCAGGACCTGGCAGGAACACTGCTGTGAAACAGCAAGCCTAGCAGGCCCAAGCACTGGGGCATGCAAATTGCCTACCATGTGCTGTGGCCCCAATGGACATTGCATTTCAACCAAAATTTTGTCAACTCTGTAACAGAAGCAGCAAAACCTCACACTTCATTAAATCAGTATTTTTCATCTAAACTGTTTTTGTCATAAAACTTCCAACTCACTCCACTCATGAGCCTGAATCAAGACCCGGGCTCCTTTGCACTAGGGTACATGCACCACCAGGAGACAGTCCATCTCCAGTCAAGACAATGTTGGGCTGGAGTGCGTTGGGGGAGGCTGAAAGTCATCGTCAATAGGAGAGGAGAACTGTGCTTCGGGCAGCAAAGATTATTTCTGCAGGGAGTATGCCCATTTTCAAGGAAACATTGGGTATATGCTTCATGCAACGTATTATTTTAAATTCTCTGGTCCAGATCCTGATAGGTCCAGTTGCGACTCCCACTGAATTCTGTATGTATTGCAGAAATTCCCTCAAAGATTTTTTCCAAACTTTGTGCTGTATGCGGCAAGTCACACAGCTGCAGGGATTCCACAGGCTAAATCATAAGTTGCAAATGCATTCAGTGGGGCAACTGATCAGAGTAAGTGTGTAACCTTCCTGTATCTTCTGACTGACCATGCAACATGCCCAGAGAGCTTTCAGAGCCATCATAGGTCACCTACAGCTTTGCCAACTTTGTACTGCTTTTTGCTTATTTCCTGAGGGTCGTCCCCCCCACTGTACAGTAAAATGTAGAACATAAGTTACCTTCAGGTTTTAGTTTCAACTTGTTTAACAGCTAGATTTATTCCACTTGTTCTCAGAAATAAGACTGATGAGAAAATTATATTTTAGCTTCCAAGAAAAAAATGATTGATAATACATAAAGTTGTTATTTGTATTGCAGGAGTGCTCAAAGAGAAGCAATATAAGTACACATACAGGAGGAATCACACACACATGCAGGATGAATCATACCCTTAGCTTGTATTAGAGGCGTTGTTTTAGATGCCTGAACTCAATAACTCCCTAAAAAGCATGGAATCATGGGAATTAAACAACTCTTCCTCTGAATTCTTTTGTTTTGTTTTGCATGCACAAGACTTTCCAGTACAGAAAGTATCTGCCTCACTTATAGGACAGTTTAAAGGAATATTCATAGATTTGAAGATCAGAAAGGACTGATATGATCACATAGTCTGATCTTCTGCATAACATGGCTCCTATGACAGCTGAACTGTTTTGTTTGTTTGTTTTATTCAGACAAATTTCAGCAAAAATAATTGAGGGAATTTATGAACTGGTTTGCACACCTTAATGTGTTACTGATTATTGCAGGCAAGGACGTTGCTGGCATCGGGCTTATGGGGCTTGAGCCCTGAGTCCTGGCATCAGACCCCCTGAGTCTGCTACAGCAGCCACTGCAGTGGCGGTGCACTCACAGCACACGGGCCCCAAATCCTGGTGCCCAAGCCCTAGATCTTTTGCAAGACCAGGGGCACTCCGGATTACAGGCATAATAAAATGAAATTTGGCCCACAGTCTGCTAGTCTCAAGATGTCCCTTTCAAGCCACTTTTTTTTAATGAGGTGCCTAATCAATACTTTTAATATCCCAAGGCAAAATATCATCCTCAGTCTTAGGCACTTAGCAGAACACAGGAATCTGCTTAAGGGAACTGAGATTTCTGACCATAGCGTGTAACATTAAAAGGTCCTATTAAAATACCTTCTCCCCATTATCTGTCTTTCAACATCAAAGACCAAGTTACCGCTCATGTTATTCCAGATAATGAACTATAACAAAGCTAGCAAGGAGTCCTGTAGCACCTTCTTGCTTGTTTTGCTGAACTAGATTAACACGGCTACCCCTTTGGAACTATAACAAAGCTCTTCATAAAATATTGATACTATATTTCATGTGTGACTCTCTTCCATGTACAAAATCATGGGCAATATATGTGCCCAAAAGGGTTGGATTCAGTGGACACTCCATGTGACAGGCAGATCAGGGTCCAAATTCAGCTGTCCCATCCTTTGACTTACATACCCTCCAGGTATAGTCCCATGTGTTTACACAAAAGTACTTTGGCTTTGAAATTCTTTGATGGGGTGCTGTGGAAAGCTTCATTTTGTAGCGGTTTCACTTCTGTTCTGGGTTTTGTCCAAGTCACTGGATCTACAATTGCCTAACTAATGCACGTGGCTTAACCCAGCTTCAGAACTCTTGGGGTGACAGCTGGGTTTGTCGTGGATTCTAATGCAAAGGTCTTGCTCAGACAGGGTATACAAAAGCAGAATTCATCGAGCCTAGAAAGGCACAGCAATAATGTCATTCCATTTAACTGTTCCATCCTTGGTGCCCAGTGATCCATTTTACATCTGGGAAAACAGAGGCAAGGTATTAAATGGCTTGTTCAAAAGCCTCACAGCGGGTCAGCTGCAGAGCCAGAACAGAACACGAGTCTCCTATTCAGCCCTGTCTTCTAAACACCTACGCCACATTCCCTTCCTTTCCAAGTTGCTGTAAGGCACACAAAGTCAAAATCATTTCCAATCACACAGCAAAAAGCAATAAAAATTAAGTCTGGAAAAATGAAGGCTTCACTACCAATCATCCCATCAAACTGGAATTTAAACCAGTGTTGGTGATATGAATTAAGCTGGCTTCTGGTACATTTTAAAGGAGCTGGAAGATAATTTTGAAATGGTTTTGAGTGACTCTGGGCTTTAACTTTCAGAGAATATCTGAGCTCAGCTTTAATTTTACTCTTTTTCACTGAGCTATTTATCAAGTTAATGTCCCCGTGAAGCCAAATGTAAATTCTACTACAATTCATTAAAATATTTATTAACAGTCAGACTACGATAATGCTAGATGCATTAAAACTAAAATATTTAAAAATTCTAATTGCTGCAATCCCTTTATAATTACTTAAGCAATTTAATGAACTTCCATTTGGCAGTAACATGAGACTATGGAATAATTTGTATGATACATAGAAACAGTCCATTTAATTAGCAGCTAAAAGGTTTAACAGCTGAAATTAATTTCCGTGCAAAACATTGGGCCACATCTACCCTGATGTAATGCCAATCAAGTCTATAAGATTACACTACTTAATTTGGCCCAAAATGTTTAAACAACATTAAACCTTGAACTCAAATACGCAGAAGTAACAGAATTCAAAAACTCAGGCTGAAACCTTGGCAGATGCTCTGCTTCAATAGCACTCTAGGAAAAGAATAGCCTCTCCAACATTGCCTGTACCAGCTATGTTTCCCTGAGCAATATTAGAATGCTGTTCCATAGAGGAAAATTTCTTTCCAGCTTAAGAGGCCGATTACCACTTCCCCTGCAGCATGAAGACTGACGTTCTTGTGATTCTTGTCCGCATTAGCATATTTAAATATGCTATTCTTGTTCAGTTCAGTGTTTTTTTTAAAAAGTCTCTGGCTCTTCCACAAAAGTTCATGCGATAATAAATTTGTTAGCTTTTAAAAGTGCCACCGGACTCCTTGTTTGTTTTGCTGAACTAGACTAACACGGCTGCCCCTTTGCAATTTAGCTTGTAACAGGTTTTTCAATATGATTATTCTAATACTTTAGGGATGAGCATGCCCCTAGGTGAGCAGTGGCTACTAGATACCACACATGCTGGCTCAGAAGGTCAACATCTGAGCAAGCATGTATAGAAAGCAGACACTCACAATAACCAGTCTTAATTTTCTCTGTATCCTCAAAAGCCTGAGAGAAACAAGAAGAAAGATGTGGGGTTTGGATCTGTGCAGGTCGCTATCTTGAAGAACCAGTTACAATTAAATTCTTTCTTCTTTGGGCATTGCCTGCTCAGATAACCACTTGTGCCTCTAAACTTCCAGATTATTGAGGGGACTAGAAGCAAAAAGATTTCATGAAAAAGGCTATTCGTAGATTTGAAAATAACTAGAACTAACGAGAGAGAGAACTAAGAAGTTGTAGGAATCATGGAAAGGAACTACTCATGATTTCTAGCTCACTCTCATAAAGAGTTCTTGATCCTCTAGGAGAAGTATCTGCACTTTCAGACTCTTATCCAAACAGTTTACGAAACATCCAGGGCTGCACTATAGTATTTAGGAAATTAGTGCTAACAGTAAGGAGGTTACAGTACGTGAACCTCCTTGCCAAGTGCATACAGACTCTACCTTTCTCCTCCAAAAAAGTGAGGAGAAGACCTAAGAACAAGAAGCATTTTGGCCAGCCTCCTAAATGATATTTGTTTTGTGCAGTTCAATGAACACAACAAAAACATCATGAGTCTCCAATCTCTGACTGTGAATGTTAAGGGGAGAAAAAAATAATTTTTCTTCAGCTGAAGCACAGATCATTTTATACTCTCCACTCACTAGTTCTTGAGGTGCCATTCCCATCACATCCCAACTTCATTACATAACAGCTCTTCAGCAATCACAAACAGATCAACTCTTCTGGACAGACATACACACACAGAGATATTTTCCTCTGTGTGTAACACGTTGATTTTCTGTGTATGAAGTGTAAGTAAATCTATAAGACACCACCCTTAACTGGTCCATGTGTGCTTTTTATGTTGCAGACCAATTTAAGACACCATGGTAGCAGAACAAACAAGATAACACTCTTTGACCACATCCCAAAAGGAAATGTATTAAAATTAGTTTGCTAACCATTTCTGCATTTGCCTTTTGTTTTGAAATCTGAAGCACCCTGCACAAAGTCAGAGCTTATACACAGGCTTAGAGTACAATGGTATTGACTGGTACTGATGCATGTGGGGAAAAAAGTTAGATATAGATATAGATACCTAAAATGAAGAAAAAAAGCAAACTAGACTAAAAGCACCAGATCCAGAACCCATTAGAGTTGGACTTTGGCTCAGAGCCATCGTTTTTACTTTTTCCTTCACTATTTTCTTACTTACTTGAAAACAAGGACCACTGGATCAGGAGTCTGCACTGAGTCCATGCCTCATCAGTCCCAGGGAAGGCTGGTGCGAAAGAAACAGTGGAAGGGCTAGCAAACAACGTAGGATGTGTGATAGGATGCTCTAGTCAGGGCCAGCTCTCAGGATGAGCTAGTGTGGCACCGGCTCAGGGTGCCAAAGTGTAGGGGAGCCAGGGAGCCAGACCCTGCGCTCCCACCCCTCCCCTGAGCCAACCACTCTGCCCCCATAAGCGGAGTGGGCCAGCCCATTGGACTCCGCTCTCTTGCCCTGCCTCTGGGCTGACCCTCCCCACCCCTAGGGAGGGATAGTCGGCCCAGGGCAGAGGGAGATGCCCGGCCTCTGGGCTGGCCCCCTCCATCCCTTGGCCAGCTGTTCCCCATCCTGGTGGTGGGTCGAGCCGGCACAGAGCAGAGGCCAGGTTCTGCACTCTCGTCATCACCCTCGCCTTCGGCTCTGTGCCAAAGGCAGAGGGGTGGGAGGCAGCACAGCCATGGGGGGCGCAAAAGGAAAAGATGGTCTGGGGTGCCACAACTCCTTGAGCCTGCCCTGGGTCTAGTGCACAGTAAATCAGCCTGAAACTCAGAAAATCAGAACTCAATTCCCAGCTTGGCCAAAAGTTTCCCTTGTGATCTTGGGTGAGTCACTGGTTCTAACCTGAGCCCAGAAACTGCAATAAGCCATCCTCTACCTAAGAAGGCTACATGAAGATAAAATCTACTGATGACAGAGGTGCTCAGATGCTATGAGATAAGGACCATGTAAACACTGGTGATGCAGAGCCTAAGGCAGTGGCAGAACTGAATTAGATAGCATTTTCCAGTATGTCTTATGGCTTATCTTGCTACAAATGAATAAAACCATGGGAAAAACTGTTTTATAAATAAGTTGATTGCTGAATATCATTAGCAGACCAGCCAGATAATTTTTATGATCATCCCTGTGTGAACTGAAAAGTACCCTTTGTTGGCGTTCTTATGGATGGGGGGATGCAAGCAAGGCAAAATGTAAGCAATGAAGAATTTAAATATTTCAGACTGGAACAACTAAATGATATTGGGAGAAAGGTGCCTTAGGAATTTTAAGTGGGATGGCAGACTTGTGTCTCATAATAGTGGTGCTGAAACAGAATATTGTCTCTAACAGGGTGAACAGAGGGTTTTAAATCTCACTGAAGGATAAAGTCTCACTGTAACAATAATTATGAAATCACTACCAACAGAGCTGGGGGGAAATTCACCATCAAAACTGTTCCTTGACGGTAACTTGGAGTCTGAACTAAACAAAAGCTTTTCATGAGAAGTGTCAGCTTTCTGAAGAAAATATTGACCTAAATAAAAAACTGGACCATCCAGAAACTCAAGTGTTTTTGAGTTGCATCCAAAATGCAAAAGACCAAGCCTGAAATCCTACTGTAGTTTGTCACAGAGTGGTAATTTGGGTGCCTCAAGTTCCCATTCTCCTCTATGAGCCAGGCTCTCTAGCTAAAGTACATTTCTCATGATGCACCAGAAACTCCCAGGGTGACCATGGTCCATTATGATACAAGGGAAACTAAGGCCTGGTCTACATAAGAAAATTATGTTGGTTTAACTATGCTCCTCAGGGTTGAAATCCAAAACCATGAGAGCATTATTAAGCTGACCTAAGTCCCCATGTAGACATTCTTCCACCAAGTTAGCTAGCTATCGCCTCTCAGGAAAGTGGATTCCCCACATTGAGAGAATGCTTGCTCCTGGTGCAGGTAACATCTGCACTGAAGTGGTACAGCCGTGCCACTTGGCCACTGCAGCAGTTCAAACATAGACAAACCCTGAGCCTGCACGGGAGATATAATCCAACCCCAGAGCCTGTCCCATTGAGTGAATGAGGGTATGAGGCACTGCAGCCACAACTCCAAATCAAAATGTTCAGTTCTTAAGTGAACAGCTTTTTCCAAAAGCTAGGGCTATTTTTTGTTAAAAATCTATTTAAATAAACTTCAGTTCCATTTTCACCTACATTGTCTGCAAGCCGGAGAAACCCAAGTTGTTTCTGAGTGGCGCTAGCTGCCATCTAGTAAAACCTGCAACTTCTCCTCAACGTAGTTTTTACTCTTCCCCTGAAATTCTGTCAGGTTGTGCCCATGTGCCTCAATAACAGGATATAGCTCCAACAGCAAGTGATTTGCCTCAGGAACCAATGGAGAATGTGATACCTCCAGGGGATCGGTGTGAATGCAAAGTAGGTACACATTTAGTTTTGTGAGGGGCTAGCTTTCTAATGAAATTGTGCCCCACCTAACTGGGAGCTTCTGAGACTCACTTCTCAGCTCCATTGCTTCCTCCGGCTAGCAAAGCAGAAAGGAAAGCACTCACCAGTAGGCAGCCCGTCCTCCGCAGCAAGACTGATGGACTGGACGCAACTCATGGTGGAGTCCATCCTCGTGCAATCCAAGGCTTGGCTCTTGCTTTGAATGTTGTCTATCAAAAGGCTGCCCCTGAACAAAGACACATCAGGAAAGTCAGGGAGCAGAGGATGAACGTAGCCGGCAAGTCCCCTCTGCTCTTCGGACTACAGGACTGGCCCTCCACGGAGCTCATGGTGCTAGGATCTACTGTCACTTCCACTTCCACCCAGACAGCACAGTCACGTAACATTTCAGAGGCTTCCATGCCATGTCCCCAACTCTGGAGTCACCTTATTTTAGCCACAACTGTAGCCAGGGTCACTATGAGACTAGAGACTCCAGTCTCCAAGCTACTTGTGACCCTGGCAAGAAGTTCTGGTTGGCTGCTGCTCCCCATTCCTTCTTTCAGCAACACTGCACCTGGGAAGACAAAGGTGAAGGCCATTTGTTGGAGCCGATTCGCTGCTGCCCCAGCACCCCAAAGGCCTGTGTGAAGAAAGGCTTAGAAACAAGGCAGGAGGAACAGCTAGTCATTAGTTTCTTGGGGCCTGATCCAATGTCAATGGGAATCCTCTGACTCAAACAGGCACTACATGGAACACATAGTCCATGACTGAACTTAGGGGAAGTGACCATTTTTCTCTGATTTGTTTATCAGGGCAGGTATCAAATTATCTTCACTTGGTTTTCAACAATGTCAGGAATCTCATTTAATAACATGGCTGGCGTTTTTCTCCCTCAAGGGGCTTGTGCGTTTCCTGAAATAGCTTTCCAAAAGATTTCTGCACTTACTCACGGCACAGACAGACACAGCAGGGGAAGTTGGTGGTTTCAACACAACATTGAGATATAGTGGCCCACAGGAGGGGCTATAGCTCTTTCGTGTAGGAGCAGCATGAAAAGTATGGAGGACAGTGTCTCCCCATTTACTTAGGCTGTGTCTTGGCATGAAGATTTGCCCACTGTTAGAATTTTTCCATGTGTTGTTTCACAAGTGTAGGTTCACTAACTTCACTGTAGGCACAGTTTTGTGTTTCAGCTATAGAACCTGTCTCTCTCACAGGTATATTGAGTCACCTGCCAGCAGCTCAATTTTGCGGCAAAAATAAACACCGTGTGTTCGTTTATGACAGTTTTCCATTCATTCTTTTCCACTCAGCTGGAGTAAGAGGTATGAGTCATTGCCAAAATTCAGAGGGATCACCACCACGCCAACGGGTTTGAAGATAGACAACTGGTATAAAAATCTGCTTTCAGTGTATCAGCAGGTATTGTTGAAGTTGCAGGAAAAGCAACAGCTAAAAACCAACTTCAGTGCTCTATGGAGGTTAGCAGAAAGAGAAACCCATGGTAGTAGATCAACTTTAACACCTGGTTCTGCTCTGAAAAGTGACTGAACAAACAGTCCTTCTGACACAGACCTTGTCTCTGCGGGATGTTCAGTACTTTCTTAACATTTGCTTTATTTTTTAAACTCTTCTTAACACTGCAGTCCTACCATATCCATTGGAGAGAGAGTTTGAGTCTATGGCAGCTTCCATGTGAACAAAATTGTTAACCAAGTTCCAATTGCAGGACAAAATTTGACCTGTGTGTAACTGAAGACAACATTTTAATACAACAGGAAAACTCAATAATGGTGTAACTTCACTGAAGTCAGTGATATTACACCAGGGACAAATTTATCTCTAGTGGGCTTGTACAAGCATAAAGAGTTGACAGTGGTTGTCTGTACAGTCATACATTTCCCGAACAAGTCCAGCTGGATTCAGAGCCCATGTTGAATTTATAAATCTGGATAAATAACAAAACTTCCCACACATTTAATCTAGAGTCATTAACACCCAGTGAACATGGATTCCCACACCCACAGCAGAGCAAATAGTCACCCACACTATTCATTTGGTCATGGCACAGGTTGTCTCCTCAGGGAATAGAAACAAGACGCATGATCCATGTAACAAACATAGCGCAAAATTCAAATTGTATATTCAGCTGGACTCCTTGTTTGCTTTGTTATTCAGCTGTAACATTCCCATTTCACATATTTAAGTCATCCATCTGGTTAGGAAACAGAAACAATATCAAGTGATGCTACCGGGGCAGCACAGGGTGCATATATAGTGTCATCTGTTTGCAAGTGATCTGTAAACCAAGAGCTATTAGCAGAAGAAATTTATGAAGACATTCAAAACCTTTGGGAACCATTTGCAGACAGGAAAGAGTGAAGTTTGTTAAAAAGTTGTTCATCGTGAATGATTTGCTCAGCTCAATCCAGAATGAAGCCTGCACAGAGTTCCTTTAGGGCACAGGGTTGCCTGTCATCACATTTCACCTGTTAGCAATTTGTTCACTCTCAGCAAAGCCTCCCTAGTTTTAACTTGCTTTATAACTCACATGCCCCACCTAGTGACACAGCTGTGAACTGCTACTCGTTGTTCATTTAAAATTCTCACCAGAAACAGTTTATAACTAGCAGATGCTTTCCAGGAATCAAAGACTCAATTTATTCTTCATTTAATTTCCCTAAGGGACCACTTTAGAGCCCCAGTACTGTTATATTAATCACAACAGTGTGATGCTGGGGGCCCAGTTTCCAAAGAGAAATGCAATCAGTGCACCTACACAAAGGCAGTCCTGCCACTTCCCACCCCTCTCCCCCCCTTGCACCTGCAAAGTCCTCTCAGACACACAGGGCTAGACTCATGAAAGAATCTAAGTGCCTAAATCCCAGAATCAGCCCCCCACTGGGAGTCACCAAAGCCCCAGTCAGCTGCCTCTGAACACTGCAGGGACCTAAAATCACTCCGGGCACCTAACTGTTTATAGCTGATATTCTCTTGGCACCTACGTTTCCGCCTCTGAGCATAAATAAGCACTGCAGCTCCATGCCAGGCACCTGGACACCCAAGCCACAAAGGGATGCATGAAGTCATCCTCAGGATCTTCCTGCTAAAACAGCTTAGACTCCTACCACTAAGAGAGGGTTTACAGCTGAGAATCCCAAGCAGAGGGGATGCACCTACCACAGTCTGGATTTAGGTACACATATCTAAATGACAGGTTGGGTCTAGTATGCGCCCACCCCTCCGCTCCCCCGGGCTTGACATCTCCTCTTGGCCAACTTAGACAAGAAGCCACCTAGCATGTGGATTTTATGAATCCTGTTCTGGGGTTCCTCTTTCTCCCCATTCATTGTATAGAGAGCCCAGAAGCCAAATTAAGACTTTGAGAATCTGATGATTTTCTGTGCTTAAAAGTTAGGTGTGATGACGCTGAACATCACCACGCTGGTTTCCCTGTGATTCTAGCCCACAGTTAATCAAGCTGCATGTGCAAAGGTAGAATGTTATTATTACTAAAATGCCTTCTTCAACATGTTTTTCAAAACCTAATCTGGCACAGACGCAGGTAGGAATGAAAAGCCCTCACAATAAAAACACAATCAAACGTAAGTTGCCATTCTTCCACACTCATTTTTGAGCAGTATTTGTTTTAATAATCTGTATTTGTTCATTTTTAGACATTGTAATCTGTATCCAAGATTCCTTGACTTCATTTAGGTTTACATGTGATGCATTTTGTGCATATATTTTTAGGCTGCACTGAAAGAATGTCCTTTAGTTTTTATTTTATGGGAAAGGAAAACCATAAATTAACCTTAAAGTTTAGCTCCTGAGTTTCAGAACAACATCACTCCCATTTAGATTAGTCACTGATAATCCATGTACATCCATAGCAAAAACACTGAGACTGCCATTCAAAAATCTGAGTCATTCATACTTTTCAATGAATGAACAGAGAATCATAAAAATACAGGACAGGGAGGGACCTTGACAGATCATCTATTTTAGACCACTTTCCTGAACAGAGGCAGGATTAAGAGGTGTTTGTCTAACCCAGCGGTTCTCAACCATTGTGTCGGGACACATTACTGTGTTGTCACACAGAGGTGGCAGCTGGATTCTGCCATAGGGCAGGGGGTCCTCTAGAGTTGTACACACTGCCACACTGGTCATGACTTGCTAAAGATTGAGAACCACTGGTCTAACCTGTTCTTAAAAATGCTCACTGACAGATTCCACAACCCCTCTAGGTCATTTGTTTCATTGTTTATTTATCATTACAGTTTGGAAGTTTTAACTAATGTCTAACCTAAATCTCCTTGGCTGCAATTTAAGCCCCTTATTTCTTCTCCGGTCCTCATTGGATGATGAAAACAGTTTTTATCACCCCAATTTTTACATACTTAAAGACTTACTACACCCTCTCAATCTTCTCTTCTCCAGATTAAATAGATCCAATTGTTTTCAACCTTTTCTTGTAGGCTATGTTTTTCTAGACTTTTAATCAGTTCTGTTGCTCTCCTCTGGATTTGCTCCAGTTTGTCCCCATCTTCCCCCAAAATGGGGTACATAAAACTGGACACAGTACATTAGATGAGGCCTCATCAGTGCTGACTGGAGTGGAAGAATTACTTCTCGTGTCTGGCCCACACACACGCCTGTTAATACATCCCAGAATGATGTATATAGAAACCATGAACTAGCTTGTAATTCAATAAAAGAAATAGCATTATTTTAGAGACATCAACAGAAGTGAGATGCCAGCAAATTCAGATAGAAAGATCATCTTACACCAATAATTTAATAAATTATGCCATAATGCTGCAGACCCCAACTATACATGACATCTGTGTAAGACTTTATGTTGATTTAATCATGTAGCATATCAGAGTTTGATTTCACATTCAGCATTACCTTGAATATTCATTTACTGAATATCTGGTCTAAACCCCAAATCTGAAAACCTGCAAGTAGCACAATTCATGGTCTGCTTCTGCTAGTTTAGAAAAAGGTTCCTCTGTACTAATGCAGTCATTTTGACAATGTAGCATCCTGGGCAGGGGAAGCTTCAAAAACTGCACAGGATGCTATGTAACAATATCAAAATGACTGCACTGGTACACAGGAACCTTTTCCTAAACTAGGAGAAGCAGACCATGAACCCTCCCCCCCACCCCCCAGCCCCACCCCCCAAGCCTCCCCATGGACATGGTCCCACCCCAGGTCTCTTCCCCTACCACTCACCACAGTCGCTGCATGGGTCTCTGGCTGCCGGCCTCTTCTCCTTTCCTCCCCCTGCTCCTACCTATCCTCCCCATTCCCCTCCCAGCAAGAGAGGCAGTTGCTTCTGTGCCTCTCCAAAGGCAGGAACCAGGTCAGCATGGAATGGGGGAATGTAGAATGACTCAATCTGTTTCTCCCTCCCTGGCTGACTGGGGCAGTGCCTAGACCTACAACGTCAGTGTAAACAGATTAGCCCATTAGGGGGCCTGGGAGAAGTCTGGGGAGGAGGAAGGAGGGGTGCAAACAGCCACATGAGAGGAGGTGGGCTAGGAGAGAAGCTCCATATCCCAGCAGAAAGACCAGGTGGGTGACTGGGTAACCTCTATCACGAGGTTCCCCCCCCCCCATAAAATCCCAGTCTCCTGTGATCCAGAAGGAGTGCATGTGAATGAAAGGATAATTGTGGAAACATTTAGCACTGCTAAAGAACTTTTCATCTGATGACCTCAAGGCACCTAAGCAAAAATAATGAAGTAAGCTACACGATATTCCTCTGAGACAGACAAGCACTATCCCTGTTTTTGAATGAAGAAACTAAGGCACAGGCTGATTGCCTTTTAAAATCAACAGACTCCCCTTGAGATCAAGGTGTAAATGACCGGTAGTCCAATGTCACAATGCAAGTCTGTATCAAGGGCCCATTATAAACCCTTAAATCTTTACATTCCTTGCGCTGCTTTCAACAAGCCATGCTGCACCTTCATTACATTATACTTAACATTTCCCTTACCTGGAAAACAAATCAGTGTCTTTGAAGGGAGAAGGGACTCTCAACTGATTATTGAACAGGGTGGGAGGCAAGTGGAAGAAGGAAAACACCCATCTGACAGGAACCAATCCACTCAGATTAAAGGCAGGAGGTCTGGGAGCCCAGTTAGGCAGTGAAATTGAAACTTGAGATTGGACTGGAGAAAACTCCTCTTTTGTTTTGTCAAGAAGGCTGGTGTCAGTCTCACACTACCTGGCATGCTCCATGCTGGGAGGTTCCCAGATGGCTAAGGGAACCTGGCTGCGTGGAGCATAAAAGTTTTTATATTCCCAGCACAGAGGGCAAGCAGCAGGGAAAGAGATGAGGCCAACAACGTTCAAGTAGGGAAGGCCTTGCCTCCCTGTTCCTTCAATAAACTCTGTCCATGTGACATCTCTCAGGAGTGGAGAGAAATGGGTAATAATGAGATATAGACAGCCCCCCTCAATTTGGTGGAGAAGGGCCTTTCCCCACTCATGACATGAGTGGCAATTCTGAGTTAGAGTTCTTTTTTCCCCACTTATGAATGAAAAATCATTGGATACTGGCTATTGTTTCTCAACACTCTCTTGTATTGAAGGTGGACTTGGCCAAAGC
Organism: Podocnemis expansa; assembly: GCA_007922195.1. Lineage (NCBI taxonomy): Eukaryota > Metazoa > Chordata > Testudines > Podocnemididae > Podocnemis > Podocnemis expansa. The sequence goes on along the minus strand of ML681991.1, from coordinate 11,920,958 downwards.
CATGACTTTGAAGACACCCCGCAGATCTGAATTTCTTAGACAGCATCCATGTATGCCCCAGAAGGATTCAGCTCCTACTTTCAATCAGTTGTATCTCATACCAGTTTGCTTTCTAGTCATAACCAAAGCCAAGGAGTCATTTCAGATATTTATTTCAAAAAACATGTTTGCTAAAAAACCAATAAACAAACCAATGATATATTACAGTTTAAGGTAATAAATAGTTTTCTTAATGAATACCAACAGATCAGCAAAGTAAAGAATGCTTAGCCAAACAGTGAAATGGAAACACTGTTAGATAATATATAGACTTGTGTATAAAGACATCAACTACATTATTCTTTAAATAACATTCCTCGGCATCATCAAAATGCGCTACTTTGCAGTGAGAGATTCATCTCCCTTCACGCCAATAAGTTCTCTCACTCCTGGCAACTATTTTAAAATTGTGGCCCAGATTCAGTGACTCCAGGGTTAATCCAGAGTAAATGGTTTCTAACTGGTGTTAGGGAAATACCAGTAGGACTTTCAAGTTCCAAGACTCAAGGCCAGATCCACAGCTACTATAAACCAGCATAACTCCATTTAAGCTGTGGGATTGCCTTCAAAACCCCAATTTTGATTCCAGCAAGGTAGGCTGCAGCCCCATGCCCCAACATAAAGGGGGCTCTTGCAGCCCCATCAAAATCTGGCTGCAGCCAAGCTACCATAGGGCTGCCCACCCCAGCCAAGCACTGGGGCAAGAGCACCATGGCATCTGGCCCGAGGGCCCCCTGACGGCTGGCCAGGCCCTGCAGCGCACAGCACCACTGGACCCTGATCCCTCCACAGCACCACAAGGGTGGGTTCTGGACTGCACCCCTCAACAGCACCATGGAGCCACAGGTCCCAGACACCGCTCCCCCTCCACAGCACCACAGAGCTACAGGCCCCCTCTCAGCTCTGGCCAGGGGAGGGCCCCCCCATCAGTCACAGACCCTGCCCTTTAGTACCAGCCAGGCTGGACAACCCCACACCAACACTGGCTGCCACGGTGGGAGGGGGCATTGAGCTGGGAAGGGTGGTCCACGAAAGTGGGTGGCCTGGAGCCTTTTATCTGGTCCTGCCAGCAAGGACACACAGACTGCTCAGGATCCCCTATTTAAGATACATTTCCTTTTTTTCTTCTTTTTTTTTTTTTTTTCCTGTAAACAAATGTTGAAGTTCCTTGCGCCCAGTTAGCAATTACTTTTAGACTGGAAATTCCATCCTGGGACACTCTTAAAAGAATTTAAAGTAAGAGTCACTCAGTGCTTGTGAGCACCTTCAGCACCCTGTTCTCCAGTTGAAGCTGTCTCCTTTTCTAACACTTGCTCTATGAATCAGACTGACTCCAGGGCAGAACGGCTCAAATTCCACCCATGACTGCCATCCCACCTTGGTCATTTATAGGCAGCATTGACTTGCACCAAGACATGCTTCCGAAATGATTGTACTACAGCAACATTTACATTCCACACAGTATATTGAGAGCCTTCAGGGGACCCAATCCCACATATCTAGGGCAGGATCAGGCCCTGAGTTCATAACTTGCTGCTCCAGTGATTAAAGGAGCTGCTATTGCATTGCAGTAGATACCTAGCACAGCCCCACTCTGGACCTGAGCACCTTCAGCTCCCATTGAACTCACTGCAAGGAAGCACCAGCAGCAGGCTCAATAGCTGCAAACAAGAATATTGAATTGTCACATTATGCAGTGACTGCGCTTGATGCGTAGGCACATTCCTCTAATCACTGCAGCACGGGCCCGAAGACAGTTCAGGCTAGATAATGTCATCCGGTCACTACAGGACTAGATCAGATAGTCCCAGTATCTGGCTGCTTGGGACATCTTTGGTTTTACAAGGTAAGTCCTCTTCTGACTTGGAATGGCTGTTACTGCTGATTTGTTTCGAGTAAGAAATAGTGCAAAATGCAAGTGTCAGAAACAGTTCCATGTGACCTTGAGTGATCATTCAGTTAAGATGATAAAAGAATCCTTGGCATGAAATCTCAGTCTTGAGACGGGGAGATTTTGAGACACCAGGCAAATTTTAAAGGATTTCATATTATTAAAAAGGAACATAGCTGGCATACTAAGGATATTGATTTTAACAAAAAATTGCAAACTAGATGAACCTATGGTTACAGCACAGCAGAACATGCTGTACAAGTACAGCCTGCATTATCCACACTGCTGTGAGAAGTTCCTTTGTGCTTTTTGCATCCAAGTTTGACTCAATGTTTTTGGTTTGCACAGGACACTGTAAACCCATTCAGAGGAGTATCATCTGAATTGAAACAGACTGATTCCCATATCATTTGAGAGGGGTTCAGGTTCCCTTATTTGACCATGCTCTGCAGAATCAAAGGCAACTTTTTAAAATGTGACTTGGTTTAGCTCCTGTTAAGAGCTAATTGGATGGAGCATTTAAAATACAATTACCATGTGAAGCAGCTGAGATGTTTGAGTCTGAAAATATGCAATAAATTGTTATAGCACCCTATAAATACAACACCGATTTGTACTGCAATAAGCCATGCTGCATGGCAGGTTTCTTTTTACACTGTACTGCTTATTTAAAGAGATGCATCAAATACATGCTGGGGGGTCTAATCCTTCAAGAGACAACTTATCACAGCTCCTCTCCCCCACAGAATTCAGTGGGAAGGACATTCAGCAACTCTCAGAAACCATTCAGGGCCAAATTTACAAAGGCAGCTAGGCATCTACAGATACACATGAATATCTACCTGGATTTTCAGACGTGCCTAAAGCAGTTTAGGGTCTCACTCCCATTAACATCAATAGCTATGTCTACACACACATTGATATTTTGAAATAAGTACTTTGAAATGAGTTATTTCGAAATAAAGTCCTTATTTTGAAATAAGTTAATTTGAATTAAGGGAAAGCCTGCTATCGAAATGGCTGTTATTTTGAAATGGTTAACCATTTTGAAATAACAGCCATTTCGAAACAATCGGGGTTTAACCTGTTCTGAAACAACGGTTCTTACTTCAAAAGGACGGAATCCGTCCTTTTGAAATAAGAAAATGTCATGTGGACCAAATATCTTTTATTTCGAAATAACCAGTGTTATTTCAAAATAAAAGTGGTGTGTAGACATACAATGACAACTAGGTGCTTAACCTCCTTCAGTGCTTTTGAAACTCTCAAGAGCCACCTGGCTGCATTTGGCACCTAAATACTTTCGAATAATTTCAGCCTTCCTGCCTCGGAGGATGGGTCCCAGGGTCAAATACTGCTCCCATTGAATAGGGAGGGCCAAAAAAGAGCATCACACAGTTTTCTCTAATGCAGCATTGGGCCCTTTCTTTGACTGGAGACAAGGCCACACTTTGCTGTTTTTGTTCAGGTGACTAGTCCCGTTGACCTAAATTCTGCTTTCAGGGGCAGATCCTGTCCTCACCAATATCAACAATGCAGCTCCCACCAATTTCAACAGGAAAAGACTTGGTGCTGCTGATATATCTGTGAAAAGCCAGCACAAATTCCCCTGGTTGGGACTGAATCTCCTCTGTGTAAGTGACAGCAGAGTTGTGCCCACTCAGAGCACACTTTGTTCGGCTACTGTATTTTTTTTAAATAAAATACATAAAATATATATACCACGCAAGAAGGAACTGAATTTGCAGAGCTCACCACCAATTAAAAAAACCTCAGCTCTGCCCACTCTGCACATATTTCTCCCGTAACATGGACCTACCCACTGCTGTCAATCCACTGCAGGAGCCACCAAGGGCATAGCTAGCCCCTGTTTTTTGGCTGGGCCTCAGTTTCCAGGATAAGCCAAGTCAGTCCTGCTTCTAGTCTTGTGACCAGATGCTTTCTGATGAGGGACGGGGATGAGGAGAGGCAGTCCAGCCCATGCAATGTAAACACCTCAGTAGCTACCCAAGGCCGGAGCTGTGAGGCGGTGCAGGGAGAGAGCAGCCCATCTCCACCTGTCTGCCCACAGCACCACTGCTCGTGGCTGCCCTCCCCACAGTCATGGCAGTGAAGCTTGCACCGCTGCCAGGAGCTGCAATGGACAGGGGTGGGTGGACCTGGGCCCACCCAAACCCATCCATAGCTATGCTCATGGTAGTCCCAAAGGTGGCAGAGCTCAGGTTTTAACAGGGAATGTTTGTCATCTTTTTCTGGGAGTACAAACATTTTTACATGGGTTCCCCACCCCTATTTCTGTATTGCAATCCCAGGCCAGGATAAACAGAAGGAAAACTTTCCACTTGCCTTTATCGTTACATTCATGTACTAGGGCCGATGTAATGAGAGATGAATGTTCCCTTTCTTTTCTGCCTTTGCCAGAGTAAATATTATTGTCCCTGAGTTTTCCTTTCTATTTATTTATTAAAAAGTCTGCTTCTGAATTAAAAGGATGGGATCCTGCTAAGCCTGTCTTTTTTCACTACATTCATGGGGCAGGAACTCCTAAGACTAATTTGGAATTAATGCTGGCCATTACTGAATGTTGCTGAAAATTAAATTTAGGGCCTTAACCTTTTTCTGAAATCTGATTCAGTCATTTTCTGGATTCTTGTTCATGATCTGAAAAAAGAAAGTGCAAGTGCAACCAAGATCTGCATAAATTCAATTAAAACTAGTGCTTTTGTCTTGCCTTGCATCCAGTATTGGCTAGTTACTAAAATGTAAAGACACAGTGGAAGCCATGATGTACGTATTATGTGACCCTTGACAGGCACTACTAACCTAAAAAGATAGAGTTAGTCATGTAGTTTATAGCTCAGATATTCAAGGTTTAGTTAAATGTTACATAATGTTAAAAGAATGGAATTCAAAATACAGAGCTATTTTGCCTGTTTTTATAACTTTAACTACAACTGCATCTACATCTACATGTGCTTTGAAAGCTTTGCTTCTCTCAGTATCTTCAAAATCCACTAGGCACATGGTGAAAAATGGCATAGCAAAAAATAGACTCGGTAGGTTGCGTCCTGCAAATCCTTACTCAAAGTCTTGGCTTCTCTGGGATTATTTCTGTGAGGAAGGTGCTCAGATAACATGTGTAGAACAATAAGGAACTTAGTGCTTGGATGAGTAAGGGTTGATGCTACCAGACCCATACTACCAGCTTTGAAATGTGCAGGTAGGAAAGTTTTTATATATTACTTATACACACACACAACAGTAACCTGGGATAAATAACACTGCTTTGATTCATAAGTGTATTTCAGCTTGGTTGTTATTGTTTGTTACAGCTGGGGATGGCTTGCTTTTCAGTCCCTCTGTCACCCCTTTCGACACATCGACGAACAGTAACCTCGGAGTCCACAGCGTCAGAAGTATTCTTTTGTACTCCTTCCGAAAATTTTGATTGAGAAGCCCATATATCACAGCATTGAGACAGCTGTTAAAATAGGCCATGAAGTAGCTCAGGACAAAGAGCCATTCTGGAATTTTTGGCACCACTTCAGAAGGATTAATAGAGACGGCAAGACCGATAAAATTTAAGGGACCCCAGCACACTGCGAAGAGGACAAAAACCACAAACATGGTCAAAAAATTCCGAACGTCAGCTGCTCTCAGTTTCTGCCGACAGTCTTGTCTGACCCGGTGCTTGACTTGAATCACCAAAATCCAAATCCGCAGGTAACAGAATGTTACTACGGATAGGGGGACTATGAAATGAATGACCACCACTGTTATGGTGTACGATGCACTTACAGTCTGGGCAAAGGTGCAGGAATAAATCCGGGGATCATATCGCAGGGATCCAACAAAAAAGTTGGGCACAATGGCCACCACTGTCAGTACCCAGGTAAGACAAAGATAGCAGCAGGTGTTCTTCAGATTGAAGAGTTTATCGTACCGGAGGCTGTGGCATATGTAGCAGTACCTGTTGATTGCTATGACTGTGATGTTAAAAATGGACCCAATGACGCTTAAACCCATGAAGAACCCACTGATCTGGCAGTGAGTATTTCCCAGTGTCCAGCCATTATGGAAAATGGCACTCAGGATGAGAGGATAAGGGTACACCGCTACTAATAAGTCCGCTACAGACAGACTGACGACAAAGATGTTACCTACAAAAAAAAATGGAGAAGAGAGATTGTGACAGATTAGTGTGGGTTTGTATATACCTGCAGCAAAGCTAAACACTCCAGCTGTAAATTGTAAAATTCTTCAGAGCCTCCATCCCTCGGCCCTGTACCGTCCATCAGGGGCTGAACACCTCAGGTGCTGTTAGGAGAAGTTTCTGCAGCTAGCAGAGGGCCAACAATGGAAAGATCAAGCATCATTAACCTGAATATTCTTCCATTCACACTGAAATCCTTTATGCACACAAGCTACTTCCCAGAAAACCTGATTCTCCCAGGTGGGCTTGTAACCAAGCAACAGATCACCTGATGAAGGGCTTGATGCAAAGAAGGGTGGTCACCCGACAAAGGGGAATGCAACATTACAAAAAGGAGTTGTCTACCAAAGAGAGTGGAGAGCACATCAGGACCGAAGGCAGACAAGGAAGGATGTGTTGACCCCTTGGAAATGACACTGTCCAAACACTAAAGAATTTAAGGATTGGTGAGGGAACAGACATGGATTTGTGGGCAGGCTCTTCTGTTTTTCCATGGCTCTGTACATCCTTTGGCTGTCTAAGAGTAAAGAGTTAGTGAGTGTATAGAAATTCCTTTGTGAAATTTGCATGTCCCTTACATTCACTGCCATATAGGCCCCAAGGGGGAAACTATAGGCGAAGGTTCACAGTTTCAGTGGACATCTGGAAAAGTGCAATAGCTGCTGGATGGCTTGGGGGCCCTGAAGTTGGTGCTTCGACTGTGAGGCCCCAGTACCAAGAGGGAGGTCAGACAAGAGGTCTGCACCTGGAATATACTCACAGGCCCACACCCAGAGACTAAACTGCCCAGCTCCGGCAAACCAAGAGCACTTGGGACCCAAGGCTTAGGTCCAGTAAACTAGCTTGGAGGAAATTCACCAGGGAGACCTTCTCAGGGTTGTAATAGAGAAAACTGAGCATGCACACATGAGGTATCCTCGACAGAGCATCTTGAATAAAAAAAAAAGTAATAGTCAGGTCATGAAATGCCTCTCATTACATTCAACGGTAAGAAAAATACATTTCAGATCCTGAGAATTTTCCCATCAATATTCTCATAACATTAATATTTTGTTTGTACAGCACCTAGTGCAGTGGGTCATGTCCCCCAACAGAGACTCACAGCTACTATTACACAAATAATTAAAACTGACAGGTCAAACTCTCAGTTACACCATTGTAAATCCAAAGTAACTACACTTAAGTCAGTGCAACTACTCTGGATTTCCCCTGAAAGGAGACCTTCTCCCTTAATAGCCACAGGACAGCACACAGCATGCAATGCCGCCTGGCAAAATCCTCCTTATCCAACCAACACAGACTAAGTAATTTGGACAGGCAAGTATGTTCTCAGGAGTTTAAGCACTGTGTTGTCACAACGTAGTGAAATGAGTAAGCAGGTAGGCACACTGAACTGGTACATTTTCCACTACAATTTTGCAATAATGGTGCAAGGTAGCACGGAGCAGCATAACAAACAAGGAGTCTTGTGGCACTTTTAGAAGCTGAATTAGATTAATGTGGCTACCCCTTTACAGCAGTATAGTCACCTCCTATACAGGTAAGATATTTTTTGAGCTTTTCTATTTCCTTAAACTCCAAGCTGATGTCCGGTATAATTTGACAGGGAGTATATGAGAAGGCACCATCAATGAATGCCAGAGAGGCTCAGTGTTTAAGGTTCCCAGAAAGCATAACCACTGTCATTCACAAAGAAGCGTCTGTTTTCCCTCCATACCTGGTCAGCTGTGGTGGCCAATGCAAATGCAGGTGGACCCATGACCCACCTCCTCCTCCCTCCCTTAGGACAGGAGTTCCCAAGCTGTGGGTCATCATTTGGGTAGATAGGGTCACAGCAATCCCTAGTAGGTGAAGGATGAAATTTTGTTCCATGCAGCATGGGCTTGCATGTATGATGCATGTGAGTTCACACTGTGTGAAGAGAAAAATAGTGTCCCCCACGCTGTCTCGGGTCCCAACAGAAATACTTAATTAAAATGGGGTCACAATGACAAAATGTTTGGGAACCCCTGCCTTAGGAAAGGCAAGTGCTTCTGAGGGCATTAGACCCAAAGACTCCCTGCACTGAGAGGACTGTCAGAATTAACTGCATGCAGCCTCCAAAAAGACTAGCTCAAGAGGAGGAAAGCTCACTGAACCCAACTGCTCTCGTGTGCCCAGACAGCCTGGCTAGAACCTGGCCCTCAATTTACAGCACGTTCCTCTTTCCATGCCAATGTATCATTCCAAGATGTTAATGTTGTTTCTCCTACACAGCATGACACCACTGATAATGGCATGAATTAGTCTTACAAAACATTGTTATTCACCATTCATTCTAAACTCACAGTGCAACAATTTGCTCACCAGGGAAGCTCACTTCTCACAGTTATGAGGAAATCTTCCAGCTCCTTCTATTTCCCTCCCTGTCGGAAAGATTTCCAAGCTCACACTGGGCCTTCTGAGATTCGAACCTTGAAGGTGTAAGGAAAAGCAGCAGAGCTTCATACAGCCCCAACAGCAGAAAATGTTGGAAGATTCTCACGTTAACGTTGTGCTTGTCCCCAGCATCTATCTTCTGTGATTCTCTTGCAGATACAACGGGAAGTGAGAAAATGCATGAGAATCTGATCCTAAAGAAAAACAAAGTAAATGAATATTGGTTTTAAGTGATAAGATGAAGCTTGCACCAACTTATGGATTGAGTTTTCCTCTTAAGAAGGGATCTCATCTAGTTAGGAATCTTTCCTTTTTTTAAGGCTTACTCTAGGGTGAAATCCCAAAATTGCTTAGATACAGTATTTACTTATGACGCTGGACTGCCATTGCAAGAACCTCCTTTATGGGACATGAGCAGTATTTGCACCCAGGACACTTGAAATAGATCTCTGTGGGTTGAGCTAGCAGAAGAGTAGGTTATCAGTTCATGTGAAACAGACTCACAGTGTAATGAGATCATGCTCAGCTCTCATGAGCACCTCTTCCAATGTGCCTGTACTCTCTTGCTCAATTTGTGGTGGGTCTTCAGTGATGCAGCTCACCCTCCATGGTATTGAGCCATACCAGGGTTCACTCTCTGGGCCTCTTGGTCCGTAGGTCTCCAGCTGGGCCACTACTGGAGCTCATTTCCCCTTCTGGGGAATATTAGAGCCCAGGCCACTTTCATGGTGGTTGGCCGGGGGGAGGGTTAGAGAAAGAAATCCAGGTCCACTTTCTACCTCAGGTCCCAGGGCCCTAAAGATAGCAGCTGTCCGCTGTGTCCCTTTAACTAAGCTGCATTGCTGCTATGATTCCCTGGGCCAATCCCCTACAGCCCCATCATGTTCTTCACCCTTAGCTCAGGGCCTTGTCCTGGCTGAGTCCCGAGCACCAGCTGAGAAGCCTTTTCGCTCCCACAGGTCTCTGCCGGCACTGCTCTGTCCAAGGTCCTGTAACTCCCTCAAGCAGCTCGGCATACCATCCACGCTCTTCCAGCTCCAGCAAAAAACTGATCTCACTCTGGTCCTGCAACTCTTCTTATATTAGCCTTCTGGGCCCTGACTGGCTGCTCCCTGCAGCCCCTTTCTTATTGGCTGCGTCCCACACTGCCGCTCGAGGCAGCATGGAGGACCCTCTCCTCCGCTGCCCTTTTCTAGGGCAGGATGTGGCAGGCCTCCAGCAGGAGGCCTCAGGGCCTGGTCACCCCATGCCATACTGTGTGTGATATTATAAGGTGCAAGTGAATTGAGATAAATCCTTCCTATTGTCTTAACATAGTCTGCTTGTCAGCTCAGAGGCTTTGAGGTTCAACTGACCTGTTTTACTAAAACGACTCTCTGCCACTGTTTATACTTTCCTCCTGACAAATGTTATCCCTCTTTCTTCTGAGAATCCTATGGCTTCAGTGGGTTCTTTATTCTTGCAGACATTGCCATCTAGGCATTCCATGAAGGAGTAATCTCATCTGCAGAGCAGACGCTATAACGCAGCAGAGAACGGGAGTTACTCTCAGAAACAGACAGCACCTGTCCAGTGTGTGAAGGGTGCCTTGACAAGGAAGCATTAACCATGAAAGAAATTTATTGATTTGTAGAAAATGTTTGAAAAGAAAAAGCAGCTGTGGTAAGGCAGGAGAGGTTGGTATGCCTGAAGATAGGGACAAGGGTGCCAGAAAAGATCTGCTTTTGGAGATGAACCCTTTTTGGTTTGGTGTAGGTTTGTCAACGCATAAGTTGTTCTGTTTTCCTCATGGCGCAAAAGTGTCTAAGCCCACACAACGTCTCTGTGATTCTAACCTCAAAGGCATCCAGTTCTGCACTGGGGCACTATATGGCCCCTGGAATAGCTGGTGCACTTTAAATATGAATTACCTTTCAAGCATAGACAAGTCCTTAGACTCCAACACCAGTTTTCTTCCTTTCAAAATAGAAGCATCACCAGAATGGACAGAGCATGAGGCAATACTTAGTCAAGAATGTGACCAGGTGCCAGCTGTGTCCAATGCTGGGACAAGGGGATGTGACATCACATTAGGGGTAAGAGAAGGGAGAGGAGGGATTCGCATTATCACATGCTACCAGTTCAGGAAAAAATGGAAGATGTAGAAGCAACATTGGATTATTTCTTCCATTTGGACATGGAGAACGTGCAGAGTCTGTCAAAAATGCCAAACCTTTTGCAAAACAAACAAAGAGTCTGGTGGCACTTAAAAGACTAACAAATTTATTTATCACATGAGCTTCTGTGGGAGAAAATCCCACTTTGTCAAATGCTTGAAGATGGGGAACTTACAGGATGGGAGCAAAATAATTGCAGGGGAGTGTAAGTCATAAGATCAGGTCAGAAAGTTACAGCAAATCAAAGCAGTTGTTTAGATTCAAACAGCGGAGTACAGAAATTAGCAGAGAGGTGCAGAGCAGGGGGAAGGAAAACAAAGTAACCTGTTATAATGGGAAAAAAAATCCATTGGGGCTGAATAGAGACTATAGATTTTACCACCATTATAACAGGTAACTTGGTTATCCTTTCCTACCCTCCCCCACACTAACTGCTGTACCCCACTGCTTGAATCCAAACAACTGCTTTTATTTGCTCTAACTGTCTGACCTGATCCTCTGACTTATACTCCCCTGAATTTATTTTGCTCCTATCCTGCAAGTTCCACATCTTCAAGTGTTTGATGAAGCGCAATTTTCTTCCCTGGAAGCTCATGCGATAAATAAATGTGATGGCCTTTAAAAGTTCCACCAGATCCCTTGTTTGTTTTGCTGAACTAGACTAAAATGGTTACCCCCTTTGAAACCTTTTGCAAGAATTTTTTTTAAATTCTTTATTGTTGAAATTTCCCATGAAATAAAGTTTAAACAAAATAAAGTTGCCCAATAAAAACTGTTTTTTTAAATAAACCTGAGAAATTCAACTTGTACTGTTTAGCAAAACGAGGAAATTTTCTAAGAAAACAAATTTTTCATGGAACATTTGCATTCCTTGAAAAGCCATTTTTCATGTAAAAAGGTCTGAATAGAAACAATAAAAAACAGTATTAAACCAAAGGCAGCTGGAAAACTGCAGGGGTTCTACTGGCCCACCTATTCTCTCTTTTAAAACCCACTTCTCCCAAGCTTCCCAGCATGCATCTCTCTTCATTGGAGAGGACACCATGCTTTCTTGGATCTGAACCATTTCCCAGGTGGTTTGATTCATTAGACTGTAAACTCTTTGGGGCAAGGCCTTGCCATTTGCTAACAGTATAAAGCACCGTATAAATTTAAAACCAGTCAAAAGACAGAAACGCAGAATTAAGTGGTTAAGATCCCATCTCAGTCTGTTGTGCGACCCAGACGGGAGCTTATTTTGCTCAGTTTCCAAATGTGATACGTTTTGAGACAGAGAAACCTCTGCTACCCAGTTTATTACTCAGAATAGACCAGTATTTTGCTTCTTTACGTAACTATCAAGAGACTCATGGCATCCATGGATATTACTGCTCAGATAAGCAAGTTTGCTGTATATTCTGTAGGCTAGGATGGTGTTTGGCTTATTTCTCAGAATAGGTTGGATTTGGCATCCTGAAAAGGCTTGCAGGAAAAGATAGAGCAGAGGGGCTTGGAAGCTCCATGACCTTCCAAGTAAACAACCCTGTGGTTCAGAAGGGTGAGTGGCCAAGGGTTGTAGCCTCCCACCCTCGCAAATCTTAGAAATCAACAATGACTCCTTCATACTGCACCAACTACCAAAATGAATTTTCCTGGTAAATCTTTTCCAATGCTTGCCAACAATCACTTCTTGACTCCAAGATGCTGCAGCATCCTTGTGATTCAAAGTGACATGAGCAGTGTTATTTCTCCTGTTTTTGGCAACAAGCATATGCTTGGTTAGCAGCCAGTGTTACTGATTGTGTACAAAGCAACAACCACAAAGGTGCCCACAGGGACTGCCAGGCAGAGGAGTTGAAAATACTGTTTATCCCTAGCTGCCAATCAAATAGCTGCTCAGATATCCAGATCCTGAAGTCAGCTGAGGACAGTGCACTAGGAAACAGCTACCTCCTACCTCCCCTCACCCCCACGCTCATCACTAAAACAAACACAGGGGAATGCCAGCACACGACATATGTAACTATTAAGGTCTGCACTTGCTACAGGCAGCATCTCAACCCATTGATCCGTTTCATAAAATCATGTCCACTGTCAATAAGACTGACAGTCTTTCAAAAGTCTGCAAGAAAACTGGGCAAGCTCTAAAGAGATTTCTCTGTGTGGTGATGTGATACCCATCAGCAGGCTAGAGATCTACATCAAGCTACAATCACTGATCACGGTCTTGCTGCAAATACTATTGGCTTATCCAAAATCACGGCTGCAGTTAGACAGTTGGCTTGACTCATTGCTATTTTATGTCCAAGCAAAACCACAAGGACCGGCCAACAGTTCATGGTTGAATGAAAGGGCAGCTCAAGCCTCCCCCGTCACACAACCTTAAGCTTCCAGTGTAGACACAGCCTATGAGGTTACTCAAGGAAATACAGGCGTATAGACTGGGGCTCCCACTCGGTACATATTTCTGATTTACAAGACTCCATTTAATATTAAAAGTTGCCTAGAGCTAGCTATCACTCAACCTGTCATACCATCATTTTACATTCTCTCTTCCCTTCCCCCAGCCCCCTGCCCTTTCACTTTAGAGTTATGCCTGCAAATAACCCATTTATACCTTCCCAGCAGAAGCTTCTCATAAATCACCATTACCAGCTATTTCCCTAAAACTAGTCTCAGATGTATTTCAGTGTCTTGTAAGAGAGAGCCCGTGCATGCACGTGACAAGGAAACTCAACAGGATGGGACATACGAATTTGGGCACCCAGGGGCACCAATAATATATGGCTATACATGGCTTGTGACTGTCATCTCTAACATAAACAGAAGTTTTACTATCCCAGAAATCCAAACAGCTACTGATGTTTGGGTTAAGATGTGGATGAGGTGCCATTCTTCAGTTCTTTGACAACAGTGCATTCTGCACATTTCAGTTTGGATCAAGGGACCCAACATTTGGAAGTTTTCTGTGCCCATCTGCCAGCATGCCCAAGACTGGACATGACTTCAATACAAATGTGCATAATTTGTATCATAAGAGAATAAATGACCATCAAAATATGAATGAGCACGGTCTCTTCACTGTCAGTCTTGATGGCTTAACAGAAAGAACTTGATATTTGAGTTCTAGTTGCTGAAGCTCTCCCTTTTCTTTGTCATTACCGAGACAGTAGTTATGGGCTACCTTTGGCCCCCTGGCTGCATATTAAGAATCCCTGATTTAAATGCTGGAAGGAAAAACCCACCACATGCACCCACTTATGTGGTACTAATTCTCTAAATTGACAGTGCTTGGTACACCTGAACCAGTCAAATGGCAGGCACCTAATAACCTTGTCTTACTTGATCCCTATAAACACAGCTTCCACATCCCGCTTTGACAGTCCTTCATCAAGAAAACTGAAATATTTCAAAATTATGTTAGATTGTAGATAAAAAGAGTCAAATGTTTCATAGATTCCAAGACCAGAAAACGGGCCATTGAGATCATCTAGTTTAACTCCTGTATAACACAGGCCTCAGAAATTTCCCAAAATAATTACTGCAGCAGATCTATTAGAGAAACATCCAATCCTGATTTTAAAATGGTCATTGATGGAAAACCCATCACAATCTTGGTAAATTGTTCCAATGGTTAATTACTCTCACCATTAAATTGATGACCTACTTCAAGTCTGAATTTATCTAGCTTCAACTTCTAGCCATTGGATCATGTTATGCCTTTTTCTACTAGGCTGAAAGTCCCCTTATGAGATATTTGTTCGCCATTTAAGTACGTATAGACTGTAATCAAGTCAATCCTTAACCTTCCCTTTGTTAAATTAAGACTGAGCTCTTTAAATCCATCACTGTATGGCATGTTTTCTAATCCTTTTATCATTCTCATAGCTCTTCTCTGAAATCCCTTCAATTTATCAACACCCCTTGAATTTTGAGCACCAGAACCAAACACAGTATTCCCACAGCAACTACACCAATGCTAAATAAGAGAGGTAAAATAATCTCTCAACTCCTCACTGATATTCCCCTGTTTATGCGTGCCATGGAAGCACAGAAATATTAGGGCTGGAAGGGACCTCAAGGGGTCATCTAGTCCAACCCCTGCTAAAAGTAGGACCACTCCCACTAAATCATCCCAGCCAGGGTTTTGTCTAATCAGGCCTTAAATGTTTCAAAAGATGGTGATTCCACCACCTCCCTAAGCAACCCATTCCGTTGTTTCACCGCCCTCCTAGTAAGGAAGTTTTTCCTCATATCCAACCCAGATCTCCCCAGCTGCAGCTTGAAACCATTGCTCCTTGTTTCACCTTCTGTCACTATTGAGAATAGCCTAGCTCCCTCCTCTTTGGAGCATCCCTTCATGTAGTTGAAGCTTGCTATCAAATCTCTCTTCAGTCTTCTCTTCTGCAGACCAAATAAGCCTAGTTTCTTCAGTCTCTCCTCATAAATCATGTGCCTCAGGTCCCCAATCATTTTCATTGACCTCTGCTGGACTCTTTGTAATTTGTTCACATCCTTTATATAATGAGGAGCCCAAAACTGGACATAATATTCCAGATGTGGCCTAACCAGTGCCAAATAGAGGGAAATAATCAATTCCCTCAATCTATTGGCAACACTCCTACTGATGCAGCCCAATATGCCATTGGCCTTCATGCTGGTGACTCACTTCCAGCTTCCCATCCACCATAACCCCCAGGACCTTTTCTATAAAATTGCTACTTAGCTGTCAGTCCCCAGCCTATAGCAGGACATGGGATTTTTCCATCCTAAGTGCAGGACTTTGCACTTGTCCTTCTTGAACCACATGAGATTTCATTTCACCCACAGCTTCAATTTGTCTAGGTCTCTCTGAATCCTATCCCTGACCTCCAACATATTTGCCATTCCCCCCAGCTTGGTGTTATTTGTAAATTTACTGAGCATGCACTCTATCCCATCATACAGATTATTAATGAAGACGTTTAACAAAATCGGCCCCAAGACCAACCCCTAGTACACTCCGCTTGTTACTGGTTGCCAGCTAGACATTGCTGAGCCTGATGATCTAGTCAGCTCTCTATCCACCTCAGGGCCTACTCATCCACACCATACTTTCTTAACTTGCTGATAAGAATACTGTAGGAAATGGTATCAAAAGCTTTGCTAAGGTCAAGGTATATCATGACAACAGCTATTTGTGTATCCACAAAGCCAGTCACCTCATCATAGAAGGCAATCACTTTGGTCAAGCACGATTTGCCCATGGTGAATCCATGCTGATTGTTCCTGATCACCCTGTTTGCCTCCAAGTGTTTCAGAATGGATTTTTGAGGCCTGCTCCATGATTTTTCCAGGGATTGGGTAAAGCTGACTGGTGTGTAGCTCTCCCATATCCTTCTTTTTCCCTTTCTTGAAAATAGATACTATATTTGCCTTTTTCCAATCACCCAGGATCTCCCCCAACCGCCACAAGTTTTCAAAGATAATGGCCAGTTGCTCTGCAACCACCCCAGCCAACCCCCTCAGCACCCTGAGATGCTGTTCATCCAGCCCCACCAACTTGTGCACCTCCAGCTTCTTTAAGTAGTCCCTAACCTGACCTACCATCACTGAGGGCTGCTCTCCTCCCCATTCTGTGTTGCCCAGTGCAGTAGTCCAGGAGCTGACCCTGCCTATGAAGACTGAGGTTAAAAAAAAAGCATGGAGTACTTCAGCCTTTTCCTCATCATAAACTACTAGGTTGCCAGCCCTATTCAGTAACGGACCAACACCATCCCTGATCCTCTTCTTGTTACTGACATACTTATAATAGAACCCCTTCCTGTTATCCTTCACATCCCTTGCTAGCTGCAACTCCAACTGCCCTTTGGCCTTTCTGATTTTATCCATGAAGGGCCAAGCAATATCATTATACTCCTCACTGGTCATCCATCCAAGCTCCCCTTTTGTGTTTCAGCACACTGTAGAGTTCTCTGCTAAGCCACACTGGATGTCTTCCATATTTGCTGTCCTTTCCTCTGCACATCGGAATGGTATCTTTCTGCGCCCTTAGTATGGTTTATTTAAAATACAGCCAGCTCTCTTGGACTCCTTTCCCCTTCAGATCACCTCTCAAGGGATCCTGCCCATCAGTTCCCTGAGGGAGCCAAAAACTGCTTTTCTGAAGGGTCTATATTCTGCTGCTTTCCTTTCTTCCTTTGATCAGGATCCTGAACTCTACCATCTCATGGTCACACCTCCCAAGGTTGCCATTCACTTCTACTTCCCCTACAAATTCTTCTCACTTTGTGAGCAGCAAGTCAAGAAGAGCAAGACCCCCCCCCCCCATTGGTTCCTCCAGCATTTGTACCAGGAAGTTGTCCTTAATGATCTCCAAAAACTTCTCACGATCACATTAGCTCTTTTGGCCAAAGCATCACACTGGGAGTTCACAATTAGCTGATTATCTACTACAACTCCCAAGTCTTTGGCAGAGTTGCTGCTTACCAGGATAGAGTTCTCCATCCTATATGAATGGCCTACAACAGGGATAGGCAATCCCTGGCGTGTATTACAACAGTGGCACATGAGCCCATTCAGAGTGGTACGCAGCATCTTCTGCAGTGTCACAGAAATTGCCATTCCTGCCATTGAAAGCCACTCCGGGCAGCTTCTTTTGGGTGCAGCTTGGGTACAGGGGGGCTCCTGCCATGCCACCAGGTGCCGCAGAAAGAAGCTGCCCAGAGCAGCTCCTCTCCACAGCATGCTGCCACCAAAATGAGCCACACCAGGCAGCTTCTTTCTGTGGTGTGCCTGGGGACCCTCAAGAGGAGCCACCTCTTTACTGGGCATGCCTGCGGGGCCCCCATCCTGAGGCATGGCACCAAGAGAAGAAGTGGCATGCCCGAGAAGCACATCCCACCCATTCCAGCTGTGGCCACCACTGAGTTTTCAGGCAGCCCCCACATATTTTCAGCAGAGGGTGCTGCCAGCACCGGCTGACGGTTAGGGAGAAAGGGCTAGCATTGGGGTCAGCAAAGGTTGCTGACTCTGGCCTACATTCTTTGTTCTTAGATGTATTCAGTTCGTCAAATGAAAATGCATCTTCTTTTATTCTTTCTGCACGCAAACCTGTCAACAAACCTTGAAACATCCTATCCGACAGCTTTTTTTGTTGAAGAAAAAAGCCCTGCTGATAAACTATTGGCAACTTGTTAAACAAACTAATTTGCTCTTGGTCTATTTCATTTTTATCATAGCTAGAATAACTTAAGGTGTCTCCAAGCAGTCACAGAAGTCTCTGCTAAGAAAAATGTGCCAAGACACACAATGACAAAACTAAAGAGTTACGGCAGTGATTGATTTGACAATCTCCTACTGAGGTCATGTAATGAAAAACATTTTAAACAATAACCTTCGACTTAGATTTTACAGAGGAATAGATACGTGTTCAGAAGGAATATGAATTAGAATTAAGGCTAAAAGATCATTCAGAAATAGATGATGCTAAATTACAGTAAATAACTTCAACGACTTTCACTATAAGGGATTACAAGAGGCTCATTATAACCTAATACACTATTTTTAACCTACCAAAGCTTGTGTGAACTGCAGAAAGGAAACAAATTAACTGTTTGCCCCAAGCAAACTATAAGGTCATAAAAGCTTTGTTCAGCAAGTGGCAACAATCTCTTCATCGGCTTTGATATTCCTCCCTCCCCCAACATTTTCAATGCATGTTCACTTGTAGGTCACTGACCTCTATTCTGCTGACATGACAAGTCAACTCTCTAAGGTAAAGGAAAATTTATACAAACAGCTTCCAGAACCGTTACATTAGCTCTCTTCTTTCATACTCTAGAGACAGCACGGAGTGCAAATGATCTGTGGTAGTGAGTGTCAGCCGTAATGTTTTGAGCTATTATTGATAATGCCATAGTATTTATTGGATAATACTGTAATATTTATAGTATATTTATATCCTCTATATTTATTTGGTAACACTATAGGATTTATTTGCTCTGCAAGCCCTTACTCTAGTACTGGGGTAGACAATGGGTAGACCATAGGCCAAATCCAGACTGCCAGAAACTTCTGAATGGACCCCAAGATCTTTTTATTTACTTATTATCATCTTTTTTTTTTTTCTAATTATTGTCGTCTTTGGAGTCTGGACCTTGACTATACCTTGACCAAAAAACATGCACCCCGCCAAAAAATAACAGACTACCCCTGTCTCAATGTGTTGTTCTTTCATTATCATCTCACGTCTGGTCTACACCGAAAATTCTGTTGTAGCTAAACCAGTCACGGTGAGAAAGGACTTCATACACGTACCCCTCAATGACACAGCGATCAGGACAAACCATCCAGAAGAGTGCTTCTGTTGGCACAGGCCACATCATTCAGAGAAATTGTGTTCCTTCATTGGCAGAAAACCCATATCAGTACATGCTGAACCTACCGTAAAGAGGTCTGCCAACCTATTTTGACATAGTCTCCACAATGTAGTTTCAGCTTCAGGGGGCTACTACCTAGTCATGTGAATAACAATGACATGCCTAAGCAAGGAGATTTTGGGAACAGTCTGTAAAGGGACTCTGACCAGCTCTATTGTCACATACAAATACCACATTTCAAGGACACTACTATAACATACATGAAGCAGATAGAGGACACTGAACAAATGAAATACAAGCTAGTGAAAAACCTGTGGAAGTCAGGTTAATTCCACATTCCACAAATGCTCATTCAGTACTCTAGCTGTACATTTAAGAAGTCATTTAAAAAAAAAAAACCAATTCTCTGAGGTTATTATTACAGCAGGATTTAGGTTAGGATAAAGTGTAGTTTCATGTAGTTTAACAGGCAGCACAGATGACCTGCCAAACGTTCCAGAATTCTGACTGCAGCGTAAAGTGATACAGAGGTAATGAACGGAGAAGAGAGAGGAGACCTCATAACGGTCTATGGCATCAATGAGAGGTAAGGTTACAGAAAGTGGAACTATCTGAATTCAAGGGTATAGCAAAGGTCACATACGAAAGCTTAATGCTGACACTTCAGGTTAATTCAACTTTTCTTGCAGTGAAAGGCCTTTGAGATACAGTGGCATAACTCAATGACTGGTTGGTTCTACGAGTATGCTTTGGGACATTCTATGTTGAATGGTTGGGTCAGTAGCATTCTAAGATGCCAAATTTCCACAGCCGTGTTAGCCTAGCTCAGTAAAACAAACAAGGAGTCTTGTGGCATTAAAGGCTAACAAATTTATTATTGCATGAGCTTTTGTGGAAGAAAATCCCACTTTGTCAGACTCTGTGAAAATGGGGGAAACTTATTTTTTTGCAAGTTTGATGCATTGCTTCAGGGCTTAATAGGAACTTTGGATTTTTCTCTCATTACAACAGGTGATTTGACCTCATCTTCCTCTATAACCTGTTCCCCAGTGTTTGAATCTTTACAACTGCTTTGATTCGCTGTTACTGTGTGACCTGATCCCATGACTTACACTTCCCTGCATTTATTTCCTCCCATTCTGTAAGTTCCCCCATCTTCAAGGCATCTGACAAAGTGGGATTTTCTCTCACAGAAGCTCATGCAATAAATAAATGTTAGTCGTTAAGTATCACAAGACTCCTTGTTTGTTTTACTTAGCACTCTGGGAGTATGCTTTGGGACACATACTGCTACAGAGCTTTTTCCCCTGCTTTAATGACCATTCCTTAAAGACAGATCACCACTGCTTCCTAAACCAAATGAATGCAGCCTTGGTCCTCTCTGGCACATACTGCTTCTGGAATGAAATCATATCATACACTCAGGAAGCCTGCAACGCTCAGTGAGAAATTTTAACTGGGTTTTTGGGATGGCCATACATGGTGTCACCATTTCACAGTGATAGTTGTCATCATTGTCTGTGACACATGGAAGGGAACAGTTAGTGATGGGCTACCATGCTGTTATTTATACTAAAGGTAATGGTAAGGAGGATCGTATTTCTACAAAGTGATAAAACCTCTCTTGATATAGTTTGAAAGCCTATTAATTTCTACGAAGCATGCTGTTCTGGTTAAAGTTTACCTCTATAACAGATGTGAAAATTACCATACATCAGCAAAAGAAAAATGAAAAACAGACTTCAGTTTAGAAATGCAGAACTAGAATTCATATGTAAACTTGATGCTATCAGACTAAGTCTAATTCAGAATATGAGTGGTTAGCTCATTACAAAAGGTAATTTTCCCTCTTTGCACATTCTTACTTTCTCACCGGTTGTTGTTAATAGGCCACTTCTACAGTGTTTGAACTGAACTGAACTGGCCTTGTTAACTCACCATTCACATTTATATATACGCCTACCCTGTGGTTTTGACTTCGTGCATCTGAGGAAGTGGGTTGTAATCCATGAAAGTTTATGTTTTAATAAACCTGTTAGCCTTTATATGTGCAACAGGACTCCTTATTCACTCTTCTAATATGCTAATTCAGCGTATTACACTGCCCAGTTGCTGAAAAAAATCCATTGCACTACTAAATTCAGAGTTTGCTCACTGATTTTAGACATTTTTCCATCAGAATTTGTTTACATCTCTCAATCTTCAACATGGTGTGGACCAGATTCTTACCTGCTATAATTCAGTGCAACTCCTAAACAGAGCTGAGCACCTAATCCAGTTACTTGGAATGGGAGTGTTCAAAAGGTTTGTTAATTCATTTGGCTAAAACTACCAAATTTAAAATGCTTCTCCAAATCCTATCTAATCTCTTTGAGTCTGCAATACTGGAGTATGAAATACCACACAGACAGGTCTGCTCACAAGATTTCCAATATGTTTCACATTAAAACCCATCAACCTGGAAATAGGGAAAGATGTGTTTTTTCCATGGGTTGACCAATACCTTTACCCTTTGTCTCAGATGCACTATGGAAATTCAGAGCCTGGTATAAATGAAACCGTATTGTTAAATTACCCAATCATTAAATCTTCCAAAAGGGCTCAGTTTCTCATTCAGGTACTGAGAAAGGAATGGGTAATTTCTTATTTTCATAGATCTTAAGGCCAGAAGAGACCATTCGACTATGTAATCTGTCCTCTTACATGAGCAGAGCATTTGAAGCAGCGATAATGTGTATCTTTCAGTAAGGCATTCTGTCTGGATCTGAAACTTCAAGAGATGAAGAATCCACCACTTTTTGTTACAAGTTCACGTTTTTATGTGAACTGGTTCACCAGTCTCTAATAAATCACCCTATTTGTATTTTAGGCTTAATTTTTTTTTTTTTTTTAATATTTAAAATCAGCAGTTTTTCCCTTCATTTTGTTGTCTCCTTCCTTCGTCCCCCCTTTTCAGACCAGGCTTCTACCAGTCCATTATCCTTCCACTTGTTTCAGAATTTCTGGGCTCTTACCATATGCTATTCCCAATACTGGGAAGTTCCCAATATTGTTATTTTTGTGGGTTTCTAGACTTATATCTCCTTGCTGTGAAGCTTCTCCTTGTTGAAGCTGGATCTGCTAATGGCTCAGGAGTCAGAAGAGGAGGTGACTCTGGCTATAAGCATTTGGTCCCGATCTGGCTGATTTGTATGTGTAAAAGAGTGCCTCTAGCCACATGCCCCAGGCATACTGATTTAATTTTAAGCAAATCCAGTGCTATGTAAGGTAAGTCACTACTAAGCCAGTTAAATTAACTTCATTCTCCCTATACTGCCATTTTCAAATGCTGACTCCAAAAACAGATGGTCCTGCACATCCTCTCTGGCCTCTTTCCATTCTAAAAAGTGTTCATGTTCCTATAACTCCTGGCCATTATAAATAGAGAACCTTAGACTTCTCGAGCTCCACTCACTGCTACTGGGAACGTCAAGAATTCTTACAGCTAGTCTTGGAAATTATTTGCTCCGAGAGCGTGTCTAGGCTGTAGGGGTACGGACTGTTAATTACTTACTAGGAAATGGTTTTAGCTCCAAGTCTTCCTTTATACATTTTGGATACTGGAAACAAGATGATTCCTTGAGTTAAATTCTGACCTCAAGCATAACCAGTAATAAATTCACTGAAAGATTTACTCTTCTGTTATATTAGATAACCCAAGCTGCCCCATAAGACCACCTGGGAAACAATGCTCAAGAGCTTGACACTGCACCCCTCGCCCTCACTCGCACCCCTGCTCATGAGAATATTCCTTAATCATGCTTTTAGCACAACGTACATGAATGACAGTCTCATAATCAGGCCCCACAGAGAAGAACCGTGACACAATATACATGGGACATAAAGAAAGCTATAATGAAGAATATTACCCCACTCCAATCCAAGAGGTGTTACAGTGTGGAAAGTGAACTAATAAATGTTTATCACTGTGTTAGCTCCGAGTCACACTCTTTGCCTTGAATGTTAAATCTCTGAATTAAATTAACATAAAAAAAAATCTTCATTCCAGCCACATTAGCACAACAGCCTGATTTATGAGCTAGAACACCACATCAGACAAGTGCTATGTAAAATAGCTGGTAAGGACTTAGAGGCCGCAAGCACGGCTTCTATCTCCTTCTACCCCACCCCAACCCTCACATTTTATTCAAGGCAACTGCTCTGGAGCTGCTCGCTCACGCTTCACATTTGGCAAAGGAAGCTTGCAGAACCAGTCTCATTTGGCTAATTCAGCTCCTACATCTGTAGTACGATATCAAGGCTGCCACTTGGGTGCCACCTGAATAGCCCTGGTTTTGACGGGAATTTTTGGTGGCCTTCAGGGTTTGAAGAGCAGTTCGCAATGCTGGGGCCAACACTGATGCCAGAAACGTGCCTGAGGGAGGACTGCATAATAATTCCTTAGTGCAGATCTCAGAAGGCCTTGTGTCCCACCACTCACGCTCCATTTTGGCCTCTAACTTCTCTACAGACTGTAAAATACTCTAAATGCTGAAGCACATGTATCTCTCCAGGCAAGGTAGAAACTGAGATACAGCTTCATGGCCATTAACATTTCTAACGCATCTAAAATAATTCTGAAGTTACTAGTCCTTGACCCTCAGTTAAGCTCTACTGCTCTCCTAAATATCCATGCAGCTCCCACTGATGTGGCGGGAGAACATATTTATAACAGGCTGATCTGTGTTTGGCACAATATTTATTTATGGCATTCTCTGTATTTATATTTCACATAATGGCCAAAAAAAGGTGAAGTCTTGTGTGAGAATCAGTTAGATGAGAAGGGTGTGAGAAGCGCCATGAGAGAGTGGAAAAAGGAAACAGTACTCATAAAGAAGTAGAGGTAGAGAAAGAAAGCTAAGCCACCCAGAGCATGGAAAGAAGGCCTGGTCCTCTACAAAGCTAAGAGAAGTGGTCTACAAATGGTAGTTGAAAAGAAGGAGAATGGGATAGTTATACGGTAGCCTAGATATAGGTACAGTAACGTTATATCACCCATTATGGATCAAGCAGAAGCTGAGTCTCTCAAAGCAAGCTTCTCTAAAATTTCTAATATAAAAGGTACATTGGGGCAAAATGACACCCTGGTCTCCAGACCTGGCCTTCCATTACCTTGTCAGCCAGATTTAGATACATTTCCCTTCTTCCACTTACCACAACCCCCTCTCCCTCCCAAAAAAAAACCACGGTGGTCTTTCTTCCCTTTCATCCCCACAATAAAAGAATCTGAAATTTTCACAACAAAAACATTTTGAAGTTCTATTTTTCAACAAAACTGGAGAATGAACTCCAAAACCCCAACATTTTTCATCATATTTCCTTTCTTTCCCAAAATTTCCCATATTTTCTTTCTTTCCCAAAATTAAGTGAAGTGTAACAAAACTCCAGGGAAAGTTTTTGAAAACTTTTGCATTAATGAAATTCTTTTTATTTATGAAATTTGTGGGGGGAAAAAAGAGGACTTTAATGAAAAATATTAAAGTTTGTTTTCCATTTTGAGCCCAGTACTACCTGCAACCTTTTTTAGTCACACCAAGGCAAATTGGTTGCACATCTACCATTTTAACAGACTTTTCCATTAGTAGAAAGTGACTCTTCCCAATGTGAAAGCAATGGAGAATCAGGCCCGTTATGCTGACAGAAATAAATCACGAATTCAGTTATTACACAAGATATCAATTTGGCCCTTCAGTATTGGCACTACAGCTGCTGGTGGAAATCAGGAGGAATATCTTCAAGTTTCTATGTACACTTTAATGCCTTAAACTATTTTATTATTAATCAGCCACAGAAATCCATATTTAAAATGTTGTATAGACAATGGATTGAATTTATTATGCCAGATCCCTGCAGAAAGAAGGGAGGGGATCTATATAAATCCTGGGGACAAATAACTTTAAAAGCATTTCACAAAAATGAGTATATTTTATTAAAATTAATTAATAAGTGCATATTGGGTGCATAACATTCTTTATGGATGATTTTAAAGCCTATTACATCCATCACAAGATTTTCTGTATGCATCAACAGGCTATCAAGGAAATGTAAATCAGAAGAAAAGTGAAACACCAAAACATATTATGTATGCAAAAAGTCATACTCCTGGAGCTTTAATTTAAGAAATATTCAAATTAAGACCAAAAACAACACTGCAGAGAAGAATTTAGGCTTTGAAATGGCTTAAAATTAGAAATGGATCTGTACTAAAACATCACATCTCAGTCCTCCCACTACCCAAGTCTGAAGGTGTTTCAACACAGATCCATATTCTGCTGGAAGAGTCATCCTCTACTTGAGCATGCCATTCCCATACAAGATAAGAATCAGGATTATGCAAAAGGTATGAAATACCTGGTTTACAGGTTCATATTTATCACTCTTGAAGGAATGATCCTGATCTGCTACAATGGTTTACCCAAGCTGGGACTCACGATGGAATGCAAAAGAGTTAGGAACTCAATTGCTACAATATGCCAATGGGATCTGATCACCTAACTAAAACTAGGAGGAAATTTTTGGACAACTTTTGGGAGGGTGAAAAATGCAGTATTGGCAACAAAATATTTTGTGAACCAACATTGATTTCACTGCATTGTTCGTTTCAACCAAAAAAAAAATTCCCCCAAATTAAATTTCATTTCAACCTTCTCGAACATATTTTGATTTTTCAGTTTTGAAACAACTTGTTTCAAATTTTCCTTTTGTTTTGTTTTAAAATAGCCAAAATCAAAACTATAAACATTTCAGTTTTGTCAAATGGAGTGTTCTATTCACCCCGAAACAAGCTTTTTCAAAATTGCCAACTGAGGAAATAAACTCTTTGCCCAGCTCTACACCTCACTGAGTTTCTTTTGAAAATCCTAGAGCTAATCTATTTCTACTCACCTCAGTGGTAATAGTCCAGATTTACAGCAACATGACAGAGCAAAATCTAGGTTTCTGGTATTAAAAAAGAGGGACCATAGAATATAGCATTCCCTTAGATACATATTTACAGCTCTAATATACCAGAACACTCCATTAAACTGATTCTTTTCCCAGAATAGCTCCAAAGTCTTTGGAGAAACTACAGCTATTCATTCAAACATTATCCACTTCATCCAAACTTCTACTTCATGAGCATGACTTTCTGAGGACATGACCACGACCAGTTGACAGTCGATAGCACATCTGATGCCATAATTATTAAAGATGCTATCTGGAAAAGATGACAAACCCACTCCGCTTCATTTTTCAAGACTAAATACAGAAGTTCTGTTAGTAAGCACTAACTCCACATAGGTCAAGAAAAAATTGATGTCCTAGGTGTTACTGCAGCAACATGGTAAGAAATCTGTTCTATTCCTCTCTGCCCAGGGAGTCCTTGTTGCCCTTTGCTGTTATGGAAGTGAAAGAACTTAAAGCTCTCAGCTCTTGTCAGGCTGGTGCTTAGTCGCAAGGTAGTTCCTCTCTAGTAGCTACTAGGGACTGCAGAATTACTGTAGGATCTGTGGACCTAGCCAGGAAGAAAGCAATAGTGACATATCTTATATCACCGTTACACAGTTCCTGTCATCAAAGGTCTCAGCATGGTTTTTCAGAGGTTAGTTGATGTTGTGAAGTAATAAGCAAGCTCCATAACACTGCTGTGAGACAGGTAGTTTCCCACCAATGACAAAAAAATGAAAGCCCAGAAAGGCTAGATGTATAATCCAAGTCCATATAAGCCAGCCAGAGAACCCAGGCATTAAAAGGAATACAAGCAAGATATTAGGTGGAAAATTAGAATCTGAAACCAATTCCACTCTGGGCCATCCAGTCCTTTCAAAATCTTTAAGCAACTCCATAAGAAAGAGAGTCCCTTTCACCTAGGAACTTTTTTTTTTTTTGCTGCTATGGGTTGCATAAGACTTACTGGCTATGATCCAATACAAACAACAAGGGAGTGTTTTTTAATAGAGCCAATCAAGAGCTGATGCAAATCCTAAAGGACTTTTTAATTTTAGCACAAGTGATTCAGTATAGTTTATCTCCCAGGGCAGTGGTAAGATCTTTGCTCCAAATATTTCTCAGGGCTTCATGAGAGTAGTTTTAAATCTGCAGACAAGGTTGGCAAGACAAGGAGCAGCAGATTTTTTTGGAAACCCTGGGTTACTAAACACATCGCTGAAAGAGATCTGTTTCTCTGGTTTTGCTGCTAGCAAAAGTTCTTGAAAAACTGAGAACACATGAGGATACTATAAAAGGAAAACAAAGAGCTTAACACATGAAGACCCACAATGGATCCCGCCAACCGAATGTTCACGTAGACTTACGCATCCAGGTCCACATTGCCGTAGAGTAACAGGTGTGTTCTAGCGCTTCTTTCTCAATGCAGGGACAGTGGGGGCAATATCACATAGGCTAGAATGAAAACAAGATGCCATGGGACGAGGGACACAGAGGATGGGGGAAAGCTATTAGAAGTAACTAGACAGGCATGTCAATAAATCCTTCCACCCTAAGGCGATGCTGTAAGAGTGCACTGGGCCGGCATGAAGTTCTAGACTTTGAAGAAGGCCACTCACTGCTGGGTTAGCAATTTGATCTACTAAGTTGTTAGTACCTGGACTGAGTAAAGAGAGTTGTCTTCTGTTCCTGGTTCAGCCACAGACCCCCTGTGTATATCTGAGAAAGTCACCTATCTATGTCTGTCCCCAGCTCAGCCTTCATATATTTCAATTATTGATCCCCAGATCAAAATGGCCTCACAAGCAGCATGCAAGCAAGGTCATGGTGTGCAGAGCAAAACAGCATCCTCTGCCCACTACCAAAACCCTATCTGCTGATGGGGTAACCCCATTTGGGATTGCAATTCATACGTTGGGAACCACAGCTCTACTGTAGTGGTTTTTTTACCTTGTTCCATGTGCAAACCCTAAAAAATTTCAGATGCAGGTGTGAACCCCTTTGGAAATCTTAGTCTGCAGACCCCTAGAGGTTCATGGACCACAGGCTGAAAACCACTGGTTTATTGTCACAGTAATATAAAGAAAAAAAATTAATCTTAGCCAAAACTGGAAAGGACAAAATCTTGAAAGAAGGCCCACTGATGCAGACCAAAGAAATGCAAGGAAGTTTGGATTGGCCCCCTAACTTTCGAAAGCTTACCCAGCTGCAGTTTCTGGGTCTTCTAAGGCTGGGGCAGGGCTGTTTTTAAGAAGTTTTATAATTACCACTAGGTGATGGTGCTTTCAAGCATTTCCTCCAACTTTTTCCACTACTGAAACAACAGAGACTTTTCCTCCTCTTTTACACTAAAGCTACTTAACCTCTATACCCACTGGACTCTATGCAGGTCTTAGAATACTAACCATTTGCTGATTTTAAGACACAAATCCAGTTGGTGGTTCGTACAGAAGACTTTGCTTCTTCCTTAGGTCGGGACCCAACAAACTCTGGGTTCCAGGTCACCATGGTGCTTGGAGTTTATAGCCTCGTGCCTAGGTCTGCTGCAAAAATGATGAGCGCCTTTTGGCGACCAAAAATAAAACCACCAGTGCCTTTACCAGCACTCAGCAGATTCTATGGCATTTCAGCAGTAAAAGGGCTCCATGCCACCACCACGGCTTTTTGGTAGCAAGGGAAATCCCAGTTAGGCAGCTTCCTTTGAAGCTGGATGTCTAGCTGGGTGCTAATTTTGTCAAACCCTGCCTTAGGTGAGTTTAATAAGTTTGTGTAGGGGATGCTGTGATAAGACTGCCTCCAAGGGCATGTTGTCAATCTGCAACTGCAAGTAGCAAATATCCCCAATGACCAGTGATAGGATGCTAGATGGGGAGAGCTCTGAATTAATAGAGAGAATTTTTTCGCCAGGTGTCTGGCTGAGGGTCTTGTCACATCCCCAGGGTCTAACTGACTGCCATATTTGGGGTTGGGAAGGAGTTTTCCCAAAGGCAGTGATCCTGGAAGTTTTTCCATCTTTCTCTGTGGTATGGGACACATTTAAAGATGGACTAGGAATAATAGATCATGAATTATAGTTATTTATAAACTTAAACAGCCTTCTGTTCCCACTCCCAAAAAATTTTGAACTGCCACATTAACCCTAAATACACCATTTCACTTTTTTTTTTTTTGCCTTCTTCTGTAGAATAGGCCATGGCTCACTTGCTGGTGGATTATCTGTACTTTAAAGTCTTTAAACCATGATTTGATGACTTTAATAACACAGTCATAGGTTAGAGGTTTATTGCAGGAGTGGGGGAGTGAAGTTCTGAGGCCTGTATTGTGTGGCAGGTCTTCTGACCATATAGTCTATGACAGAATCAGTTCAGATTTCTAGATGCTGACTTCCATTTTTTATGGTCCAAATCACTGTTTACATTTGCAGTTACCTTTTCCCACAAAAGAATCTTTTTCAGGTTGGCCGGGTTGAAAATGCAGCCCTTTTAAAACTAAACGTTACTTTAGTTCACCAATTTACCTTCTGTGCTTAAAGAGATATCAGTCAAAAATATTAGTTCCTTTTATCCAGACCTTGCCCCACTATCTTATTCTCTCTCTCCCTGCTGTCTTTTGATTCACTGCAATAGTGTTTGTTGGTTTATCAAGACTCCACATTTTAGTTTGTCAGTGGTATATTTATGTTTATGGGACCATTAGGAATAAAAAAAGATATGTTTAATAATGTATCTACTGCTGAGATGTGGTCCACAACAAAACAGAAAAAAACAAATGCAAAATGTGCTTTAACAACTTCACCCTGACTCCTTAAGGGCACTTGACAATCACACACCACTGAAAAGAGACAATCCAAGCTGGGTTTGCTGCTACAGATTTAGAAAAGAATAGGAAAGAGCAAAGAGCAAATCCACATGCTATCAATCTAGATAAAGAAAGGCTCATACAGTGTAAAAGTCTCCATGAGCAACTCCCAAAGCAAGCAGCTAGGATTACAGACCGACAAGGCATCTAAGGTGGAGGTAATGTCAGAAAAATCAACTGAGTGCATTATCAGAAGCGAGTGAGAGATTTGAGGCGACTGATGATAAGCTGAATAGAGCCCAGCAGACAAGCTTGGTGGTTTCCAAAAAAGGGAAATTAAACGAAGCGGAGTAGCCCTGAGTGGCAGGACTTGCCTTTCTCTTTCATGCAGAACAAGACCTACCAACAATTGTCTTTAGCAACTCTTGCGGGGCTTGTTCTGCTCAGTCTGCTGGGGATGGCAGCTCTGCCTGTCTTACGCCGCGCTTCTTCCTTGTTGTCTTTCTGGCTTGCTTGGCCTCTCTCCCTGGCAGCTAGGCCTGGTGCAGAGTGGAGGGGGCAAACGAGCATGGTCGCCTTCTCAGCTGGGCTCTCGCGGGCAGCCACCACTCTGCTGAGACACAGTGACCTGGAACGACCACCCTCAGCTGGCAGGAGAAGCAATTCTGTCCTGCCCCATCCATACCCCAGCTGGGCCCAGCTGCCAGAAAGAGGGACCAAGTGAGCTGGAAATGTGCCGGGGCAGGGGGGGAGGCTGTACAGTGTGAAGAGGACAAGGTAACTCGGCTGGTGTGGAAAGAGCATGGTGGCCCTGAGCCGGGTTCAGGGAATCACTGGTGAAGGGGTCAGAAACAAGTTCTCTGCTCAGGCCAAATCAGAGGTATTGCCCATGCCCCTCCCTGCCCAGCAAGGCCCAGAGGCACATATTCCCTGCTCCTGAGGCCCCAGCATCCCTGAAGGTGGTAGGATTGGCTGCACTGGCCCAGGAGGTAGGATGGGAAGGTTCCTCCCAGAGGTGGAACGTGGGATGTTCACACGCTCCCACACTCTTTAAATTGTTCCCCCACCCCTCATATCACCAGGAACTGATCTCTGAGTATGCTTCTTTATCCTGTCCAGAAAACAGCCCTGATGGTGTGGGTGACAATGGGAAGGGGCAGCATCTCAGTCACCTAAGAATGTGAGTCAGTGTCTGGTGAAAAAGGTCAATTGGTGGCAGAATTGCTCGGAGAACTGCCCAGAGACAACAATGACGTGCGTTTTATAAGCGAAGCACACAAGCATAGATACACAACAGGTGCCATGGTAACACAAGTGAGTGCAGCACTGTCCCATCTCTGGCCTGCTGGGTTACCGTGAGCAAGTCATGCCAACCCCATGCCTCAGTTTCTCATCTGTAAAATGGGTGTAATGATACTTATCTACTCAGTAAAGTGCTTTTCATCCATAGATGCTTCCTACATTGACAGAAGGTCTTCCTCCTCTTTGATGTAGATAATTCCCCTACCTGCACAGTGATAGCTACGTAAGTGAAAGAACCTTTCCATTAACCTAGACGCAGCTCCATTTGAGGATGGGTTGGCTTAACTATGACCCTCAGGGGTATTTTTCACAACCACAAGGAATGTAGCAAGGTCAGTCTGAATTTTAAGCATGTGCCACCTTCCATAGACGAGCACACAGGAGAATTATATTTGGTTGGCTGCATTATTTACTCCACATCTGTCTCTAGGTAATGTTGAAACTCAGGGTTCTGAATATAAGCAGAACAGAGCACATAATTTAATTGCTAATTAAGACTGGGTGCAGCACAGTGTAGGCATGTTGTCCTATCCAAGAAATTCCACATCCTTTCTGAACCCAGTAACAAAACATTCTCGCCCATAACACCATTTACATCTTCAGTGCTAAGTGGAAATTCACCCCAAGTGCTGCCTTTCAATACTTCTGGTCCTTATTACACACTTAGACACAAACTGCGATGAGGTAGATTTATACTAATGACAAAGAACAGCTGTGTTGCACTTCATTAGAGCTCCATACGACAGTGACAATCTAACAGGCCGCTAAGATAGCATCACCAGCCAAAAATCCCAAAATGCTAAACCAGAGAGAACTTGCTAAAGTGACAGACCCTGCTTTTAACCCTTTTCATGTTTAGTTTTGAAATACTGTGCAATGACATTGTGAAAAGACATCTAATTTCTTGTCAAAACAGGCAGAGCTTTTAGCATTGCAGTCCAACCAGTAACTCAAAAACCTGGTAAAGATTTAGATTTAAAAAGTAACTGGAAAACCCCGTGGATGTTCCTTAAACTCTATGTATGTTAATCTGGTGTTAACCAGAGCACTCGGATATTAAAGTCATAAATCTTATCACTTTGGGTTTCCCTTTCAATTTTTTTATTACATGTTTAGAATTAGGATAGTAAGTAATATCACTCATGATTTCACTACAAGAAGACAAACATGAATGTCATATATTAATGGAAGGCAAAGCACATTTTATCAACACTGGAATTCCAGAAGGGGAAAAGAACTGTGTTCTCCCATGGTTGTTGAAAAACAGCCATTACCAAGTAGTTTTTAAACTGGAGTGTAAAGTAGGGCTTGACAAAATTGGATCCCAGCTAGGCACCAGCAGTTTTATTTTTGGTCGCCAGCGGATGCTCCTTTTCTGCATTTTCATAGCAGAGCTAAGACCCAGGCTACAAATCCCAGTTGCCATTGCAACCTGGCCCCCAGGTTTTATTGAGCCCTGGTATGAAGCAAGACTAATAAGTTACTGTCTGTTGTGTCTTTTAGAAGTGCTCAGGGTCACACCATATACCATTTTGAATGCTCTATCCCTTTGGAAATAACTCACCACAAGCTAACCTTGTACCCAGCTTATCAGAGGGGTGTTCCACCCTCTGCTCTGAGCGCTGCGTAGAAAGGCCCATCTCTTGTGTGTGGGAGGAAGTACAGATGTCCTCAAAGCAGGGAGCTGGAGACTCCAGGAAGACCTTCCCACCAGCTTGCTGCATGGCTTGGAGCAAAGGGCTTCCTCTGTGCACAGTTTCCCCACTTGTGAAATGGGACTAATACTTCCCTGCATCTACTGTTGTTTGAAAACACTGATATTAAAGGTGACACAGAAATACAGTGCCGTATGAAATCTCTCAGTCTCAAATCCACGGATTCTTACACTCATCCTGTTTTAGGCACACCGGTCCCATTGAACCGAATGCTTGACACTAGTCAGCAGTCATGTGACATGTTTAGGATAGCATGCAATTTGAGGAAGGGGAACAATTTAATATCAGTTTGCCTGGCCTGTATTGGGATCCCTCCTCATCCCCTGAATGAAGCAGGGTTTTGATGGTGCTGCTGAAGACCCTAAACAGATAGAAGCGGGTAAGCTACCAGCAGTTATGACAATCCAGAGCTGTAGCATGCAATTCACTGTGCTGACATTTACTCAGGAAAAGTGCACTGCGAGGACATTAAGGTAGTGACCAAAAATAAAAGCAATGCAATTTCACTTAAAGAGCAGAATACATTGCAGATCCTCCAATACCTAGGCACACAACATGATGCATTGCAAGCTCTTGGTCCCCAAGCGTGGCGTAAGAACCTTCAAATACACAGGACAGAGTTCCAAAAGAGAGGTCACGCCGTGGAAGCAACACCTAAATAGCTGACGTTTCTGGGTCTAAGCCTTTTATGCCGAATGACTGGAGCAACATCAAGGACCTTGAAGTGTTCTCTGACAGGAACATAGTCTCTGCTTGTTCCACTTATTGGGCCCTTTATCGGCACTTGTCAGACAACTCCCAGCTTGTTTGGTCATTACAGGAGATAAGGGGCTGCATGTTAATGTTATGACAAACACCGCTTGTTTCACAGGTTAGCAGCCTGGAAGGCTGGGACATGCCACGTTCTGGCTGCTTCTGGGTCTTGGCAGCATTTTATAACAAGCTACCAGCAGGTCGGTTCCAATAATGCAGACTCCTGAGCTAGACCCTGCTTTTGACTGATGTTGCAACTCTGAAGGGTAATGGTGTCTCCAGTTTCTGCCGAGTGACACTGGCCTAAACAGCCAGCCAGCAGCAGAGGGGTGCAAACAGCACTGGGGAGGGGGCCGAAGATCCCGCCAAGCTGTGGGCTGGGCACTCGATGTGGGAGGAGGGCCAGGGACAGATCAGCCAGACGGCAGCACAGTGCTCCAGGAGCGGGGACTCCCTCCCCACCGGGAGCTCCGCTGTGCGGACGTGAAGACGGGGCAATAATTGGCAGGGGAAGGGGGCAGAGAGGTGTGGGATGGGGCACAGCACTCGGCACCACAAACAGCAGCACTGCCCTGCATGGAGTCGGGGAAGAGAAACCAGGGATGGGGACTCCACACGGCAGCAGGCAGGGAGGTGCTGGCAACACTCATTGCTGAATTTTTGCCAGGCCATGGGGCCCCCTGTTTAGCCCAGGGCCTCAAGCTGCAGCCCAGAAAGCCCCTGCGTTAATCCAGCCCTGACTAAAACTGGTCACTTGAGACTGCAAAGACAGCCCCAGGGTTCAGATGAGACCCTCCTGCAAAAAACAGTATATTGAGGACAAGCCTAGAAAACATGCTCAGCAAAGAATTTCCAAAGTGGCAGCCCGGGGTCAAGTCAGCCAGAACTACAAGTCTGCAGAAATTGTTCCCTTTAGTGCCCTCACCAGGAGACCCCGGCTACCCTGCCCAGACTCAGACCAGCCACATTACACAGAGCAGCCAGGGACAGACCCCAACTTGTGTTTGCTTGGAGCTGCACAAGCCTCATGTGCCCAGCCCCCAGGAAAGAGGGAGTGAAGGGAGGAGGACCAGAGCCAAATGCCCTGGGGACCCCAAGTCCCAACCAGATGCTCACATTTGTTTTCCTGGACAGGACTTCCTGCTCCAGTTGGCAGATGAGCAAGTCTGGCAGGGTTAAAGGTGAAATATGAAAGTGTACTGAATCCCCATGAGGAGTTACTAGGTCTCTGGAAAACAAACAAGGAGTCTGGTGGTACTTTTAAAGATGAACAAATTTATTTATCTCGTGAGCTTTTGTGGAAGAGCATCCCACTTCATCAGATCTTCAAGTATCTCACAAAGTGGGATTTTCTCCCACGAAAGTTCATGCAGTAAATACATTTGTTAGTCTACGTACCACAAGACTCCTTGTTTGTTTCACTGGACTTGACCAACACACGGCTCCCCCTTTGGAACAAAGTCTCTGGAGAGGCAGACGCACAGGATGTCTGCCGCATTTATGGGGGGTGCAGACTCTAGGTTATACCTGCTAGGAAGAGTTATTGATGTAGGTGAGTTGTGAGGTAAAAGGACTTTTCCACATGCCTCCCAGGCACTCATCTGCTCTGCGTATCCTGCTGATAGAGAACAGGAAAAAGTGGCAACATACGGCACTGCTGAACGGTTCCTGCTGGCATCAAAGTCAAAGGTCCTTTTCTTCACCTGCTCAACCCTGCGGTAGGGAAGCTAATCCCTTGTCATGGCGTGGATCCTGCAAACACTTACAGCATACTGCCTGGTACCCTCTGCAGTCTTTTTGTAATCAATGGGATTACTGAGGGCAACAGGCACTACAGCTGGCAGTGTTTGCGGGATCCAGTATGAGCATAAAATGAGATCGAAAAAGCTAGAAAGCTAATTGCAATCCAGCCTGCCATGCAAATTCTAGAATCAGCCCTTGTCCTGAATGGGAATTTGGGCTGACACTAAAACAGCTCCAAAAGGGGCAGCCGTTTTAGTCTAGTCCAGTAAAACAAACATGGAGTCCTGTGGCTCTTAAAGACTAAGAAATTTATTTACTGCATGCGCTTTCATGGGAGAAAAATCACACTTCATCAGAAGCTTTGAAGATGGGGGAAACTTACAGAATGGGAGGAAACTATATCGTATATGCTTTCCTCCCAATCTGTAAGTTCCCCCATCTTCAAAGTGTCTGACGAAGTGGGATTTTCTTCCATGGAAACTCATGTGAGAAATAAATGTATTAGTCTTTAAAAGTGCCACAGGACGCCTTGTTTGTTTTACTAACAAACAGAGATCTCCCAATTACATGCACAACAACGAAGGCACTTAGTTACAGGCGTGAGATGCAGTAATTGACAAAAATTGTGACTGCGAGAGCAGACTGTGGCCAAAACAATAATTAAAGCACGGATTTTAAGGGAGTTTAAGGGGCATATATACAGCTTTTAAAAGGAGGAACCGTTATAGTTTCCTATTAGAGCAAATGTGCTGCAGATAGCTGGCTGGATTAAGTAAATCACTACCTCTGGAAGGGGAAAGAAACAGAAGGCACTTGCTGGCATCCAAGCTGAACATGGTTTTCGCTGATTTAAATGAATGTGCTCACTAATGGGTTGTTACTGACTTAGTTTTATGAGTTGGCTGTGTTCTGACAAATCCGTTCTAACTCCCTCTCACTAATCAACATGAAGTTCACCAACTCCAGGAGATCAGGAACAATTTATCAGACTACTGACCAGTGGCATGCTTTGACATTTTGAGCCAGACATCTAAATGGGGCCCTAAAGGAGGCACAGCCTTGCACATATGGGGTATGTGAGTACTGAATTTTGTTCTATAGAATGACACCTGACATGTGCATTTGGGGGCCGCATGAAATCATCCTGTGGGCATGGCCAGTCCTGGAGCATGAAATACATGCTGGCATCAGATGAGCTAGTGAAAATGCAAATCCAGAGAGCAAACAAGCAAGACGTGAAAAACCAGTGATTCTAAAACTGACATTGGGATGAATGACAAAGCCTCGCACCTTGAGTCTTCCAGCCATCTTTTGAAAGGTGCATTCCAGACACCAGCATCAAGCATGTCCCAAGAAACCAGTTGCCTTGGCTCAGGTCATCTAACCTGGCACAATGAAAATTGTGATTCTTCTAGTTATGATCTAACAGGCAGCCCAAGACCCTACCAGAAGGAGAAGCCTTCTTCAGTGGAAAGATGGCTTTGCCACTCTCCACGGTGTGAAAAGAAAATGTGCAGGTCAAACACAGCCCTACAGACTGGAAAATGGAACAGGTGAAAACTTAACTAGTGAAGATTGCAGGCTACATTTTATTCAAGTCTTCATTGGTCACCAGGAGTCCTGAGGCACATAAAATAGACTGGAAAAAGTAAGTTTGGCTCAGAGTTGGCAAGTGCCAGACTGCTCAGACTTGACTAGCAGCCTGGTAGTCAACACTGCGATTTGGTTCTGGGCAATGTCTCTCAACACATGAGCTTTAACTGTAGGAAAGAGCAGCAATGAGGTATTATTATAAATGTTAATTCCTCACTTAAAAAAAATAAAAGGAGGTAGGGCAGGGCAAAAGGAAGTGAACCTGCGGGCACTGTGACAAAGAGACATGAAGAGCTAAATGAAAAAATAAAGTCCACAGAAAACATTAGTTAAAGGTAGGTGTGCCATGCGTCATCCAGCTACAGACTGGGGCCTTAGTGGATTTCTTGAGCTGGTGTAGGAACTTTCTAGCCTATTAAGATTTTTAGGAACTCATAATAGCACACAACATGCCCCTTATGCCTCTTTACGGGCTGTACCTGGAGATTTTTCAGCCACCCTCAACTCCATTTGAAGTCAACAGGAGCAGAGGGCTCTTAGAACCTCTAAATATCAATCAGTCTGTTACTAAAAAGTTATCTATGTGGCAAACCAGCCTTACATATGTCAAACCTGTCTTATCAATCCGGACTTCTCTTTCTTGGAGTGAATGGGGCTTGCTCAATCCTCCACACAGGTCTGAGTTTCATGAATGAATTAAAATCAGAAAGAGGAGCTTAACACTCAAATGACTGGATGATCTTTTATAAAAAAAAGACAAGATTTCATTTTAAGAAAAACATGCTGTTGAGACAAATTAGAAGCAATCTGATATAGAAGTTCATCATTCTTCTCCTCGGTTTGCTCCGCAGCTGAGTCGCTGGAAGAATGCAACTGACACACATCAGTGTCGCACACATGCGTTCACACAGGGTTGGGGAGGAGCTGGAAGGACAGCAAAAACAGGAGCAGAGCCACAGGAGACAACTGTAATGATCTTTGGGGTTCGTTAAAATGGTGAATGAGAAAAAGCATAAAACTTGTATTAAAAAAAGAACTAGAGGGCATCCCTGCTGAGCTGTTATACCCATGGCCCTATGTTTTCAACCCCCTGCCTGCCAGGCATATCATAAAATTCCTGTGTTCATGATACTACCCCTCATGAGAGAACTTCTCAGGTGTAATCTTGCACAAAACTCTCACTACAGCTGTGCCTGGGGTGGAGTGGGAGGGTGTCAGAGCTAGGGAAAGAGGCCAGCACCCTTTTCCCAACTGCAAGGGAAACAGGGTCCTAGATGAAAACTTTCTATTTTCAGCTCACTCCCCATAAAACTGGTGAGCAGAAAGAAGCATTCTGATGGTAAAGCTCATGCTATGGCCTTGATTTCGGTTAGTCAAGAAGATGGGTTATCTTGGGATATTATTAGACTCAGCAGATAGATATGCCTTTCCTGTCACCTCCTCATCCTTGACTGAGGAGATATCTTTTCTGCCTTTCATGTGGGGACCTAGCAGTAGAGGCACCATACTTTTCTCTCCTTACAATTAGACTTTTTTGACAATCTCTGTCCTGGACAGACCATTAAGCACATCCAGTGACGGCAGGTTGTCCAATATTTATAGCAAATTTAGGCCAGGTCAAACTCATTGGGACAAGCACATCATACCTCCATGGTCCATGCACCAGCTACTCATCCAGTTCTGAATCCATTTGATGAACCTGGTCTTGCTCCTTAAAGCCCTCAGGGGGTTAAGGCCTAGTTATTTCAAGCACAGTTGCTATCTCCATGATAGCTGTGTCATATGGGAACACTTTAGAGATGGAACACAGGTCTGAATGGGCTGAAAGACACTAGAAGGCCCATGGAGGTACAATTTGCTCTTTCGAGATCCAACCTTGCAACTTTCAAGACAATGCAAGACTCGTGTCACCATCTGGCCAAGGCTCCACCCTGCTATTACTGAAGTAAATGTCCTACTGACTTCAGTGGGAGCAGGATTGGGCCTTTGGCTCAATTACAGATTATGGATTTGAGCCACACAATAAATATTAGCTACTCAAGAGCAAACTGCTGTGGTAAGGGGGCCAGGCCTGTTCCTATTTAAGTCAAGGTGCTCTCTGCAGGATGCAGTACATTTAGTTCCACCATAGGCAGCTTTGAGAGCCGAGACACGTTAGCATGATTTGTCCACAGGAACCCAAACAACAGGACCTTTTGTAACAGGCCTCCCAGAACTGAAGCAGAGGCTGTGGTTTCTTGAAAACATCTGGAACTGCGCCTTTGAGTACATGACATACAACGTCTACTTCACAGCAACTACTCATCCGAGACCCTGCCCAGATGTGTCCTTTTGCATTGTCCTTCCTAGCCCTCAGTGTCAGCAGCCATATGGCTGCAACAAGGAGAGTCCTCACCTCTTCCACCTGGTGGAGCTGGCTTACAGAATGGACCATTCTTCAACTAGGAAGAGCAAGGCTCAGACCTGACTCAATGCCAAGCCAGTTTCAGTTTCCGCCAGCCAACATGGAGAGCCTCGAACTACTTCAGTACTTCCTGTGCTCAGTTAACTCAAGGTCCCTTTGAAACACATTCCTGCAGTAGCACATCACTGAGGAAGTCAGCTCGACTCCTGCCCAGCTGGAGCCTGCTCAGGTGGTTTAAACAAAACTTATCATCAGGGAGCAGTGTCTTGACTGAGTACCTTCACATAAAAAAATCCAGCTGTGATTGTCCATTCAGACTTGTGTTCCAGCAGAATCCATGGAGCCTGTGATTTATCACGCTCGTGCACTGCCACCAGCAGCTCCCTCCAGCTACTACTCATTATAATTATAGGACTGGTTCTGCGGGTAAAGCTTATCAATTATCATTGTATCAGAATGAATGGGCCCCTGCTTCAATAAATGGGCATCATATTCCCACTCTCATAGTTTAAGGGTCATAGTGATGTTTCCATCCTGAACTGAGTAGTTTCATATTGCCTCAGCCTCAAAAATTGATTCATTAAAGATTTAAATTAATTCATTTATACTACTTCTTCCACAAGGTAAGTGATAAAAAAGAATCACACTGGAATGGTGAAGGACTGGGCTGTAAATGCTATTGATTATGGACTTAAGCCTTCATTTTAAATGGAACAACAGGTTGGAAAACAATAGTTCTGTTGACATTATTTCAGGTCCAATGAAGCACAGCTATGTTTCAGTATCAGTGGAAGAAATCTTTTATTAATGATTTTCATTGGATGTGGCTCTTTTGTTTATGTCAACACTGGAACTGCTCCAGTATCCATGTAAGCAATGCTAGAATATCAAGCCAAGAGATCCTTTTTTAATAAGTTACTCTTACATCAGTCACAGAAGTATCCAACCCATCCAGCAATGCCTGATTCAAGGCAAAGTGGAATGAAACGCTCAATAGTTCTCTGAGGGATGTAAAATTATGTGGAGCAATGCAAAACGTGCTCCAGAATCACACAACAGACATTTAACTTAAAACAAACCTTCAAAACAATTCTATTAGACAACAGCCAGACCGCAGGCCAGAAGCCTTGTAGATTCTGCAGCTTACTGGATGCATATGCATATTTTGCTAGTGACACAGGATAACCCTCATTTGGATAACTATGCGCACACATAGCTCAGAGAGATACTCTATCACCTCTGTCTCAGTGGGAATACAGTCCTGCCTAGGGAAAATACACTTGTCCCTCATACAAAGTTTAACTGTGACACTAGAAGAGCAGGGAATACGGAAGTAGCATTTGTGCTTATAACGTAAGCCATCGTCTTCTCAAGAAGAAGTAAGCTAGACCAAGTCCCTCCATTCTGGGAGATGCAAAACATTCATAAAAGCCCCTTCAGGAGAACATTTCATTGTAGGTCCACCTCACATGACCTAGAAACTCTTCACTGATATCCTCCCTTACTCTCTTCTCAGTTCCTTTTGTTCCTTGATCTCTTCTTCTCCCTTTACCCTTCCTCATCTACCTTCTGCTCAGTTTTTTGTTCCATGCAAATCAATCAGGTATCATTTCATCAATTAATCTATCAATCCCTCCCTCCCTGATGCTCCAGTGGGAAGATACACCCATTATTTTATAGTTTACCTAGCCTCCACCCAACAAACTTAATTTGTTCTTTTGTGGCCTCCCATCCAGTGTTATATGTGGACATAGTGAATGAATTCTCTTTCAGTGGACATGGCCAAGTGTATTGGTAAAACTGTACATTGTTACAGACTCTCTAAGCACCCCTAAAAACAATAAAATATGAAAATGAGAGCAGCCAGGTTTCATTGCCATAAATATTTACCAGATTACTCCATGATGTTGGGACACCTATTCTGTCCTTGCCTTACCTTATTATTATTAATTATCTGTTATAACATACATTACAGTAGCCCTCCTTTTTCTAGAGTCAACAGCAGGGGGGAAGGTTGAGTGAGAATATTAATTCTGATTTTTGTTTTTTTAATGCTACAAGTTTTGCGCCTTCTCACTTTCTTTGCAAGGTCGGTCATTTTATTTCTGAAGCTGATCATAAAAAGAGACATCTCTGTCAAGCTGTTTGCAAATAAATCCACATAAGGCCTCACCCTGCACCGCTGAGGGCAATGTGAGTTTTGACAGTGACCCAGTGGGTAGGCAATTAGGCCCATTACCTTGATCTCTGGAAACCAGCTTTGAAGTAAAATGAAAAGGGATAAAGAGCCCAAATGTTAGGCAATCCTAAAACGCTGGAATTGAGTTGCTTGTGAAGGAATTTTAAAAAGTGTCCATTAGCTCTTAGATTAGAATTTATTTGCATACTTCCACAATTTGTGAATTCAAAGTGACATTTCCATTGAAAGAAGTCAGAGTGTGTCACAACAAAGTTCCAGAACCCTAAAGCAAAATTACCTCAATTTACAACCCCTTGGAGTAATGCTACACTGTTGCAGAAGTGGGGGTTTTGCAAGCAACCATTTGTATGGTTTAGGTTCCAACTGCTATGTCAAAGGTCTTTGGAAAGTCAGATAAACAGCATCATCATTTATTGCATAAACTATTTCTAACAAGGGTCGTTAAATGCAGTACCTTAAAGAGATTAGAAGGTGCACATAAATTGTCAGTTTTGGAGCAGCCATACCTGATCAGACCAATTGTCATCTGGGCCCATCTCTCTTCCCTAACTGTGGTCAGTAACATGCTCAAGAAGATGCAAGAGAACCGTTAATGTGTAACAATGCAATAATCTGCTACACGAGGACATTTCTTCCTGACATCCATCAGTTAATGGTTGGTTTATGCCCTGAACCAGGACATATATAAAATACTATAGATATAGTACATACAATAGTGTATCCCTTTCCTTAAAATAAACACATTTAAAATAGCATCAGAACATGCATGAAAGCACATTTCTGACAGACCAGCTGACTGTAACTTTAGCAAATATTGGTGATATGTAGTTAAATTGCTCTAGTAAGTGAAATCATTTCTGAGCACTATTAAAGTGACCGTGTATAACCAGAGAATCTTGTGAGGGAGCTAACAAAAGAAACTCCACCTTAAATTCTTTTCATTAAATTGCAAAGACAGAGTATGTCAAGAGAACAAATTATGGGTGTGCACAGTGTGCAAAATTGGATAAAGAGGAAAGATACTAAGTATTCTGAACCCATATTCTAAAAGCCTGTTTCCAGAGACAACAAGGCAGGAGTCTTTAACTCATGAGCCCCAATGTGCTGGTGTACACAACAATTATAAAACAGAGTCCTACCCCCCCTCAGCCAGCCCTGCATTACAGTACTGTTCGCTCAAAGATCCCCATGACAAGCTCAGTGCAGACGACAAAGCGCAGTAGCTAAACACAGTTTAAGGATGTAGAAAAAGGCAATTTATATCAAGAGGACAAACCCATTAACCAGCCCAGATGCAACTCTTGTTCTAACTACATGAAATAATAGACAGATTTTTTGTTTCTTTTATGGACAGACATGCCATTTTCAGTGTTGACAACTTAATCCTAGTCCTGCAGTTGCCCTGCACGTCAGACTTCCAGCAATTAGGCACACTATCACTTATAGGTTAGAGAAACTGAGGTTTTCTGGGCAGCACAAGATGCCAAGCCCCAAGATGCCAAGCTTCTATTCCAGCTGCTTGGAAAGTTTTCGATGGAACAGGTTTCCCTCAACAAATGGCAGCTTTTGTTGAACTAGCAACATGTTGATTTCAACAACACTTTTGAAGCGCCTACTTGAATTGTTTCGACAAAGGTAAAAATTTCAGATTTTTGTTTTGACTTTGTATTACAAGATTAATTTTCACATTTAAGAATTAAACTACGGTCAGTCAACATGAGCAAAATGATTCAGCAGAACCTTTTGATAACTCCAAATCACAACCTTTTTTAAAAAATTTTCATTTTGTTGGAAATTTCAGCATTTCTGTTCCACTTTGGAACCAAAGCCAATATGGACGTGTTAGAATTTCTCATGAAGTGGTTTTCACACAGCTCTATTCCTGACAAATTCTGTGACAGCTAAGGCAAATTGACAAGTTCCAAAGGGGTGTATCTATGTTAAATCAAATTGTTTGCCTAAGAGTACCTAGAATGTGACAAAAACCCCACAGCATTGAATCTCAGAACCTCCCCTTCCTGAATGTCAGTGCCCGGTTTCCAGCCCAAACCCCTGCACTGTAATTTTATAACCCTACTGCGTGAATCAGCTGACCCAGGCTAGTCCTGGCCATCCCATGAGTCTTTTACTGCAGTATAGACATAGCTTCCCTCTTTTACACATGGGGAAAGTACTACAGTGACGTGATAGCACTAGGAAGAAATGAGGGG
Organism: Podocnemis expansa; assembly: GCA_007922195.1. Taxonomy (NCBI): domain Eukaryota; kingdom Metazoa; phylum Chordata; order Testudines; family Podocnemididae; genus Podocnemis; species Podocnemis expansa. Next base: position 11,877,218 of record ML681991.1, on the reverse strand, counting down.
CCAAGAGCCGCTTTCATTGGCAGAGGCCTGAATCCAGAATTACTACGGATTTACACCTTTATAAATGGAAACTGCATCTGCCTTTGGGTGATTAAGAGACTGATGACTACTATTAGTTCTGAAACAGACTGAATTATAGAGGATTAACAAAAGGATGCTATCATGACTGTGCTCCACTTTGAATTGATGGATTGATTCATGGCTTAGTAGCTCTTTGCTTGTTGGTATGCTCATCTCATTCATTCAGTATTGTATTGTCAGCTGATTGCCGTAAACAGCCAGTTTCATTGTAGATGGAAGCTTTTGGAAACATTTGTATTCTGAATGTTCATATGAATTATGCTAACACCATCAATCAGTTATTGATTTCTTTCTAAACACATAAGATAGATGTTTGTACATTATGATGTTTGAAGGAGAGAGTCTTTTTATACAAAGAGCTGCATTTAGACTCCGTAAGTGTGCGAGAATTTGTATTGTGATTTTATATCAACTTGTCAATAAAGTATCTGGCCACTTCATTTTAAACTATATTTATTGGTCCATGTCTTGCTGTCCTTTCAGTTTTCACTCAGACAAAAACTTCCATTAGGACCAATTCTGGCTTCACTATAAATCTTCACTAAAGCTAATGCCATTGTCCCAGTGTAAAACCCTTGTAAGTGTGGACAGGACCAGAATCAGGACCATTGCCTTTTCCCCTCCTACACCCCAACAGTGGCACCCCAAAAAAGATAAAGATCTCAGTGTTGCCCCACTGTCTCTTGCCTGGCTCATTACAAAGATTTCATAGCTCAAGAAAACAAAGAAAAGTGTAGGTCTCTCACATAATTAGACTTATTGAAGATTGAGTCAAACAAGAAGCATGCAGGGGAGAGGGGAAGATGTTCTTAACATTGGTTTGGTACACCTGTATGTAGCAGTGACAGCATGCATTTTCATTACTGGCGATTCTAACCATTTTCTCCATGGGACTCCCCACAGAAGTCTAAAGTTTTGCTCACAGATGGGTAGAAGGACTGGGATTTGACAACCACAGTATGTGAATATTGTAGTGTATGTAGTACAGAACCAATTCCTTTTGGTTTATGGTGTTGAACGTTTTTAAGACTCCCCCTGCCAGCAGAATGCAATTCTCATCATTTGCTGAAGTCCTCAGAAGCACGGCAGTTAAATCCAATTTGTATAATTTAAAATTGATAACATCGATGTGTATTTCTAGGCCTTTTTTCCATTTCTATTAATTTAAACATTCACACACAACTGCCAGAAGAGGACAGAATTATTTAATGACAGCAGATGGTGAGACTCAAATATAACCATTCAAACACAAATGTCAACATCACATACAAAGTAAATATCCTTAAATAAAACTCGAGCAAGTTCTCCAGCAGCATTTTTCTCACTTTTCCTATGTGTAAATTTCAATTATTAACTAATGGAGATATTTTCTTCACCAGTTTGTGGGAGGGCAATAATGTCGAGTCCAGTTATTGAAGGCCCTTCACAGAGAGGCATACAAAGCTGGGCATACACAGATGCCTCCATCAGTTTGTTTTTCACCGGATTCATACTGCCACCTGTCTGGCGTACGAAGGTGGAGGTCAACACTCTCAAGCAGGTTATTTGTGCCCTGATCCCAAGACACATGTGGCCCATCTGACCCTCTCCCTGGACATACTTTCAGCCCAAACATCCAGGGTCCCCACACGCAGCATGCTGTGTGGGTCTCTCTACAGGTTGCCAGCGGACAAAGCCTATGTGAGGTTTCCCTTTTCTTACTAATAAAAATCTAATCCACCCAATCTGGATGTTACTGTGCTTTTACTCTGTAGACTTATGTTTTCATGATGCTGTTCTTCTTAACATATTTTAGAACAACCATCCATATATGGCTTTTTGTATATGTAAACATTTCTAAAAGAAAGGTCATATTGGCAACATTTACTTTAGCACGAAGGGCTGAATGTCTCATTCACCACATGCCTGTCAACACCATGAAGCTGGAGATTAACACACATTTAAGTGAGAGTAGGTTTTTCCACTTAGAGTCCTAGTCTACACACTGTCTGCAAGGCAACAGAGTCACATCTGAGCAAACTGCATGCAAACAAATATTATTCTGGTTTGTTAGCTGTTTACACTCACTTTGTAGAGGAAGAAGAAAAGCACAAGACAATGAAGAATCAGGCAACTGGAGACTTATGGTTATTCTTTACTTTTCCTGCTCCCTGCCCAACACCTAAATAAATATACTAAAAAATCATGATTTGTGTGTGTACTCCCATAGAGGCAACAAAATGTCATCCCTAATTGTCAATACTGCATATTCACTCACATCTGGATGTTACTGTGTGAAAGAGAAACTGAAATTAGACATCCTAATGGACTGGCACTACCCTCATGATCCACCTTCCTGCTCACCCAGAATAGCCACACTCTTACTGATCTCTCTAACTTTTATGGGAACATTTGTTACAATGCCCTAAAAGGCCAGATATTGACAAAATGATTCACAATGAAGCCGCAGCTTTTGGAAGAATTTTAAGGATTCTGACTACCCCACCTCACCCCAAAAAAACCCTATTGTGTTTACTATGGTAGTGCTTGAGGGCCCACCAGGAATGGTGGCTCCTTGTGCTAAGCACTGTACCAACATAAAAAACAGTCTCTGCTCTGGAGGCCTCAGACTCTAAATAGACAAGACAAACACAGGGTGGAAACCAGGGATAGAACAAAGTCTACCTGAGTCCTAACCTCCTTGTGATCAGCACACCTATGCTTTTCAGCTAACATTCTGTGGAAAGCAAGTCTAAGCCCTTGGCTGGACACCACCGGTACATCCACCCAGCTCTGACTCAGGTCTGAGTCCAAGCATCGCTTCCATCTACACACAGTGTTATCTGTGAAAGGGAAGCTCAGGTCCTTGTCAGCTTTTACCCTCTGCCCTGAAGCCACCAAGACTGCTAGCTAGTGCCCACTGTCATGGTGCTTTCCTTTGGGCTGGACACCACATATTGAGCTTAGGGCAGGGCTTGACAAAATTAGCTCCCAGCTAGGTGCCAGCAGTTTGATTTTTGGTCACCAGAGGGCACTCCATCATTGCATTTCTGCAGTGGTGCTAGAAGTCAAGCTACAAACCCCAGTTGCCATTGCGACCTGGCACCCAGGTTTTGTCGAGCCCTGGGTCAAGGGTAACATCCGTTGTATTCTTCCCTGTATGTAAATGGCCACACAGGTCATGGGTTTGGCTGTTACTAATACTGAGAGTCCCTGGGCAGCATAACCTCTGTGCAGAGAGCCAACACGAGGCACAATATGGCTCACAGCATAGCAGACTAAGCAGCATGTAAGCTTTGCACCAGCCCTCTCTCCCCCACCATGCATAACAGCAAGGACAACCCAGGGTTTGAGTGGCTCAGCTATTAATCCACTTCACAGTCAGAACTTCCCTGGCAGGGGCAGGAGAAGTCGACCTACTATACACACCACCAAAGCAGCCAAGCAATCTCCAGAGATCCACACAGACTGCAGGGGAGCTTGGGGAAACTCTGACAACCTGCTTCTCGCCCTCCCCAGCAAAGTCAAATCCATGGCATTCCAAAGACACGGGGGACCATGCCAAAGAGGTGAAAAGCTCCCCTCTGTTTCTTCTCTTACCCCCAACCAAAAGTTACTTGCACCACCAGAGGGAAGAACATGACCTAGAATTTTGCCTCTGGTCTTCAGGAATCAGTGTCGCAAAACATTAGGGTAACATGGTGCTGCAGAATCTGTTCCTCTTTTCTCAGTTTCATGGGTATTTCCTCTTCCTCCTCACCTCCCTCTACCTACCTCATAACTACAAACACTATAACTCAACTAGGGCTTGACAAAATTAGGTCCCAGCTAGGCGCCCAGCTTCAAAGCAAGCCACCTGGCTGGGATACCCCTCACCGCAGAAAAACACAGCAATGGCACATAGTGCCTCCATCCACCAACCGCCACTAACAGTGCTGGCGGTTTTATTTTTCTTCACCAAAGGGTGCTCCTTCACCGAATTTTCAGAGCTGAGCTAGGCACCAGGCTACAAAATCCAGGCACCATGGCAATCTGGTGTCCAGACTTGGTTGAGCCCTGACTTAACGACACAATCAATAGTCACCCTGTAAGAGCTACATGAGAAAAATGAGCCAGATTCACAACAAGCCATTGACAAATCACAGGAGAGAAAAGTTGGTTTGTTCTGGTTGGATACATATTCTTGACCTGTATTTCAAGATCATCCAGGCTCTCAGAGCATTGGTGCTGAAGATACAAACATCATCTAAGACAGAGCAACTTGGCTTTCCTTCCAAAGCAGCAGGCACCAAGTTTCAGAAGTCACTTTACTGATATATTATGACAAGTATAGCTACCTAAACATCAAAAGACACATCAATTTAAGATTCTTCTTATCAGGCCTTCTTAACTTCTTCCCCACAATGTTTCACCTATGATGTTACCTGTAGCCCCATCATTTAGAGAGAAAAATATCCACATTTGGTGCATAGTAATTGTTACACTTCTCTATTCCTTTCAGTTTTTATCATTCTCAAAGGGCCCATGTACACATTAGTAGAGCCCTGCATGGATACAAATAAGTGGATCCGTATCCAACCTGCATCCACAAGAAATGATTTGCGGATATCTGTGTTGTATCCGCAGATACAGATATAATGCGGATATCCGTGGATATCTGCATATTTGCAGAGCTCTAGCTCTGTGCAGGTAAGAATATATGGATCCATATCTGATCTGCATCCGCAAGAAATGGTCCGCGGATATCCATGTTGTATCTGCGGATGCGGATATAAAGCAAATATCTGCGGATTTGCAGGGCTCTACAGATTAGCTCCTGTGAGACATATAAACCCAGTATATTAAACACGCCCATGCTAGATACACAGCATTCACATGTTACGTAACATTTTCTTTCATGTGGGTATTTGCCAATCACTGTGGTAGCTGGGTGTTTTGTTATGCAAAGTATGAAATTAGGAGATAATCCAGCTCTCAGCAGAATTAGGGAGCTTTGCCACATGGCCGAGCGGTTGCTTGACTTTGCCTGCATCAGACTGCTGTAGAAAACAACTGTCAAAGATGGGGATGTTCATCAGAGACCTTACTGCCAGACCTGCAGTGTTAACATTGGGAGTCTTTCGGATCTTGGAGTTCAAGAGCCATGACAGCATGCAGGCCAGGTGATAGAGTCACAGCATAATGAGAGAGTAAAGTTCACCATTGGCTGGAATAACACCCAGAAGTGAACAGGAAACCCATGTCGTGTAGCCACACTGGCCCATGCCAACAGGAGACAAGCAGCTCTATTCTGCGCTGCCTGAAGCTTTCAGGTGGGCTTCAGGCTAACCCCAAGAAGAATGCACAAAGTCTGTCTAGAGAGAGGCAGGGGTGGGTGATTGCTTGCAGAGCCACAGGGGAGCATCTTGGTCAGCAATTCAATTGTCAGGGCACCTTGGGCCTCAGCTACTATTTAAGAAGCCAGGAGCACCAGTCAACGCAAACTTTCAAGGCTAAAAGTCTTTTGGATTAAAAGCAGGTTCCATACATTTAGGTAAACGTAGCCTCTACCCATTCTTCTAATATTTTCCATGCCTTATCCAGGTGGTGTCACAGCTCATTTATATTTTCATCCAGCTCCTTACCTAACCAAGTTACAGGGACAACAAAGAGATCAATGTACCTAGATTAGAAACATGGTGCTAAGTCGGTGGAGCATTTTGACAATCCTGCTACCCAACACATTTTTCAGATTCCTCTAGTAGCATCACAGACCCAATAAATGAGAAGAATGACAACAACATCTGAAGGCGGCAACATCAAGTACCCGACCAGAAGTCACCCAGCACTGTCCCACAGACCCTAAGAGAGGGGAAGGCACAAATAGACCCATACACCATCCCTGCCATGCACCTAAAGGGTGTGGGACACTGAATCTTTGCTGTGCTTTGTATACGTGAGCAGAGAATATTGCTGTGTGTGTTTGGTCTTGGGAATAGGCAAGAGCAAGATTTAAGAGGCCTGTCTGCACAGGACAATTGTCCAGCAGAACTACAACAGAGGCTGGTGTAGCTGTAACTCCACCTAGACGCTACTCTGGGACAAAGGAGAAGAGTGCAACAAAACTGCTCTGAAACACAGTCACTTTTATTGTTAAAGGCTGTGTTCACACGTAAACTGTTATTTCAAAATAAGTTATTCTGAAATAAAATCCTTACTTCAAAATAACTTAAATTGAAATACGAAAATGTTCATTCGAAATAAGGGAAACCCTCAAAGCAAAATAGCATGCCCTGTGTGTGGACATGCTATTTCACTTCAGGAAAGGGGCAGCATGGGAGGTGTGGCAACATGACCCACTCCCTGGACCATGCCCCGACTCAATATATACAAAAAGGAAGGCACCCTGGGAAGGAGAAGGGCAAAAGTGTTATTTCGAAATAACATGTCCAAACGGCATTGTTTCGAACAACAGCTATTTTGATTGCATGCAAGATTTTACTGTTTTGAAACAACGGCCATTATTTTGAAACAATGGGGTCCCATTGTTTCGAAATAATGAAACGTCGTTCAGACATACCCAGCTTTATTTTGAAACAACGGCTGTTGTTTCGAAATAAAACCCTGGTGTGGACACAGCCAAAGAGCCCAAGCAGGGCATCACAGCTATGCCAGCATGGCGAATGCAGTATCGATCTCACCACCACGGTTCTTCTGGCCACCTTCCCTGCATGGACGGCTGCTGCCATTTTGACATAAAAAGGTCACTCCTACCCTCCCACTGTCACACAAGCAGCACTTTGTGTATGGCAAGTAATAGCACTGATGCAAGTGAGACTGCTGCCCAAGTAAGAACTATTCAGATGAGGGAGGTGTCACAGGATCAACCCCTAACATGCTAAATGGTGCGACATTCTGGTCAAAAGGACTAAGAACCAAGGAGATGTCATCTAGTTCAGCGGCTCCCAACCCTTTCGGCTCAAGGTCCACGAATATCATTTTTACAACCCTGAAGTGCTACCCGTTTATCAACTCATAACAATGTATTGATGTATTTGTATATAGAGTACCCCAGTAAGAACTACAGAGCTCCCCCAATTTAAAGGTAAGCATTTACTTAGTACAAAGGAAATTTAAAATTTTAAATAAGTTATTTTTTTTTAAAATGAATGGTTAAAACCAGATTTTTTACAAACAGAAATCGGTTACAGGTAAAGTCTATTGAATACAGGAAAGGCTCTGATTTTGATAGCCCTGCTGTTCCTCAGGTATGGTGGGCCATGGTTGCTGCGAGAGCTAGGAGCAGACAGTGGGCGTGAAGCAGGAGGGTGGATGCAGACACCAGACAGGTGGAGGGTGTCCTGGCAGGTCAGCTCCCACTCTTTATCTGACCAGACTGCAGGCTTGCAGCTGCTGCCCGGCTCCCAGCTGTGTGCCAGCCGGGCTCCCCTGCGCAGCTGTGTGCCTGACCTGGCTGCAGCCTTGCAGCCACAGTGCCTCTGGCTGTGCACTGGCACATGGCAGGAGAAATGCACTGCAACCCAGCCCACGCTGGGACCAGGCGGGAGGCAGGCAGCTGCAGCCTGGCTCCCTGCTGCATTGGACCAGGCGGGAGAAATGCACTGCAGCCCAACTCCCAGCTGTGCGCCAGGACCGGGCAGGCGGCAGGCAGCTGTAGTCTGGATCCCAGCCAGCGGCAATCGAGCTTTAAAAAGCTGTGTGCGCCAGGGGCTGGGAACCCTGATCTAGCTAGTCACAACCTTTTGAAAGAAACATTATGATGGAGCTCAGTACCGGGCAGTTTTCAGGCACCAATTCCAGAAACTGTTGACTGGGGTATTGTGACCTACAGGAAAACTTCTTTCCCTCTGCTCGAAACTGGAGCAAACTACCAGGTAATGCTCTTGCTGGGGGGGAGAGGGGGAGTGTCACTGTACCCAGACTGCCAGAACAAGAGCAGCCCTGCCACGGTCTTACTTAAATGTTTAGCATTCTGCTAAATGATTTAAAAAAGAAAATCACACCCAATTACTTTAAAAGGGTTTGGCCCACAATTAAAGCCTTCCTTTAGGAAGCAAAGGAGACCAAGGATTGGAACAGATGGCTCAGAAGCCCATAAAACAAGAAGGTGGCTTAAGGACTCCAAATATAGAACTGTATTATATTGCCAATCGTTTCTTCTCACTGGCACCTTTTCTTGGATCTGCTACGTCAACAGCTATAGTGTGATTTTGAGCAGCCCTGGAAATGGAGCTTTCCCTGCATGTACTACCCTTCCTCATTCCACTAATGGAAGAGTTAACTGACCAATATTAAAATACAGCAAGGACACAGAAGGGCACACGATTCCTGCAAAATATTATTACTGGATCATCATTCTTCCCTGGCAAACAGTGAAAAAATGAAGATGTCCTATTATTAGTTGGAATGGGAGATGGTAACCATCAATAGAGGAAAACAAACAAGGAGTCCTGTGGCACTTAAAGACTAACATATTTATTGCATGAGCTTTCTTGGGAGAAAATCCCACTTCAAAACGATTGATGAAGTGGGATTTTTTTCCCATGAAAATTCATGTGAATAATAAATTTGTTAGTCTTTAAGTGCCACAAGACTCCTTGTTTGTTTTGCTAAACTAGACTAACACGGCTTCTCCTTTGGAGCTCGTCTTCAGTAGAGACAATCAGGAAGGCTGACCTCTGTATTCTTGCAAAACGGAGTTGTTGTAGCATTTGATTTCACCAGAGTTAATTCAAGAATTGACCCTCATCCCCTTCCACTCCCAGCCACATACAAAACCGTCTCACTCAAGTTTGATGGTGCATAAAAGCTGGCACAGCTGCGGGAGTGAGATAGGCTCGGTATCACGCTTAATGAAAATAGAGGCTACGTCACACAAGTGCTGCACATCACGGCAGCTGTGTGCCTCGGTCTTCCCATTTGTAAAATGGGGATAATGCTACTACCTGGCTCTGTAAAGTGCTTTGAAAGCTGACGGGAAGCGTTACCTAAGAACTAAGAGTTATTATTAGTGTTATAAAACTAGTACAATGGGAGGTAAAATTACCATGTATATCAATTCTGTTTGCTGCACAGTTCTGTTGGTTCCTAGGACTTCCAACACTTTACAGAGAGAAAAGGCTGCCCCGAGTAATACAAAGAGATTGTTTCCTACCTTCAAAGGCTCATTCTTGCACCCCAGTTTTCAGAGACAAGTAGACTGATGGGGTGGAAATAGCTGTACATGAGCAACTCATAAGAATAATGATCCACCTGACCCGGAGCTCTTAGGGGGAGCCAGGGTCTCCTTGGCATGAGACCGGCTGTGCCCCTTCTTGTTCGTTGATGCTGGGGAGGACGGTTGAGAGCCTGTTTTCCCCGCGGACATCCGGCGGGGTGAGGCGCTCGGCTCCGAGGCTGACCGGAGCGCGCCCTCCATCAGCATTATTTTCAGCCGCCTGCTGCGGTCTCGTTTTGCCCTTGCCTTCATCGAGGCACAGTGAGGGCAAGAAGTCACCGAATGTGCCTCTCCCAGGCACTTAATACACCGGTCACGCCCGTCCGATATTGGTACAGGGTCATGACAGTTGGTGCAACGCTTGAAGCCTGAGGCGTTAGGCATAGCGTTGATGCTGGTGTCCGTCTCCTCAGAATTTTCGTTTTCTCTCTTTTTTTTTTTTTTAAACAGGTAAATGTAAAGGGGAAATCAACTACCTAATTAGAGTGAACACTATGGAACTATAAAAAGTAATTAAATAACTATATATATACGTGAGGTGAGGAGCTCCTCTCAAACGGTGCTAGAGCTGAGGCGGTTGAGAAGGAGCTGACGGGTGGGAGGGGGGAGCACACACTCCAAACGGCGGGAAAACAGCCGTGACGTCACCGTGGCAGCGTGCGCCCCCCCTTGACACTCTGCTATCAAAGTCTCCGGTGCTAGGTGCGGGCGCAGCCGCACACCTGAAGTGGAGCAGCGGGGACACCGCTCGAAGAAGAATTCTACCTGCTTTGGGAACAATTTGTCTCTATGTTTTGAGAACAACAGATATACGGAAGGAAGGAGAGACTGCTAAATTAAGTAGGTGGGAAGCTGACAGGCTGCAGAGACTTTGTAAAAGACTTGCTCATGACTTGCCCATTACAGAAGGTTTTGTGCATCAGTTTAAAACATTTTAGAGACTATGTAAAATGACTGTATCAAGGAATCACTCCTGCATCACCCTTTTTTCTTTCATTCCCCCTACTAATCTCAAGTGCCTTGTCTACCCAGGCTTTAGACTGCCCTAGGTAACCCCATTTAACAGCATATCCTCTAATTAACATCTTTCAAAGTCATGCTTCCACTAGGAAAAACAAGGGTGGTTTTTTTTTTTTCAAACAAATTAGTTAACATCTTGCAAGACCCAATGTAGACAAGGCAAACTGCAGCTTGACCTCTATGTCGCTGGTTGAGATGCATCCAGGCTTCACTCTAGGCTTTAACTTGGTTTAGCAGAATTGCTTTATCTTGATGATTGGTAACACAATCACACTTTTAAATTAGAGTGTAGACACACTGCTGCTTCATACACTCCTTTCCTGTCGGATGAGAAAAGTGTATGGCGTCTCCCCACTTTCCCTCCCTTTCTGCACCAGGGGCTAGCATGCGCTTTTCATTTGGGGATGGAACAAACTTCTTGGCTTCTGCCAGCCAGTGGAGCAGGAGAAGGTCTTAGAAATCAGTCTCTGACCCCTTTATCGCATAGGGATGCACAGATACCAAAGGACAGTGTAACAGTTCTCCCCCAAACTCAGCCGGCAAGGCCTCAGTTTCCTCAGTCTCATGAAAGCCAGCAAGCCACTACCACCTGGACATTCATGAAGTAACTGTTTCATTCCCCTTTTTCAACAGATGCATTTATTATTCTGACACAACACACAAGAAAGCCAGGTCGTGCACGGCACGTAGCCCCAGCCAGCTCTTTCCCCCAGCTTGTGTAGCAAGGTCCCCTTTTCCCAGGTCACTTTCCTGACCCGCGGCCCAACCACCCACCCTTTCTGGTGCAGCTCTTGCTTTTAAGCAAGTTTTATGGCTTTGTATGTTCATCAGCTAAGAGATCAGAATAACCACAGATGGGACTAAGCCCAATTTCCTTCACAGAACAGCCCATCCTATGACAGTTCATGGTCCTGTAGACATGGTAAGAGACAGGTGTGCAAATGACTCCTTACGCACTTTCCACAAATGGCCAGTGAGACATCTGTGTGTAACAGCAGCAAAGCACACAAGTCCCGGAGACAGCATCCCCAGTTTGCAACCATTCCTGTCGGCTAGGATGAGATTTTACAAGTCTGCTTCTATACCTCCATGCACTCAGTTGTTAGGAACCTTGCTGCCTCCTGCTTTTAAGCACATTTCAGTAGTTCAAGGCAACCACTGTCACTTTATTTTCAAATAGAGAAGGTTACTACCTTCTCTCCAAAACAAAGAGAGACTTTCCACTCAATCAGTTGTATGCACATTCACCTGTACAGAAATTTAATGCCCTTAAATTGACCTCACAACAGAAACTCTTTCAAAGGAAACTAAGAATGGCCCAAATTTGAAATTAGTATTTTTAATAAACCTGAAAAGGGTTCTAGGTTAGGTTCAAGAACCATCAACTGCACCCATTTTACATATTTTATAGACCTTTACTAGTGATGTCTTCAATTTAGCCCAGATGGTTCAGCCTTGCTTAGCCAAATCGTTTAATTATTGATCAAATACAAACATTTGTCTACTTTGTGATATATTTACTAAACTTGCAGCTGGTCAACTGTCACATATTAGAAGTTAGAGGGAAAAGGTTCTTCATCATACAGTCTATCTGTAGCTAGGCTGGAATATAATCCCTGGTTAAAAGAGGTAGCTGCAGGCACATATATGGAGACAGTACACTTCACGTTAGTTTATATGCTCATTGTACAGCAGAGCACCGAGAGGCTTAGATTTCACAGCCACAATTCCTCGGCTCTACAACAAAAAGAGAGATCTGAATCAACCAAGAACTGGTAGGTTTTCCACCCACAACCCTTTTCAGTGTCCCTAAAGATGTTCACCCTGAGATCAAACTGGTCATTTAGTCCTGTTAACACACACTCATTCTCAAAAGCTTGTGTTCATCTGTTTTCAGCCAAATACCAATAGTGGCTTCTGTTACCATGAGAATCATCTGCCCTCTAATGGATGTGCAAGGTGAAGGGAAGAAGAGACACAGTCCAAACTTTTCAGCGATGCCAGCTGAGACTAAATGCTACTGAATGCATTTTATTTCCATGCCTCTCCTTAAATCGCTGTAGCCAGTCCTAGTAACCGGACTCTAAAGAAGGAAACTAACTTAATTTGACTTCAGGTATTAGCTACTTAGACATTCAATTGGAAAAGTGGGGACTGGCTGACAGGCTTCTAGGTCCTGGCCACCCCACAATTTGCAACCCAGAGAGTGGAAGCAGAGGGCTCTGTGCCATTGAGCAGGGGTCTCAAACTCAAATCGCCACGAACGCCACATGAGGACCAGTAGTATGGTAGCCTGAGGACTGCACCACTAAAACCTTTCCGCATGGTGATATTGCAAATATCATGTCATTGAGGGCCGCAGGAGTAGCTTTAGGGGCCACATGCAACCCACAGGCCGTGTGTTTGAGACCCCTGCCGTAGAGGATAAGCCCTGACTCCTGCATGTTGGTTTCAGGGTCTGAGCTTGGCAATACCTTCAGAAAAAGAGCTGGTATTTTCATGGAGTATAAACAGATTCTGAAAAAAATTGTATTTGTTATTTCAACAACATTATTCAAATCCAAGCATCAATATTTTGAATGTTGGCTAATCCATTTTCCTTTAGATCAGCCAAGATCAACACTGGACTTTCCAAGGAAAGTACTGCACCAACCAGGGGGAAGTGCCATCACGCTACGATCCCAGCCTCTCTCAACCCCCGGGACCCCGTGATTGTTCCTGTTCTCAGCATCCCACAGTGGCCCTTCCCCTCCCTCACGAGACCCTGCCATCTGGGACCCCACCCCTACCTCTTCCACCACATTTCTCAAGAGACTCACTAGCCACCCAGGGAATTTCTCATCAGCTCAGAGCGGGCAAAGGGCCTCCACGCTCCGGTCATTGCCCTTCTGCCGCTGGCTGACTGGGCCACGTGGAACCACCCGCATCTCAAGGCTGCTCATCGTACATCCCAGACCTCTGGTGCTAACCAACACCGTCAGCTTCAACGCTGCTTCTCGTCCTGAGCAAGCCCAGCAGCGATGGACTGAGGGGCCAAGTGGGGTTGATAAATTCCTGTCAGAGAAGAGATCGGGCTATGTCAGCACCTTGAGAAGCTGATCCGTTCCCCAAGAAGGTGGGACTGGAAAGGGGGTGAAAAAGACTGGAAGGTTTCAATAGCACCTCAGCAGAGCCACTGGGAAAGTGGGGTGTTTTCCCATCATAAAACACTGTTTAGTCAAAACTCAACTGTTTTTCAGGAACATGGTGATTTCAAAGAGCTGTAATGGGAAAGTTTCAAAACAATTTGAGATGGAGAATTCCACTTCCCTCGCTCGTTTTGGTCTGACATTCACATACAGATATTTAATACTATGCATCAGCTGCAAAACAAAATGGTTCAACTTCAAAGCCTTCCAAAAACAAAAAACAGGGTTTCCAGTTTGGAACTCAGCCCTGCATGCAAAGGGTCATTCAGCCTTGTTCTACAGAACTAGGAAGAGATTTTTAAATCCCAGGAAATGCCATATGAGCTCAAACCTGAAGCCTAGCTCATTTAACATCTTGCCTCATGCAGAGGCCGGGAGATGTTTCAGAAGAACATGCAAGAAGGGCATAGTTGCAGATGTATGTTGTATTGACTTTCCCCCACACGCACACCCGCACCACAGTCTAATCCTTATTTCCAGACTAGTTACAGATGGTCTTAAACCCAGAAAAAGAAGTTTTAGCATTGCTGTCTCTTCCCCCTTCTGTACAGTTGCCTACCTCCCATGAAAGCTCATGGGATAAATTTGGTAGTCTTTAAAAGTGCCACAGGACTCCTTGCTAGACTAGATTAACATGTCTACCCCTCTGGAATTTCTCTCCAGAGCGCATCTCCCACAAGTGGCAGCAAAAACTCTACAAAATACAATTTGTGCAACTGACTGAGGCAACATACCCAAGCAGGGTGAATTGTGTCAACATGCACGCGACATTGCAACAGAGGCTGCTAACATTCAGAGATAGAGAGTTGCTTTCATACTTGGAGGCTCTTCTGCAACTTCTGCTGGGTCTAGATTTAAGTAACATTTCCAACATCAAATGTTATCCATGCCATTTTCCCTCCTGTCCTGGGAAATACATTAAAAAAAAAAACAACCAAATAATGAAGGGCTGAAAGCTAACACGGCAGACTACACATCTTTGCCTTATGGTTTGTTTCCCCCCTGAAACAATGACCTTCCCCAAGAATTACTTGACTAGGCTCCACTAGGGTCAATTGGACTGAATGCAATACAAGATAACTGATAACTCTGGGGACAAAATTATTTAATCTGACTAACCCAGAGAAGAGTATTGACATGACAGAGCTGACTGTTTGTCAGTCGGTTATGCCTATATAACTAAGCAGGCCATAGCCCATTAGGCGTGCTTCTGGCCTTTTCCAGAGCCCTATAGATTTATCTGATCATGCTGTATCCAAGAGCAGGTATTGGGGCTGTTTTAGTAAACAAATAAATAACCCAAATACAAGATTTTAGAGTAAAAACAATGAAAGTCCTGTGGCACCTTAAAGACTAACAAATTTCCCTGGCCATAAGCTTTTGTGGGCTGCAATCCACTTAATCAGTGGCAGATTCCTCGTGCCACAGGACTCTCGTTGGTTTTGCTATATACAAACTAACACTGCTACCCCCTGGATTTTACAGTGACAGTTATCACAGTCTTCCCTTCCCACGCCTCTCTCTGTGTCTGTGTGCTGTCTAGGGCAGGCCCAAATCTGCAAGGAGCTCAGTACATCCTCTCATTGTCACCACTGGCAGCCAAAGGCAAGCACAACTATATGGGATCAGGACCATAGGCTGCAAGATCTTATTAGTTCGAATTAACAACATAGACCAATTCGAACTAATGTTAGTTTGAATTAGTCCACTCAGTTAATTCGAACTAAGTGCCCTTAGTTTGAACTTATTAAGTTTGAACTACGCAGAGGTTGGCAACCCCTGGCACCTGCACCAAAAATGGCACGGAGGCTGAGCCTGAGCAGCATGTGGTGCTGCTCAGGATCCCCCGCGCTCTCAGTGCCATGCGGCTGGATGGCAAAAGCTGCATGTGCGGTTTCAGGAGTGCAGCCAACAGGGACAACGAATCTCCAGCATCCTGGTCTCCTGGGCCCCACCGATCCCACCCCCTGCTGGGCTGGGCTGGAGGGGTGTGGGGTGGGAGCCAGCCACAGCTGGGACCCGGAGGCCGCCCGCTGGTGGGGCTGGGAGCTGACCCCAGCCCCAAACCAAAGACCTGGCCCTGCCCCCTTTTGGCCTCACCCCCAAGCACCCGCAGAGGGTGCAGTGGGCAAGACTAGCACAGGGGCCTGCAAAAGTTGCCAACTCCAGGTTAATCCTCTCAGACACCAAACCCCTAAGGGCCTGGCACCTGCTAGCCCTGGTGGATCCCAGCAGACACCCCGCCACAGAGCTAAGGGAAACGGGCTTTGCTAAAGCGGCCTGGAAAAGGAACAGTTTCAGATCTCCTAGCTAAAGGTGCAGCTCAAAGCAAGCAAAAGCAGTTTTTCTCTGGGCCCTTGGCGCAGATTCAGTGGAGATTTCTTGGGGTGCCCTTTTCCAGTCTCATCTCTGTTCCCAGAAGACAGAAACATGTCAGTTTGCAAGCCAGGCTCAGCTAGTGCCTCTCGTTGGGGTCTCACAGTTCAGCCACTGCTGCTTCCACTAAGACCCACACAGACCTGCAGGTAGCTGAAATGTCCAGCTCCACACACAGCTCTGCACGCAGGTCCCTCTGAATTCAACTTCTCTCCAGCTCCCTGCTACCAAGTGGCTCCTGCTTCAGCTTCCTGCAGCTCATCACCTTCCCATTCCCCTGCCAGGAGAAAGAGGATGTGCAGTGGAGAGGGGGCTGCTCAGTGCTGGGATGCATCTGCTACGCAGGGGACTGCAGTACCATCGTCACTTTAGGGTAACTGACAATTCAGAGGAACAAGATCTGGAATACTTATGCTTACTAGCCTTCATGACCACACTAAAAATTGATTGTTGTCTACGTGCAAGTGATTGCATTCCAGTTTGGTTTGCTATGTGCAAACAGAATATGCTCCTGACTACAGAAATGTATATCGGATGCTTTAAAAAGACCAGTTTCTTGAAACAGAAAACAATTGTGCACAAAATTGAATGGGAGGAACTATTTACACATAAGGATGTATAGTAATGATAGTTGGTAATTACTTAAGAATGTTTGATTAGCTGTCCAAAAATAATAATAATAATAATAATAATAATAATTCTGCAGCCAACAAAGGCGGGTATTTTCGGTTAAAACTGAAGATTAAAAAAGCCATATGAAAAATAAAACATACAGCTATCAGAGCTTCCATTTAGTACACACACACAATTCAGCAGTTAGAAAACAAAGGCAATTGACAAGGGAAGCAAAAGCCTACAATAAAAATTCTGTGGACAGTAGTTTTAAGGACAATTAGGAATTTGCTAAATAGGTCAGAAATAAACAAAATCCTAACAATGGTTTAGATCCTATATGAGATAAAGATAACATGCTGGTTTTTTACAGAAGAAACAAATACAGAAGAATACAAAAGGAACAAAATTTTTCCATAACAATTTCTGTTCTATATTTGGAAAGCAGGATGATTTATTCGAATCTTACAGTGATAATGAAAACCTCTTTATTCCTTCAGGAACCAAGGAGAATGTTAAACAGCAGCTATTTAAAAGTTCAGAGTTTTTACATCTTCAGGACTGAATGACTTGGGTGCAAGAATATAAGATCTGTCAAGGAGTCCTCTGAGCCGTTTGAGCTGATTTTCTGTTAATCAAGTCACTGGACTCTCCAGAAGTTCCAGAGGCCTTGAGGAGAGGGGAGGGAACCCCACTAAAGTTGTGCCAATAATTAGGAGGGTAAGGGGGATAACCCAGAAAGCTATATGGTGATGAGCTTAAAGGCTGATATGGGATGCAATTACTAAATAAGTAAAAAGATTGTAGCAGAATTCATGCAGATGAATATGGTCTTATGGAAATTGGGCCTTCTCAAACAATTTTTATGAGGTTACAAGTTTGGTTGATTAAAAGACAACTGTACCAACAAATATTTTCAGACTTTTGTAAGGTAGTTGCCTTAACCTTGCATGATATTCTGATAATGAAAAGCTAGCACTGCACAAAAGTCACTTTTGCCCACATTAAATGGATTAAAAAGTGGTTGAACTATCTGACTCAACTGGAATTACATCAATGATAATTGGACCCAGTGAGGTTTCACTGGCATTAAGAGATGCAGAGTCTTTTTACTCCGATGATGGTATATGAGCCAGAAAGAACAGCTTTTCTCTCAAAGAAGAAGGAGTTAGGGGAAAGAAAACAAACAAAACACTGTTTTACCAGGAAGCTAAGAAAGTGCTCTCTAGCGTCACTGAAACACAGTAAATATGGAGCCCTGTTACTATTGTTAGTCATTTTTCAGAGACTAGATGTTTCACACTTGTGCCATTCACTTTTAAGATACGGTGGAGAGGAATTATAGTGTCCCTATTACAAGGTATGTGTCCAAACGTATACAACAAGGTATATTTCCAAATGCATATTACATGTCCAAATGCATTTAGCCAAACATTACTCGGCTGTCAGTGGGAGGGCATGTACTTTTGAAGAAGTTTTGGTCTGTTGCCAGACACTGTATGACTAAGGCATTCAGCTTCCCACAACACAAGAAGATAAGTAAGTGCATAGAAAGAGAAAGCCAAAGTGCAGCAGATTGTTGCGCTACAGAGCGTGACATTTCCTTTCCTACCTTGGTTACAAATGATCTGGAGTGAAGCATAAAAGATACATAGCAGGATGCATTAGGGAGAGTTACAGAGTTAAATCATGAGCATTATATACTCTGCAGAGTTTTGGGTCCCCCAGTACAGGAAGGATGGGGACAAACTGGAGAGTCTTGAAAATTATTTGGAGCTGGAGCACAGCTTATGAGGACAGGCTGAGGGAACTGGGCTTAGTCTGCAGTAGAGAAGAGGGAGGAGGAAGTCGATAGTAGCCTTCGAGTACCTGAAGTGGGGCTCCCAACAGGATGGAGCTAGGCTGTTAGTGGCAGTAGATGACAGAAATAGAAAAACGGCCTCAACTTGCAGTGGGGGAGGTCTAGATTGGATATTAGAGAAAGCTTTTTCACTAGAAAGGTGGTGAAGCACTGGTGGGGGTTACTTACGGAAGTGGTGAACTCTCCATCCTGGAGATCTTTAAGGCCCAGCTTGATAAAAGCCTGGCTGGGATGATTTAGTTAGGGCCAGTCCTGCTTTGAGCAGAGGGCCGAACTAGTGACCTCCTCAGGTCCCTTCCAACCCTAATATTCTATAAATAGCAAAGTAACACACTCAGCAGTTTCCTGACAACCTTTAGCTCCTTTCTAAAGACTTGCATCCTTCCTCAGCAGACAAAAAGGGACACATGAGACTTACTCAGTGAAATTAAGCAAATTAAGCTGCAGAATTTAAACAAAAAACAAAAGCACCAACCAAAAAAATCAGATTCATTGCTATGTCCAAAAGCAGGGGTTTTGTAACTATAAAGAGAGAAGAAAACAGAAATAAAACAGAAATTTGCTAGAAACAAGTTGGATAATCTACTGATCAGGTCTTCATTTAGGTCGGCATCCAAGGGGCCATTATGAACAAGCTCAGTGCTCACAGTCAGTTCATTTCATCATGTCACACATGTATCTTTCAAAGACAAAGGTAAAGGACTCAGTCATCAGACCTCACTCCCTCCTTTCCATGGTCCCCTTTCACTCCACAGACCGGGCACCAGCTTTTGGTACAAGAGCAGGAACGACTCATCCACCGCACTGCACTCTGAACTGATGGGCAGGGTGGGAACAGAAAGGCAGTGGCAAGAGCCCTGGTTTTGCCCAACTTGCCAACCGCCATAGCTGGCTGGGTCAAAAGACAGGGACTGAGCAGCTTCCAAAAACAGAAGAAATATATCAATGGGGGTAAAAGGGAGTATCTGGGTCTGAGCAAAAAGTTACCTTCTGGGGTAATGGAGCTAGCTATGCACCCCATCATCATTGTCAGTGTGGATTCTAGACTATAATGTAGCCCCTAGGGCTTGGGTGCAGTGTGAACTGGATGTCAGCAGCCAGGATATGGGTGGTCTGACCAAACAGTGAGAGCAGTGGTTAGAGCTGGGGCCAGAATGCAGGAGTCAGAGACAAGGGTCAGAGCTGGAATAAGAAGCCAGGCAAGGGAGCAAGGCTGGGAGCAAGACAGGCACAGAAACAGTTGCTCCGGGAGGCATAAGCACTGATCAGCAAGCAACTGACCCTGCCGCCATGGGGCTTAAGAGCACACCTGCTGGTTCCCCCCGCCAATTACTCTGTCCTGAGCTAGCTAGTCCCAGACTCAGTCGCCAGCTCTCAGTTCTGACACTGGATTAGGCTCTGCCGGTGCCAAAGGGCTGTCTGCTTGAGCAGTGCTAAAACCCAATTCCTGCACTACCAGATACGGCCAATTTCGGTGCAGACCTTTCTACTGAAGTGACGCTATCCTGCAGAGGGAGACTAGGACCCTGGAACACAGGGCTGAGTACGCAGGAGCAAATTTTACTCCATCTGTGCTGGCTTGTGTTGCCCCTCATGTACCCACTTCACACTCCCAGCCTTCTCTAACGGGTGTGCCAGAGAATTTTCCCCACCACCATCACCCAACACTTCTGGAGACCAGCCGCAAGGCCACCTCAAAGCAAACGTGAAAGTAGACAGTCACACATAGTAAAAATCTGAAATGAATCAAACCATACCATAAATCTCTATGGACAGAAATTTCATACTTGAATAATAAGAGCGTAGCAGCACAAACACACTACGAACTATCTAACTAAGATGATGACAACGATTGTGAAATGCTCAGAGATTAGAGAGGCTCCAAAAACTTCAACTCTCTGCATATTGTCTGGGAACATGACATCTCAGGACAGGATGCAGAGATACGATTTCTAGACACCACTGATGACTGCTCATTGCTTAGCTCTGCAACCCACAAGAGGAGAGGTAATTTTTGATTTAGTTCTAAGTGTTTCACAGGATCTGGTCCAAGAGGTGAACAACAACAGTTTGGTAACAATAACAGTAAATAAATGTAATGCTCTTGCAGACAAGAAAAATATGAGGGAAACCCACTATAGTAGAATTTAACTTCTAAAAAGCTAAGTATACCAAAATGAAGCTCAGTCAGTAGAAATTAAGAAAAAGTCACAAGAGTGAAATGCCTGCAAGTCGCATGCAGTTTTTTTTTTAAACATTATGATAGAGGCTCAAACTGTATGTATACTAGAAATAAAAATAAAATGTTAGAGGAAAAAAATGCCTCCGTGAACCAACAACAGATTAAAGAAAAGCGGTAGAGACAAAAGAAAAAAATTGAAAGTCATATCATGTGGAAAAGAGAAAGACTCAAATTCTGATACATCAAGCATAAAAGTGTAATTAGGCAGGCCAAATATGAATTTGAAGAGCAGCTTGTAAAAGAGGCAAAACTAAACAGCAATTTATTTTACGTTATGTATTTATTTTTTACATACATCAGAAGTAGGAAGCATGCCAAACAATCAGTGGGGCCACAAGATGATTGGCGTGCTAATGGTTCGAGAAGATAAGACCATTGCAGAGACACTAAATGAATTCTTTGCACTGATCTGCACCACAGAGGACGTAGGGAGATTCCTGAGCCATTCTTTCTAGCAGACAAATCTGAGGACCTGTTTCTGACTGAAGTGTCAGTAGAGGTGGTTTTGGAATAAATTGATTAATTAAATAGTAGTAAGTCAACCAGATCCAGTGTCATGCACTCAAGCGTTCTGAAGGAAGTCGACTATGAAATCACAGAACCAAGAACTGCAGCTTGTAACCCGTGACTTAAATCAGTCTAACATGGCTACCCCTTTGGAACTTTAAATCAGCCTGTGCCAGATGACTGATGGATATATCATGTATAGTTGATTTTTTTTTTAAATAGAAGACTTTAGAAGTGATCCTGGCAACTATAGGCCAATGAGCATAACTTCACTACCAAGCAAATTGGTTGACGCAACAGCAGACAACAGAATTATCTGATGCATAGATAAACGCATCAGATATCTTGCTTGAGGAAGAGTGAACACATCTTTAGTTAAGGGAATTCACATCTCATCAATATCAGAATTCTTTGAGGGTGTCAAGAAACATGTGGGCAAGGATGATCCAGTGCATATAAAATATTTGGATTTTCAGAACATCTTCAACAAAGTCCCTCAGAAAAGGCCCTTATACAAAGTAAGCAATCATAGGATATGGGGGGGGGGTTCTGTCATGATTCAGTAGCTGTAAGGCTTTGGAAATTTTCCCACTTACGATAATGAAAAAAAACTCGAATTTGTTCTTATTTGCGTTCTCTTTGACGTCAATTTACCTGAAAAGCACCACTTAAAATGTGAAATGCAATCAAGCAACTGAATGTCACATTTCTCTCTCTCTAGTCAGAGAACCCCAGTCACTGATTACCAAGTCTTTCCAAAAATCACTCTCTATTGGTCCTTGCCATGAACACTGATCATAAGACCTAATTTTAAGATTTTGAAACCAAACTGATAAAGCCAACTGAAGTTTTTTTCTAACTTGATGTTCATTGTGCTGTACATTTAAATTCACAAAATCCTGATACAAGGCTTTCATATAGAGTGGGTATCATTAGCCAGATATTGTAGGCAGTTACGCCTTTTTAACCCCAAAGTAACTTCATTGAACTCAGTTGAGTTATTCCAGATTTACGCAGGAATAATAGAGATAAAAGTGTCCCCCTGTCATTAATGACTTTCCTGATTATATTGCAAGTAGCAGAAACCTGATATCTAAAACATTGTACTAGTTGCAAAGCCAGAAAGAGGTTGTTTCACTCCCTCTATAGATGCAGACATAGTGGTGCAGTCCATACCAAGATACGCTTAAACAAGTTTATCATCTTAAAGAGCCAGCCACCAAGAGGGACACACACAGTGACTACAGAACAATTTAGAGCCAACTCTTTTCAACAAACTAATAAAACTAAGGGGAAAAAATGCAAGCTTAGACATTACTAATATTGGTGTTAATTTTACTAGTTCTCTTGCCTTTAAAAAAATATCAAAACCAGTTTTACTTGAGCAGAGTGTGTCAAGTTTTAAAGTTACAAATACAGTTTTCAAAATGAACCAGGAGTCCTGTGGCACTTTTAGAGACCAACAAGTTTATTTATTGCATGAGCTTTCACAGGGAAAATCCCACTTTGTCAGATGCTTTGAAGTGGGATTTTCTCCCACAAAAGCTCATGCAATAAATAAATTTGCTCGCCTTTAAGTGCCACAGGACTCCTTGTTTGTTTTAAAATCAAGTGTGCTAAACACATGTAACACAAAAATCACACCAGGAATTATTTACCACTGCCATGAGATCTCTCTTTTTCATTATCCCACAAGTATTTTGCACTGCAGCCCCACAGATTTTATATGTTCATGCTCATGTAGATGCCAATCTCACAGTTCTCTCTCAGGCTAGAGTCCTATCCAAATTCATGAGAGTTTTTCCTTAATTATGGCTGCAGGACTGTGTCCTTTATTTCCAGCTATCCCTAGAGACTGAAGGAAAAAAATAGTTCATAGAAATTTGAAGATAAAAAGCAAGATGAGAAAGAAAATCAACTTTAGCAACACAGCTACCCCTTTGGAAAATCAAGTTTGCTACTCATATGCAATGCCAGTTATTGAAAGGGGGCACAGGAGAGTGAATAAGGACCCCTGAATTTTATTGCCACCTCTGTCACAGCCTGGCTGTGTGGCACGGATCTTCATCTCAGTTTCATCAACCACAAGCCTGGGATAAACTCCAAAGGGGCAGCTGTGTTAGTCTAGTTCAGCAAAACAAGCAAGGAGTCCTGCGACACTTAAAGACTAACAAATTTATTTATTGCACGAGATTTCACAGGAGAAAATCCCAATCTGTCAGATGCTCCAAAGTGGGATTTTCTGCCACAAAAGCTTGAGAGACAGATAAATTTGTTAGTCTTTAAGTGCCACGAGACTCCTCATTTGTTAAGCCTGGGATAGTTACACTCACACTCTTTGCTGGGCATTTATAGAGTACAGATGAAAAATACTACAAACAGCAAGTATTATTTAATATTTTAAGCATAGAGCGGTGGGATCCAATCCTGCTTCTTTTTGTCCAGTTGACTTCACTAGATGCAAAATCCGGTCTTCATTTTTTAAGAGCGAAAACCTCTAAGTCTGCACATAGGAAGTCAGGAAAAGTGATGCGTTTATCTATGCCAACTTGGGAAATGTCCTACACGCCTGGTGTAATTGCATTTTAGTGAAATAAGGTGGCCCTCCCTGACTCCAAGAGATTGCAATAGAGAGTATTAATTAGAAGAGGAGATTTGGACTAGCTCGTCCCCCAATTACGGCCCTAATCCCCAGGAAGAAGTTGATTACACCCTTCATTGTCAAGTTTTAGTTCTGCAGCTCCTCTAATTGCAGCTAATCACCCTGCAACTGGATTACAATGGGCCACAATTGCCGCTTTGTTTTGCTGCTGGGGTTATTTTTAAATCGTCCCTGACTCCCCCTGGCTGTGCAGTGCTGGATCTTGGAAGGCAGGAACAGGGGGAGCCCCCAGCCCCCCAAACACAGCCTGGGAAAGACACGGGGGAAAGGACTCTGCCTGGGGCTGCTCCAAACGCCCCCCGGCCTCCCAGGGGAGCAAGCTGGGGTGCTGCCAGGTGGCTGTTTGGTGCAGGGTCTGCCCCGTCCTGGGGACCGGAGGCAAGGGCTCCCCCACCTCCAGCAGCCCCCAGCAAGTGGCCAAGGGGCGTTTGCAACCCTCGGCGCCTGCTGCCGGCTGGCTCCACGTACAGCGCCGTGCACCGCCCGCCACTCACCGGCATTGCGGAGCTTCTTGTTCCTCAGCACGGACAGGATGACCAGCACGTTGCCCAGGATGTCCACCACGATGGTGACGATGAGCACGGCGGCCAGGCCGGCGGCGGGCGGGCGACCCCCGGGGCCACAGTCCGGGCAGCTCCCGTTGGCTCGGGGCTGCTCCATGCGCGGCACCCCGCCGCCCTCCCCCGCCTCAGCCGCCTCCCCCGGGAGCCGCGCCGCGCAGCTCCATGCGCCGGATCGCCCCGCCTTGGGCAGCCGCTCCCCGCGCCCGGCGCTCACACACCCGCCCGCTGCTGCGCTGCGCCGCCTCCAGCCGCTCTGCGGGACACACGGACGCCGCAGGGCTGCGGCGCACTGGGGGACCCGCCCCCGCGCCCCCCGACAGTCCCCCCGCTGGCCAGCCGCTTTCGGGCCCCGGGGCACGGGAGCGACCGGCCCCCCTGGAGATATCCAGCCGGTAGGCGACTGCTGCGCCCTGGGCGCACGGAAAAAAGCTGCCCCTGCCCCCGGCAAACTAGTTCTTGCGGCGCTGGGGGAGTTTCCTGCGGGGCAGGGGTAGAGGAGGCGGCCAGCCACGCTTGGGGCTGCCTGCGGCAAAGCTTGAGGACAGGTCCCCCAAAAGTTCCCTAAAAACAGCTGCAAAAAAAGTTTTGCCGAGCGTGGGAACGTTGTCTCAGGGCGCCACCAGGCGGTCCCCTTGGGTCAGGGCAGCTAGGACTCCTCACTAGGGTTCCCTGACACCAAAGCCTGGAAAGGAGGACAGGGGAGGAGGAAAAAGAGGACAGGTGGAGAAAATATAGCATTAATGGGATATGCTGCTGGTTTAAGGGGGCCCTGGAACGCTTCCCCTAAAAATAGGGTGTTGTAGGGGGCATCCTTTAAGCCCTGTAAGTTAAAAACACATGATTTTGTCTGGCTTTTTAAACACCTGCTGGACAGAGGACATCCTCCTTTTGTCTGACAGCTAGTAACCCTACTCTTAAAAGGAGAGTGGTGTTTTCTCCCTCCCTTTTCATGAGCCCTTCACACCTTGTAGGCCCAGATTCCCACCCCCTCCCCTAGGAGCTGCCCATGAGCTGATCCCAGCAGCAACCGCTGTAGGATTAGAGCTCAAATATGTTTCCTGGGACTGTCCAGTGCAGGGCTATGTAAAAGTACACAAAACAAGCTCAAGAGTTTATTATTAGTTAGTTTGTTTCAGCAAACAAACAAGGAGTCCTGTAAAGGGCTACCAGATACCAAAGCCTGGAAAGGAGGACAGGAAAGTACAAAAAGGACACAAGGAGAAAATGGAGTATTAATGTAATTTTCTTCTGTTTTTAGGGAGCCCTGGAACACTTTCCCCTAAAAATAAGGTATTCCAGGGCATTCCAGCATACTTTAACCCTATCAGTAAAAAAAAATCATGTATTTTAAAATGCCTGCCAGATGGAGGACATGAAGGTAAAAAGGAGGAGGTATCCTCCTTTTCCATGACTTCTGGTAACCATAGGCCTGTGGCACTCTAAAAACTAACAAATGTATTTATTGCATAACATTCATGAGTTCCAAAGGAGTAGCTGTGTTACTCTGTTTCAGCAAAAGAAAAAGCAGTCCTGTGGCTCTTGAAGACTAACATTTGTTTGTTGATTATTATTGACTGATTTACTGTTACAGTGTGACCTGATCCCATGACTTATACTCCTCTGCATTTATTTTCCTCCCATTCTGTAACTTTCCCCATCTTCTCACTTGAAGCTCATGCAATAATAAAGTTGTTAGTGTTAAAGTGCCATAGGACTCCTTGCTTATCAATACAGAGGTACATCCCACTTATTTAGAGGGGAAACCCTTCCTTTTACTTGTTATGCCCTATATTTAAAGGAAATCATAGGTGATTTTGCAAAATCTGAGATCCCTACAATCTTGCAACAAAGGGTTTAGTTAAATTAACATATATATCAAAAGAAGGTAGAAATGAGCTGTTCTCCACAAAAGTTTCCCATTTCTCCACACAAGTTTCTGCCTAACCACGATGGAAAAGATTGTATCCCATTGCCTCCACATGGGGGGGAAAAACCATTTGCCTGAGTGTACAGCAGAATGCAGTGTAATGTGGTTTTGATCCCAACAAGAGGGTGCTTTAGTTTGCTGTACAGACACTGGCATATAGCATTTATCCCTGAAATGAGACTGAAAGGAGTTGCTGCCACACACGCACCCTAGTGGTCACCCTGTGTAACAGGCCGTTAGTGGAAACTCCTGCTTGTGACTTTAGCAAGAAAGACGGTTGCTGGGGTCAGATACAAAGGAAATTTTAGCATACACCAACCACCATTATTTTTACCACAGTCTTGGGCAACCCAACAAATCTGGACGTCACAAATAAGGCTGGCAACCAGTTTATACCTGTGCTCCTACTGGCTAGAATTAGTTGAGTGATCTCCCAGCTTCTCCCAAAATCCACAGGGCAGACAAAGCCCCCCAGTGTGATTTGCCCAGCTCCTTTTTCTCTTCCCAAGGTATAGGGGAAGGAAGCTGTCAGCTAGCTCCTCTCACTTTAGCAAGTCATTTATGCCTGCGCAAGTCCTACGTGCACTGTTTCAGCCCAGCTGGAAAGTCAATATGACTGGTTGGCTGGGCATTTTCGGTGTGTAGGGGAATTCGCTGGGGGGTAGAAGGCCAGCAACCGCCTGGACACCTCAGCCCCTGTACTATTCTTGCTTGCTGGATGGTCACTTTGGGTACGTCTACACTATGAGCTTAAGGAGGCTTAAGTCGACTTAAGCAAAGCCCTGGCCACATTTGGAGTTCATTAAGTCAACTTCATAACTCCTGCCCTTAAAGTTGACTTTAAGGGTTAAGTCAGCTTTATAAAGTCGCCTTAACACAATGTGGCCATTAAAGTCAACTTTATAAAGTTGTCTTAAGCCAGGAGACCCATTTAAAGTCGACTTTATTAAGTTGACTTGAAATGGGTCCCCTGGCTCAAGTTGACTTTATAAAATCAACTTAATGCAATGTGGACTCACTAAGTTAACTTAATAAGGTCTACTTAAAGTCGACTTTATTAAGTCACCTAATAAATTCCCCTTAGCTTTTGTAGTATAGACATAGCCTTTGAGTGCTGGCATTTGGGCCTAAATTAAAAGTAACCCAATCTCCAGCCAACACAAACCACCAAGGTGGAATGCAGATGCCTTTGCTGACCCTGTGCTGAGCTAAACCGAGCATGCCAGTCTCAGCTCAAAAAAGGAGCCTTGAGCAGATCAGATAACCCAACGCTAGGACAGAACGATGGCTTTTTACACACCTGTAGCACTCAAGTTTGTTACCCACACAAGTTCCAAGGCAGGAAAGCATCAGGCCCAAAACTGTAGCTCTCTTTCACAGGTCTCATTCAGCAACTAGTCTTTACTTAGGCAAATAATCCCTTTAGGTCAGTGGGACTAAGAGAGAGTAAGGCAAGTGAGATGTCAAAATCATAGCAGAGAGGTTTTTTTTAGGTACTTGAAAGTGGTCCAAACCCCCTTCTGGAAGCTGCAGCTCTTTTCCCCTACTTTGTGTTTCAAAATGTCTTTCAAATCAATGAACAACCGAACAAAGCAAGATCACTTCATAATTTAGGTCAGGGCTGCCTAAGTAGCATCAGGGAATGGGAGGAAATGCAGGAAACGTTAGACAAGTTCTCTGATCATCTGCAGTTCATGCAGTCAGGCGTGGAGCGTGGGCTGGTACATCAGAGCCTGTGTCGGAAGAAAAGGGATTCTGTTGTGTCAGTGAAAGAGGAATGGTGGCTGTGGGGAGGGAGGGAAGGTAAAGCAGGATAAAGATATCAGCTAAGGTTGCAGGAAGGGCAAGCTGAGAACCAAATGCGAAATAAAGCAAGAACAATATTTATCTTAACTAGGGCTGTAAAATAGTTGGCTTTCCTTAGCACTGAACTGAGAATTTTGCCACTAAAGGTTAGCTCCTGGACAGATGAATATGATTTATCACATTTAGGGCACTTTGAATTAAAAAAATCTACATAGGGCTTCCTACACAGGAAATTTGACAAACATAGGTAGGAATATTTTTTTTCTGGAATAAAGCCCCTTTGATTCCAGAATAGAGTATCCCCCCCAGAGAGAGTTATACCCACATAAGGGCAGAATAATTACGCCAAGATAGCTATGCTGGTGAATTTCCCCATGTAGACAAACTCTTAATTAAGATGTTTCCCAGGGAACCAGTTTGGCCTAACAATAACAAATGTCAGTTGATTGCTGCTTAATTAGGAGGGTATTAATATGAATTCTGCTTAACTAGATTGATCTTCATCAGTCCCAAGTAGCAAAGAGACTGTTTGCCCCGGTGGTATACAGATGTGAAGTTCTGTGTTAATAAATGCAGTAACTGCCGGATAAAAATTTAAAGAAGAAATTAGGACAAAGTGCAGTGAACAGCATTTTTCTTCACTAGAGTATTTTACTTAATTTTCAGACTGTTTCCTCTATTCTTCTCTACTGGCTCTATTAGGACAACTCTACTATACCAGGAAACAAAGGTGAGAAAAGAATTAAAGAAGCCAATATCAAAATTCAAATGCTTACTGATTGGCATCCCTGAGTGGGAAGGGCAGAATTGTTTAATTACATCCACACAGGAGATAAAACTTAGTTGTAATTTCTTACAAGTTTACTGTTCTAAAAGCTCCTCCTTTTAGCCCTGTCAGTAAGTCTAGTGTCAGCTAGATATCTTACATACCAGGCACTTTATCAGGGACTGTAGCTTGTAGTTCCAGAGACAAAACTACTAGGGACCAAAGCAGCCTTCATTGCTTTACATCTTTTGTCGTCATTTATCCTTGGGCAAAGAGAAGCAGAGTGAGTGCAAGAGGGGGCCATTCTGATCTGGAGGGATTTGTGATAACTGTGCAGGTGCAAGCAAATGGCTACCCCAGGCACAAAGCAGAGGAGAACAAAACTCTAGCTGGGTTGGGTTTCAGGTCAGGGAAAGGTGCTGCGTTGGAATTGTATTTTTGTGCTGATGTCTGGAGTGCTGGAACAATTTTTAGTGTGGGGGCCGAGACCCATTGACCCAAACTGTACACCCTGTATGTAATGGAAACCACTTCAAACCCAAGGGTGCAGCTGCACTCCTAGTTCCACCAGCTATGCTTGACGTCTACACTGTTAGCAGGTGGGAAACGAGTTAACCCTTTCCCCTTGCTGTAATAGTACGCTGGCACCTCAACAACAGTGTGCAATGGAGAAGTCACAAATTTCTCAGGCACTGTCTGGTGAATCTGAAAGTGTCCCTGGTCCCCCTCCCTACCCAGCAGATCACTGAACTCAACAAGGGTTAAACCAGGTACATTGCAACAACTCATAATTGGAAAATAGCTAAGGCGTTAATCTGCCCTCTTGCTGCCTCCAGTCCTTTTTAAACAGATTATTTTGTCTTTAGCGACAGCTTTAATACTTCTTAATGAATTGCTTATAAATGATGGATTTTTTTTCCAGCACAGAGAAAGGCTGATTACATTGATTCAGTCAAGGTAGACAAGACAATTAATTTTTGTCAAATATACAAAAGATAATGATTGTTCTCCACAAAGAACAGCTTACTTAATTCATCATATTTAAAGCTAATTTATCTTTTCCCTATAGCTAAGCCACTTCAGTGAAAATGGCATACCTATTTCCTTTGGTCTAATCTGGGGAGCTATTGCTGCTCACCAAAATAATTAACGCTTGCTTAAAAGGCAGTGAGGGTCTAGTCACTGTGCTGGGGGAAATCACAGTCCAAGTTGGAGACTAATCAAGCTTTCACTAGGATAATTGATTTCAAGGAGAGGGGCAGTCCACCCCTGAACATGTCCATACGCTGGAGTGTTGGGGTGCCTTCTCCCCCATCCTCTGTCCTACAGTGAGCTCCTGGGTCACAGCTGAAGTCCTGATGAGATCTCGTTGGCTTTGTCATTCATACTCTGGAGGATGGGCCCAAGTAAGAAACCTGCAGTTGCATTCGTTGTTCGTCAGAAACTAAGACCACCCATTGAATTGCCCCTACACTGGGCGCAATAAGAGTCAGTTCAAGCCTGCAATGACACGCTCAAGTCCCTGTCCCTAAACACCGTCAAAGTTTGGGTCTAAACAGCTCATCTCATTCATCTGTTCATAAAAAGCCCAACTTAAACCTTGGATTCATGTGCAGTTGGGGAGGGTTCAATCCAACAGAATTCCAAATCTCCCACCACAATGGGTTACTAGGTCCCCCTGTGGCAAATTTCACTTCTACGGAGCAGGGTAGAGAAACAGATGCTACAATTTTGTGGTAGGCAGGGATGCTGGGGCTCATGCAATGGGTAATTTCCTTCCCAAAAGAGAAATGGGTGGACATAGAAACAGGGTTAATAAATCTTGCAGTCCCCTCAGGAACTTGTGTAGGAATGAAAATGTGATGGCTTTTGGAGGGGCACCTTCTCTTCCCCACCTCCTCCCCAACCCTGGAGGCCAGTGGTCTCCCCCAGTGGCCACAGAGCTGAAGGATCTCGCTCTTCCTGCCACGGCCCAGGGATCAGAAAAGTTCTTGCCCTATCAGTTATTGCGAGGGGCCACGTCCTTGCTTGTCACCCCTTGTGCATGCCCCAAATCAATTTTCTTTACAACATGTGCAATTTGAAGCCTATCATTTTGAATGGGCAGGGATGTACGATTGCAAAGCAGTGCAGTTACACCCATTTATTCCCACAGTTATGCCTCAGCTAGGTGAATTTGCCATCAAAAAATGCTAGATTCCTGTTCCTATTAGTAACCTCTGCACTGTTTTTTCATGCTCTGAGCTGCTCAGAGGACTTCTGCTCAAGCCGCTATTCTTGTAGGATCTAGTTCCCCCAAGAGTTATGGCTGAGGCTTCTCCTGTCAGTGAATGAAGCCACATGTACTGTTTTCCCCAGGGAAAGAGACATTTGAGCCTACAGAAGGCACAGGCAACCGTGACACGGTTGAGTTCACAAACACAGAATCTGAATGGGGCTAGCTCCTAATACAACAAAGTGCTCGGCACTGGAATTTCTGCTTTTCCTATAAAAAGACCCTTCCTAGCTGGATTGTTGGGGGGGGGGGGGACAGCTGCTCCATCCTGCCACTGGGAAAGGCTGAGCGAGCTGGGGATGCGTTGAGCAGTCAGCTCCCTCCAGGCAGCTGGCTGCAAGCACAGCAAATCATCTGCTTCTAAGACAAGGTGCTTCCTGATCCGAGGGGAATTAGTTTTCTCTTAGCATCTCTCTGATCATTGAATTGTGACTCTGCTTGGAAGGATGAGTGAATGCTTTGTGGGGCTGACACATGAGAGGGTGCTGGAGTGTAAACCCCGAGGAAGGGGGACTCTGGGAGGAAGATGGAACTCACAACTCTGTGTGACTGAGACTAACCAAATAGCAAGTATAAAAAATTGGGATGGGGTTAATAGGCATCAAGCAGCCCCAAACATCAGGACAGTCCCTATAAAAATCAGGCCATCTGGGCACCATAGTACTAAGACTGCGGCTGACTCTCAACTTGGGGAATGCTAAATCACAACCCTGCCAGGCCGGGCAATGCTACTTGAAGTTGCGTCTGCACACGTAGCTATTCAGAAACATTCCCTGCTTTGGGCACACTTACTTGTACTGCCCTGAGCAAACCCTGGGTGGAACAGCTGGGTAGAGCTCTGCACAGATACAAATGTGCTTCTGCATCTGCAAGAAACAGTCCATGGATATCTGCACATTCAGATACCTGTGGATATAATGCAGGTATCTGTGGATTTGTAGGGCTCTACAGCTGGGCTTCTTTGCAGCAGAGCTGCTGGGAAAGGTCAGGAGGAAGAGGACCACACCCTGGCAGTTTTAGGCATCTGTGTGGTGCCTTTTCAAGCATATGATGCATCTGACAAAAGGAGGGGTAAGACACGAGGCTGGGCAATGATCCCGTGTCCTGCAGTCACCCTGCAATGGCAGTTGCTGGCCCATGGGCCCAAGCCCAGCTCCCCTCTCTGGGTGTGGTGACCTGGGGTAATCCTGTGAGCCACATTGCAATGCTGCTCACTCAAATTTGGCCCAGCTGCCCTGGCACCAGGTTGTAACAATCTGACTGGAAAACCTGACCCTGCCAAGCAGGAGCCAGGCGCCTCCACTGCCAGGTTGACAGGACTTCCTGTGGCCAAAGGGGGAAAATCGGGCCGTGGCTTCTAGAGACAGAGGTGCTCCTCTCCTCTCCATCATAGAAAAGCAGTGAATATGCCCAACGCAGGCTCACAAAACTCTCCTACCCTCAAGCCCTCTTCCACCAGGTACTTTCATGGAAGGTGCAGTACAGTCCAGCTTTGCCAGGTCCAAAGGGGCAGCCGTGGTAGTCTAGTTCAGCAAAAGAAACAAGGAGTCCTGTGGCACTTTTAAAGACTAACAAATTTCTTTATCGCATGAGCTTTTGAGGGAGAAAATCCCACTTCATCAGACACTCTGAAGTGGGATTTTTCTCCCACAAAAGCTCGTGTGATAAAGAAATTTGTTAGTGTTTAAATGCCACAGGACTCCTTGTTTGTTCTGCATCTATGCCGGGCATCTGAGACGTAGACACTGTGTCCAAGACATGGGGACTGCTGCACTATTTAATAATCACAGTTCTGGGGTGAGGTGGCCCTACAGAGTGCAAGACTCTAGCTGATCACACTGATATTTTGGACCAACATCCCTGTATAAGGAGCAATTCCTGGGCATGGCCATGGGATGTTGCTTCTGCATTTATCAGTGTTTGCCTTCCTCAGACTATGAATGGAGGTTTTTGACCCCTCCCACAATTAAACTCATCAGAGTAGTGAGTAACCCATGCAAACTAAAACAAAAATGTTTCCTGAGGTCTGGACAACCTTGGGCTGTTTTCACACAGCATCGGTGTTATAGCCCTGGCTGAGCTCCCCTTCTGGCAGGACCCCAGGCTGCAGTGCTAGCCCCAAGATGGCATTCAAAGAACAGAACGGAGTTGTAAAATCAATCTAGACACATACTGATCCATCACAGGCCCACTAAGGAAATCTTTATAGCAGATTGTTTTGCTGAGAGTATCCAGTTTCTTGCAGTTCTTCCAGTGACCCCAATCAGAGCAAACTGGCTCCAGTCTCAGTGACTATTTCTACACTACCATAACCCTTTCATTTCCTGAATGGATTTATTAGTTTGGTTGGTTGGTTTTAACCTGGGCTTCTACTGACTTCCCTTGCCTAGTATCAGAGGAGATCCACGCATCTCCACAGTCCAGCATTAGAAACCGGTAGAGAGTTCGTCTAAAAACGTGTGTCTGTTCTTGAGTAGTAAAACCAACCAACCACCAGTGAAGGCGGGTGGGGGCGGTTCAGTTTGAATTCTCTCCCTCATTAAACATTGTGGTAGGCAGAATAGGTCTCCGCTCTTCCTAGACTAGAGAGCGGGTCAGGGTGTTGAGATTTCTCCTACACTTCCAAACTTGAACCAAAAGCTGTCACCGATTTAGTGTAGCCCCTAGGGCTATTTAGTGCAGCCTTCCACCATGTGGCTGAAATAGCTTCCTGAAGTATGTTTTTTCATCACACCATTTTTCTTCCATTCGAAAGAAAGCAAGCTTCAGGAAATAAAGCCCCAATTCCCAGTTTCCCCTCCAACTCACTGCATTAAGGAAGGAGAGCTATGCTAAGTTACCTAATCTTTCTAGATCCTGATTTTCTGATGTGCAAATTAAGGATAAAAATCCTCTGTCTCTCTCACCCTCTGCCTCTCTCATCTCTTTGGATTGTAAGTCCATAGGGTGCCAGGACTGTCTTTCACTATAGGCTTGTCTATGCTGAGGATAGGATTGTAATTCAGTCTTAAAATGACAAATTTGAGAAGGCACAGGCGCATGATCACACCACATTCCTTGCTCCTTGCATGAAACATAACAAAACAGAAACAGCCCCCTTTACTGCACATCTGCTCCTCTGGTCCCAGCCTTGCCGCTGGCTCTCTTAAAGATCCTGACCCCAAAGGGCCAGCCACATTACACAGACCAATATAGGCTTGGATCTTACCCAAGACACCACGCTGCCAAACAATCCTTTAGTAACTACAACTAAAGGTTTACTATAAAAAGAAACAAAATATGAGAGATGTTAAAGGATTAAAGTGAATCACATGCACACAAATGATTAAAAGTCCATGTAAAGCAAGTCTGCGGAAGAATTTGGACTTTGCAGGGTCAGTCAGTTTCTCTCAAAGACACCCAGTGCCTAGGTGGGCCTCGGTCCTTTGTCCAGTCACGGAGGAATGGTTCCAGAGATGGGTGTTAGTTGTAGACTGGAGACTGAAGACAAAATGGAGTTGGGGCTGTTGCCTTTTATCACCTCCAGCCTTCCCACGCTAGGCGGAGTTTTTGCAAATCAAAATGGAGTTGAGTCAAATGGTCAGTCCAGGTGACTCACTGAGCAGGTTTTTCCCTAGGCCCACTGGCTGTATTCACATGAGGCTTTTAATTCGAAACAACGACTGTTGTTTCGAATTAAAAGTTGACAGATCCAGACGACGTTTCCTTCTTTCGAAATAAGGAGCTCCCTTATTTCAAAATAAGGAAAATCATTTCGATATAAAAAAACCTCGTTATATATCAAAATGAGGATTATTTCAAAATTGTGGTTTTGAAATAACCATGTCTGGCTCTGTTACATCGATATGCAGCACATTATCAATATAACAAATGACCTTCCTCCCAGGGTGCATGGCACCTGGCCAGGGTGCTGACGAGAGGTGCAGGGGGGTTTAGGGGGGCCAAGGGGGTTGGTGGGTCCCCGAGCTGGCTTCATCTGCTGCCCTAGCTTGCAGGCAGCGGGGGGGCGGCAAGCATGGGAGCCAGCTTTGCCCACTGCTCCCGCTTGCCAGCGGCGGGGGGGCAGAGCCGGCTTTGCCCGCAGCCCCAGCTTGCAGGCAGCGGGTGAGGAGCCAGCTTCACCCGCTGCCCTGGCTTGGTGGCAGCAGGGGGGAGTGGGTGTGGGAGCCAGCGCCGGCTTGCACACTTGCCACCCCCCTTGCTGCCAGCAAGTCCCCTTTGCGGGGCCAGCTGGCTGGGGGATCTGCCCCCAGATGGCCATTGGGATGCCCTGTGGTCCCTCCCCCACTTCCCCACTAGCAGTGGGGGACACAGGTTAGGGGGATCCCTGCCCTGGGGGCTTTTTCCTCTGCCTGGCTCTCCAGGTGAGAGCCAGGAAGGGGGTGGTAACGTGGGCCTGCCAGGGGGCCATGTTGCCACACCTCCCAGGGTGCCCCTCTGCTGAATCGAAATAGCAAGTCCTGTGTCCAGACTTGCTATTTTGATTTGGTGTTTTTCCTTAATTTGATTTAAGTTAAATCAAATTAAGGATTTTATTTAAAATTAGCTTATTTCGAAATAGCTCATTTCAAAATAGACATTTACATGTGAACATAGCCACTGTGCCTGTGATTCCCATAATGGGCCATTAAGGAGACAATCACTGTAGACGTCCAGTCTGGGGAGTTCCCCAGAATTAAATAAATTGAAACGCAGACAAACAAATATATTCCTAAACTTCTACTATAATTATGACTACACCTAAATAATATAATCGTTCCTGGCAAGTTACGACCTTTCTATTGGTACCAAGCATAGCATAGATTCTATGGATTATTGCAATTATAAATGTATTGCTATGAAATAGTATCATAAAGGGTCTTCCTGATCCAGACAGCATCACACCCACTGCTCACCCTTATTTCTTCCAGAAACACATCGCAATATGAGTAGCCATCCCTCAGTGCAACTACATGGAGGGACTTGTGAGGGAGGCACTGTCCTCCCATGATGCAATGCGCTCACTCCTCCTCCCCTATTCTCACAAAAGAAAAAGAAAAGAAAATCATAAAAAGCTTCTTATGCTTTCTTTCTTTGCTGCAGACACAGAGAGCACAGTGCCAGGGGCATGAATTCAAAACTTCCCAGGGCTGCAGGCATGGACGGAGCTATGTGCTGCTTACCTGGCCATAGTGCAACAGAGTGGAAAATCAAGAGCAGAAAGTGCAGAGAATTCTGAGATAGATCCCAGAGGCCAATTATGTTGATTTTTGCTGCTTTTGGGCTACACAGACCTAAATAAGAATTGTAAAATTCAACAGCAGCGCTATACCACTTGCAGGGGTGCTATCAGATCAAATTTTGATGCCATTTAAGTCAAATTTATTGCTCTGCCTGTGGAGATGCAGGCTGCAGATGGTTGACATAAGCGGCATTACATCGACCTTCTCTGTCAGCATAGACCAGATCAAGCACCTTCCATGTGGGGGAATACTCCTATTTGGTACTGCCTGGCAAATTATTTTGAAAACAATGCACATCAAGCTGGATGGCTGGTGCTGCTGCCCTGGAAGAGAGCTGAGCAAAGAGGAAACGGCGCTGAACTCTTTCATGCCCAGAAGACCCACACCATAAGACCAGCCCAAGTCCCCGTGTCTTGAGCCTCGGCATCACTCCAGGCCTATAAGAGTTCCCACAGAATGAATTACCAGAGGTGACTAGACACAGGCCAGTTCATTCAACTCAACATTTGAGCACAGAAATCTAAAAAAAACCCAAAACACTTTTAGTTTCTCATACTTTGAATATTAAATGGCTCTCTAAGCATTGCCTTATGAACCATCAAACCATTTCCTTAGCTTAGACGCTCGGAGATGATGATGATTTCAAAAGAATGACTTTGATGCTGATTTATAGTCTCCAGTCTTGGA
Organism: Podocnemis expansa; assembly: GCA_007922195.1. Lineage (NCBI taxonomy): Eukaryota > Metazoa > Chordata > Testudines > Podocnemididae > Podocnemis > Podocnemis expansa. The sequence continues at coordinate 11,840,227 of ML681991.1, read as the reverse complement.
TTATTTTCACCTTCAGCTTGGCCAGACATCATGAATGAGATCTGTACTAGCTTATTAAAAACAAACACATGGGATGACCTAGATTTTTAATTTGTATCTTAAAAGGAAGTGCAGGCAGCTCTAAGTTGAAGTTTAAAAACTGACACGTGTGAATCTGAACTCTGGCACTTCTAGGGCAAAGTTGATTGCGATCAGATTTTTTTTTTCTTTGCCAAAAAAGCTTTTACTAATTGAAGGGTCTGTAAGGTGATGACTGAATTGTGCATATCATTTCTACGGGCTCAGCTCAAAAGAAAAAATACACTCAACTGTTTTGATACATGGAAAGAGGACCAAATTTTCTCCTGACATAGCTCCCCTGACTTCACACCCTGTCCTTTATGACCTTGGAGACAGGTTGCTCTAGCCAGAAAGCACTGTTTCATTGTTTTGCCCCATTGCTTTTCCTTTCACCATCACCAGAGCCTTCATAGCTGCTTTATTCATGCTTCTGTATTCATGGCCATACAGGCATGTGTGTGTCTACTCCATTGTCTTCATACCTCCTCTCTTTGTGACTGATTCTGTCTTCCAAGTAGTTCCACTGCATTCAAGCAGAAACTAGAAATCTACATGCATACACCACCAAAGCTACTATACCTGTCAAGTTCCAGGGGGGTAGCCGTGTTAATCTGTGTACACCAAAAACAATAAAAGTCACCTTAAAGGCTAAAAAATTTCTTCGAGCATAAGCTTTCATGGACTGCAACCCATTTTATCTGACGCACGTGATGCCCCAAAAAATTTGTTAGTCTTTAAAGTGCCACAGGGCTTTTGTTGATTTTGCTATACATATCAATTTGTATGGGAATACTATGAAATTAAATTAAATACTATGAAATTAAAAGCTGGCATCTTAACCCTGGAGAATATAGCATATTTTTTTCTATTGTCCTCTGATAGGGTATGTTAAGTAGATGATGCTAGAAATTTCATTTTAGTATGCCCATTTTGCAGCCCAAAAAGACAGAGAAAGTGTCTGTCTGTCAGTCTCTGTGCATGCACATAAATCAGTCTTGTTCTGTGTTGTGACAATTTGTAATAAGTGAAATTGTAAATCTCTTCCAGGGGAGTAGTTGTATTAGTCCAGCTCATCAAAACAAACAAACAAGGAGTCCTGTGGCATTTCTAAAGATTAACAAATTTATTTATTGCATAAGCGTGCATTGGAGAGATGCCTCTTCATCAGATGCACGAAATGGAAGCTGTAGCATGCCAGGTGAATAAATATTGAGATGGGCAAGTCACAGGGTCAGTTCACTCTTTTGCAGCAAACCAAGCAAGTTGTTTTGATTCAAATAGTGTGGAAGAATAGCTAAGAAGATGAGAATGCAGAGCTGGAATTCATATACAAATTTGACATCACTGCATCTGGTCCAAACAGTGATTTGGGCTTGCTCACTCATTACCTCTCCTCTTTAAACCTTCCCGATTTCTTATCTGTTGTTCCACACTGTTCGAATCAAAACAACTTGCTTTATTTGCTGAAAGAGACTGAAATGACCTCGTGACTTCCCTTCTCTGCATTTACTCATCTGACATGCTACAGCTTCCATTTCATGTATCTGATGAAGTGGGATTACACCCATGAACACTCATGTGACAAATACATGTGTTAGGCTTTAAAAGTGCCACGGGACTCCTTGTTTGTTTTGTAAATCTCTTGCCACTGTCATGAAATATTGTAAGGAGGTTTTAAAAATGAATCCCAAACAGGAGACCCTCCCTTTCCAAAGGAGTGAGACTTGTGAGCTCTGTATAGCTGACTAGATGATTTCTTTTCCAGATGATCAACATCAGCAAGGAAAAAAAAAGATACAAATAATCAACCTGGTGGGTTTTGCTGATGACTGCTTGGAATTCCCATTGGAGTGGCACTGCTCACTGAGGAAACATTGCCATGTGTCAAGACCTCTGAAATAGCCTGTTTAGGCCTAAAAGAAGAGGGGTTGGGGAAAGCTTTTTACCTGTCTTCTGTAAGCACTTAGCTCAGCATGACTGCTGACAATAGACTAAAGTAGCTATATTTGCAAGAAGGATCCTCTGTTCACTTTGCAGTACTTAATGTGTCTGGTGACTAGCATAAATCCTAGAAAAGTTTTAAGTGGTTTAATTATTTAGCAAAGAGGAACTTCCCCCTTACATTTCCTAACAAGAGAGGATTTATTTAAGGCTGTGCTTGTTCAGCAGATGTGAACAGTACAATTCAGAAGCCTGCTGAATAAAATAGCTGCTCACATGACAAGCCGCCTCCTTAGGGAGGTAGGCCCTCTTTGTCTTCCAAGTTTGCTTTTAATTAGAGCAAAAGGGAAACCTCTCTCCGCTTCATCATGGGATGTTGCCAGAGAATGTTGAAAAGCTGCATGTGAATTAAATGGGCAACAAGAGCAAGTGTGTAATGAGCAGGGGTGCAGTCAAATACCTATCCCTTTAAGGTTGATACCTCCAAGGGGGTTTCTCTCTATTACAAAAAGAAAAGTTCTTGGGGCTTGTCAACACTTAAAACACTTCGGGTATGTCCACACGAGTCTTTTATTTCAAAACACTGGTTGTTTTGAAATAAAAAAAACTGAACGTCCACAGGACGTTTTCTTATTTCAAAATGACAGGCTCTGTCATTTTGAAACAAGAACCATCATTTCGAAACAGCTTAAACCCCATTCATTTTGAAACGGCTGTTATTTCGAAACAACATGTCCAAACGGCCTTATTTCAAAATAACAGTTGTTTTGAAAGCAGGCTTTCCCTTAATTTGAATTAACGTTTTCTTAATTCGAATCAACTTATTTCGAAATAATGATGTATGTGTAGACATAGCCTTCTAGCGTCCGTGTTACCTCTGCCACTGGAAGGGATTCTCCCAAGGTATTCCACCTCCCTGAGAGATGGTAGCAAGGGTGGTGGAAGAACGGTTCCATCGACCTCGTACTCTCTATACCGGGATTGAGCTCAGTTTATCTATGCCATCAGGGCGTGTGGATTTTTCAGACACCTGAGCAATGTAGTTATTTGAACTTAATTTTCTAGCATAGACCAGGTTTGAAGAGTTTTTCCAAAGGGATTACTAATGTAGCCTGTTCTCCCCAAGGAATGGCTTCCACCCCTTCTTTTCTTCAGAATCAACTCTCTCGTTCCCTTGCCTCCTCCCACGCTGTTCTGTGCGCCTTGAAAGATACCCCCTCTGAAGGGAACCCTAGTCCTAGGGTCAGCACTAGTGTTCCCTCTAATTTCTCATAGGTTGTGTGCACAAAAAGATTCTTTTGTGCAAGTTTTCAGAACCAGTGTCTAAATTGTGCACACTCCAGTGAGTATGGTTGAAACTTGTAAGCGCAACAAAGCAAGTGTGTATGATGCAAATAATATCTAAATTTTATTTTGACAGGGTGATGGAAATGATTTTATAAATTACAAAACCTTGTTTGAAACATGCTACTTGAAACCGCTTTCTTAAAGTGGTATAAAAATATTAGCACTGTTTAATTTTTTTGTGCAGACTTTATTTTGTTGTGTGCACGGGTTTCATGACCTGCGTGCGTGCGCACATGCGCACAGCTTAGAGGGAACATAGTTCAGCGCTAACTTTATTTTCTAGCCTGCAAATCATGTTATGCTGTTTTTCCAGGTGCACCCTACACTAAATGTCCCCTCCTTTTCCCTTGTCTCCATCATCCATTCAGAGTAGATCTAATCCTGCTTCAAGGCGGAGGGCATTTTGCCACCGTAGGAGAACCCGGCCCACTGTTTCTAAGGTGAAGAAATCAAGGGTGACATGCTGAGGTATTTCCGCTGTCTGGGCTCATGGAGAACTCTTGACAGCGTGCGTGGGAGCAGAGACTGAGACCTAGACTGGCCTGAGATCTTCCACGGGGATGGTGGGGGAGATCCCCCACCACTGGGCCTGATAAGATGCTGCTCTGTGGATTTCTTGGGGTAGAGAAAGCAGAGGAGAAAGAAGCAGGCTGGAGCGGGATTTGCTGATGGAAATGTAGACTGGAAGTGAAAGAGCTCAGAGGTATATAACATCTTTTTGTATCCCTTCTGCGTCTGCTGGTGAGCCACTGCTGGAAAACATAGCCTGTGGCAGTTAAGGAACCTGTGGAGGGAGATGACCTGCTTTGCTGGAAGAACAGCTAGATCCACCTAGCGAAAAGGGGGCGAAAAGAGGGTGGGTGCAGCAGACCCCAGACATGCAAGCGCCTCTTTCCTCCCACCAGGCAATCCTGCCTCACAACAAGCCACTTCCATGAGATGTTAAGTTTGAGGCCTCAGTCTGGATCTCAGAATTTGACCCTAAATACTCTCATAGGGTTTGATCCTTGCATTCTGCAAGTGTCTCACGTCCTGCAGCTATAAAATCTGTGTTCCATTCGGGTTCTTCATGCAGGTTCGAAGAGGCTCGTAAAAAGCATTACAACAGTTAAACACAGCTAATTAATCCCCCAGAAGTTTTCCATCTGGATTTTCTCTCCAACGGCCACAGCAGCACCAAGAGGACTTGCAGAAAGCAGGGCAAAGATGTACATTCAGGGAAGTGCCTACATGCCCAAGCAAAGGGTTGTGGCTCTTTATGCTATCTGGAGAGAATGGCACAGAGCATTCAGAGTCCAGCAGCCTGCAGATATGGATCAGCCACAAAGAAAATTGCCTGGCTGCTCTTTTTGTGGAAACTACCTCAGGTTTTGGGGCCCCTTTTCATAAATTATTTTCAAAATGCATTTTTTGCAGCAGTCACACGAGACAGCGGTTTTCTGTTACAAAAAAAGGAGCCTGATCCCACGCACACGCTTATTCAGCCTCCACCATCCATGCAGTTTCACTGAGCTGTGCACCGGCACTTCTACTGGCTGGATCGGGGCCACAACAGAATGATAGTGGAAGGGATCCCAGGAGGTCACCTAGTCCTGACCCCTGCACTTATGACAAGACTAAGCACTATGTAGATCAGTGGTTCTCAACCACCGTGTTGTGAAACATTACTATGTCGCCACACAGTGGTAAACGTGCCGCAGCAAGCCATGGAGATGGCTGGATTTAGCCTGGGGGCAGGGGTGAGTGTGGGCTGGTGTGTCCTGTAGGGTTGTGATATGTTGCCAAGTGTTTTGGAACCTGCAAAAGGTTGAGAACCCCTGATCTAGACCATCCCTGATACATATTTGTCTAAGCTACTCTTAAAAATCTGCAGTGATGGAGATTCTACAACCATCCTCGGCAATGTATTCTAGCACCCTAACAGTAAGAAGATTTTCCTAATGACCAGCGTAAACTGTCTTTGCTGCAATTTAAGCCCATTTCTTCTCGCCCTATTCACAGAGGTTAAGATGAACAACATTTCTCTCTCCTCTTAGTAACAACCTTTTATGTACTTAAACAGAAATGCTGTCCCTCCCCGGTCTTCTCTTCTCCAGACTGAACAGGTGCAGTTTTTTCAATCTTTCCTCACAGGTCATGTTTTCTAGACCTTGAATCATTTTTGTGACTCTTCTCTGGTCTTTCTCCAATTCTTCCATATCTTTGCTGAAATGTGGCACCCAGAACTGGACACAATACTCTAGCTGATCAGCATGGAGTAGAGTGAAAGAATTATTTCTTGTGTCTTCTATACAACACTCCTGCTAATGTATCCCAGAATGATGTTTGCTTTTTTTGCAGTGTGACACTGTTGACTCAGATTTAGACTGTGACCCATAATAACCCTCAGAGCCCTTTCTCCAGTACTCTTTCCTAGGTAGTCATTTCCCGTTTTGTGCAACTGACTGTTCCTTCCTAAATGGCGCACTTTGCCTGCATCCGTATTGAATTTCATCCTATTTACTTCAGACCATTGTTCTAGTTTGTCCAGATCATTTTGAATGTTAATCTTACCCTTCCAAAGCACTTGCAATAATCCCTTAAGACAAATGTACAGTGTTTCCAGGTTGTTTCAGAAGTGAAATTGCCACATTTTTCAAAAAACACAAAAACAACATATTCCCGCACTTGCATGCTGGGATTAAAGTACAATTTGGCAGGCCCCAGAACCCTCCTAAATCTCCAGGCCCCCTTCATGCACATGCAGGCCCCCTTCACCCACCCCAGCTACTGCCCCCATGCCTGCCCCCAAATGCCTGTCCCCCACCCCAGCTACTGTCCCTAAACGCCTACCTCCTACCCCAGCTAGTGCCCCAGAAACGCCTCCCCCATCAGACCCTTCTTTCCCCCATGTCACCACTCCAGCCCTCCTAACCCTGCCACCCCCCACATCCCCCATTTTCACTTCACCCCCTTCAGCTCCCCCAACCCCTCCACACCTCCTCAGCCCACCATCCCCAGCCCCTTCTTCCCCTCACCTTCTTTCTCCGGCTGCCCGACTGTCCCCAAATAACTTCCCAGGCCTCCTTACCAGTAGGGCAGGGAACGGGCTGCAGGGACTCATGGCCACGTTGCCAACATGCAAGCTGCTACACCATGGCTGCAACTATGGCACTGGCCAGCCAGCTGCCCGGCAAGAGGGGGCACGCGCTGCCCAGGCCCTTTAGGGGCAGGGCCTCCCCAGGCGCCAGGAAAGAAGGGGAGGGGTGTCCGGGCTTGCTCCCACCCACAGCCCCTTGAACCGGCCCTTGGGGGAATGCACCAGAATGCTGCGTTCCAGCACGTTCCTCTATTTTTAGGGGGGCCCGGGAACACTGCGTTCTGGTGCATTCCTCTATTTTTAGGGGTCCCTGGAATACTGCCCCCTAAAAACAGGGGGCATTCCAGGCTGTTCCTGCTTACTTTAATCCCTGCTTGCATGACAGTGAGAAATTTACAATTTCAGATGGGAACTCTGTGGTTTCACATGGTTCTGAGCCAAAACTGAGAGATTCTGTCACATCCAGCCTTGAGATTTTGTGTTTCTTCAGAGTAAACCTATAGCGTGTAAATTTATGAAGTGCAGAATTAAGGGTTTCATATGAATCCCCTGTGAATCAAGCCCACCCAGATTTGCACAGCTGTAATTAAATCTGTCTTTTGGGGACTCTCATCCTATGCCTTTTAAAGGCTCGAATCCTAATCCCTCCCAATTTTCCTTCTGTCCCTTGGGCTTTCTGATGGCGAAGGTGAAAAATGTGGCTCAAGAAGTGTTTTATATGGAGCCTTCCTCTCATTTCTGCTTCCCTCCTCTCTTTCCCATTCTTCCTTTCTGCACAGAAAACAAACTAACAACCAAAAAAAAAGAAAAGAAAAGAAAAGAAAAATCCATGCCTCCAGAACGAGATCATGACATCAAGTAGCTGCAGAACCCTAGGTGGACTCTAACTCACTAGGAATTTTTCTCACAGCTCAGCAGCCTGGGGACTGATTTGTGGCTCTTTATTGCAAACTTTACAAGCGTTTGGCAGTAAACATCTTGTTGCAAACTGCCCCCTGCTCATATAACACAGAAAGGACAGCACGATTACACATGTCTGTTCAGACACTTCTCTCTTTATCATGTAGACTACTTCAAGCAATGCCACTACACTTTCATTAATGGAGGCTCACGAGCTAGATTACATTTTATTTTGTTCTTGTTATTGGAAATAGCATGATAGAAGGTGGTGACGATTAAAGATGTTTCATCATATGAAATTGATCCCCTTTTTCCTGTCAATGATGAGAGGAGAGGAGAGGAGAGCTTTACAACCCTGAATAAATTGCTTTGTGAAAGCGTAATAGGTGTACATGTGAAGCGATTATGTTTGTAGTGGCAGACTTGCTTAAAAATTGCTGATGGGAATGGATAGGTCAAGAGAGATAAATGGCGACAAGGTTGATGATGATCGTGAATGGCGCAGGCCTTCTAAAAAGCTGCAGATGTTGAGTACCTCCCTCTGTGTCCTTCCTTATAAAATACAGACATTGGTAGCAACAGTCAAAAGTTGTGTGTGGCTCTAAAAGGAAACGTTCAAATGGGAACAAAGGGGTTACAGCAAGTTTAGTCTTAAGCTGGGACTCTTTCCCTCCTCTCTGTCTGAATAATAGGACTGAAAAGGCTATGATATTATTAACCAGCAGTAATCCAGGAAATATTCACACCATTTTTGTAATGTTAGGTTGGGCTTCTTTTCTTGGGATGTTACAAACACTAGAGGGCCACTAGAGCTCAACAGCTAGTCAGCTCTCTGACCAAGAATGCATCACCCCAATTTGTCACTTCCTACGTGGATTCTACTTCAAGGTCACTGTACAGATTTTCTGAGCCCTGCATCATATGGGGACCAGCCTCTCTTCATAATGATGAAGACCTCCCGTGAGAGCTGAAACAATAAAGCCGCCCAGAATGAGAGGAAGACTCACATCTGCAGGAGACAGGACTTTCACAGGAGTCCAGAGCAAGGGATGGCCAGATGAAATAAAATCAACTTCATCCTCATAATAAGGTCCTGATTCAGCAAGGTAGTTGAGCATATGCCTAGCTTTAAGCATGGGAACAGCAGTGGATATAATTTTCCATAATGCTTATATGACTTCAGAACTTCAGTCCCATTTTCAAAACCCTCTGATTTCCAATGGGATTTTAATGTGGTTTTGGCTCCTCAACGATGAAAATTTTCCCTAATTTCCTTAAAGTTTGGCACATGCTCAGATAACTTGCTGATCCAGAGATTAACTGCAAAAGCCACCTCCTCGACTTAGATTTCCCATAATGGACTTCTCAGACAGATCAGCTTCCCAGCTCTTTAAATACACATTTAATTTTGACTGTAATTTTAAACTTGCTCCGGAGGTGGAGGCTGGAAAAGTTTGGTTTTCGTAAAAGGTGCTCAGATACTATGGTGATGGTGACGTTATACAAATCTAGATAGATGACACAGATCATTAGTATCAGTAACATGGTTATTTAACATTTGTATTACAGAAGTTCCCTGTCAGGCTTAATCCTGCAATGGGGTTGCGCTGGGAGCTATACAAAGAGACAGAGGAACCCAAGACCCAAGTTAAGTGACTTTCTCAGTAGGATCCTGTGCAAGTCACTAACCATTCACAACAGCACTGGTAAAGCAAGACACCATGATGAGGCTAAAGAGAAAAGATCCTGAGTGCAGACATCTGAATTTCAGATTACATTTTGTTGGGATCTCACTTGCATCCAGCCCAGGGATTTGTCTCCCAGGCTTTAGCAAGCATAATTTGTATTTCACAGAAACTGAACCAGTGTCCACTCTTTCCCTCTGGCCTTAGATTCATAAGAACCCACAGTAGTAATTATCCCCCAGAGGGAAGGTTTTTCTCCTCTATTTAGAAAAGCCTGGAAGAGACTGGCCAGAAAAGGAAATTCACTAGGGGAGACAGACACCCAGAAGTGGTATTTCACAGGAAGCAGTTCTGGTATCTTGGTTCATTATCCAAATGAGATAACCAAAGTTGAAGTCCACTGTTTCCAAGTCTCCTGTGAACAATATAATCCTTCGACTCCCAAAAGGTGATTTTCATTTCTACTGTACTAGAATCAAGGAATGGACCTCAGGAATCGTTACAAGAGCATCCTTTTCTCTAGCTAAACAAAAAAGGAGTCCTGGTGCACTTTTAAAGACTAACAAGAACTCATGCAAAAAATAAATCTGTTAGTCTTTAGAAGTGACACAGGACTCCTTTTTTGTTTTGTTGAACTAGACTAACACGGCTGCCCCCTTGGAATTTTTCTCTAGCTGACTATCTTGTTGTTTTGAAGGTGCTTAGGTGAAATATTCCAGTGGAAAGCATTGTTATTCCATAGATCTTACTTGAAAGAAGAGGAGGACAATCCAAATATCTGAGTGTCAGTCTTCTTAAAACCCAACTAAAGAAAAACAAATCCGAGTTTTTAGGCCTGTTGATATGACAAGTGAAGTTATGAACATTTTAAAAAAGTGAACAGATACATTTTAATACTGTGCAATTAAATCCATTTTGGTTTTTACTAGCTTTCTCATAAAATCTCTACTCTGGTGTAAGCTGTGAAATTTCAGGAAAGTCCTTTTTTGAGGGAAGAAGATAGTGGGGAAGTTAAAAATCAGGCTTCCCATAGGAAGTTAGGTTCAAGTTTTAATTATGGAGCCATGCGTTAGTCAATAGAGCTAAATTAAATGTAAATTTGACAGTAACAGACAAAGAGCTGCTGATGATATCTAGCTATACAGTTTATATGGTAACTAGCAATCAAAGTTATTATCTGCAGGTGATGTGGGCAAGCTACTGTCACTGTGAGAAACTTCACTTTGTATTCCTTCAATTTTTAACAAACAGCTGGCAGATGGTAAGCTCTTTGGGATCGGACCTCTCTTTGGGTACGTCTACACTGAAGTCTTAGGTCGACTTAAGGAAGCTTAAGTCGACCTACAGACCCCCCATGGCCACACTGAGCTTTATTAAGTCGACTTCAGTGCTTCCTTAAGTCAACTTAATAACACCACCTCTTAAGGTTGACTTAACGCTTACGTTGACCAAATTAAGTCAACTTAAACCAGTGTAGATGGGGAATAGCCCTTAAGTCAACTTAACTGGCGTCCAGGCCTCTGCCCAGAGTTCCTGGCCAGCAGGAAGGGTTGACCTAGCGCCTGCCAGTGTAGACACAGGCAGTCAACAGGAGTTTACAATGTAGCTTCTCTAAGTAGACTTAACAAGGTCAACTTTAAGTCGACTTACAGCCAACCTTGTTAAGTCAACTTAAGAGAGCCCCCAGTGTAGACATACCCTTTGTTATATGTATGTGCAATACTTAGAACAAGGAAGCTCTGAGTGGTGCTTCTAGTACCTACTGAAACTACTAATATTGATAATTCTATCTGTGTTATAGATCTTGGATTCAATTTCCTTTAAAAAAATAGAAACAGAAAAAGAAATTGACTGGCTGTGTTACACTGACATTTACTTTGATGTTGACACATCGCTGAGATAAATAAGGTTCCAGATAGTAGCGTTCACTTTCAGTGAAGTAAATGGGGTGAAGAAGAGGTGAATTTTGGACTTGCTTTCCTTTGGCTCAAGGCCTCTTCTGTAAGACTGGGTTATCAGTTCTGCAGCAGGTGGGACCCGTGACAGCAACAGAAAACAGAGCCAAGCCTGCTTCTGACTTCATTTTACAAAGGCATAAATCATGAGCAACTCCACTGAAGGCAATGGAGTTTCACTGGTATAACACTGGAGCAGAGTCAGACCAGAATCCTGGCACCAGTGCCCTGGTCTGGCGGGGCCCAACCTCTCCCGGTTTCCAGCCTGATCAGGCCAGAGATCTGGAGCCCAGCCGCCCACGGCTGTGGCAGCTGCTCCATCCCCAGCCCCGGCCGGGGATCCGGGGCCCAGCCACCCACGGACGGTGAAAATGAAGAACTGCAGAGGAAGAGTGGAATCCATGTGCAGACAAACAAGGATCAATGAGCACACTTTCAAATCAGAGATATGCAAACAGCCCCTTTTCCTATCACCAATTAGTTCAAATTCAGCTTTCTGTATTTCCCCTACAACAGTGGATGGTGTCACAAAGAAAGAGAAAATCCAAGCAAAAAAAAGCACATAAGTTAATAGAAACAACAGCTCAGGAAAACACACAGGTCCAAAAAGAGAACATTTTAAAGACCAAGTGTCTCCCTATTCTTATGGTACTAGGAAAGCACACAGACATCATGCTCCCCAGACTCCTTCTGTAAACCAGCACTTCTCAAACACAGTGTCAGCACACATTACTGTATTGCCACACAGTGGAAAGTGTGTTGCTAAGAGGAGATGGCTGGATTGGGTGGGAGGGGCTGGTGTGGCCTTTAGGGTTGCAATAGGCCACCAGGTGTGTCACGACCTGCAAAAGGTTAAGAACCACGGCCATAAACTACAACACAATATGCAACCATTACTACCTACCTCTGCCATGAAGCGAGACTCTAAGGCAGGGGTCTCAAACTCAAACCACCATGAGGGACGTATGAGGACTAGTACATTAACCCATGCATCAGGACTAGTATGGTTGCCCAAGGGCCGCACTACTGATCTTTTCATACAATGGTATTGCAAATATTGATAATGATAGTGACATTGCAGACCGCAAGAAATAACTTTAGGGGCCGCATGCAGCCATCGGGCCCTGAGTTTGAGACCCCTGCACTAAGGCGTGCTCGCCTTGGAGGATCACTTTCAGATCCCAGAATGGGCAATTTTTGTTTCAAGATAAAGATGACTAGACCTTTGAACTCCATCACCAGTGTTGTATGACTGGGTTTTGCTTTTCAGCCTCCAAGAGATGGAGATATACCCATTCCAGCACATTTCTGGCCTATTTTGGGCCCTAGATAGAGCTGAGATATGTCTAGCGATTTGGGTTTATGGGATTTGTAAACATTTAATAAACGCTGCAGAGGGAAATCAGCTCTTCTTTCTTCTGCTCATGCTACTTACTTGACAGTAGATTTTAGTTTGTTTGCTTTTCTGCAGATTTGTGCCATTTACTACTCTAGGCTTGTCTTTGTTCATATATGATCTGTGGCCATGAGCGGGTCTCCCTGAACTGATGGCTGACAAGCACAGTTATTGTGCCAGGGAGATGGCCCTTTCATGCTTTTCTTGTGGCAGGCAAACCATGGTGAAAATTTTAAACCATGAAATTATGAGTCAGCTGGAGCTAAATTAAGTTATATTCCCCCTTCCTGGGCCATATCAGACATGACTGTGGGGGTTGTATTGTGTTTCTGACTTCAAAAAGGGGGAAATAGAGCTGTGTACTAAAGATATAAGCAACCAGAGCTGCTGCCCCAAGTATAAACTCCAAGCGAAAGCTCAAAGTTATAACTCAGTTGAGATCTGAAGTTGACAAATTACATAGAGTATAAGCTGAGTTTGCTCTATTTTGACTTACACAATAGTTTAGGGAATCAAGGGAGGAAACAGGTGAATTATTGCTTTCTACAGCCTTAAACAAATGGAGACTTCAAACAAAATTGCATTGCTTAGAGATTCAGAGGGGAAAATATTTACCTCTCACCCAGAGATAAAGGTTATATTTTATGAGTCCTATAAAAACCTTTTATGCTGAAAATCACTCTCTGAATGATGAGGACTTTTTTTTCCCCCTTGTGATCTTGAGCTATCCAATTTATTTATGGGGCAATGTGATCAGTGAGTGCCCCATTTTCTAGAAAGGCAGGTGATGAAAAACCTTAAAATGGGCAAAGCTTAAAGGACTGATGGATTGATTCCTAGGAGTGTAGGACCATATGAGCAGCCTGCACCTTCATTACGACTAAAAGTTTTTCAACCCAAGTCATGAGCACTCAGCTTTGGGAAAACCCACTCAAAAGCAAAGCCCATGTCTACAGGGTTGCACCAGCCACTCTGCCATGTCATTAACCAACGGGGACTGGACACTCCTTACTGAGCAATCAGCTAACTTTTTTGGAGGGGGTCCCTTTCCTCCACCATGCTTTTTTTTAAAAAAATCAAGGTTCTTTGGATGTGCAGCATACAGAGATATAGTAACAAGATGTCTCACAAGATAACCCCCTGCTTCATGGCTGGAAGGGGTCCTTGAACAAGTAGACTTAAGTGCTAGCTTGGTCTTTTAGAGAAATGGCTGGCCCTCTGGGTTATTCCTGGATGTAGATGGCACACAATTCTGAAGCATCAGGAATGGTTTCACCCCCAAAATCATTTAATTTAGAGCCTAATTCTGCCACTTTTCCATATATGTGGATGTGCCTTACAGCCCAAGGAATACTATATCGTGTTTTTCTTCCAGAGACCTCAAAGCTCTTTACAAAGGAGATTGTTAGTGCGGCTTTCTGTGTGTCCTCTTGAGTTACATGAAGGTGTCGCAAAGGGTTTATTGGAACAAGTAATTATTACGGGCATATGAAGTAATTTGCTAGAAAGAATGGTCTGTGGTTAGGGTTCTTGGGGGACTTCAGGTGATCTAGGGACAGTTCCCAACCTTTGCCACAGACTTTCTGGCCTTAGGCAAAATGATGCTCTATGTGCAGTCCTTTTGTCTGTAAAATGTATCTAATGATGCATCCTGACCTCTCATAATGGTGGTGAGGACAAAGTCATTCCTGCTTGCGACCTACAGAAATACCACTGTGATGGGATCATAGGAGTACCTAGATTGAGAGGTTCAGCAGTATAAAAAGGATGTCTAAGATCATCTAAGATTCCACCTTTGGAAGAGAAGTTCTTGCCTCTATCTCACTCTGGATAACAGCACTTCCAGTCATGTTTTTATCTGGGAGAGACTTCATTTAGAGCCAGTAATGTCAGAAGCACAAGGTAAATGATTGCACTGGTAACCCTGAGGGCTAAGAAATTCAATGGAAGTCTTCACTGGGTCCTTCTATGGAGGATGAAGCTGGTGAGGGGGTATTTTCAGAAGACGGCAGCCATGAACAGATTGGGTCTTAAGAAATGAGGCACTTCCTCCCATGAAAAATATCCTTTGCAACTACATTTCTATCCAGCAAAAAAGTCTCTATTCTACTTTTTTTCCAGCAGCTACACTCCACAGCCTCAGCCTACTGGATGACAATAGGCACTAACAAAACTCAGCCATGGAGTCCCCTGCTGCACCCTGTTAGGGTCACAGAGTGGAAGGCCGGATGTTACGAACACCTTCAGATTCCTCCAGTCTGTCATTCACCAACAGGACCCAGCATCCACCCACTAAACCCAGCGACAGGAATGAGAGCCAGCTCAATGAGACCTGACTTTTATGAGCCACAGGCTGAGGAAAGGAAGAACCGAAGCGTACTCAGGCACAAGACCCTGGAATAGCATGGAAAGAATTAAATGAGACCTTCCCCACTGGCTTAGCGCCCCTCACAGCATGACTCCGCCTGGATCCTTGCTGATGCCCTTCTGTGGGCAGGCTGCAGGGCCTGGGCTCTGTGTTTGAAGGAATGAAGGCCTGAGGACAGGATCAGATGGCACCAGCAAGCAGCCACTTTCCAAGGGTGCAGTGTCCTCCAGACTCTATGCACCATTCGATCCACTCGACCGTGCACAGCAACGGTGGGAACCAGATAATGGCTTCATGGCAGGTGGGGACTGAGGTCAGGCAAAACTGGGGGGAGTGGAAACACAGCTCTTCTTTTTCTTTTAAGTGCCTCTCCCTAGCTTGGCGCCTGCCCTCAGCTCCTGCTTCTTCTTGGCTGGAGCGGTGAGAGCTCTCCTCCAGTTGGAGGCTACTTTAACCATTGGGGATGGGCCCAGAGACATGAGACCTCCAGGGGTGTCCCAAAAGCCATTGGTTTAGGTGGGCAAAACCTCTGTCCATTCCAAGGGGGGAAGCAGGGCGATCTCCCCTTCTCTCCACCACCCCCCCAAACTGAAGCTGGAGTGACAAAAAGGAAACTCTCCAAGATCCCCTGTCCTGATTTTAAACCAACCGTTCATCTATACGTGGGAACCCAGCCCGTGCAGCCCCAGCAGCCAGATTTACTTGAATGCAGTTTGCAAGAGCCACTGTGTAAACCCCCTAACAGGAAAGGCCAGCTGACTCTCCACAGCTCAGCTAGGCGCTCTTCCAGCGGAGAAGGCAGACAGCAATGAATGGAAACCCACCACATTTAGTTTGTGTAATGCATAGGAGAGAAGTTGACATGACGTAGCGCTACTAATGCATCATGCTACATTTGGAACAGAGCAGATCTGTAGCCCTCCGTGCTGTCAATGAACCAGCAAGGACCTGCAGTACACACCAGCTACCTGAAGATGGCAAGAGAACACTGTGATTTATAATACATGCAAATAAGAGCAGGACTGTATTTTCTTAGCAGCCCATGTAATGCCAGAGCAGAATTTAAATTGCAGTGTTTATGAAACAGGTCTGGGATTTTTTAGAACCCTGTCAGTCTCAAAGATTTTTTTTTGTCATATTCCTGTACTGCAGCAGCCTTTCAACCCACATGCAAAAGACTGAGGAAGAAATTGCACTGCATCCAATTGCACCAGGGAGCCGTATAGCTCGTGTGTGCCTGTAATAATTTATCCTAAGCCTTCTGTGGCATTTTATGTCTTTTTGCTGTAGTGCCATTACAGCTTTGATTACTCCATTTTTATGTTTGTCAGCACAGCATATGGGCAAGATCATTTGTATTCCAAGTATTAAACTGGTAATGTAAATTATTAAAGACCCAATTCATAAAAGCATTACACACCATATGCAGATTCCTCCTCTGGATTCCTCCCATTTTTTGCAGATGTAGCTTTCTGCACTTTAAGAGCAAAACTCTGACCTTCTGCATTCCAGCCACCCGCCACTTTAGTCTTTATAGCCAAATAGCTGCCCCTCTACAATGCACTGTCACCTATAGGTGCCCAGAATAAAAGGCAGTTACGTTAGGTGATGCCCCCCCCCCCAACTCACTCCACGTACTAGTTTTAACTACCATCTGCCCCAAACACTTTTCTGAAACACCAGTATACCTGTAATCTGCCAGCTTGTCCCACATTTAAGATTCTTTACGGATCAAAACCAAACATTTTTTCCAGCTTGCCTGCATATTGCTTGTTCATCTCTATCATTCTCTGAAGTCTAAATCTTTAACCACATCTTTAAAGGGAGGTATTGAAACTAGAATGGGCAAGAATAGGAAGGTGCATTGCTGAAAAAGCAAAAGCATTGCTGAAGAGTAGAGCATCTATTGTGGCATTTCTTTCTTGTCTTGCATTTTACACATTGCGTGTGCACACACATGCCCACACACACACACACACAAAGATGGCAGCTACTTGTTAGTTTAGTGATTAAGGCTGCATGTAAATAGGACTGTGCATAGATGAGAATTTGCAGCAACTCTGCAAAAGATAATGTGGAGCCTGCTAATTAGGTAAGGAAATTTGACTTTTCAGAGGCACCCCATCTCAGATCATTCCGGTAGCTGTTTACCAGACCACATACAGTACTGGTGTGTTGAGCAGATGCTGTCTTCTGTTTTTCTCATTACCAAGATTTACTGTCTTCTAAGCTTATTATTGACTGAGGCTTTAGCCTTTCTTTGGGGGTGGAGGAGAAGGAGAAAACACAAGTGCCCAGCAGCTTGTTTGCAAATGTAGCTTGCAAAAAGGCTTGTTGACTGACTAGATGTTCTGGGTCAGTACCCCCAAACCTGCACATCAGCTGCTTCAGAATACAGACTTCTCAGCTCTAATCCTGAGCACGCAACACAGCTCAGGGGAGGGGGCAAACATGGTTAGCGTATGCCGCGTTGGAGCTCCTCTGGCGTAACCTGCAGCTGCCTCTGGGAGACCCTAGAGTGCACCAGCGCAGCCAAGGCGGTAGACAGGGACCAGCAGCTTGTAGGGACCGTGGCTACAACCAGTGGTTGAAGTATAATAATGAAGGGCCCTGGAACTTTCCTAATCTCTGGGGCCCCTTCCTGTATTGTCCAGGCTCCCTTCATGCATGTGTGGGCCCGATGTTTCTAGGTTCTGGAAGCTGGGCCCTGGAACGCTGGCCCGTCAGATTTGGGGGAAAGCAGTTCTGGGGTGTCCCAGCTTACTTTAACCCAGGGGTTTCAACCACATGGCCCGCAGGCTGCATGCAGCCCCTAAAGCTACTTCCTGTGCCCCGCAACCACACTATCATTACTGATATTTGCAATATTGTCGTATGAAAAGGTTTCAGTGGTGCAGCCCTCAGGCTAACATACTAGTCCTCATGCGGCCCTCATGGTGATTTGAGTTTGAGACCCCTGGTTTAACCCCTGGCTACCACACCCTTTCCCTTACCCAGGTTTTCATGCCAGCAGCTCAGCAAAGAGCTCGCGGAATAGGAGCTATTAAGGCCAGCTCTGCGCTTCGGCAGCTACACTGGTTTGTTCTTAAAAATGGCCTCAGTATAGACAAGGATTAGGGCCGTGATGTTTAACATTATTTAAAAAAACAAACAAACAAACCAGCAAGGAGTCATGTGGCATTTTGAGACTAACAGATTTATTTTTCGCATGAGCTTTTGTGGGAGAAAATCCCACTTCGTCAGATGCTTCGAAGATGGGTGAACTTACAGAAAGAAAGGAAAATAAAGTGCCACATGACTCCTTGCTGTTTTTTTGCTGGACTAGACTAACACGGCTATCCCTTTGGAAATTAACATTATTTAGTTTGCTTAGAATTATTTGATGCAATAATCTTGACTCATTTGATCAAGCCTTCCTTGCTGCCAATGTAGCTCTCTGAGAAGAACCGTTATTAAGTAGTATTGTCCTCTCACACAACAGGTGTTGTAAACAAGGGCCTGTGGTCCTGCTGTGCACCTTTCCATTGTCTCCGGGGTCTTAAAGATCCATTCCCAGGGTGTTTAGTGTGTGTTTTTAATACTTTCCTACTGCATGTGGCAAGCTGAGTGGGACATAGCTGCAACTGCCTCAGAAAAGATCTCATGTCATCACCAGATCTAGGGCCGTTTCTCTCCTGGTGATACTATGGATGCTGGTGCCTCACAGAAGCGAAAGGATGCGGTGAGAGAAGAATCCAGCCTGCATCCAATCAAAAATAGGTAAAGTGTAGCAAAAACCATATTCCTGCCCCTGTATTCAGTTCAACTCAGACTCTAAAGCCTCTCCATCTGAACCTGGAGCCAGAACTGCCATCCCCATTCCCCGTCCATGGAGCTGTCTGATTCCATCGGCTGGGAGCCACGGCAAATTCAGGGCCCCACCTGTCCCCCTTCTCCTGTGGATCAGCCCCACCTCCTGGCCTCCCCAAAGACGTGGGAGAAGCTACCAGAAGCCAGAGAGCCCCCACAAATAAAAGGGAAGAAGTTGCCTTCTACTGAGTGAGGCTGCTTGAAAAGACCGTCTTGGATAAGTTGAGATCTGGGGCAAGAGTGACAGACAGGAAGGAGTTGGGTGGTTACTGCACCCAGATTCAGTAGGAGCAGCAAAACAAACCAGGAGTCCTGTGTTTTTGAGACTAGCAGATTTATCTATCGCATGAGCTTTTGTGGGAGAAAAATCCCACCTTGTCAGATGCTTTAAAGATGAGGAACTTCCACAAGCAGTGGTCTCAGGCCAATCAGACTGTCTGTTGGGGCCATCTTCCACCCACAGTCATAGCTCACTTCAGTATAAACGGCTGACAATATAACCGTCTTCAGCAACCATCCATGCTGTCTTTGCGGCACAGCACGTTCTTTCCTCACTGCTTGTGCACATTGAAGGAACATTGTAACTGCTGAGGAGAAGCAGAGTGCGAGAACTACAATGTCCAGGTTCAGCTTTCTATTATTTTATTGTTACAATGTGTTTTTAACTGCAATTCTGAACAAAATGTCCTGGCCTTTCGACCTCAGTAGTGCAAGTCGCCAATCGGGGGAGTACCCGTTTTGGAATCCTGGCATGTAGGGAGGATTTTACACAACCTACAAGATTTCCCAAGTGGTGTTTATTAACAGCCTTACATTTCTATGCATAAAATGTGTCCATCACTAAATCCAAGCCCACATCGAGGCAATACAAAGACAGCTACATTAACCCATGCATGACACAAAAATGACCCTAAAAGAAATCACCAAATCAGTGTAGAGGCTCTGCCCTGCCTCACCGCGTCAGGTGCTGAACGGATGTTGTTGCAGCACTAAAGAAACCAAATGTCAGCATCCACCCAGTCCCCAGCTGTAGGGACTATTGCTGCAGACATCCCAGCTAATCACAAGTACTAGGAAGGAGCATGGAGAGAGAAGTCATCTACCTCTCCAATAGTCAGGCCCCAAACCATATGGGGCTTAATAGATTAAACCAACACCTTGAATGCACCCTAAGCCAGTGCAAGCTAAGGAGCACCAGTGTAATACAGCGTCTCTGAGAACAACCACAGGGCAGCACTCAGCCACATGATATGAGCCAAAGTTTCTGAATGGCCTTCAACTGCAGCCCCTAAGCAGTGCATGCTGCAATAATCCACTCTGGAGGTGAGGCAACAGAGGCATGGAGACTTGATAAGATACACTTCTGAATAGGAAAACATTCACTATCTGCTCAGCGAGCCAAGATTTAAGCAAAAACTATTGTTCCTGCCAGAAGTGGCTGCCGATCCAAAAGGAACCTGAGACTCTGCATGTTAGTGACAACCTTGTGTGTGTGTGTTTTCAAACTTACTCCACGCTCCAGTTCCTCTCCATTTAGCAGAAGGTGGTTTTAATTTTCTCTTACTCTAACATCTAACAAGTTCCAGTGAGCTAGTGGTGTCAGTCTAGTTCAGCAAAACAAAGAGTCTGGTAGGACTTTTAAAGACTAACACAGTCTAACACCAGACTAGCTCCTGATTTCCTGACCCAATCAGCTGAGGGCAACTGTGTCAGGATGTAGCAAAAATTCAACCAACTTTTTTTTTTTGGGGGGGGGGGGGGAAACACAAATTTAAAAAAAAAAAAAAAAAAGCCTACATTTTCTTAAGAATCCCACATGATTTCTTACACTCCCCAGACTTCAATAACTTGAAGGTAATACTGCCATGCAAAAATAATACAATATCCTGAGGGAAAAATGTGCATCTCCATCTGTATTACAACAACTTCACTAAGAAAAATCAGCAGGACAGTTTTACTGAAAGCAAATGACAAAAAGAGTCATACAATAGCAGTTGCTAGCAACCGGCTGTTGCAGGATACTGGACCAGATGGACCACAGGTCTGCTTCAGGATGGTCATTTTTATGTTTCTAATAATTGATGGGTAGAACAGCAACAACAAGGAGTATCTCAGGCATAATCAGAGTAACCAGGGGTCTTAATGATGCTGTCACTACATCTTTTGAAGTCAGCCCAAAGCAACCCAGGTGGAGTCAATGGGTGTCTCAAGTCTGGGTCCTGAATCTGCAGCTCTCAGCTCAACTACTTGTGGTCTTTCTGTAGCAGGTTCATAGATACTACAGCACCAGGAAAGTGAGCAAGAAAGCAAAACAGACTCTAAATCAAGGAACCTGAAGATAAAACTAAGCCACCTAAAACTGCTGAAGTGTATTTCTGCTACTTACATGGCTAAGGTGATGAAGACTGGGGTGAAATCATGTGACTTTATCTTCAGATACTCCTGTCTTTGTCCAGATTCAGTGATACTAAGACATCAGTAGTTGAGAAGCAAATTAACAACTGACATTGCCCAAAAGAGCCACAATAGTGTGAATTCACTCCTTCATTTACTATTTTATATGCATTAGTCTCACAGCAAAATGATTGGCCAACCTTTATTCCTTTGTCAACTGCAGTAGACAAATAACATAGTAGAAGTATTCTGATTGGCCAATAATTAAATCAGTGTTTTAATATCATGTGTTGCAAAGAGCTGCAGGAGACAAACTAAGCAGCTGCTTGCGATTCACAAGGCTCAGTGTCTTAAATCACATTGGAAATCACTGCACTTTATATTGGAGCTGATTCTGGGTCAGCAGCACACACACATGGGTGGACTAGGTTGATTCAGGGACAGAAAATACACAGCGGAGTCACTTAAACCAACAAACACATTCCTTGGCTGACAGCAGCAGAGAGGAGAACGGGGTGGCGGGAGGGCACAGAACCCCAAACCAGTTCCTGGGCCCATCGAGAGAAGTGGCTGGAGAATGGGGACTAAGAAACACCTGGATTCAACTCTAGTGGCTCAACAGCCCATCCCTGAGATCCAGCAAGAGGCAAGTGAGGTAGATCATTAGATTGCCATCCGTTCAGCTGTAACAGGAAGTTGTGCAAGTGGGTGATCCATGGGAAAACGGTCCCCTAGAAATTATGGCAATGAAATCTGCATAGGTGAGCACTGGCATATGGTGTTAATAGCCCAAGAAAGATGGGTGGGCGGTTGGTTGTCTAGGCAGTTGATGGAGTTATGTGAATGGAGTAAAGAGGTGGTGAACGCTGAGAAGAGTAACTGATAAATGGAGTTCAAAAATGGGCCATAAAACCGAGGAAGACAAAATTTTTCATTCTTTACATTTTTATCTTCTTATAAAACAACCTTTTTTGTTTCCTTCTCGATTATCTGGGTTTTCCAGTGAAAAACCAAAAACCCAGTTCAGACCATCTGTTTTCAAAAAACAGACAACAAAATTTCAACTGTCACTTATTTTTTTTAATCAAAAGGTGAAAAATATGAATGTCATTTTTTTCAAGTTTTTCAGGGAATATATTGACCGTTGTTTGGCCCACTGTAGCACAGAAAGATTTGATGGCTTATTTCTTCCCTGTTGTGAGCTTCTCAGTCTTGCAACCTTCAGTCAGTTAATAGAACGGATTCTGAGTGGAAATTTCCCGTATTTTCCAACTAACATGTGACAGAGGGGCTAGGTAATATTTTTTGATTGGACCAACTTCTGTAGGCAAAAGGGACAAGCTTTCAATGGTTATTCACACAAAAGGCTCTTAGTTAAAATATGTATTATCCCCATATGCTCCCCTGCAAAGAGCCCATTCCCAGCCCCACACCTTCCCTGGCCCTTTACATAGCTGCATGTCCTGGGTGGAAGGGACGATGTCTCTTCTGAGGCATGGATGCATCGTGGGCTCCCTATAGCCAGGGCTGGGTTAAGGGGCCTTGGGGTCCTGGGCTGCCCACCATTGTGCCCACCACCACCTGGGGCTCCAGCTCCCCATCACGGTGGCCTGAAGGCAGACTGGTACTGGGGGTGGGGAGGACTGGGGCCAGAGGCCACTCTCCGTGGCCCTCCCAGTCCGGCCTGGTCCAGATGCTCTACTTCTAAACAGGGGTGGGATCCACAGCTCCTAGAAGTCTACGCGAGAGGCCACAGCACCCTGGGGGTGAGGCTAAAGCACTGTAGAGCCTGGCCTCTGATCCCAGGGCCTTACCCACTCACCCCATTGCCAGCAGGGCAGGGGCCTTCCCAGCACCCCTAAACCCGAGTGGGATGGGGGGGTGGGTCAACAGAGGCCTTAGGGGCTAGAGCCTGGGCCCCCCTATAGCAGCAGCCCCACAGCGAAACCTCGAGGCACCGATGTCTTGAAACAAAGGCTCCTTTGCCCCATGCTGGACCCCCTGCCCAGTCATGTACATCTCCCCCAGATGCCCTGCTGTGCAAGAAACATCTCTTTCCATTCAGGCCACCTGTAGATCCTCCTCAACACCTCCCTCTTTGCCACCCCACCATCCCACAGCTCCACTTGGGCCCCCTGCAAAAGTCAGTTCATATTTTACTTCCAAGAAGCCAGCAAAAGTTTAGTTCTTCTCTGAAGAGCTATTGTGCCTCAGTTCCGCCTCTGTAATATACCAGTCATAATAGTAACTTCCTCCCACGCTTTGTCTGCGCTGTCTATTTAGACTGTAAACTACTTGGGACAGGGCTCGTCTCTGATGCATACACACCCTGTGCCTAGCACCACGGCTCCCTGCTGTTAGCTGGGGCCTGTAGGCATTACTGCAATACAGATAAACCGTAACAACAATTAAAGCATAAAACATGGACTTCAATCCCACTTTAAGAGAAAATCTCAGCATAACCTTAACTATAGTGTCACCACTGTGCTATAACAGCTCAGTAGACTGTGTGTGTAGTATTCATCCCCGAGTCAAGTAACATTTTCAAAAGCACCTATGGGAATGTCTGCAGATCCAAAATAAGAAAAGCAGCGAGTCCCAGAGCGCAGGTCAACTGACTTGGGCAGAAGCTACAGGGTTAAAAATAGCTGCATAGACCTTCCCATGCGTGGGTTCTGAAACCCAGCAATGGTGAAGCGTCTCAGAGTCCAAGCTGCTATCTTTAGCCCGAAAGTGCAAACCCAAGTCAGTTGACCCAGGCTCAGAGACTCACTGATACAGTGCTATTTTGGGTTGTTTTTTTTTTCCAGTGCCTAAGCCCCACTTTCAAGAGATTTAGGAGCTTACGTGTCAATGAAAGTCAGTGGAACCAAGATTCCCAACTGGGTAAGTCACAGGACTTAGAGTAAGAAGACACTTAATGTGCTTTTGAAAATTTGATCCCTAGCTGACATTACAAACGCCACGCTGCGAGGGGAATTAGTTGCAGCAGGTCTGTCACAATTAAAACGTGTTTCCCTTAGTTAGCTTAAACCTTAAGTGCACTACAGTGGCTTGGACCTAAACTGCACATTAGTTATACAAATAAATACACCCCAGAGCTTTAACCTGCTACCATCATTGGTAAGAACCAGCCTACAAAGCGAAACAGAACTACGTTCTATAACAGTGATAGGGGACGAACGTGTTGAGTAGTTACATTTCCCCAACATACTTGTGCTTAGACAGGCCTGTGACTCTTTAATAGCGATGGCCATTTTCAACTCAGCAGCATCTCCAGTTACATCACAAGTTGCTGAGCAATGCCGTTGTTTCTAACGTGACAACACAACATGCATTTTACAGCACATCCATGCATATCTCCCCTTCCGCAAACGCCCCTCTCCCAACACCGGTTACATGTGCACTCACACCTGTGCACGCATGCACACACACAGAAGCGTAGACAGAAAATAGAAACTGACAACATTTCAGCTTCTGCTTTCACGGTAAATGACAGGCTGATGAATCAGTGGCGTAGTCATGGATAGGCCAGGGCCCACCCAGGTGCAGGTCAGGCCCACCGAACACAGTGGCAGCACCTAGCAGTGGTGTGAATTTTCTCCACCATGGTTGCAGGGCCTCACCAGCAGCTGCGAGTGGAACAGAGGTGCTGGCATTGCTCCACTTGTGGCCAAGGCCACCAGCTGCTGGTCAGGTCCCACTGCCGCTGGGAGAAATTCACGCTGCTGCTGGGTGCTGTGGTGGATGGACTAGATCTCAGCTTCTGGTCATGGGAGCAGAAGCTGCCTGTCCCACTCTAGAAAGGCACATGCCAGGCAGAAAGCCCTGCCTGGCTATGCCCCTGTGATGAATAGATACAAGGCAAAGAAACTGGCCAAGAAGCTACTCCTAGAGTTTGAACAGTTATGCACCATGCCTTCACCCAGGAGAACATAACCCAGGAAAGGCCTTCAGATGGCACATCCTCATATCAGGGGATCCAGCTGGGCTCACTTCACAGATGGGTTGGTGGGACTGTAATCAGACCTGGTGTAAGCAGGTACAATTCCACCTAAGGCCTGCACCAGATCTGCATTTGGTCTTCTGTCTTCAGAGTCTATTCAGCAATCCAAATCCATCTCTTGGTGGGAAATATGCAAGCACAGCTCTATAAAGGTCCTTATGCTGTCTCCAGGCCTAAATTAGAAAGAACTGAGGTCTAAATATGATATGTTGGTGGACCAAGAAGATAGACTGCATTAATAATTTTTCTAAATTGTGCTCCCTGGGACCAAGTTTTTAAACAGCAAATGAACGTGAGATGCTGGAAGGAGACACATGCATATCCATCTAGGCTCCATCTCACCAGAAAAGCAGTCCATGTGAGGGAATGTATGCTTAAAATTACGAAATAAGATGATTCCTATTTGCATAATGCCCAAGGAGACACGTGTGTAACATTTTGCCACAACTGAAGCCTCACATCAAGAATTGTAGTTAGCAGTGCTTTGTGAAAACCACAGTCATACAACCCTGGGTTTATTGCTTAAGCTTTTAGAGGGTGGTCTTTTAATGTTTTGACTGTATTTTAATTGGTTTTTCCTTGTAATACACAGAGCTTTGGCAGTGGGCGAGGGAGGGGTGTTTCATATATAAAAATATTAAATATTGTTACATAAGACATCCACAGAAAGCAATTCCCAGCCCATTGTGCTGTAATGTTTTTGATGAGCATAACCCATATAATGAAAACAACAAAACCCAACAGACAAGCTAAACAGCAGGCTCCCAGATGTCCACATAGCTCTCCCATCTCAGACTCTTAATCCTCTACTTTGTCTGAGCTATAGCTGATTTTTGATGCATTCAGATTATCCAGCTAGCATAACTGCTAGCGAACATCTGAAAACGTTCACCCTTCCATCTCACATTTCACCTTGAAGGAGAAGCACTTTATTGGACTCAGAGGCTTCTTTATCAAGCCAATTAGCTTAACACAAAAGCAGTGAATAGGGCTCACACAAAGCTCAATAGCCTGTAAAATCCCCAATATTTCAAAATGGTCTAAGGCCAGTCGTTGCTGTAAAAGAGTAGCCAGTGCCATATGGAACAGAAGTGTTTAGACTTTCTCAGAGCATTAAAAACAAAACTTCATATACATATGTATGACATGCAGATCTGTTCGAGTAATGTAAAAAAAAAAAAAAAAATCACAACCAGATCAGATATAATTTCTTCTCTAACACTTGAGGACCAACATGTGCAAAGAACAAAAGGAAATGATTAACAGGGGAAATATGCATGGTACAAAAGAGACTTCACAGTCCAAAAAGGGATGTCCATATTTAGAAACACTTGATTTCTGACATCTTCCTGAATGTGTTTCTCAGCCATGAGAGAAAGAGAAAGCCTGTGCATGTTTGTGTCACACACAGTTACTAAACACTAGTTGCTTTGTTTACTCATTAAAAGCAAAATGCTAAGATTTTAGGAGGCAATAATGATTTTTATTTTTAAGAGCCAAGTTTTGCCAAATGTCTCGACTGCACACGCATACACAAAATTCTGCTACCAGTTCTACTTAAATGAAAGGGAGGGGAGGACCCGGTTACAAAACAGCAACTAACCGCTTTTTAATTAGCACGATGTGAAGGTTCTGCCCTTAGTGTGGACAAGGACAGAGCTGGTTATCTCCAAGCAGGAGTCACAATTAATACATGTTTAAGCACCACCTGCTTTGCTTAGTTCTATTTATGAGATGTTTCTTAAGGCATTTTCCAGCACAAAGCTTTTTTCCAGGCTAACCACGACCACAATAGTCTCTTAGACTGTATTGTAAGCACTGTGTTTGAGAATCTGTGGGCAAAGCTGATCTTTGCCTACAATGATGTTTTTCCTTGAATTCCTCACCTTTGCAACCTAAGGTTCAAGCTGCCTGCCAGCATTTTAAAGAATCAGCCCCAATCCCTAACCTGCTCCCAGCACTTTCACACAAGATGGCATGGTGTTTAAAATGCTTGTAACCACTTGTGTAACCCTCACCACTGCTCCCACCACCAAGGGAAACTACAGTGGGAAATTTTAAAGGAAAATAGGGTACTTCACACACAGGTGCTGTGAAAAGAAGGTTTCAGGTAAAGTGCTTTTCTTCTGTACCTTCTAAACCAGAGGTTTTCAATCTTTTCTCATTTGTAGACTGCAAAGAATTTTCAAATGGAGGTACAGGCCCCAGGGGAAATCTTAGATATAGATTTGTGGACCCTCCCCTCCTGGGTTGAAAATCACTGTTCTAAACCGTAACAAAAAATAATTCCCTGAGTTAAAACGTCTGACACCTGACCAGAAGGCAAATTCTCAGCTGGTGTCAATTGTCAGAGCCCAGCAATTTATACCACCTGAGGATCTTCCCCAATGTATCTGACCAAGGGAGAGATGCTACCAAAAGTCATCAACTTTCCCCAGAATTTGGAGGCAAACAATTTAGTGGTTTGATAACTTTTTCTCATGTGTAGCCAAAATCTCTACTGTACTGTTTTTGCAGCTTGCACACAATGCAAAACTGGTATCAGTCACAAAGCTAATTGCATTTTATCTTCACCCCATTCCTTCCTTGATTATTTTGGAAAGGGTCCTTAGTGCTCGTTAACAAGGCCATGCTAGTTCCAGAGGGGTCTGGAGGCACTTAAAGACTAACAAATTTATTTAACACATGAGCTCTTGTGGGAGAAAATCCCACTTTGTCAGATGCTTGAAAGGGACTAAAGATGGGAGGTAAATGAATGGAGCAGGAGATGAAAAGAAAGCAGAGAAAGTTGGGATAAATGGATTTCACAAGTGACCTAAGGTGGAGACAAGGTGTGAACTGATTCATGCTGTTTTTTATTTCTTTAGGGCTTACAGAAGGCTGATTGTTTAAGAGTTTTTTGGATTTTTTTTTTTAGCCTGCTCTTTTTTTCCCCACATTCAATATATCAGGAATGTCAAGAATGGCCTTCCCTAACTTCTTGGTGGTCTCCAGAGCCATGCATTATGAGCACTCACACACCCATTGGAAAGGTGACAAGCTTTCACAAAAACGAGTCCTGTAGCACTTTTAAAATTTGTTACTCTTCGAAAGTGCCACAGGACTCCTTGTTTGTTTTGCTGAACTAGACTAACACGGCTGCCCCTTTGAATCTTTCACAAAACTAATTCTCTTTGTCTAACATACCTCAAAGAGGGGCCGGCATCCAGTGGAGAGAACACTTGATCTGGCTTCTAATTCCACATCTGCCATCACCCACTAGGTGACCTTGGGCAAATTACATTGCATAGGTGGATACTGTCCTTTGCTTTAAGATCAAAAGTGCTGTATGTTCGTTGGGTGTTGAAAGTGGACAGGTGTTAGGAAACCAGAGCCCTGAACGGGGAAACTATAGGTCTGGATTCTATCCTTTCTTCTACCAGGAATAAATCAAGATTTCCTTCTCTCAGCTGCTCTGTTCAGTCTCTTAGTTCTTATATCATTGGAGTTGCTCTAGCTCTTCTGTCACTAAGTTCTTGCAGGGTAGAGAAGGCTGTGATTTTTTCAGTTTCTTTTTATTTAAATCATTGGAAAAAGTCAGGTCTTCTGCATAAATTCTAAAGCAGCAAAGTAGACCCCAAGGTTTTCAGGCTTTTAACATTAGAAATATTAGGTCTGATCTATCCTCGTCTGCGCTGACAACTGGAGAGTTATCTAAGTTGTAGCATTACAAGGAAGCAAAACCTGAGTAACAACAGGGAGGAGGTAAGGATATTTAGTTAAATTGGTTAATGCCGTTTTTGGGGGTTTGCTAATGTATACTTTCACCCAAAGGTTGGTCAGGAATTTGAGTAAAGAGCTCTTTGTGGAAGATTTAAACATCCTTTGATTGAGAGCTGAGAACCTGCTATCTAGCACCTGTCTCAAAACAAGTGCACTTGTATATTCCTAAGCTAGAAAGGAAACAAAATGCACCCTACGTGCCTTTTTCCTTGAAATCTTCCTGAGTTTCTTTATATGTCACAAACCAAAACAGAATGCAAACAATGTTCCTCTCTCCACTTTGTAAGGTACTCAGTCTTTAAATGAATCATCCTCAAGAAATGTATGATTGCATTTCCTCACAACAGATCCCAAAATTAACAGGAAGTAAAAATTACATTTTCCAAGTCTAAAACTCTTTTAAGTAACACTCTCAAAACTCAAAAGCCTAAATAAATTTGATTAAAACTAGAAGTGGTCTTATTTTGATCTAATTTCAATTTACACCAACAATATATTTGGGCTTTTTCCCCCCCTGTAAACTGGTTGTGGGTGTTTTGTTAGAGGATAGGGAGAACCCTATCTATTATGTGTGTACCTTTTTAAGGTGTATACAGCACTAGCACAATAACACATCCAAAGCTGTAACAAAGCCATGCCAGGATTGGGAACTGAAAACTGAGCCTAAAAGGCTGCCAGAAAACCTTTGCACACAAGAAAGAATGGGATGCTAGTTCCAAGCTATGGTTCTGCATACTTCAGGAGTTTAATATCCTAAAACCGTCAGCACCAAAGTTAAAAACTTGCAGTCCCATCACAGGGACTAATTGCTATTGTTCTGGCTGCTCATAGTAGATTTGGTCAACCAGATGAAATCACCCTTGGCTGGGATCACAATTTAAAAGGGTAATCCCCACAACATGGTTAAAACAGTTTCACATTGTAGTGCAAACAGGATCAAGATTTGCTTTAATCGCTCCCACACACTGTATACTACCACCTCCAAAGTGCTGAACAAGGGGCAGGGCTGGGATTCTTCATCTCCTGAGCTCTAATCCTGCCCCAGAAAACATGCTCTGTGGCCTTGGTCAAGTCACTCACCCTCTCTGCCTGAACAGCTCATAAAGAGAATAAGCCTCATTCAGACACCTTGTAGGGCTGGTAAGGATATGCCATTCTCTGCAGGAATAAGAAAGGGACCACTGGATGAAACCAAAACAGGAATTAAGAATACTTACCAGCTGGAAGAGATGTAGCTAGCATCAGCCACTTGCAAAATGGCCCCTTTAGAGTTGCAGCTGCTTGGCTCTGTCAAATGCAAAGGGCCAGCCACAGAAAGGCATGCTGGGGAGAAGTTCTTATAGGAGGGCAAGAGTATAAAACAGAGTCAGTAGGCCCAGGAAGCCTGATTTGAGGTAAGCACTGGCATATCACACACAAGGATTAGAGATTTGCAAAGTACTTTGAACATACCCTGTGTGAGGATTAAGCAGTATCATTAGTATGCAAGAATGCCAAACTACAAACTAACTCTGGAAACCAGGCAAAAGGGTGCTAAACAGGGCCTAAAAAATTCATTTGCAGATGATTGTGACAATTGCCTTTGCTCTGTCTGCTGGAATACTCAAGGATTAATTGTACTGGAACCAGGTCGCTGGAAAAGCTTATTTCAGAGTGGAGCAGTAACATCCAGAATCTGGTGTGCTGCACTGCTAGAAAGGCGAATTAAGGTTATCAGCTGATGTGAGGCCAATTTCAGGGTGATATGATTGCATTTGTGGGAGATGGAGAAAATAAAGTTAAGAAATCCCCTTTAATGTAACCAAGAATACTGATTTCACCCTGCAGCAAATAGCCTGTTTCAGGAAGCTGTAGTGTAGACAGTTAAAACAGCACATTTAACTAAATTCTGCTTTCAGTACCTAGCTATCAATACAGCCAGCTTGCTAGAAAGGTCAACAGTCCTGCCCTATAGCCAGCGTCCCTCCTTCCACTTAAGGCCCCTTCCCACCTGGCCCCGCACATTACCGGCCCCATCACTCACCTGCCACACACACCTGATGCAGAATTGAGCAGCCCACTTGGGCAGCCACCCTGACTCCTAGGTCCAGGTAGATGCCCCCCGGCCAACAGTGTGTGGTCATTGCAGGATGGAGAACAGAGGATCTAATTGCAGGACTGTCCCAGTTTATGGGACAGTTACTTACCCTATAACAAGCATGTGACTAGCTAATTACTAATGCCCATTCAATTACTTCCCAGATGAAATGGGTTTGGTCTTCATCATTGTCTTTATATTTGCATGACGACAAGTGCCAGATAGCTGTGTCAGTCCAGTTCAACAAAACAA
Organism: Podocnemis expansa; assembly: GCA_007922195.1. Lineage (NCBI taxonomy): Eukaryota > Metazoa > Chordata > Testudines > Podocnemididae > Podocnemis > Podocnemis expansa. The sequence goes on along the minus strand of ML681991.1, from coordinate 11,809,156 downwards.
ATGAGGAGTCTGGTGGCACTTTTAAAGACCAACAAAATTATTTATTGCATGAGTTTTTGTGGGAGAAAATCCTGCTTCATTAGATGCTTGAAGGTGAATTTCAGTTTTTGAAAGTACCAGTAAAGTCCTTGTTTTTGTTATGTCTACACCAGTGGTTCCCAACCAGTGTGCCGCAGCAACACCCAAAGTGTGTTGCAAGCATCCCCGAGAGCTGGGATTAAAGCTCCCTCCCTGCTCAGCCCTGCCCAGCCACATGGGCTGTGCATGGCTGGGAAAAGGCAAGGGTTAAAGTAAGGGGGAAGGCAGGAGAACACAGTTCTGGGAGCCCCCTAATTTTAGGCAGACAGCTTCCAGCCCCCCTAAAAATCAAGGAAGGCACCTGCAGCTGGAGTTCCAGGGATCCCCCTAAAAACAGCAGCAGCTGGAACGCAGCGTTCCGGTGGCTCCACCTTAGGCCCAGCCAGCAGAGAGGGGCGGGAGGCCGGGAGTGTGTGAATCCCCCCTGCAGGGCAGAGCAGCTCCCAGGGGGTCAACCAGCCTAGATAAGGGCCTTGGGGGGAGGACGGCTGGGGGTTGTGTGGGGCAGGTGTGTGTGTGTGTAGCAGAGGGTGTGTAGCTGGGGGCTGGAGGCCCAGTTCTGGCCCCTGCAGTGATGGGAGGGTCCATCACAGGCAGCGGGGGCTGCAGGAGGGGACAATGGGACCCACTGGGGTGGGAGGGAGCAGTGGGATGAGGATTTGCCCTGGGTGGCAGGGAGCCACTGTGGAGAAGGGGGAAGTGGGTGCTGCCCCATGCTCCCCTGCCCTACCTTCCCACTCCCCAGGTTCCCCCCATCCCCCCACAAAGCCACTCTTGTTCTCCCTTCCTCTCTCGCCACCCTTGTGCTGTTCCCCACATGGCCGCCCTTGTCCTTTTACCAGCCCTGCCCTGCTCTGCTCCCCACACTCACTCCTGCCCCTGCACACGACCCCTGACCTCCCGTGTTTTGCCACCTCTGCTCTGCTACCCCTGCTACCCCACATAGCAGCATTTCCAAAACACTGTGCCATGGTTTGTGAATATTCATAAGTAATTTAAGTTAATTTGAATATTAATGAGTTTTTTAATGGTGGTGTGCCACAGCAAAGAAAAGGTTGGGAACCACTGGTCTGAACTGAATCACATCCAGGTAGGCCACTGAGCCCGACTCTGCCATGGACCTCCTATTTTTAACACATTAGCTCAATAGGTGCTACTGTGGTAAAGTGTCCACAAGTGGGAATTTTCACTTTCCAGCTCTTGTGCAGACGACTCATTAAAGCAGAAAGCGGACTTGACAAAAGGGGAACGCCAGCCGCTCAGCTCCTTATCTGCCACACCCCAGAACCCCTGGGGTTCTTCCTACAGCCAAGAAATCCTCCACTGATAAGAAACAGAGTCTTACCCCCAGGAAATACTTACTCCAAACTTGTGCCTGTTCCTAATTTTAGATTTGTTTTAAAGATTACAAGGAAATTAAACTATTCAAATGCAGCAATTTCAAAAAACACCCTAATGCTTTATATACTCTGACATCTAGGGTATGAGTCCCAAAGCAGGATCCCACTTTACCCTGGAGCCATACTGGAGTCTATGTTGTTTGCTGTTAATTGATTCAATATGTATTTGGGCTACAATTAAGTAATTCTATTACAGGCAGTTAATGAAAGTAGCTTCCCCATAGATGCACTAATACAAATGGAACTGTGTGAGACATCAGCAATTTATTTTTTCTGATACAGGTTGTTGTGATGACTGGCACATAATGAATTATATGGTCTAAATAACAGCCTCTAATGCTACCACTTTAAAAAGAAAAACAGTTCATACAAAAATAGGTTTTCATTAAGAAAAACCCTATGTTCAAATACACTAGGGCATTAACTTAACATAGATGGGTGTGAATTTCAGAAGTGCTGAGCCCATGCTGCTCCTAGTAAAATGACATAGGGTAGTAGATGTCCAGTATTTCTGAAAAAAAAAATCAAGGTTATATTTGCGTAGCTCTTCCACATCCAAGTGGCTTGTTTGGTTAGTTCATAAAACAACCTTGCCACTAATGAGTGGTTTTTGGAGGATGTACATTTTGCTAACATGCTGGAGTCAAGTTCTAAACTGCAAAAAACAAAAACCAAAACCAAAACCCATTCCACCACCACTAAATAGCACAGGACACTACCACGCACGCTCCTTTCTCTATCAAGGAACTCATTTCTGTTTGCCTGAAGCATTCAAGTCCCAGTAGTCATGCTCCACTCTTTTTGTAACCTCTTCATCTGTGATTTTAAATTGTAAGTTTGCTGTGGAAGGGACCTCTTGTGTCTGGCAAGTTTTCCATTGTGTAGTACTAGATAAACTACTCCTCTCTCTTCTTAAACACTGTGCTCCCACATCTGCCCTTCTACCTGGGGGTTGCACAGATCTGCAGCCAGAATTTAATTCTATTTGATTTACAAAGTTAGTCCCCTGAGGTGCTTTTGACCATCATTTGAGATTCTAGGCACAGGGCAAATTAGAAGGACATCAGCTTGAAAGCCACGGTTTTCTGTCTATTTTCTAGTCACTTTTGTCCACTTCTACCCCTGTTTACTTGTAGCACATTAAAAGGAAGTGTCCTATCTTTCTCCTTACCCCTCCCTCCTTCAGTCTGGTTTGGAAGTCAACTAAAACAGCTGCAAGATTTGAGTTTTAAAAAAAAAAAAAAGCACACTGCTAAACAGGAAAGCAAAAACATTTTTCTTTTTTACTTAAAAAATCCAAAGCATTTCAAAAAGGTGAAGAGCATCCTTTCACATAAATGTGCTATCAGAAATTAGAGCTTGCTGAAGTTTGCACTCAAATAATTCAAGGTGACAGCCCCTTTGAACATAACAAATAGAGGTAAACTTGTTGTGTACATTCACACCATGCTATTTATCTGTACTGCAGCATATGGCTGGTACCACTACTGCTGTCAAAACACCTCTGAGGTACAGATGTCTACTCTGTTGTAAGATCATGACATAAGCAGCTCAGATTTGTATCATCCATGGGGGAGAGAGTTGCTCCCAAAGCATGCTAGGACTTTCTAGGATGGTCCAAATCAGGACTAGGTAGTGCCCCGCCTATCACAAAACTAACTGTGGCCAACTCAGACTTCCACTGTAGCTGAGATCAAGGTGTCTTAATTGTGCCATTTATTGGCAGAAGCACTGACTTTGCTCGACTTACATCAAACTAACATGCACTAACTTCTACAGGTAGTTATATGGATAGATTTCCACCCTTCCATATGACTATTGGACAGCAAAAGTAGCATTATACCTCCTGAAGCATATGCACCAACCACCTGGACAAGTCAGACAGTTGGTCACTGAGTTCTAGCATGCACCCCCTATACCCGCAGCACATTTGCACATCACACGCAGATACAAATTTGGTATCTAACTATCAATGTCCCCTGTGGAATCTAATTTCCTTCTAGCAGAAGGATCTCGGAGTTGAGGAAGATGCACCCAGACTTTTTCACTTGCTTCCATGCAACAGAAGTCAGTTTAAACACCTCTTCCTCTGCATTAAGTGCAAGCACCAAGTATTTGTCTACACGTAAAATGTTATTGTGGCACAACCGCAGTATTTCTACGTAGAGATTGCCTTTGCCAATGAGGGAGGGCAATCCAGCTCCCTGAAAGTTGCTAGCTAGGTCAACAGAACTCTGCCGTGAACCTAACAGTTTACAGTAGGGGTTAGGTTGATTGAACTGACTCAAGGTGTGGGGTTTTTTTGAATACCTGTCAGCAATGTAGCAGGGTTGACTTACACTAAAAAGTTGAGACCAGACAGACTTTCCAGAGGCGAGTTGCTACTTGTGAGTTTAAGTGATTCAACTGCAAATGAGGCAATTTAAAGTAGTAAGTGTTTGAGACACTTGCAGTGCTCTTTACAGCATTCAGTTAGCAACCCTGTGAATAAAATTTGCTTGTCAAACATTATACACCATCAGTAAACCTGTCCATCTGCAAGTGGGCTGTAAGGAATGTGGACAGCCCATAGCCGAACATGGTTTACCCTAAATTGTTGCACTCATCTACAATTGCTGCTGATGGGGATTTAACAATCACACCTACTATTAATGCAAAGATATTCCCTCTCCCTGCAGGTGTGAAGGACACACAGCCAGCCCTCTGCATTCCTTCCTTGCTCTGCCCCCACAGAGAAATAGGAAGTAGCGACTGTCTATGAGGGTTGTTCTTCCCAAAGTTGTGCCCTGTTAGCTAACAGTACTGACCTCCCTCCCCTGAATGCTAAGTAAAGTACAGTTGTTACTTTCCTCTTTTATCAGAGGAATTAAAATTCCCCCAACCTGGAATGGTTGAGTCAAGTGTCCACGGACACCATACTCACAGAACCTCAACCTGCCTCCCAGTCACAACTCATGTAGTTAAAGAAAGGCAAGTGTATCAGGTGCCTGGGCCACCATTTCTAGGTCAGAAGAGAAATTAAGTGAAGACCTAATACTCCTCCTGCTAATGATGAGAATGCTAGAAAAAACCACAAGTTTGAAACAGTTTAACACAGGACAAAAAAGGCACATTTTAATATGTACAGCAATGCATTTGGGCTATAAATGTACCCAACACAACTAAAAAAAATCCAATTTAACGTACGCTTTTATACTTGTTCAATGGAGTCAGCCTCATTCCTAACCACCTACCTTTCTGCACCTGACTGCTGCTATATACACACACAATTAGTCACGAACGTTCATTTAGGCTCTCATGTTCAAGTACTAAAGTTCAAACTTGCATAGCATCTTATGCCACTCAGCCATAAACAGGCAAGATTGCATAACAGCTTGAGTAGCCATCTTTCAATTCCACCAGTTTTAGCTAGCCACCATTTGTCATCCTTGAGACAGAACGTTTCCTAAGCGACCCACCCCGAGGGATGCCACAAACGTCAAAGTGAACTTTTTGCTGTTAAGGATACTTTCCAAACCAGAAATTTAGAATGTTGTCAAGAACAGTTTTAAAAATGTAATACTGTTTATTTTGCTTCAAAAAACATTTCAGCATTCTAAACATACAAAAAAAACCAACAGAGCGTTGCAAATTTGTTTAAGTACAGAGTGTTTTTGAACTTCAATTGCTGCGTTTGCTCTTCATTTAGTTGACAATGAAGAGACGTCTACAGTTTCAGTTTAAAAAACTACCGCACTTAACTAAAAAAATCCATACACTTCTCATGCCAGCTGAACCCCCTTCCACAACTAAGAATGGCAGCAGAATGCTAATTTCACTATATACAGAAAGACAACTTTAAGCTAAATGGACGCCCACTGTAGTGTAAATAGATTTTACCCCCACAGTGCGTGCTTTGGGCCATGGCACCCTATAGAAGGTACAGCCTTCCACGGTAATCACCCCTCCCTAAAGGCTTCACAACTCTAAGCATGTACCACAAGAATTTGTCTAGTTTTTACAAACTATAGATATGTACAGTTTATAACCCAGGATTTTCTAGCCAATAACCATATAGTAACACCACCTTACAAATTAAAAAAATGCTTGAAACATTTTTAAATGCTTTGTTACACCAACAGCAAAGTGCACAGAGTGAGGAGAACACTAGAGCGCCTTTTCTTTTTAAAAATGTTTGGAAATATGTACAACTTTGATACAGTTTCAGGGTGCTCACTACACCCATGGCCACTTCATGTAAACCAGTTACAATTTCTAGAGCACTTTTAGAAACTACAATGCGATCGGAATCCGAATTTCATAATTAAGCCTAATGAGGGCAACAGCACCATCTCAAACAAGAAGTGCTTCATTTACGGTGTTTCCCCTACTCTATGGTATTCACATGGAGACAGATATAGTACAGTTTTATTCATCATCCTCCTCTTCATCCTCCTCCTCTTCGTCCTCCTCCTCCTCTTCATCTTCTTCCTCTACCTTTTTCCGAGCAGCTTTGGCTGCTGCACCCTTTGCACCATCAAACTTTCCTTTAGACTTGTAGTCTGCCACATCCTGCAAAGTCAAGAGGATGTCTTAATTTGCTCTAAGCAATAAATGTAGAGTCAGTTGCATAACAGCAGGTGTAAGTGTACAGAGATATGAGCTTTCAACAGCCTTCTCCTCAAGGGAAAGGCTGCTGGAGTTACCCTCTATGGGCTTGTGGGTAACTAAGTATATCTGAGTATCCTGAGCATTAAGTTTGCATCCTGGGTTGTTCATTTAGGATTTCAAAGAGATTCTCTGTTAGGCGTTTCCGTAATTTTAAACAGGGCTATTAAAAAAAAAAAGTAAGTGATTTCTTCAGCAAAGTCAGCAGCCAAAGCACCACCTCATCGGGGGGAGCAGGGAACGCTAGCTACTGTGTATCCTAGTAAGCAAGAAGCCTGCTTAAAAGTTTCCCAGAAGTTCGGCCATTAAAACTTCCATACAAGCGTACGATACACATACCAGCACACTGCATCTTGCTGCTAACCAGCCTCTAGGTGTTACGGAAGCCTTATAAACGTGATCGTCCCCCACACGTAATATGGGTCCCCTCATTAAAATGAAGCATTTCTGCCCACATCAGTTTTCATGTTCGACACAAGCTACAACCCGGCCTTACCTTTTCATATTTCTCTTTCAGTTTAGCTGCCTTATTATTGTAAGGCTGTTTTTCACCATCACTGAGGTTGTTCCACATTTCACCAAGTTTCTTTGCTACATCCCCAATGGATATGCCAGGATTTGTGGATTTGATCTTGGGACGGAATTCTGAACAGAACAGGAAGAAGCCAGACCTTGGAGAAAAATGTCACATTAAAAGTGAGCATCTCAGAATCTGAAGCTGAAGATTAAACTAGGCAATACTTGCGGCTCTTTCAACCATCAATCCACCCAAACGATGCAAGATTTGGAGACTATGGACAGCTAATGTTTGTGGGTAGATGGAAAGGCTTTTTGTTTTAAACAAAACATTTGTAGAGCCCATGCATGGATTCAAATTTTGTACCTGCATCTGATTGGCTAAAAATGGTTCATAAATATAAAGCAGATCTGCAGGGCTCTAGACAAGGGGTTTTCAAACTACAGGTGAGGACCCAGTACTAAGCTGCAGACCCTCAGGGGGCTGCTTTTGGACCAGGCTTGCAAAGTATTCTTTCACTAATTCAGAAGTGTTGAGAAATTTTGCACGTTTTCTTGTTCACATTGCTTGAGGTAATGTATTATGCAGCCCCAATTTGTCACTTCCTTCCTCTTATTTTAGATGCAATTGATAAAAGATGAATTTTACAACTGTCTAGCAACTTTTACCACATCATTTAGTACTTCACAAACTGAAGATTTCTGTTGTCACAAAGTTTAGCCAGATAGAAGTAAGCCTACTCCACATTATCAAGATCTGGAATGGACTGAGAGTTCAGTCTGCACCTTAGAGAAAGGTGCAGTGCAAGAGCCAACTTTGAGTGGAGCTATTCACATACAGCATTACGAGAGAGTTACTTACGGTGGTCGTTTTGGGGCATTAGGGTCCTTCTTCTTCTTGCCACCCTTAGCTGGTCCATAATCCTTCATTTCTCTATCATATCGTACCTTGTCAGCTTTAGCCATTTCATCAAATTTGGACTTCTCCTTGCTTGACATGGTCTGAAAGAAGAAATGCACTAGATGAGCACACAATACTTACTGAGTGCCCCTTTTTGGTTGGAGAAAGGTGCTGAATGGGTTTTCCCCGGCCTGAACCACCTCAGAGGACAAGGGTCCACATCAAAGCTCACCGTCACAAGTGGTAGCTTCAATAAGGGCCAGTGACTTAATTGGCTTGAATCCTCATCTCTGTACAGCCAGGCCATTTTAATAGCAAAAGGCTGCCTCTTGCTAGAGGTGTGGGGGGGGGGGGGAAGGATGGGTTTAGGGTGGAGAAAGCCCATAAGTTTGCAATGCAGTCTATTCATGATTTTTCCCCCCAATCCCTAGAAACAGGAGACAGAGAGAGATAGGGGTATGGGTTGAAAAGAAAATAAATCCCCGATTTAAACAACAGGCGTCACGAGACATCATCACTCCAGGCAGGCAGCGGTCACTTCAAAAACCAAGTTATGAATTTAGTTACCTTCCACCTTTCTGAGCACTTCTTGGAAAATTCTGCAAAGTTGACTGGAACCTCTGGGTTTTTCTTCTTGTGTTCTTCACGGCATGTTTGCACAAAGAAGGCATAAGCGGACATCTTGCCTTTAGGCTTCTTCGGGTCACCTTTAGCCATCTTGACTCTGTAGAGAGATGAAAAATAATCAAGCCATTTTTATCAGTGATTTACCGACAAGTAAACACTCAGGTTGAGTTCGGAGAAAATTAAGGGGTTCTGCCTCAAGAGCTGGGTTCCAGACTCCAAGTGGCATGCAAGACTAGCCACTGGTTTTATTTTTATCTCACTGTGTGCTTCAAATTATCTGCTTTTAATGTATAAACCCCAATAAAATCACGTATTTGAACTGGCTGCTGCCTTAAAGCTTCAACAAGGTGCATAATGCTAGTCCAAGTTATTCCTTCAGGAAGAAAAGGAGAGTTCATATGTAAGCAGCTGTCATCCAGCAAGGCAGGCTCCATTGATTCCCCTCACATATAAATACAATAATTTTGGTTAAAAATGATATGCAAACAAGGGCCACTTTTAGACATAACATCCATTGTTTGTCTACTCTTGCAAGAGGAAAAGGATTCGCTTTTGCCCCATGGGGCTAAAAGCAGGGGTCTCAAACTCAAATCACCATGGGGGTCGCACGTGGACTAGTATGTTAGCTCGAGGGCCATGCCACTGAAACCTTTTCATGCAATGATATTGCAGATATCGTTAAGTGTCATTGCAAGCTGCGGGAAATAGCTTTAGGGGCCGCATGCGGCCTGTGGGCCGTGCGCTTGAGACCCTCGGGCTAAAGGTACCAACTTC